>ML677349.1:19442686-19720749 GCA_007922305.1 Dermatemys mawii
CCACGGCGCGCCCCTCAGCCAGGGGAGCCCCGGCAGGAGTCCACGGCACGCCTCACAGGTGAGGGGGCACCAGCAGGAATCAGGGTTGTTGGCTGCGGGCAGCTCCAGCTCCCCCTCGGTGTCCACCTCCGTCCGCCACGGGTCACTGCAAGGCTCCAGCGGTTCCTCGGGGTACTCGGCCGCTGGCAGCTCCAGTTCCCCTGCAGCTTCTGCCTCCGTCAGCCACGGGTTGCTGCTGGGCTCCGGGAGTCCCTCGGGGTACTGGAAACCCCTGTCCTTCGCCTAGACCAGGGTTGCCTGGTTCCAGGGCTTCCTCTGGCTTGGCAGCAGGGTGGGAAGGGAGTAGTCTGCTTCTGTCTCCCTCCCTCATGCTGCCCTGACTGAGCTAGGGGCCCAGCTCTTTATACTTCCTGTTCCGCCCTTCCCCTTCCTGTGGGCGGGGCCAGCTTGGTCTGGGCCTGCCCACTCCAGCTGAGAGGTGTTCCTTTAGCCTCTGGCTCAGACAGAGGCCACCCAGACTCCCTACACCGTGCAACCCACAGTTCAATTAAATAAGATTTTATTCATATGACAAGCTGTACCAGTATTGCCACAATTTAGAGACAGACACCTTAAGCATGTAAATACCTGCTTCACGCATGCAGAACTGCTAATAGTGATAATTCACATGTCTATTAGTGACTAGCCCCTAACTTTGGTGTGGATAGGTAATTATCATATAAAATTATCTGATGTGCAAATTGGCAACCACATGTACCACCTTTACGTGGCTGTTACAACACTTAAGAATACATCTGGATCTGTTGATATCCCTGATAGCCTCTTTTCATCACAGACTAGACTGTGCTAACCCTTGGTCCCTTTAACAGTAGCCAAAGAAGAAAGACCACAATAGCTGCAGGGGAACCAGGAGTGAAAATTCCTTCTTAAGAACTCTTTTTGGCTCAACACCACACTTTCCCAATAAGTATGATGTCACTTGTTTCCACTGTTCTTCTTTGATGACATCACCTACTGCCCCAGAAAAGTCAAGGATCCTCAATTTATTATAAGAATGATTGAGACTCGGTCCCTTTGCTTAAGAGATCTGCACTCCTAGGCATAGGTGCTGGAACTAGGGATGCTGGGGGAAGCAACTCTTGGCTTTAAGTGATTTCCATCATATACAAGGTTTACAGTTTTGTTCAATTGCTTTCAGCACTCCCCACAATAAAAATTGTTCCAGCATCACTGGTCCTAGGCAAAAATCATGGACTCCATTGAATTGTTTCCAGCTTATTGGCATATGATGGACATACAGTAACACTTCCATACCATCCTGCCATTTTTTAAATTGGTAGAGGAATGACTCAGCTTCACTTCCTCCCCACAAAAAGCTTTGTGGGTGTCAACCTTAGAGATAATATTAACCAGTTTCATGGTTCGGTATCCCTGGACTGATTCTTGATACTAGAAAGTCTTCAGGTGTTGCATCAATCCTTGAAGCTTTCTACCCACGTAGGAAGTTACTCCTTGTACATGGTAAAGTACCAGATTGAACTGTCAAAGAAAGCTCTTCAATTCATTCTCAAAGATTAGTGAAGAATTCAAGGAACTCATTATTTAGGGGAAATGACATGAGCTGTCCTTGAATATGGGTCATATTTTCATACAATGTGGTAGCAAATTTCTCCTTCCAGAAGATGTATTTGCGGTCATTGTGGCTTTGCCTTTTTGGACCTTCAACTAGAGGTACAATAAAAGCTTCTGGAACCTGCTGTATGCCAGAGAGTGTACAGAGAGCAATCTTTACCAATATGAAGAAATGCAAGAATCAGTTATCCAGCCTTGGTCTCAACTTATCACCCTGGGAGGAGAGGAATGGTGTTTTCGAAGAAACTGAGGTACCATTCTAAGTCCAGCTTCAAAGGGACTCATTACTTCCAGAATCAGGGTGCCAGTTCCCAGTGTCAAGAAACACAGAAAAATCTCAAGCCCTTTGCCTCCAAACAGCCAAAACATCCATGTTTCTGAAAGGCTACAGAGCCCATTCAGCCAGCCAGCATACATTTTAGAAGATTTTCCAGCCTCAAGATGCCCAGTCATAGAATATCAGGATTGGAAGGGGCCTCAGGAGATCATCTAGTCCAACCCCCTGCTCAAAGCAGGACCAGTCCCCAACTAAATCATCCCAGCCAGTGATTTGTCAAGCCTGACCTTAAAATCGTCTAAGAAAGGAGATTCCACCACCTCTCTAGGTAACCCAGTCCAGTGCTTGACCACCCTCCTAGTGAAAAAGTTTTTCCTAATATCCAACCTAAACCTCCTCCACTGCAACTTGAGACCATTATTTCTTGCTCTGTCATCTGAGAACAGTCTAGATCCATCCTCTTTGGAATCCCCTTTCAGGTAGCTGAAAGCCGGCTATCAAATCGCCCCTCATTCTTCTCTTCTGCAGACTAAATAATCCCAGTTCCCTCAGCCTCTCCTCATAAATCATGTGCTCCAGCCCCCAATCGCTTTTATTGCTCTTCACTGGACTCTTTCCATTTTTTCCACACCCTTCTTGTAGTGTGAGGCCCAAAACTGGACTCAGTATTCCAGATGAGGCCTCACAAATGCCAAATAGAGGGGAATGATCACGTCCCTCGATCTGCTAGCAATGCCCCTACTTATATAGCCCAAAATGCCATTCTTGGCAACAAGGGCACACTGTTGATTCATATGCAGCATCTCATCCATTATAACCCTTAGGTCCTTTTCTGCAGAACTATTGCCTAGCCATTCAGTTCCTACTCTGTAGCAATGCATGGGATTCTTCCGTCCTAAGTAAAGAACTCTGCACTTCTCCTTGTTGAACCTTATCAGATTTCTTTTGTCCCAATCCTCTAATTTGTCTAGGTTCCTCTGCATCCTATCCCTACCCTCCACGTGCCCAGTGGTCACCTCAGACAAACGAATTCCTCTGTATCATCAAAAGAAGATTTGAAATGTGGTTCAGAGCATTTCTTCTAAATTATCCTGTTCAAGAGTGCTCTCGAGATCAGTATTGAAAAGTGATTCTGCAGGGAATTCACTTTTTCCTATCAAAGAGGACTTTTGTATCCATGCCACAGGGCAAAAGGGGAAAGGTGTTTCCTTCTACCCAGATAAACAGAAGAGTTATATTCCATCCTTCATCTTAGACATCAGTTATTAGTTAGAGAATGAAAAGTTGAAAATGCTGCCTCTGGGATCAATCTTGCATTTTCTGTCGGAAGCCAATGGATATGCACTTCGAACTTATTAGATATTTACATGAACATGGTTATATATTCCAGTCACTTGTAGCTTATATCTGGTATGTGAGTAGTATACCAGTACAGTATATTGTCTTTCATTCACCCTTCTGCTTTCTCCACAGAGTTGAGGATATACATCTTCCCCCAATACAAATATATTCCACCCCTTTCTTTGTTAGAGAAGAAAAATGAAGATCACTAGCTCTAGTAGAAAGACAGGGGTGCCATAGCTAACTATGCCAACACAAAGACTTAGGCAGATAATTCCCCAGTAACATGCATGGACACACACAGATATTGCTGTATAGGGCAGCATGAGAACAAATCTCACAGGTAAATAACCTTTTTGCAGCACCGGTCAGTTATGAATATAGACATGCTTTAAAAAAAAAGTCTTAAAACAAACATGCAGTAGCAATTCCACAGTTTGCAAGTATTAGAGAGATCACATTATGGTAATGATTCTTAACAATCCTGGGTTGATTGATTAAACCAGTCACATGACCATGTCAGGGGGCTTAGCACCTTTACATAGCGCTACTCTTAATTCAAGATAGATTCCTCATCACAACTGGATAAGATTATAGGTTACCATTGCTAAATCAGTAGCCGAAAATTCTCAGATAAGGATTTTAGAGGGCATATGATAATGCTGCTGTGCCTTTTACTGTTCTCATTCTTTCAATTCAAGCATAATGTCAACATTTAAAGACTAAATCAATGTAGATAAATTGGAGCATGCCTCTGCAGTATAACAGTTGCTATTTGAGAAGTTTTCAGAGCAGCTAAATACAGATGTATTTTTCCCATTTATAAAGTATTAAATTATAATACTTTGTTTTTTGGCTGCTCTAAGATGAGGAAACGGTTGAGTGTGGTAGGTACATTTTTTCTTCTTAGATTTAACTTTTCATTCGTCAGCTGTGTTTTCAGCCCATTTAATGATTTCCTTTTCTATTTTTTCCTTTGTGCTTCTCAGAGGAAATTGAAGGTATATGTACAAAAGTTTCCCTGCATAGCCCAGTAATTTTATTTAGAGAGCATATGTTTAGAATAAAATTGAATGTAGTTCAACATTTGTAATTGATGTTATATGTACAAAATTTCCTATTCCCTCTACAGCATCAACTATATTTAATCACACCATCTCATATATTGAGAAAACAGTTTTGGATATCACTCAGACTAGTCTTACATGTTTCACATACTAGTCAGGGTTTTATCTTTATTTGAATATTGGGAAATATAGATATTTACAAAAAAGAGCAACAGTGCCATAAAATAATCTTGGCAGAACTTGCTAAGAGGGATGGAATGGACAGAGGTTAATTTTATGACCCTAAAAGATCTTATTTTTCCATTCATGTGTTATGGCAAAATACAGTAGCTCATTAACTGTTTACAAACAGAGTATAATTAGTGTTGAAGAATGTATTGCTTTGAAACACAGTAATAAGTTTATTATGTAACATATCCTTTATTTTTTCTCAATTTATAGCCTAGGCTTCAGTAATAGTCACAGCGTATGTTAAAGCAATAGCAGCTGATCTCTTCCAGTTTTAGTTTACTTGAAAGGATTTCTGTTTATAAAGGCATTAGACATTGTAGCTCATATTTTTGATTAAAAGGCCTCTGGCATGTAAAAATATACATTATAGCTATTTTATATCAAATTGAAAGGGCATGTTTTTGATCAAAAACCTTTCTGTCTAATCCACTGAGCCAAAATTCTAAGCTAAAATCTGATAATATATAGTTTACCAAAGAGCTTGATTTACATAAAGTATTTTTTTGCCTTTTTAAGTGGCATCATATTTTCCTATTTTCTTTAAATGATAAAGTATAAATAATGTAAAATTAGAATTCTTTTAAAGATATTTGATTGTAGTCCTGTAAAAGGCACTGTATGAAAAGGTAAAAAGATTGAAATGTGCATGTTGCAAAATTCCAGAATTCCTCCAGCTAAAATATAAAACAATAAAAGTTGTTTTATGTTTTAAGCAATGGCATATTAAAGCTTTTTTATGCTATGCTTTGTACAGTTGCCATTTTAAGTAACTCTTCTTTTGCGTTTGTGGCTGGGCTTCTAACTATTCTGCTTTATTTCTTGGCTTTTGTTCTGTATGCTTTTACACTTCGTCCAGAAGATGCTGAATGTGCTGGTTACAACAGTGGAACCTATATAGGTGAGCAATTGGTTATGAAAGACAATTACTTCCTTTCTTTCAGGTTCTTTTTCTTGTAACTGCTGTGTCACTTTCTTTTTCTGGTAATTTGCGTCAAAGTTTCCTCACAGTGACAGCGCATGATAAGAGCATGAATTTTGAAATCAAAAACGGCTCACTGGATTTGACACAAAGGAATTACTGATTCACTGTAACATGTTTTTACTATTCTTGACATTCAGGAGCTGTTAAAATACTGTCTTGATTTTCAGCTTAAATAGTACTATTACCTGTCTCAAGTTTGGGGCGAAACTAAAGTGACTTTAATATATTAAGTAAGTGAGAAATAAGTTAATTTTAAAATCCCTACGTACGGTATCATGAAGAAGGTTAATGAAAATTTAGACTGAGATTTTAGGTTTGATTGACCCACATTCATCTTTTATTTCTTTATATCAGTTTGCAGTCATTTTAGGTGGGGTTGGAAGAGGGTGGAGCAAATATGCATGTGTCTTTTTCTACACACTCGAAAATAAAATAAATCTCAGCAGCATCTAGGATTTAAGTTTGATTGTAACATAAAGCAGTGCTCAACATGTTAGTAGAGAAGAAAACACCATTGGTAAAGACAACAGTTATGGCTGCAGGATTCAAAATTATAAACAATAGGAAAATTAAAAAGAGTGTCCTGAGAGGTGTTTTGCCCTTTTAAACAGTTTCACATGATTTTGTCATTACAGTGGCCTATGGCTGCTTTCTGCTACCCCTCTGGTGCAAAATGAGCTTAAAGTGGCCAGAAATAGCCAACAGATAATTTCCCCCAGTGCTCAGGAGCTCAGTGCTAGGAGAAACCTGGCTGGATTTGAGGTGGATTTTGCACCAATCCACCTTTCCCCTATCTCCATTGATCCCTCATAGTAAGGAGAGAAAAATGGGGAAGTACATGGCAGAGAGCTCTGCTACTTACAAACCTACCCTAGTTTTAGAACACTGACAGTTTATGATATTGGTATAAGTTAGAGCTGCTCTTCAGCAACCACAACCGGCTCCCTATGACCTGCTCTCCATTGTAGGGCAAAGTGGAGAATCCAGCCCAGTGAGTTCAGTGAGCTCGCAAATAGCTTTCACAAGCACATGCCAATGAGTGCTGCAGGCACCTACAGCATGTGCTGAGACAATGATTTTAAAGCCCTGTGCATATAATGGACGAGAAACACAAACTATACAATGCAAAGTACTCATGACCTCTTTCCAACAGTCTGAGGACTGTATAACAAATTTTCTCATGTCTTTTTAGAAATGTTTTTTAATTGGTACTCTTCTCCCCAGTTAGTGTGGTGAAAAATGGAACATTTCATCTCTATGAATAAATCAAATAAAGTGTATTAACCCTTAAAGTATGGTTATATAGAAGACTGAGTAACAATTGGAAAAAGAATTTGGTGAATAATTCTAAATGTACCATCTCTTGATGACTTGCATATTAAATTTGCTTCTTTTTCAAATCAAATGATGACTTCTCTAATTGCTGCAAACTTAGCACATGTTCCGAAAATCAAGCAGTGGTGTTTCAGTATTTAATCTTAGCAAGCAATTGCTTTGTTTCATGAAAGGTGAAGTTTTATAGAATCTACCTCAACCACAGAATCATAGAAACATAGGACTGGAAGGGACCTTGAGATGTCATCTGGTCCAACCCTCCTTCCCACCCCCAGCTGAGATTCCAATAAACATATTAAGGATAGGTGTTTATTTAACCTCTTATTTAAAACCTCCAATGAAGGGGTTCCACAACCTCCTTTAGTAACCTATTCCTGAACTTAACTACCCTTAGGGTATGTCTTTGCTACCCGCTGGATCGGCGGGCAGTGATTGATCTATCGGGGATCGATTTATCGCGTCTACTGGAGACGCAATAAATTGATCCCCGAGCACGGTCCCTGCCATCTCCGCAAGAGGCAGAAACAGAGTCGATGGAGGAGCATCAGCGGTCAACTTGCCACCGTGTGGACGGCCAGGTAAGTTGCTCTAAGGTACTCCGACTTCAGCAACGACTTTAGCTCATATTCAATTTGTGATCTACTATAACCACTCAGTCCTTTTCTGCATACCCTGGTGGTTTTGCTCTTCCAATGAAACTTTGTTTTTTCAGCAAAGTTAGCAGATAGAGAGCTGATTTGCTGAGCTAGAAGGTACCAAGTATATGTATCTTGTGACTTTAAAGTTGTCTCCCTATACTCTTATTTTTCTACTTTTTAAAAATTTCGGTTCTTTCCATATCCTTTTAGCTTTCACATTTATTAAATTCCTTCCCTCCCCTTCTTCTCATCTCCCTATTGTTTCCCTCATCTTTTTCCCCACCCTCCATTCCTGTTCCCACTCACACACATACATCTCTTTCTCTAGATTTCCAGCTTCCTCTTCTCTGTCTCTCCTGTCCTATCACTTGCTGCTGAAAGTTGCTGGACATAAGGCTCTTGGTGAGCAGGATCTGCAGCTCACATTCTGGGTGGGATTTTGTGCAACTGTTTCCTTTTACAAGGCATGGAAATACTGAAATGTCACTTTCAAACTCAGAGAGAATCTATAATGCATTTGGGGTGCATAGTGCCTCACCTTCATTATAAAAGATGCAGTGGATCCAGAGGACATGTAAAAGGATTACACTTTGGACAGCCATTGAATAGATACTGTTTACAAGGAGATATATAGATAGATAGGTATCTATATCTATCTGTCTATATATACGCGCACGCGCGTGCGCGCACACACACACTCTCTGTGTTTAATTTTTTTCTGAGGAAAAGCCTTAACACTCTCATGAACTTGTGAACAATGAAGTTTTCATCCGTATTCAAGTCACTCTCATTAGAAAAATGCATCAGTATAGTAAGAATACAGAATACTATCTTAACACATACACTTAAAATCATTGTTCCCTACATATCTTGTAAGTGCATGCTTAACAGTTAAAAAAAACAAACCACAATAGCTTATACTGAAATACGCATGCTTCATTACATGATTAAAAAGCACAACAGTGAAACAAAATTATTAGACTTGATAGATATATAAACATAACAATTGAATAAACTTCGAGTACTCATTTGTTAATGAGGCACACAATAAAACCTTGCATAAATCAGTATGTGTTTTGAAGCATCAAAGTGACATTTCATTAATGGTATGCATTTAATAGATGTCAATTACTATACAGAATGAAAATCCTCGTATGGTACAGGAGTAATTTTTGCTCTTTTTACTATTCATTTTTTGTCCCCTTTTCCACACACTGTAGCAGTCTCATTTATTTCCATTAGACTTCATGATCTGTCAGTTTTTCCCTTATAAACTCTGATTTCCAATAGTTTATAATTCAGTGAGATATAACGTTATGTACAGTCTGTCTCAGAGCAAACTTTTTTGCCCCATAATTTGACCGGGGAGGAGGAAAATCCGAAAGGTTCAGGGTTTTTTTTATAGTTTTTAAGAAGATTTTTATACTTAACTGCAAAATACCTACAAATCTGAAACTTTTAAGCCTCTAAAGGAAAAAATATGTATATTAAAATTCATTGATGTGCAGTTTACGGCCTATTTTATGAGGATAAAAACATCAGTGTTTTTAAATACAGTATTTTGATCACTGTAGACCCAGCGTTCAGTATGCATGTTCTACAACCATAATATCAAGTGAATTACAATGTCAAGGCCAATGTGCGTGATTTTAAGGCTTCACTTCCAGTTTAACTTTAACTTTTCTGTCTTTTATTAATTTACTTCTGGAGCCATAATGCAGTCTTCTGTGAGTGAAGAAAATCCAATGGTCAATGAGTTGTTATTGGTTAAAGCAAATAATTGTCCATAAACTAAGTTGTATCTATAAAATGATTAGAAAAATACTGTTTCATTGACTATTACTGTTTTATTGCTTTTAGTGGTCATTAGTAAGGCTACGATTTTTTCAAAGTGGTCACGGAAGTCATGGAATCTGTGACTTCCAAAGACCTCTGTGACTTCAGCCCCAGTGGCCAGGAGCTGTGAGGTACCCCTGCCTGACAGTGTCCCTTCAAGCTTAGGGTTGCAATGGTTGTCAGAAGGATGCCTGCAACTCCTTGTTTCCGCTGTGAAAATGGAAGAAGCAGTGAGAGAGAGGCATTTTTTAAAAAGTTGAAGTCAAATCCTAGTGAGGTAGCTAGAAAAGAGAATAAACACTGCCAAATTCAGTGTAAAAATGTGTTGCAGAGTACTCGGGGTCCCGTAGGAACGAGGCACACACACAGCTGCTGAATAGAAGTAGTGAGTTTATTGAAGGCAAAAGTGGCACACTCACAACGGGGCTCCCTTCGTTGCTGCCACTGAGATGGGGAAAGCCCGACGCACCGGAGCAATGCTCGGGATGAAGCCCACTGCGCGTGGGAACACAGGCAGAGAAATAACAGGAACATTTGCATTTTATGCATACCTTATGAATAACTAATACCTTATTTTTATTTTCATTACCTTAGTATTACATAATGCAAGCAGGTATTTTATTAGTATTGCACAAGGCAAGCAGGCAATGAGAACCAGTTAACTCCGGCATGTAAAATATGCGATAACAGAGCAGCAACCAATAACAGCAGCATGACCTATAATACCCTTTTTTTCCCTGGAGCCAAGAGGGGGGAGCGCTTCTAGCTGCCCATCGTTACAATTTCTTCCGGCCTCCTACAAAATGTAATAAGAAAAGCCAAAAAGGAGTTTGAAGAACAGCTAGCCAAAAACTCAAAAGGTAATAACAAAATGTTTTTAAACACATCAGAAGCAGAAAGCTTGCTAAACAACCAGTGGGGCCCCTGGAAGATAGAGATACAAAAGGAGCATTAAAAACCGATAAAGTCATTGCAGAGAAACTAAATGAATTCTTTGCTTCATTCTTCATGGCTGAAGATGTTAGGGAGTTTCCCAAGCCTGAGCCGTCTTTTGTAGGTGACAAATCTGAGGAATTGTCACAGACTGAAGTGTCAGTAGAGGAGATTTTGGAGCTAATTGATAAACAACTGGAACAGTTCACCGGAACCAGATGGCATTCACCCAAGAATGCCATCCAGATGGCATTCACCATGAATTCTGAAAGAACTCAAATGTGAAATTGCGGAACTGTTAACTGTCCTTTAAATCAGTTTCTGTACCCAATCACTGGAAGATAGCTAATGTAATGCCAATATTTAAAAAGGGCTCTAGAAGTGATCCCGGCAGTTACTGACCGGTAAGTCTAATGTCCGTACCGGGCAACTTATTTGTAACAGTAGTAAAGAATAAAATTGTCAGGAACATAGAAGAACATCAATTGTTGGGCAAAAGTCAACACGATTTCTGTAAAGGGAAATCATGTCTTACTAATCTATTAGAGTTCTTTGAAGGGGTCAACAAACATGTGGACAAGGGGGATCCAGTGGACATAGATTTCCAGAAAGCCTTTGACAAGGTCCCTCATCAGAAGCTCTTATGTAAATTAAGTTGTCATGAGATAAGAGGGAAGATCTTTTCATGGATTGAGAATTGGTTAAAAGACAGGGGACAAAGGGTAGGAATAAATGGTATACTTTCAGAATGGAGAAGAGTAACTAGTGGTGTTCCCCAAGGGTCAGTCCTAGTACCAGTCCTGTTGAACTTATTCATAAATGATTTGGAGAAAGGGGTAAACAGGTGGCGAAGTTTGTAGGTGATAGTAAACTGCTTGAGATAGTTAAGACCAAAGCAGACTGTGAAGAACCTCAAAAAGATCTCACAAAACTAAGTTATTGGGCAACAAAATAGCAAATGAAATTTAATGTGGATAAATGTAAAGTAATGCACTTTGGAAAAAATAACCCCAACTATACATACAATATGATGGGGGGCTAATTTAGCTAAAACTAATTTGGAAAATGATCTTGGAGTCATCGTGGATAGTTCTCTAAAGACATCCACACAGTGTCCAGCGGCAGTCAAAAAGCAAGCAGGATGTTAGGAATCATTAAAAAAAGGATAAAGAATAGGATGGAGAATATCTCATTGCCCTTATATAAATCCATGGTGCGCCCACATCTCGAATACTGCATCCAGATGTGATCTCATCTCAGAAAGAATATACTGGATTGGAAAAGGTTCAGAAAAGGGCAACTAAAATCGTTAGAAGTTTGGAAGAGGTCCCATATGAGGAGAGATTAAAGAGGGTAGGACTTTTCAGCTTGGAAAAGGGGTGGGGGGGATATGATAGGTATACAAAATCATGAGTGAATAAGGAAAAGTTATTTACTTGTTCCCATAATATAAGAACTAGGGACCACCAAATGGAATTAATGGGCAGCAGGTTTAAAACAAATAAAAGGATGTTTTTCACACAGCAAACGGTCAACCTGTGGAACTTCTTAACCGAGGCGGTTGTGAAGGCTAGGAATATAACAGGGTTTAAAAGAGAACAGGATAAATTCTTGGAGGTTAAGTCCATTAATGGCTATTAGCCAAGACTGGTAAGGAATAGTGTCTCTAGTCTCTGTTTGTCAGAGGGGGGTGATGGATGGCAGGAGAGAAATCACTTGATCATTCCTTGTTAGGTTCACTTACTCCAGAGCACCTGGCATTGGCTACTGTCGGTAGACAGGATACTGGGTTGGAGGGACCATTGGTCTGACCCAGTACGGCCATTCTTATGTTCTAAAGTCCTTCCAGTTTATTGTAATTAGTGTATGAAGGCTTTTGAAGTGTCTTTTAAAGGAATGAGAACAAACAAAACTGGTATATCATACACATTTTTAATTGGACTCCAGTGGATTGTTGTCTGCTTACTTAAGGATTCTTGTGCTACAAAGGCGTTTAAACTCAAAAGGACACTGTGAATCTAATACATTTTCTATGGCCTCAGGGGTTACTGCTAATTTTAACCTTCCTTCCCAAAATGACCAGGGTTAACCTTAATGTTAATTTGCTGAAGAATCCTGAAGTCAGACTACACTATTGTATATTTCTGAAGTTAATTATTTCCTAAGAATGAGTAAGGAGAATTGTAAACATTTTTGTCTTTGCCAAACACACTTAGTTCTATCTACATTACAATAATCTTTATGAGCAGTCAATAAATATAGATTAATATAATCTGTTTACTGTTTTCAATTTTGAGAAAAATCCACACATTTTATTAGCCCTGTCTATATGTGAAAACTGGGAAATCAGCCCAGAAACAAAGAAAGTTAGAAATGTGCTATGTGTTTGTAGAGATTAAGTGGAAACAACTACTGCATATGGGAGTGTTCCAAATATCTTGGAATGAAATTTCAAATAGTACAAAAGTTATGTTTTACCAAATGTGCATAACCTTCATTGGACCAAAATTTTTTCTCTATGTATCTTGTATACAAATAAACTATATATACAACTTGCATATATAAGCTGAATAGAATGAATATTAGACCCAAATTCAGGAAAGTGCTTCAGTGCATGCTTATATTTAAATGCTTGTATGAACAGGGATAGACTTAAGCACGTGTGAGAACTTTATTGAATCGTGTGACTTCAGTTTATTGTAGGTGAACTTGCGACATTTAGGCTTGGAAAAATTATGTTTATTAGTATTTCTCTGATATTAAGAGATGCACTTTGCACTTGTACATTGTTCTTTTGGAATTACATGCACAGACCATTTAAATGGACCTCAGTCACCAGACTTCCTACTACTTCCTACTACTCAATCACCAGTCTTCTTACTTCCTAATAGTAGTACTTTCTACTATTAGTGTAATGAGCGAACCATTCAATTTACCTTCAATAGTTGTTATCTCCTGATATCCATTTCAAAAGGTACTTTTTTCTCCTGCTGATAATGGCCCATCCAAATTAAACAACCTCTTAGAATTAGTATGCTAATGTACAACCTTTTTTTTTGCTTTCTGTGTGTATAAATGCATCTTACTTCTGTTCCATTCTATGCATCCGATGAAGTGGGCTATAGCCCATGAAAGCTTATGCTGAAATAAACTGGTTAGTCTCTAAGGTACTACAAAGTCTTCCTCGTCTCATTTTTTTTAATGAGCTGGGTGACACCACTTGTATTTTCAGAAAGGCTGTATACTTACCTCTCGGTTTGTCTGTCGGAGATTTCGGGGGGAGGGGAAAGGAACAGCACAAAAACTACTGGGTATAGCACTTTAAATCAACAGGGCAGCTTGGGGATTAAGCCCCATGGTTCCAATCCTGAAATGATTTTTGTCAAATGGGCTTACTCGTACAAAATAGTGAGCACATACCTCATCTGTGCAGGGCCATGGCTGAAGTGTGATAGTATTTGCAGGATTCACCCTTACAATGGCAACTATTAATATTAGTGATAAACAGTAATATGGTTACTTCTCATATGCCTGTAAATAAGTACTTTTAAAAACTTATTAAAATATACAGCTAAAATGAAAGGGAGCACCAGAAATTTAGACAGACTAAAAAGAGCCTTCTATTGTACTTTTAGTATTGTGTATTAGGTATGAGGTTAAATATTAAAGTTCATAATTAATTGTTTAGTTATGAGGAAATTTTATAACTTGGCACTTGATTTGAATCAACCATAAGATGGGTGTTGGGATTTTTTTTTCAGTTTTGCTCTATATTTTGTATATGTATTGGTAATTTCTCTAGTATAGCCAAATAATGAAATTATCATGGCAGTGTGGCTATCCAGTTCCTAAAACCACAGAAGGTAGGGTACAACTGTGAAAGTCTATTTAAAATAATTCATCTTAATGAGAAACTTATAGAGTAATGATAAAAGGTGGAATAATTATCTTTCATACCCAGGTTTAGTGAAGGCAAGCTGCAACTGTGATACTGTCATATTATTCTACTATTGATGCTCATGGAGTTGTACCAATTTAAAAATATTGAAAAACCATGTGAAACTTCCATCAGCTGCGGTTAAGCACTATGGGCACAACAATATACATAAAAGTTTAGGTCAGTTAGGATTGCAAAAATATGGGAGAATTATAAATGAAAATATGTTTAATAGGAAATGTCATCTTAGCAAATTTCACTATAGTATGTATGAAATGGAGCTACAGTGTACCATGTTTGATCGTATTGTGAGATTTATGTAATGGTATATTTGTTTTTATTTTCAATTAAGGCAGTCAATTGCAGTTAACTCAAACAATTAACTAAAAAAAAGAATTGTAATTTTAATTGTACTGTTAAATAATAATAGAATACTAATATACGCTTAAATATTTTTGGATGTTTTTCTATATTTTCAAATATTGATTTCAGTTACAACACAGAATACAAAGTTTACAGTCCTCGCTTTATATTAATTTTTATTATAAATATTTGCACTGTAAGATAAATAATATTTTTGAATTCACCTCGTGCAAGTAGTGAAGTGCAATCTCTTTACCGTGAAAGTGCAATCACAAATGTAGAATTATATTTGTTACATAACCACTCAAAAATAAAATACTGTAAAATTTTAGAGCCAAAAGTCCACTCAGTCCTACTTCTTGTTGAGCCAATCGCTAAGACAGACAAGTTTGATTACATTTATGGGGTCATGCCTGTAATTCCCCACCCTGTAATGTACTTTCATGATAAAGCAATTGCACTACAGTTCTTGTATGAGGTTAATTGAAAAATACTATTTCTTTCATTTATCTTTTTTACAGTGCAAATATTTGTAATAAAAACAATATAAAATAAACACGGTACACTTTGTATTCTGTGCTGTAACTGAAATTAATATATTTAAAAATGTAGAAAACATCAAAAATATTTAAATAAAAGGTATTTTATTATTGTTTAACAGTACAATTAAAACTGCAATTAATCACTATTATTTTTTAATAGTTTGAGAACCCTCAATATATTTGGGAGAGATTGTGTAACGTGAACAAACTCCGGTCTTCGGCAAGCTGGATATAACCTGGGACCTCTGAAGCTTAGGGTGTGAGCCAAAAGCTGCATGTCTTTTAGCTAAGGCTGAAGCAGACTCATCAATCTCTAGGTGGATTAGGTGCCACTAGAGAGGACACCAAACAGGCTTCCCCTAGCTGAGGAAGTGCATCCCAAGCTTCAGACACTTAGAATCATAGAATATAAGGGTTGGAAGGGACCTCAGGAGGTCATCTAGTCCAATCCCTTGCTCAGAGCAGGAACAATCCCCAAGTAAGTTATCCCAGCCAGGGCTTTGTCAAGCTTAATTTTTAAAACCTCTAAAGAAGGAGTTTCCACCACTTCCTTACTTAGGTAACCCATTCCAGTGCTTCACTACCCTCCTAGTGACCTTTTTCCCCCTAATATCCAACCTAACCCTACCCCACTACAGCTTGAGATCATTACTCCTTATTCTGTCAACTTCCCTGTTGATATCCTGGATGAACGCCCACTTGTAATGCTGATAGATCATCAGCAAGTGGGTTCAAACCTGTGACCTTTGAAGCTTAGTGCATGAACCTTTATTGCATGAGCTAAAAGCCACATCGCTGTTAGCTAAGGCTGTGGCAAACTCATCAATCTCTAGTTGGGCTCAGTGCTTCAAGAGGGGTCAGACCACCACACCAAGCAGGCATGGGTTATGTTTGCATATGCTATTTTTAAACTTCCAGTTATGATAGAGCAATATTAAGCCAAGGTCATAACATTGTTGAAGGCAATGATTTTATTAACTCTTATGCTCCTGTGCCATGCTGCCACAATATACATTATTTTAAGTGTCTTCATCCCATGGCAATTCATCTGGAATGCGTCAGAGATAGTATATGACTCAGGACTGAATGTATGGTTTTCTTATATCTGTTAATTTATGCAGCATTCAGGAAGTTAATTGTGTTATCAGTTTATTGTAATTATTATAGAGCTTGTTTCAATTGACTTCAAAGAATTGCTTTCCCCCCCAAATCAAAAATAGTAAAATTAATCATTTCATTTATTGGGAATATCATTTTAAATTGAAATGACTGCTGTATTGTAGTTTAGGACTTGAACTATTTGGAGGTAGTTTACTTTTTTGTCTGGGAATCTCTTCTGGACCATAAGGACCTGGTTTGTCAAAAAACACATTTGAAATTTCATGTGTACTTTGTGTGTGTGCAGCTAATGTGATTGCTTGTGGAAATAGCCAGTTTCGAGTTTCTTAATAAGTCATTTCCTCCTCCCCACTTTACCCTGCTTGGAAATGAATCTTTTCTGGATTTTTCAGATATTAAATTGCTTAGTTTTAAAAAATCTTGTTGTTGTTGCAGCTGGTTTCAGGAGAAGCTTTCGTCTTAGCAGAAAAGATAGAAAGACAAATAAATCCATGTATGAATGCAAGAAGAGTGATCAGTATGATACAGCAGATGTCCCAACATATGAAGAAGTTGCACCATATCGACGACAGCCTAATGAGAAATACAGGCTTGTAGTTTTGGTTGGTAAGTTATTTCTTTAATTTCTAAATCAGGAATCTAGAGTAAATATTAGTGCAATAATCTTACAAAAGTTTTAGATTTAAGCTTTCTAGCTCTCAAACTGAAAATGTTTATGATCTAGAATATTATGTTGCTGCATTTGCTCATAATTTCTCTTTTTTTTGTTTGTTTGAGTTTTGGAAAACTGCAAGTGAAGAGCTATTTGTGCATCATATAGTATGAGAACTACTGTCAACCTATTAATCAAAATATACAGATAAGCTGTAATGTGACCTCCTTGATCCTTTTGTTGTTCTTTAAAATTGTACTAAAGTCCTGAAACTAAATCTTACTTTGGTGCAATGAAGACTCCATATGTGGCTGCAATTTTACCAACAGAATATAGCTTGCAAAGAAATTTCCCGAACAACTAGACCTTCGTGTGAAGAACTGGACTCCAAAAAGGAATGCCTTTGTGCTCAGTGTAAGGGGCCCTCTCACTATCTTACCACTAATATCTCATGTCCCACTTGCTCCCTGTCTAGGCTTAGGATAAACTATGACCACAACATAGCCTATTACCACAGAGTTCTCCTGCTATAGAGAATATCAGTTAAGTTTCTTGGCCATTCGTCCCCAGTGTGCTGAACAAGGCTTTCACTAGACTATTGGTCAGAAATATGTCAAATCTATCTCAGACAAATGAACCTTGGTGTCCAGAAACATTTCTGGGCACCCACGTGCAATTAGGTGTCACTGCTCCACCGGAATGCTGGATCCTCTGTCTCTCCCAAGGCTGTAAACTTCTTCTCATTTCCAGGAGGATAAACAATTTCACTGTCAGTGCCTAGGATATTGTAAAACGGGCTTATTGTTAAGTGCATTAACATAAATACCTGTACTAGTTGCCTGATCCTTGGGGATTTGCTAGACTGCCTGTTGGTAAGCTGTCAGACCAGAATAGGATCCATTTGTTTCAGAAGTTCTCTTTTCCATATTGGACCCATTCTGATCACCAGAATGAGAGATTATTCACTTGTTCCAAAAATTGTTCTCAGATAATTGCCTTTCACTTCTGATAAACAAGTAATAAGATTTAGCCTTCCGGCACCTGAAATTGTTGCTGCCAAGTGCACACAATTCACAGTGTCACAGGGCAGTGACTTGATTTGTGAAATTCAGATATCTGATCAGTTACTGCAAGTTTTATATCTCGTGGACTGATTGAACTAGTGAGTTGGATTTCTTGACCAGAGCGCAAGACATGCTGGCCTCTGTGTTCAGTTCAATACCGAAGACTTGCACAGCCTTTTTGCTCATATGTGGAATGCTGCCAAGATGTGCTTTTGCCCAACTCTGTGTTCTAGCAAAAAAATAAATTAAAAAACCCCTTGGACTGAGTAGACAAGTCTCCCATATGACTTTACACTCCAAAAAGGGTCTGAATCTCACAAATGTGAAACTTTATGTAGAGCAGCAGTCTTATAAAAAAATATTTCTTGAACAAAAAGTCCAATGATTCAAAAACAGCAAGGAGAATGAAAGGAGGAAGAGCGCTGACTTGATGTTGCATTTTGCTAAAAAGACCCACTTCCTGAAGACCCTAACTGTAATGACAGTGGAATCAAATGAATGGCAGTCTGAGTATAATCCAGGATCAATATAATCACTGACCCAGCCCATCAAATAAGCACTACTGAACCTAGCGTGACCAGATGTC
Source organism: Dermatemys mawii (assembly GCA_007922305.1). Classification (NCBI taxonomy): domain Eukaryota; kingdom Metazoa; phylum Chordata; order Testudines; family Dermatemydidae; genus Dermatemys; species Dermatemys mawii. Next base: position 19,461,222 of record ML677349.1, read on the forward strand.
CCGATTTTATCAGGACAGTCCCGATTTTTGGCCAGTTGTCCTGCGTCCCAACCACACTTTGGTCGGGATGCCCTTTGGTCCTGATTTTGGGACCTTCAAAAGAGCCTGGCGCTGGCAGAAGCACGCGGCAAGCCCCAGGGCCAGGCAGAGACTGGGTGGCCAGGTCTCTGCCGCTGCGCCACGGTCCCGCAGCACATGCTATAGGAGCGGGTAGAGGAGAGCTGCTGCTGCCGGCGTGGCGAATGCCGGCTGGCAGAAGGGGGGGGCAGAGAGCCCATTCCCGCCCCTCCTGCCCCCCGCAGAGACAGTCAGAGAAGGCGGCTGCGCCTCGCGGCAGGAGAGCTCTCTGCCGCCCGCGGTGCATGTAGGCAGCGCCAGCCGGCGAGGCGGGGGCAGAGAGCTCACTGGCCCCGCTGCCCCCAGAGACAGAGTCGGGGGCATGTGGGCAGGCCGTGGCCAGGAGAGCTCTCTGCTGCCCAGCGCATGCTGCAGAGCCGGCAGAGGGAGGCGGGGGCAGAGAGTCCCCCCCGCTTGGAGCCTGGCTCCAGCCGCTCCTATCCACCAAGGGTCCCCTGGCCTCCCCTTGCTGCCCCCTTAGACCTTCCGTGGCCCTGGAGCAGAGCAGGGCAGGGAGAACTGTCCCTTCTCTTCCGTGGAGGAACATGCTGCCTCCCTGCAGCAACTGCCGCCGCAGAGTCCTAGTGCCCGCCATGTCTGCTGCCGGTGATGGGGGTGAGTGAGTGTGCTGCTGGGGCGAGGCAGAAAAGCGGGGGCCCTGCCCCAGAGCTTGCTGCTGCTGGCAGGTAAAGGGCGGGGGAAGTGCTCCTCTCTGGCCCCAGTCCCAGAGCAGCCTGCTTGCACCCATCCCAAACTCATCCCCAGCCCTGCCCCACCCCAGAGCCCTCACCCCCAGCCAGCACTTACCCCTCACTGCACCCCAACCCTCTACCCAAGCCCTGAGCCCCTCCAGCACCCCAAACACCTCATGTCCAGCCAGAGCCCTCCCCCCCACATCCCAACCCTCTGCCCTAGCCCTGAGCCCCTCCAACACCCTAAAGACCTTATCCCCAGTCCCAGCCAGACCCCTCCCTGCACCCCAACCCTCTGTCCCATGCTACATTACATTATGCAATATTAATTTTAAAAATTTATTATAAGCAATGCTCCGGGAAAAGGGGAGGGGGAGTGCAAGGTAAAAATTTTGCCTAGCGAGCAAAATATCCTTACCCCTCCCCCCGCCACGCGCGGCTCTCTCCCCCCCACTCCCCGGCTTGCCCAATGTGTCCTGTTATTTTGCTCTTGCGATCTGGTCACCCTAACTGAACCTGCCAGTGTTCACTTGGGGCCTTCTTCAGAATCAACCCCAAAGAGAATGTACACCTAAGATCCTCTCTACCCAGGCAAACAGTGCAATCAGGACTTGTCCGTATTTAAAATCTATTGCATTCGCCAATCATTCAGAAATGTGTTGAGATCTTCAAACCTCAACTTGTTGCAACATGTACATCTGCAAATGTAAAAATGTGCTGTTAGATTATTTTTCTATTTTGTAATAACCTCAAGGTTCTGAGGGTTTTAAGCCTCAACTCCCAGAAAGATATGATTTGCATACAGGACAAAACTTTGCAGAAAACTTGTATCTACAATATAAAGGATTGGGCAATACTCAGCAAAGAGCCCAATCCTGAAAATCCCATTTATGGAATTAGTTCCATTAATGTCAGCTGGTGTTTTTATATTTTGTATAGAATCAAACACTCACTGAATGTTTCCATGAGAAGTCATGGGACTACCCACTTGAGTAATGGTTGCAATAACAGACCTATATATTATAGCTATCCTGATTTCGGTAAAATATTTTTTGGATTTACATAACCTTCTGACTGTGGCAAACAAGCCATTATCAGCAGGAGAAAAAAAACCATTTGTAGTGAAAATCAAGTGGATCTGTCAGAGACAGATCCACTTGATTTTCACTACAAAAGGTTTTTGTGTGTCTGACAGATCCACTTGATTTTCACTACTAAAGGTTTTTTTCTCCTGCTGATAATGGCTCATCCAAATTAAACAGCCTCTTAGAATTGGTATGATAATTTCCAACTTTTTCTGCTTTCTGTGTATACAAATGCATCTTACTTCTGTGTGTTCCATTCTGTGCATCTGATGAAATGGGCTATAGGCCATGAAAGCTTATGCTGAAATAAACTGGTTAGCCTCTAAGGTGCCAGAAGTATTCCTCGTTTTCTTTACGGATACAGACTAACATGGCTGCTAATGTTAAAGTACATTGAGTTTTGGATATTGGCTAAAATACAACAGTTCAGCACTACAAACATTCAACAGAATTATTTAACTTTTTTTGCCATGGTTCTGGAAAAGTCCTTCTCCAAGCATAATGTACAAGTAATAACTTAATTGTATTTTTGCCATTTAGCCATTTTGTTCAGTGTCAGTTCTAGTTAAATTACTTACCTTACATGTTGTTCAGTATCAGAGGTGTAAGCCATATTAGTCTGGATCTACAAAAGCGACAGAGTCCTGTCACACCTTATAGACTAACAGGTGTATTAGAGCATAAGCTTTTGTGGGTGAATCCATCTGACAAAGTGAGATTTTTAATCAGATTTTTTATTTTCTATGAATAGAGCATTTGTGCATCAGGTGAAAAGCATATTTAGCTTTAAAACTCTGGCCCTGTAACTGTTAGTTTCACAAACTGTTTAAGTCTCATGTGCTCCTATATGGGTATTATACTTCTTGCATGGTACAGTGCAGGTATTTTAATACTCAGATCAAGCAGATAAGGATATCATAGTCACTGTTGCCATTAACATATGTATTTATAATCCTTGTTGTCTGGTCTCTGCTGATTATAATCCATGGATGATTCTATGGCTCCAGGCCTCCTAAGGGTCAGATCAGAGTACTCTGGCACTTGTTCCCAGGCACTCATCATGCCTGGGGGAATGTGGTGGTGTTGGGAGAGGAACAACACAGAAGAAAGACATGCATGAGGTTGTGGGGGAAGGTTTTAGTGTGGGAAAACAGATGAAAACCTTATGGAGAGCATGGGTCCATGTGGACCTCTTATAGTCTGTGGGGAAAAGATTAGCAGCTTGGAGGAGTATCTTAGTTGGGTACTTTGTATCTCAGTGCAGACCTAATTCAGTTCCAACCTTTTTTTGTTCTGAAAATCTCATTAATACCAAATTGTTCAGTTCTTGTAACATAGTTAAATTTGTCCTAGTGATTAAGATGAGACTCAGCAGCTTTGTGATTTGGAGTAACATTTTAACCCAGGTCTCCCAATTTACATTAACCTTGATCCCTCAATGACACTTTACAGTACAGACTGACTAGCACAATTTCAGAAAAAATATATCAGTGAATACAGACAGTGGTATTTAAATTATGGCCAGGGCTGCAACTTAAATAAAATATCATGTAAAAGCAACATATTATCGCAGTAATTGAAAGGAGCTGAGGAAACAGTAGGAGCCCCAAACATTCAGTGGCCTTTTTCCCACTTTAATTTATTCTTGATAATTGTAAACATACAGATAGGTAGGTAGATACTATAGAGAAGAAATAAGACATGGTCCATGCCTTGATGAGAAGACAAAGTATAGGTTTGCAAGTAAAAGTAAACAGGAAGGGTTCAGAAAAGAGAGCCTGGGTGTCTGCTAGAGCCCTGATGTCTACGCTGGTGGTGTTAACGTGCTAGCTGAAGCCCTGCTAGTGCAAGTTTGTTTACCCACACTGGGAGGCTGGCTCCAAGCTGCAATATAGACATAGCTGAAAGGAAATAGAAGTGTAGAAGGGATGAGGAACTGGAAGACAAATGCAGGAGGCAAAGTTAAATTGTCTTGGTAGGGAATTAACAAAAACAATCAGCTGGCAGTGCAGACAGATATTAATGGCTAAGGCACTAGAGCTGGAAAAATATATGGCTGTGCTAAAACACTTATCTTGAAGAGAAGTGAGGTGAGCTGAGGAGATTAGGGACTTTGTAGGGTGCTGGTGTCTGCTGCTGCAGTATGACTCCTCCAAGGAGCAACAGCCATTTTTAGGCAGCCCCTGGGTGTTACAACTTCATCAGAATGCATGGGTGGGAGGAAGCTTCTAGATCCATTTCTTTACTAACTCCCCTGGATGCTCATATACCAACACATGCACTGAACATCTTAATTTTACCACCTTATTAGGCCTGCCTAATGCTCAGATCAGATAGGCCCTTAGTCCATGGCATAATGAAATCCTCAAGCCTTGTGCGGAATCCTCAAGCACTCCTGCAGGCCCAGCTCTCATCTATTGGGAAGACAGTTGATATCCTTTCCCAGGAATTAGGCATCTCTTCCTGGGATTTAAGGACGGAAACTCACCACCGCCTTCCAGTGATTCTAATACTGTCCTGGGAGGCTAATTTGTTCTTGTGACCAGGCCATCACTGAAATGATCAGTCCTGTGAAAAAGCAAGAAACAAAAATGTAATCTGATTAAACCCGCCCTTAAGTGGTGTTCTTAAGAAAAGTCTACAAAACCCACACAAAACTGTGTCTGTAATCAAGATAGAAAGCACATAAAAATACAAAGGAACAAAATTATACCCTGTATTACAATTAATAAGTAAATTGAGGGAAGGGCGGATAAGGGGTGGAGCAGTACTGGGCCTACTCTTTTCTTCTGTGGGTTGATGGGTGTCTCAACAGCCAACTCTGGTGACTGATAGAAATATCAGGATTGTCCAGATGCAGACATTTTACTAGGAAGGAGCTGCAAACAGGTACCAAAATATGTCCTTAGATCTGGTTTACACCTGCCTCATAATCTGGCACCAGCCTGCGTGTCAGTGTTCTTATAAAAGTTTCATAAGGTATGTAATTAAAAAGCATTGCTTCAGTCTCTTTTGAGAAACTGTATTACATAAATCCAATTTAAAATACAACGATATGTTAACTTAGTATTTTCAAAGGTAACCAGAGCATCTGTCTCACTATTTTTTGTTTCTTTTGCAGTAGCATATAGGTTGATGCTCCATTAGTAGTGTTTCCCCTAATATTAAAGCAGCAGAGCAGAAGAAATATGACCCTCTGTCAGGGATTGTTATGAACTGTTGAGTGGCTGTATTTTTATAAAAACCATGTCCAAGGGAGCATTAAATTTAGTGTTTAATTAACAGTTTTGTCACCCTCCAGCACTAAAATTCAGCTGTCTACTAGTATAATCATTGTAAGATTGTGGGCTATATACAACAAGTAATAACATCAAGTTGACTTTACACTTACATCAACATAGAGTGCAGTGAAAAAGTGTGATAAGTAGACTTTTTGTAACAAATTGCATATGTTTGATTTGAGGAATACTAAGATTTCATTTGATTTTGTTGTAATAAATCAAATGAAGAAAGTGTGCTTTCTCAGTAACAAAAGCAGTTCAGAAATTTATTGTAGACTTCAATAATTCTGATGTTATTCTCTGGATATTAGGAGCAGTTTAAGTCTGGCCAATGCCACAAAAATGGCTTGGGTGAAATGTGGAAAAATAGCACTGTTAAGTCATACAGATACGGTAGTAGCACACACATTTTAAAGACTTTGTGTATTCCAGTAGCAGTATTCTGTGTAAGGTGAAATATAATTTTGATATTATGCCAGGGAACACAAGGACAAATAATTAAATTAAAGCAGTAATTGGTCAGAGCAGAAAATGTCCAGTATGTTGCAGTATGACTAGAAACATAATTTACAGTTTGAAGCTCTTTAAAGAAAAGAAAAAAAACCTGCCAATTGGAGATTTCTATTGACTTGATCTAACATTACTTTATTCTAGTTTACAAAATTCAGGTTGCAGGCATGATAGGTTTTATTCCTATTGTGTCTTCTCCTAAAACAGTGCATTGAAATAAGTATTTTAAAATGAGTCCAATTATACTCGTTAGTGTGTTGAGCTCTTTCTTCATTGACTTCCTATCTGCTTCCTACAAGAGTTTACCCATGAGTGAAGTTCTGCACATCTTTGCAGTTAAAAAAACTGGCTCTTTTCTTGTGTGTTTCCAGAAGGATGAACGGTGACTAAATTACTTTTTCAATCTTTTTTAGATGGTATAGGCAGGACCACAATTCAGGAAAACGTCCCTAATCAGGGAAGTACTTAAAATATGCTTTCTTGAATTGGAGACTATACTGAATACTTCAGAGAATCAAACTTTGTTATATCAAGGACCATATCTTAAAAGAAAGATCAAAGGAAGATAGTCCATGTCAATTTACAAGACTCCCCTCCTCTCCTTTTTGCAATCATGTAGTGTCCCAATAGCAACTATAACAATTGATATATGGAACAGTAATATAGGAAAACACTTACTGTACTTTTATTTGACATAAATGTGATGTATCAACTGGAAATGAGAATAACCATGTGATCAGCCAGTCCACTGTGGACCACCACCAAATGGTCCATTTATCACCAGTGATTCTCAGCTCACTGCTCACAAGCTATTCTAAACCAGTGGTCTTCAAACTGGGGTGCGTGCGCCGCTAGGGGTGCGCGTGCCCATCCCAGGGGGTACGCGAGACCCTGGCTCTGCCACTGAGCCCGCCCGGGAGACTGCTGAACTCTCGGGCAGGCTATTTTGGTCCTGCTGAAATGCCGCCACGGAAAGCGGAAGCTTCCACTTTCTGTGGCAGCATTTTGGTGGACATACCCCTCCGGGGGCTGCCAGTCTTTTCCCCCCGCGGAAAGGGGTCACGGGGGGACCCCTGCTCTAAGCAGGCCCCCTATACCTCATTGATTCCTTCCCTTGCCTCTTTAATAAGAATTCTGAATATATTTCATTAACAGTAGGATAAGCATCCGTCAGCCCTACAGTTGTGATGCTGGCAACTATTTTAATCTGTAATATTGTATACAGTGGAAATATACTACCTTAATGGGAAAACACCTCAGTCCAGTTAAATGAGGTTTCTGCTTTAGTAAGTGGCTGGCAAGACCAGTGGTCTCTACATGCCTGTTTGTATGTGCCAGGTCAGCTCCAGCCTATCCCCAGCTAAATCTGTGACAGGGCTTCTTAAGTGGATGCTGCTTTCTCTTGGCTCCTGCTAGTGGTGGTGCTGGGATGGTGTGGGGCTAAGTTGTCACTGTTTCCCTGATAGTATGCTGGGACCACCATCAGAATAAAGAGGAACCTGAGATGCAAGCAAAAGAGCATGGTATGGAAAGGCTTCTGTATTGGTCTATTCTTCAGAAGATCATCAGAAAGCAGACACCACCTTTGTACTTCTCATGCCTGGCCTCTGTGGAGCCACTGAGAGAGATGAAAGATGTCTGCTGCTGAGTCTGTCCCCATTAGGCTCTCCCCACTTATCTTGAAGATCAGAAAAGTGTAGCAACCTGTTTTAATGCCCACCACCCACATTTGGCTCTTTTGTTCATGTTCATTCCTGCAGAAGCCCAGTAAAACTTCTATAGGAACATCATTAGATTGCCCTTCCCCCCCTACCCCACTAAGCCCAGTGTTTCACTTCAACCAGCTGGAGGGGAAGAGAAGGATCCAGGAGCAGCAGCCTCCATTTAAGTCACCCTGTCTCAGGGAGGCCAGTGAATTGTGGTAGTACTGTCTGATCTGCATAGATTGTGACATTTGCATTGTCCCTGGTCTTGCCGCTGCAGCACCAGTTTGACCTCCCTAATTCATTCTTCATTGAATAGTAAATCTAGAAATGCCCTCTCATTGCTAGTTGTAGTTACTGAAGCACAAATTAGTGGGGTTCTACTTTAATCTCTCTTATCTCATAAGATCTAAAATGTTACACTTGACAAACATACACAGCCATAGCAACGTAGCAACCAGCTGTACAATGAAGATTGTAAAGTGAAAGTTTAGCCTTTGAAGCAAATCTCTGTTTCTGCAGATTGTCATGGGAACTTAGCAGTTCAAGTAGACAGCACCCCAGTTTTTATTGAAAGACACCTTTCCTCCTTACCTCCTGAACAAATATGCTGCATGTAGCTCAACATCTCTGCCTGTGAAGAATGAAGGCCTGGGTTTTGAACCTGGATAGGCTTGGTCCAAAGTTTTGTCCAGAGTTGGTTAAAACATTATTTCTAGTTTTTTTCAAACATGTAATACCTCGTGTGAGTTTTAGAACATAAGAACGGCCATACTGGGTCAGACAAAAAATCCATCTAGCCCAGTATCGTGTCTTTCAACAGTGGCCAATGCCAGGTGGCCCAGAGGAAGTGAACAGAACAGGTAATCATCAGTTGATCCATCCCATGTCTCCCATTCCCAGCTTTGGCAAATAGAGGCTAGGGACACCATCCCTGCCCATCCTGGCTAATAGCCAATGATGGACCTATCCTCCATGAATGTATGTAATTCTTTTTCAGACCCTGTTATAAGTTCTAATAATTTGTGGCTCAATTCTGCAAATGCCTATGTGAATAGGTATGTCTACACTTTGAGCTGGGGGTTTAATTCCAAATTGAAGAGACATACCTGTGCTAGTTCTGCTCAAGCTAGTGTGCTAAAAATAGTGTGTGGTCATGGCATTGCAAGCAATGCGAGAGGCTAGCCGTCCTGAGACGCACTAGGAACATACTTGAGGTGGCTTGCCCATAATGTTGCTGCCATTCTTCAACAACGCTGTATTTTTAGCTCACTGCTTGACCAGAGCTAGTGCAGGTATGACTCCTTGAACTGGGAATTACCTCATCAATTGAAAGTGTAAACATACCCAGTGAGATACAGTCATAAGCACTCGGCATAGCAGTAGGTGTGTGCTGGATTGGACCTTCAAGTAGAATGATTCCAAATGAGTCAGTAATTGACATGAATGTTCTCTTTTTTTCTTTTTTTTTCTTAGAACTGTTGTCAATAAATAGAATGAATGATCATTCAGTTTTAGAAAAGTTCATTTGATTGATTGCACCAAAGCAAAAATTTCCTGGAATAAACATTACTGGTATTCCACTCAAGAAACTGTTTTTTTAAAAAAATCCTCATTCTTCACTCCCTTCCTGTTGGGTTTAAATTATTTATTCCCAAGTACATAATTTTTAGAAACATATCTCTTTCTTGGTTGTGTTAAAATGAAAATAACATTCAGGGTAGAATTGTGCATTTCACTCAGGAAATATAGTATAATAAAAATAACAGACCATGTACTCATAATTGCCTGTGCTAATTAGGTATCCATTCTTGGTGTGTTTCTCTGTTACAAATACAAATGGTGGCACAAAGAAGAAAAAAACTCTAGAAACTCTGAAAGGTAGCCACTGAAACAGAAGAATCTACAGCTTTCATCACTGTATTTTATAGTGACACAGAAAATGGTGGGTGGGGATGAGAGACAGAACTAGTAGCTGTTTTTTCGGTCTGGAAACAGATTGCTCTATGTTTCCAGAGCATCTGTCACACAGTAAGTGAAACCTGAGTTCTTATATATAAATAGAACTAAAAGCATATCATTGATTTGACACTCTATGTGGGCTGAGGAAATAACATTTGTGTATAGAGAAGACATCTTGCTTAAAAAAAAAAAAGTATAAAACAGATTTTTCTACTTCAGTTCTTACTGATCCTTTCAGTCTTCTACACTAATTAATTTGACATGCATACAGAATTTTAATTACCTTTCCTATAAAATCTTACTTGCTTAAATAAGTATAATACTAATAATTATAGACAAAATTTAGAAAATACCTAATGCTATTAGCACCATGACACATTACATTTTTCTGCAGACATGCACCAGTAGATGCTGCTGTTCATCACATTAAATAAACATTTGTATATAAACTGATAGGTTAATTTGCAGGCAGGTCAGAGATGGGACTTGAAATGTAGTTGTGTGTTTAACTTATGTAAACATATAAAAAGTGAAATGCAATAACACTAAGTTTTTACAGAGAGACCATGGTTTTGGAGTGGTAGAAAACTTATGGTCTTCATCTTTGTGTCTTGCTACGCATGAGAGGTGGGTAACCAGTCATTCTTGGTAATTATTACCAGAAAGTTCTAAAGCTTCATTCTTAACTCCAGATACTTAATCAGACTAGCAGACTACGGAGAGAGGCCCAGAAAGGGCTCCAAGTTCCATTAAAATATGTATCAGGTTGGTACTTATTTTTTTTACGTTATAAAATGTTCTGAATATAAAAGCTCAGGGCACATCTACAACTTCTGTAATGTCAGGATCCTTCCCCAAACCCACAAATATCACCTTCATTTTCTGTATGTTAAACTTCAGTTGATTCTCTCTTCTCCAAGTCTTAATCTTGATCATATACTGAGAAAGCACTGCCACTCCGTCATCTGGATCTGATGAAAACAGAGCTGTAGATCATCCATATCCTAATAACACTACAATCCAGATTTCCCCCAAAGGTGTCTTGTACAAATTGGATAAGATGAGTGCAGAATGGAACCCTCCATGACAGATCTCTTGGCACTAATGAGGGAGTACCCAAAACTTCCATTTAACAGAGGAAAAAAACAAAACCAACTGAAACCACGATCCTAGATAGGCTCCATAGGCAGATCAACAAAATTTATATTTTGTTATATATTCTGATATAAAATTTTCAAAAGTTGCTGACAGATCTAAAAGAACCACTATGGCATCTCTCCATCATTTTGTAGGAGATACTCAATGGGATCACTATCTCCATGCCAAAAGCCAAAGACTCCCAACATCAGAGTTGGCTTGACTCTGCTTTTTCATTAACATTTCCCAAGAAGAGAAATGTTTAAAATAGTGATAGCTGGCAATTATATCTTCTGAAATTTGCCTAAACAATACATCCTAGAAGAGGCTATATCCATGGGCACCTCCAAAAGGATCAGGTTACTAAAAAGCCAAAACCTGTTCTTCCGTTGGGCGGTCTCACAATGACCAGTAATAACACCTGAATGCAACAGATAACTTCTCTTTGAAAACTTATCTTTCAGGTCCTGTGGGTGTAGGTTTGAATGAACTTAAACGAAAATTGTTGATCAGCGATACCCAGCATTATGGTGTAACAGTGCCACGTAAGTAGAAATGCATTTTGTGAGGTCCTCATGCTGTATCAGTTTTTTTTTATTCTTATGTTAACCTAAGGTCAACATTGTCCAACATGAATATGTAAACCCATATTTAGACACCTAAGTTAGTATCATAAATTTTAAACATCTACATCTGCTGCATCTACGTTTTGAATAAACATTGATGAAACCCACTAGAAAATATTGGCCCAGATTCTGGTGCAGTGGATTTTCAGTATAAATTTGACACATTTGATGTTCAACAATGATTTAGTAAATGAAACTCCCATTTAAAAGTGCCTTAGGAATTGGCATTGTAGTGGTGAAATGTATTCCACTGGCACTTCAGTTTGAGGGAGCAAAATCTTACAGAGACAACAGGAGAATTCACACAAAATGGACCTGATTGTTCCTTGCATATATTCAGAGATTGATGAGTGGTAATATACAGTGGAGATTTTCCCCAGATTATTAGCTCCCAGAATGGGAAGGGGTTTTTTTTAGAGCAGCATGTTATCTCTGCTCTGACATAACTGTCAGATAATCATAGGCAATATGACAGATAAAGAGCGATGATAGAAGCAGTTATCACCTGTAAATATGTCATTCAAATACCTAATATTTTGGCACTATAAAATGCATCAAGACTAAAAACCTGAAACCTGTTAGGCTGATTGCCACTACTGGAATGTTAAAATCAGTGGTTATAACCTCTTTAGTAAGGATGAATGGGCAAAGCAGAAAGTAGGGTGGCACTCTGTCAAAAATGGCATTACCTGGTTTCAAGTCACTGATCAATTGGAAAAAATGATCTTCAGTGCAAGGCTCTTATGTCCTAACAGGTAATGTAGAAGATGAAGTATTTGAGGTATTGGTGTCTGCTACAGACCATCAAATCAAACTAGGGAACAGGATGATTGCCTCCTTACACACTGATGTATAATGTGTAGGGGAAAATAGTTGTGTAATAAGAGGGGACTTCAATTTGAGTGACACATGCTGTAGGTCTCATACTGCCAGTAGTAAAACATCCTTGTAATTTCTAAACATTATAGGTGACAATTTCCTAACTCAATAATTGTGGCAGCCAACATGGGAGTTTTATATTAGACCTTGTCTTAACAGATGATAAGGAACTCATCACAGAACTAAAAATTAATGATAGGTTTGGTAGAAGTGATTGACTGTATCACATTTACAAATATATATACTTGGTGCTCAAATAGGGCCAACTTCGCAAAGCTGAAAACAATTATGAGCCAAATCAGCTGGCAGGAAGAATTTAATTTAAAAAAAAATGTGAATGGTGATTGGGAATAATTTAAGAATACCTTCCTAGATTCCCAAAAAGCCACAGTTAAGGAAGACAGCCTGTACTGGTTTTAAAAATTACCTGGTTTAGAGGGGAAGTGAGAACAACTCTGTGTGTGTGTGTGTGTGTGTGTGTGTGTGTGTAATAAAACAAATGGTAAAAGGGGGAAGTTGATAATTAATATAAATCAGAAGATAAGAATTGTAGAAAATTGACAAAGGGAAACAAGTGGAAATCTATGCTAGCAGAGTTAAATACAATAAGAGAGATTTTAAAATATATTAGGAACAAAAAGAATCATGACAATGATGTTGGTCCATTACTGGATGGAAATGGTAAATTATCAATAATGCCAAAAAGGCAGAACTGTTCAGTAAATATTTCTGTTCTGTGTTTGGGAAAATAACAGATCATATTGTGATAACACTCTTTCCATTTCATTAATATTCCTAGAAGATTTTAAACAGAAGCTACTAAAGTTATAGAGAGTCCTATGGCACCTTATAGACTAACAGACATATTGGAGCATAAGCTTTTGTGGGTGAATACCCACTTCGTTGGATGCATGCCCATGAAGTGGGTATTCACTCACGAAAGCTTATGCTCCAATACATCTGTTAGTCTATAAGGTGCCACAGGACTCTTTGTCGCTTTTGCAGCTCCAGACTAACATGGCTACCCCTCTGATACACTACTAAAGTTAGACATTTTTAAATCCACATGTCTGGATAGCTTGCATCTAAGAGTTTTAAAAGAGCCGATGGGGGGGCTTGCTGGACCTCTAATGTTCATTTTTCAATACGTCTTGAAGCACTGGAGAAGATCCAGAAGACTGGAGGAAAGCTAATGTGCCAGGTTTTTAAAAGGGTAAATAGGATGATCTGGGTAATTATAGGCCTGTTGCCTGACATCGATCCCAGGCAAGATGATGGAGCGGCTGATGCAGGACTTGATTAATAACAAACTAAAGGAGAGCAAAGTAATTAATGCAAATCAGCATGGGTTTATGGAAAATAGATTCTGTCAAACTGATATCTTTCTGTGATGCAGTTACAAGTTTTGGTTAATAAAGGTAATACTGTTGATGCAATATTCTTTGACTGCTCTAGGAGTTTGACTTGGTATCACGTGACATTTTTATTAAAAACCTAGAACAATATAAAAATAATATAGTACACAATAAGTGGGTTTCAAAATGGCTACCTGTTATGTCTCAGTGTAATTGTAAGTGAGGAATCATCGAGTGGGTGTTTTTCCAGTAGGGTCCCGCAGGAATTGGTTCATGGCCCTACTCTATTTAACATTTTGATCAATGACCTGAAAGGAAACATAAAATGATCACTGACACACAAATTGGAGGGGTGGTAAATAATGAAGCAGACAGGTCTCTGATTCAGACCAATCTGTGTTATCTGGTAAACTGAGTGCAACCAAACAATATGTGTTTTAATATGGCTAACTGGTAAATGGCCTAGTGGATGCGGGGGAAGCAGTGGAAGTGATATATCTTGATTTGTCATAAAGCTTTTGACACAGGATCACATGACGGTCTCATAAACAAATGAAGGAAATGCAGTCTTGATGAAATTATTTTAATGTGTGTGGACAGCTGGTTGAAAGACTGTTCTCAGAGTAGTTATCAGTGGTTCACGATCAAACTGGGAGTGCACATCTAGTGAGGTCCTACAAGGGCCAATCCTAGGTCTATTTGCAGATGACACCAATCTGGAAGAGATTGCAAGTGCTTTGGAGGACAGGATTAGGATTCAAAATGACCTCAACAAATGGGAGAATTGGTCTCAATTCACAAAGATGAAATTCAATGAATATAAGTGCTAAATACTTCACTTAGAAAGGAAAAATCAAATGCAGACCTACAAAATGGGGAATAACTGACAAGGATCTGAGGGTTATAGTGGATCTCAAATTGAATGTGAATCAACAGTGTGTTGCAATTGTGAAAACAGGTAATATTCTGGGTTGTATTAGTGGAAGCGTTGTATGTAAGACACAGATGTAATTGTCCTACTATATTTGGTACTGCTGAGACCTTTGCTGGAGTACTATGTCCAGTTCTGGATGCCACACAGTCCGAAAGGTGTAAAAATTGGAGAGTGTCCAGAGAAGAGCAACAAAAACGATAAAAGTTTTAGAAAACCTGATCCTTGAAGAAATGTATGTTTGTTTTTTTAAAAATGAGCATATTTAGTCTTGAGAAAAGAAGACTGAGGGGACCTGATAAGTCTTCAGATACGTTAATTTAATATGCCATAAAGAGGATGTGACCAATTGTTCTCTGTCTACTGAAGGGAGGACAAGAAGTCATCTGCTTAATTTGCAGCAAGGGAGATTTGGCTTAGATATTAGGAAAAACTTTCAAAATTATAATGGCAATTGAGGTTTTGGAATAAGCTTCTAAGGGAGATTATGGAATGTGCATCACACAGGTTGGACAAACACGTGTCAGGGATATGGTCTGGGTTTACTAGGTCCTGCCTCAGACCAAGGAACTGCACTTGATGACTTTGAGGTCCCTTCTAACACTACATTAGTATGATTCTATGAAATGTAAATGTATACATCTAGAACAAAGAATGTAGGCCATACTTATCTTAGGAAGCAGTGACTGAAAAAGATTTGGTGATCAAGGTGGATAATCAGCTGAACATAAGCTCCCAGTGTGATCCTGTGGCTAAAGGAGTCAATGTGATCCTGGGAAGCATAAATGGGAATCTCGAGTATGGGTAGAAAGGTTATTTTACCTTTATATTGGATATTGGTGAGACTGCTGCTGGAATAGCATGTACAGTGTGGTGCCCACAATTCAAGGATGTTGATAAATTGGAATAGAGCCACAAAAAAAGATTAAAATATTAGAAAACATGCCTTATAGTGGTGTACTTGAAGAACTCAATTTATTTAGTTTAATAAACACAAAGTTAAAGGATGACTTGATTACAGTCTGTTAGTATCTACATGGGGAACAGATATTTAATAATAGGCTCTTCAGTCTAACAAAGGAAGGTATAATATGATCCATAAGAACAACCATATGGGTCAGACCAAAGGTCCATCTATCCCAGTATCCTCTCTTCTGACAGTGGCCAATACCACGTGCTCCAGAGGGAATGAACAGAACAGGTAATCACCAAGTGATTCATCCTCTGTGGCCCATTCCCAGCTTCTGGCAATCAGAGGTTAAGAACACCATCCCTGTCCATCCTGGCTAATAGTCACTGATGGACCTATCCTCCACTAACTTTTCTAGTTCTCTTTTGAAATCTGTTATAATCTTGGCCTTCACAACATCCTCTGTCTGGGAGTTCCACAGGCTGACTCTGCATTGTCCGAAAAAATACTTCCTTTGTTTGTTTTAAACCTGCTGCCTATTAATTTCGTTTGCTGGCCCCTAGTTCTTGTGTTATGAGAGAGAGGGTAAATAACACTTCCTTATTTACTTTCTCCACACCAGCCATGATTTTATAGACCTCAATCATATTCCCCCCCTCCCTTAGTTGTCTCTTTTCCAAGATGAAAAGTCCCAGTCTTCTTTCTCCTCATATGGAAGCCATTCCATTCCCCTAATCATTTTTGTTGCCCTTTACTGAACCTTTTCTAATTCCAGTATGTCTTTTTTGAGATGTGGAGACCGCATCTCCATGAAGTATTAAAGATGTCGACGTGCCATGGATTTATACAGAGGCAATATGATTGTGATGGCTTGGATCAAAGAGACCTCCTTGGGGTTGCCAACTGATATGCCAAGGCTACTTTTGTCCCTGCTTCCTTGTCCTGCCAGGTTTGGACTCCAGTGCCCTGCCTGGTTTGAGCCAGACCTGCTAGCCTGCTGCAAACCCAGGCCCAGGTCTGAACCATGTCCCCTAAAAGCTGTACGCTTACCTGGAAGCAGTTTAAGAAATGTTCCTGTCTTTAACATTCAGATGCTCAATTCCTGATGGGGTCCAAACCCCAAATAAATCCATGTTTACCCTATATAAAGTTTATACATACCCTGTATAAAACAATCATATCTTACATACTGTCGTTAATGATCATAACATTATTTGGCTCTCTGATAAATCCAGTCACTAAACATCATTTGCCTTGATGGCCTCCTGTGCCAGTGAATTCCAGAAATTCTTTTTATGATGAATAGTGGCAGAGGGAACAGGATTGTTTTAAATTGCCTCTCATTTACTTTTTCAACAGCCTCTTTGTTTCCCCTTTAGTTAACTTTTCCATTAGTAAATAAAATTGATAACCTCATTGGACATAAATAAGATTTTCTTGTACTTGCTTTAGGTTCAATCCTGTGACATGCTGAGTGCAGCCTTCAAGATGCTGAGCACACTCAACTCCTCTGGAAGCTAGTGTAAGATAAGAGCACTCTGCACCACACAGGATTGGGCCCTTTATATTTTTCCTAGAATGGATTTGCTGTTTTTTAAAAAAAGCTTTTTTTTTTTTTTTATGAAACCACAGACACGACTAGACCAAGAAGAAGCCAAGAAAACGATGGTGTTGAATACATTTTCATTTCCAAGCACTTGTTTGAGACAGATGTACAGAATAACAAGTATGTTGAAATGGCTAACTAGAGTCACAGTCAAAACAATGGTTTCATAGTGAAGTTTTTGTCATTGGTTCTTTTATGTAGTAATTTAAAATGGGTATAGTCTACGTTGATTTTAAAACAAGTTAAAGTATAATGTCTAAACAGTCAGCACTACAATTTCTGCAGATTGTTGAAACAAAATAAAAGTAATGTGAACAGAACGTAAACAGTTTTAAACCACCTAATACTTTAAATGCCTGTCCAATGAGCTAAACATTCAGAGTTTTTCTCCGAGTGTAGAAGGTGGGGGCTCTTTTTAAATTGGCATTTCGTCTTACTGATTGATCATTGCAGCATCAGGAAAGGGGCCCTGGCAGTGATGCATTTCAAATGTGTGTTTCAATTTATAGTTTTGTATAGTTACATTCCCTTCCAGTACAGGCATTTCCTGTTCAAAACAACAGGAATCTGGAGAACTAGATAGAAGCCCCTCCCCACGAGCACTTCAAAAAATTAAAATAAAATAAAGACAACAATAGCATCATGCTCTCCAGCAACCTGTAAAGTATTGTAAGTTTGAATCCTGCCCTAAGTATTTCAGAGGGCAAAGTATAGTAAACAGAAAGCTGTAGGTTTGACTGAAACTTCAAAATGTGCTTTGCTTTTTCTCAAATTGTATTTATATTTTTATAGCACATAATCAGCCGCTTTGGTTCTATTAGCACCATCATTATTGCTCCTCTTCTTCAGAGACAGAGAATTCAGATATTCCGTAGCGTGCAGTGAAATTTCAGTAATTTTTATTATTTAGCTTATCCACTTTTTTATTGCATTACATTAGTTCTGAAAAAGAGGTGATGGAAAACATTAGTGTGCTGTTGGGCTATAGTACTTTTTCTCTTTAACTGTAATATAAGCAAGTGTTACTGATTTGAAAATGGTAAAATAGAAGGGTTTTTTTTTTTAAGTTGACAAGCTGAAGTACTTGGCAGCATTTGTTTTTAAAAAACATGGTAAAAATCACATGTGGAGTAAAAATATTTTTGCTCATGAATTAAATCTTGATACGTATTTGCTAAAGAAAAGAGAATGATTCTGATTTTTTTTCACATTCTACCACAGGTTTATTGAATATGGTGAATATAAAAACAACTACTATGGTACAAGCATAGACTCTGTTCGCTCTGTTCTAAGTAAAAACAAAGTTTGTTTGTTGGATGTGCAGCCTCATGTAAGTAAGCAACTCTCTTGGCATGGCATAATTTACTGCATTCCATATTAGGATTCTGGAAGAAGACTGTTAATAGAGCACTCCATTCTATGTCTTGTTCAATTTATATTCCACACAATTTCTGGATATACTTATTGTACAGAGCATTCCTAAAGGGAAATTTCAACACAGATTGGATGGTATTTAATGCAAAAACTAACTGCACTGAAAGCTTACACTAACATGAAGAAAATTTAATTACTCACAAAATGCTCCAGCATTTGTATTCAGTATTCTATTGCTCTGGGTTAGAATTTGTCTGAAAAACTTGATATTTAAATGTAAAATATTCTTGAGAAAGAGCCCAGTCCTGCAACTCTTAGTCACATGAGTAATCCTTTGATTTCAACAAGACTATTCATGTAAAGAGTTTTAGGATAGGCCATAATGTGAAGAATACATTAAATATACACTGAATAATGATAGAGTAGTATTCTGTAGAGGGAAGGGGCTGCTGTCATCATTTGTTTCTATTTTGTGTGCATGTTCCTCTTCCTATTAACCCCCACCTCCAATATTCATTATTGTCTTGGTACAACTTTAATTTGTGCATTTGAACATTTAAATAAAGTTTGAATGAAATAAATGTATAGAAATATGATTTGAAATATATTGTTCAGAACAGATTTTTCCTTTTTTTGTTGTTGTTGTTCACCTTTGACTTGTTTGAGTATTGTTCAAATATCCTGTAGTGCAGCACAAAATTCAGGAGCCAGAAAAATGATTTTCGATGTTAAATGGAAACAGTTGAAGTCTTCCACTTTTCCTGACTTACCCAGTGCACAAGTGCCTGCATGATGAAGCACTCAAGCTGTTGGTTAAAAGAGGGTTCTGTAGGTAATTGGACATGATTATTCCCTGTTTAAATAGCATTTACTGTAAATGTTCAGTGGCGTCAATGGCAAAAGTTTATTCACATTAATCCAAATAGTATGTCATGTTCATAATTAGAAAATTGGCAAAAAGAGGCTTTCTGTAGGAAAAAGGGATGGCACAGATGTATGTTGGTTGAATAATGGCTTTAGGAAACTGATGTGTCAGAGTCAAAATCTAGATTAATAGTAGTTTCACCAGCAAAAAATGTGCAATTTTGAGTTTACTTGCTGAATTGTTGCTATGTGTACAACATTGCACTTACTGTGAAAATTGCATTTGCTAATATTAACCATTTTTAAATGATCAAAAGGAAATTTTGATCTAGTAGTGTATGGTAAATTATTGTGAACAATTGGCATTTTTCTAGCTATTAAAATTAGAGAATGTCATTTTAGAAAGATCCCAGCTGGAAATACGATACCAAATTCAAATAACTCGGTTTATGCTTAGGAACATGTGCATTTGGGGGTTTCAACCCTATAGTGTACAACCAGCTGCTCCTGCAGCTACTGCTAGGATTGCAGAAGAAAGAAGGTACTTGATACTGTGGCTGCAGGTTATCTGACAGCAACTTATTACTGGCCAGCAAGGGTTACATAGAGGGCTATGTTTTAGTTCTTCGAGTATGTCCCCCTCTGGGTGCTCCACTGTAGGATGTTCAAGCGTCTATGTGCTCTCCATCAGAGACTGAAAAGTAATATCCGTGGGCCTGCAGCTGTACAGAATACCACCCTGTACTTTGAACAAGGTTATTTGGCTTGAGACGGAGCGGTCTGCTGTCAAGCTGCAGTTAGCTTCCCTTGTGAGTCCTTTTTACCCTAGTTGCATCTTTACTTTATTGTATTTTTTCTTTATTTTTAGTCCATTTACTTATTTTGCATTCTAGTGTTTGTAGGGGGAGGGAGCGGCTTCCTTCCCTCTTCTTTTCTTAGATCTTTCATTTGTGCTGGAGCACAACGTATGTCCAAAATCTTGGAGTTTAAGCCCTCTTAGAGATGCCACAAGTCCTTTCCCCACAGTGTTGGACACTCCGGTTACCTGTGGTGTTTGGGGGCATTCCCATAACCCTTCTAAGTGCAAGGTTTGTCTGGATTTCAAGGGCAGAGCCGAAAAAAGACAGGAAGACTACTTAAGCTGCTATTAATGGATGTGCTCTAGCTCCAGTAGCGTTCGCTTCACCACCCCTTATCCTCCTTTCCCCGACTCCCAGTTACATCAGCCTCTGCATCATAGGCCACCTCAGTCTACATTGCTGCCCCAGTCTATGGCCCCAGAGAATAAAACTCTAAAGAAGAGGAAACATATTTCTCCAAGCAAGGAAATGAAGAAGCAGAGTAGATCTCCCCGAAAAACCCAGTCTTTGGAAATTCTTTTTCCTCTAACGGTACTACAGAGACTCAGACTGAGTACTGAGACATTGGTACTATGAAAGAAGCCATGCTCAGACAACATACCTACCACCAGAGCAGCTACTGTGGTGGCACTCCAATACCTTGTGCCTCTGCAGTACACACAGAGCTATCCTCCATTTCTGGAACCTGCATCTCACCATATGTCTGAGGTAAGATGTGACCCTACAACCACCTCAGTCCTGCAACAGTTACCATCTCATCAGTTGGCATTTCCCCTTCTGGTACCAACCCAAATCTCATATAAAGGCTATTAGAGCTCTCCATCACCTTCCAGGTTCCTTTCTTCAGAGGGTTTCAATTTCTGATGAACCTGAGTTTTCAGTACTGAGATCTACTGGAGCTACCTGCCCAGTGTTGTCCTGTCAGCTGCAAGCTGAGACTTCCTTAAGTCTCCAGCCTACAGTACAGGTTAGGGCATTAGGGACTCTGTCTCTCTCCCTCTTTCTCTCTCTCTCAGCTCAAGAGAATACTCATTGGACTTGGAAATCCCAGTAAAGTGATCCATCCCAGTATTGTGTTACCATACTCCATGAGTCCTTTTCCTAAATTCTAGGGAATCTACCAAACATTGTAGGCCCTGAGACTATAATTATCACTGAGGTCCATTCCCTTATTCTTCTCTCCAGTAAAGTTACTGAGACCCATGGGTCAGTACAGCGAGCAATTCTATCAGATATCTAAGAAAAAACATCAGTATCCACCAGTACCATATCAGCTATCAGCACCTGCAGACTGACCAGTACCACACACTGCAATATCATGCACCTCAGAACCTCACACTTCTCCAGTACTAGATTATATACAGAAGGAGCAATAGTCTCGGGCCAAGAAGATCTTGCTTCCTTCTGTCCTCTTCATCACCAGATGATATAATAATGCCACCACGATTTTCCTACACTGATGATTTCAGAACCATCAGTGAGGTGTTATCTCCTGCACATTCCCTGTGGGAAACACCTGCCACAATCCCACCAAGCTGTAGGCAGGCAGATAAATACTATATCCCCCAAAAGGAATGAAACTTTTTTTTCCCATTCCAGCCTCAATTCCCTGATAGTTGACGAGGCCAATGAGAGGTAGGATGACCAGACAGCAAATGTGGAAAATCTAGGTAATAGGAGCCTATATGAGAAAAAGACCCAAAAATCAGGACTGTCCCAATAAAATTGGGACATCTGGTCACCCTAATGAGAGGGAGCTATCAAGCTCATCTTAGGCCTTCTCCATCAGACAAGTAATCCAAGTGGCTGGACTTGGTGGGAAGGAAGAGCTACTCATCAGCCACTCTCTGATTTTATATCGCCAACTACCAGGTCTTGATGGCAAAATACAATCTGAACACATACTCCAGATATATACATTTTATTGAGCACTTGTCACAAGACCGGAAAGATCATTTTAATCTATCATCACTGAAAGTCAGTTGGTTGCAAAAACCTCCCTACAAGCTACTCTAGATGCTGCTGACACACCCTCCATAAGTACATACAAGAATGGTGGTAATGAGAAAAGTATATTGGCTCCAGTAATCAGGTCTTGCAGAATTTCAGAATACCATTGAAGATTTCCCATTCAAAGAGCCTGAGCTCTTCAGTCAAAATATTGACTCCTCTCTCTCCAGACGCTCAAAGATTACAGATCATTAATGCGATCAGTGGGGACTTCTGTGCCTGCAACAAAAAAGTGCTTTAGTAGATCCCAAACCACTCAAGATCGAGGCCATTCCAGTACCAACAGCACACTTTCCCGAATCCTCAGGAGCCCTTCCAGAGAAAACCCAAACCACAAAAACACAGGCCCCGCACCCCTACTTTTACTCTGTGAGCTCCTGCTTCTAAAAGGCACTTTTGATACATTGGTCAAGGGCATCAAGAAACCCATTCTACTCCGAATGAGCTGTTGTGCGACTACCCCCTCTTTGGAGATTGACTGTCTAATTACTTAGCCTGGGAATTTCTTCCCTCAAACAAGCAGATATTTAAAGAATCTCAAAGTGGGTTACTCTATCCACTTCCTTTTCATCCCTCCTTCCCAACTATCTCCCTGTCTTCCTTCATAGACCCTTCTCACGAGGAACTCCTAAGTCAAGAAGTTCATTCTCTTCTCCTGCGAGCAATAGTACTGGTTCCACCAGAGTTCATCAGAAAAAGGTTCTGTTCCAATTATGTCCTTTTCTAAAGAAAGATAAAGGGTGGAGACCAACTGTTGAACTCAGGATCTTGAACAATTGCATCCTA
Organism: Dermatemys mawii; assembly: GCA_007922305.1. Classification (NCBI taxonomy): domain Eukaryota; kingdom Metazoa; phylum Chordata; order Testudines; family Dermatemydidae; genus Dermatemys; species Dermatemys mawii. Next base: position 19,483,910 of record ML677349.1, read on the forward strand.
GCATAACACTTCAGAATGGTAACACTAGCTACCATAAATCCCATCCTTAGGTCCAGGAGACTGATTCATGGCTCTTGACCTAGAGGATGTTTACTTTCATGTAGCTACCCACACCTCCCACAAGCGCTTCCTACATTTTGTAATAGGGGTGGATCACTATCATTATCAAGTTCTCCCCTTTGGACTCTCCGCAGTCCCAAGAGCATTCACAAAGCTTCTTCCAGTAGTAGTGACTTGGGTCTACTAGTGGGGAATATCAGCATTTCCATACTTGGACAGCTGGCATCTCAGAGGCCAATCACCCAAAGAGATCCAGTTGGCAGTGTCCAGGTCATTAACACTATTCCATTCTCTAGGCCCTTGTATCAGCCACAAGAAATCTATGCTAACTTCAGTACAAATAATAAATTATAGAAGCTTCTCTACACTCCAAATAGCAAGAGCTTACTTTCCCAAAGAGAGATTCTCCACTCTATCCCATCTAATCTCATTATTACAGTTCAGCCCACAAATAACTTAAGGATTTGCCTATAGATGTTGGGCCACATGTCGGACATCACATATGAGATTCTCTGTGCAAAGATGCACCTCAGATGCCTCCAGACTTGACTAAGAGTGTGTATACTCCCAAACAGACAATCTTCTCCAGACATGTCACAGAGACTCGGAAGGTGTTAGACTCTCTTATATGATGGAAAAACCCATGGAAGATCTCTGTTTGAACCCCATTTCTATATCCAACATCTTTGAAGACCCTCACCATAGATGTTTCTATTATGGTGGGAAGCTCACCTACAGGGAGACAAAGCACAGGGCAAAGGTCAGCAGAGGAATTGACACTACATATCAATATTGAGGAGCTAAGAACTGTAGATTTGCTTGCCAACCTTTCCTCCAAGCCATATGAGGTCACCCAATCAGATTAATGCTGAACAACAGGGCAGTGATATATTACATCAACCGCCAGAGTTCAGCAAGATCCCAGTCCTTGTGCGCAGTGTCATTAAAGTTGTGAAACTGGTGCATTTCTCATCAGATAGAAATCAGCAGTCTATCTGCAAAGCCTCCACAATGTAATTGCAAACTCCTTAAGCAGAAATCTGCTAAAATCATAAATGGGAGCTCAAAAACTCTGTCTTCCAGAGCATTTGCCTCACCTGCGGTGTATCAGGGTAGACTTCTTCGCCAACACACAAAATGCAAAATTCTCTATTCTGCTCCAAGGGACATACAGTCACAACTCTCCTAAGGATGCCCTGATAACACCATGTCCCCATACCCTTCTTTATGCTTACCTACCTATACTGCTAGCAAGCTGTGCTGTGAAGGATCAAGAGCTATCATCATAGCATCTGGCCAAGACAGGTGTAGTGCCCAAACCTCATCCATTCTCAAGAGTTAACATGCTTCAGACTTCCTATCATGAAGGACCTTGTGACATAGAACTCAGGGACCTTCATCCTTCCCAACTCCTCCTCTCTGAATCTGAGAGCATGGCTTCTCAGTGGCTCCCAGCATAGAGTTAACTTTTTCAGGTAGAGTTCAGTCAGTTCTTTTATCCAGTAGAAAGCCCAGTACTCTCAAGACTTATCTCCAAAAGTGGAAACACTTCCAATCCTGCTGCTCCCTCCCATCTTCTGAAGCCTTGGACGTTCCATTTTCCAAGACGTTGGACTACCTATTGGAATTAAAAACAAAGGGTCTCTAATGAGCTCTTTCAGGGTACATCTGACCATTCACTCATCCAGGGCTTTTCAGTCTCTGCCCACTCTACTCCAGTCACATTTCTCAAGGGTCTATACAACCTCTTTCCTCCCGTTGGACACCTGACTCCCCAACGGGGCCTCAGACTGGTTCTAATCATCCTAAGGAAAGACCCTTTGGACCTGCTCCTTCCAGACATTGTTCCTAATTGCCATCACCTCAGCAAGATGAATGGGGAAGCTGGGAGCACTCATGACTGACCAACCATACACCACCTTTTACATAGACAGATTTATACTAAGTCCCCTCCTCAGAGTATAACATAATTAGGCAATTGATCAGCTACTGTTCTACCCAAAAACTCATGCCTCCACAGAGGAATCAAGGCTTAATTCACTGGAAATCAGAAGAGCCTTTACCTTCTATCTGGATAGGACTAAAACCTTCTGGACCTCTCCCAGGGTATTTGTATTGTTCACAGAAAAGATGAAGGGCCAACTGATTTCCACACAAAGCTGTGTAAGTGGCTTTCAGATTGCATCTTGACCTGCTATGAAAATGCAGGTATGCAGGGATGTTGTCCCTAGCCTCTGTTTGGCAGAAGCTGGGAATGGGTAACAAAGAATGGATCACTTGATGATTTTCTGTTCATTCTCTCTGGGGCACCTGGCATTGGCAACTCTCAGAAGACAGGATACTTGGCTAGATGGACCTTTGGTCTGACCCAGTATGGCCATTCTTATGCAGCCCCATCACATAATAACAGAATTCGACTAGACCTCAGTTCATATCTGAAGGTCTACAGAGGGATGTTCCCATCACAGAAATGAGCAAGACTGCTACATGATCGTCTTTGCATACATTTGCCAAGCGTTATACCATCTGATCAGCTTACAGAGGTGACACTATCTTTAGTGATTCAGTCCTCCAAACTATCCTAGATTTTTCACCTCAGCACCCACCTCCTTGATGAGTTACTGCTTGGAAATCTCCTACAGTAGAGCACCTATAGGGACAAAACATCTCAAAGAACTCAAGTTACTGTAAGGTAAGTAACATCTCTCTTAATAGGCAATAATCATATGATCCTCCTGTGAAGCATAACTAGCAGCACAGAATTAACTTAACGAGTCTTAAAGGTTTGAGGAGAACCAATGGTTGTCCTCTTATCAGAGTGCCCTTTTGCTCTTGGGCTGCAGAAAGCCTTTTCTATTATCTTTGGAATGTGGCAATAGGAAGTCTTACCCTTCCTAGAATCATCTATTAAATAATCTGCTGCTACTCCCTGGTGTATCAACTAAAAACCCTTTTGTCCAACTTAATTTTTCTAATTACTAATACTACCTCTGTGGATGGCCCATAACAGTGCATTGGCTTTACTTCTGCCAGACTGATCAGATTTACCAACACTGGCAACTTTCGTTGAAATAAAAAAATTTCTTGCCATTCAAGTAGCAATAGGCGATGCACAGAAAAAATTCTGTTTAAGAAAGTAGGATGCTAATGAATGAAATATGTACTTCAAGAGATGCTTTATAGATTTAGTGTCATAGCAGAGGCTTCTTTTTTTGTTAAAAACTCCAGTACAAGGAATGAATTCAAACCGTTACTAATTAATTATAATTTTTCCCCTTCCCAGACAGTGAAGCATTTAAGAACATTAGAATTTAAACCATTTGTGATATTTATAAAGCCTCCATCACTTGAGCGTTTGAGAGAGACCAGAAAAAATGCCAAAATTATTTCAAGCAAAGATGAAAAAGGGGCTGCAAAACCCTTCACAGTAAGTATGTTTAGAATCCATCAGACTATGAGGAGCAGTCAATAGTTTTCATAACTGTTTATCTTGAAGATGAGGTTGCTGAGTGCCGTTAGAACATAATGGAATTTGAGCCTCAAAACATTTAAGTGTGTGTGTGTGTACATATTATTTGTGTTTGGGTAAATTGCATGCCTGGTCTCTCCAGTGCCATAAGCCTAGTAGGGTGATTTAATTGCGTGAATCACTTTTGCGTAGCTACACTGGACTTTCTTAGCTTCTTATTTCATTTCATGCTATAAAACTCAGACAGGCAAAACATTATTTTTTAGAGGAAATAATGCTATGGTCTTCAGCATAAATAATACTGTTACAGTGTTAAGAGAAATCAGAAGGATTTTCACATGGGTAGCAGAACTCTTTTTATGAAGGTACGTTGGGTTTTCTTTAATTTAGATATTACTGTGACCCAGAAACCTCTTGGTGCTCACTGGCAGAGGGGGTGCATAGCATTTTACATGGCTCAGATATATACATATTAAGTTTACCAAAAGGTGGTATGTGAGATCTCTAACAACAGCCCACTAGTTGTCATAATCATTGCAAAATGTATGTATGGACAGTGTTTAAGGAATTAGGAATCTGTACGTAAAATTATGTTCTTAAGGTACATGAGTTAAGGCAAGTCACCAGAAAGCGATAAACATGCTCCTGTCAAGTAGGAGGGAAGAGATGCTTATCTCTCTCTGGCTGATAGTGTATATTGTCTGCTTCACAGTCTAGGTTTATCTACAGTCTGAGCCCAATGCTAATCAAGAGATTGTAAAATTACAAGAAAGAGGCACATGGGAAAAAAACAACCAGCAGGGGCATCTGTCTATGAGAAAAGATAACAGATTGGAGTAGGGGTATAATTGCGGGTACATAGAGACACTCAGGATCTTTTCCACTGGGAAGGCAGTCTGACCATGTGACTTGTCTCATGAATGGAAGATCATTACCAAACCTGGCTGTAATATGCTGGTAGGATTTTGAGTGAGCTTTTGTTCTACAAGACATGACGGTAACTAGTTCAATAAGTCTAGGTTCTAGAGTTCACGTTATATTTTTATTTTGTATGTTACCATTTGTTTCCAATGTTTCTACTTGCTATCACTGGGTTCTCTACTCTTTGTTACATATACTTTTGCTTGTTTTCACCATAAATATATGCAAGAGCTGCATGTTAAGTGGAGCTGTGATCTTAAGGTGTAACTGTATGGTGGAGGAGGTACTGTTCCTTTGGGAGCAGCAAATCTCTGAATTCTGAGTGTGGCCAGTGGCACAGGGGCTGGACACTCCAAGGGAATGCTGGGGGCTTGGTTTGTGCCTATCTCTAACCTGCAGAGGGACAACAGAGCCTGGGCACAATGGGAGTGCTTGTGTTTCCCATGGCCAGTAAGGTCAGGGAGCTGATCCCCAGCAAGCACAGACAAGGCTTCCTCATACTAAGGGCAAGTGACAGCAAGATGCCTGATAACCCTGGAGTACCTCTGTACCACAGTTACTATTATTTTTTACTTTTGTTTAGTTAAAAAAATAATCCAACCAAACAAAAAAACCTCTACACGTGTCTGTATAGAGAAAAACAGAAAACATTGGAGATGCATTTGAAAAAGTAAAGCCCATGCTCTGATAAATCCTTTGCTAATAGCAATCTGAGACTTAGCTTATGCAGTTGTTAGTGCACCATTAATGTAAACAACTAAAAACGTTTTTCCAGTGGGATTTCTACCACAGAAATGTCTCTGTGATTATCAGTTAGTGGCTAATTGCACTGCTAGAAGGGAAAAGGGGAAAGAATTGCCTTGTCAGGCCAAACCTAATTGTGAAAATAGTCACAAAGAATTAAATTGAAATTATGGTTTCTGAAAAGTTCATGGTCAGTGGCACAATTTCCATCTACTGGCTTAATGAAAAATAAACTGAATATATGAAATGAAATAAAACAGTCCATGTAGGTTTGTGTTTGACACTGATGTGAATTCGTATTTTTTACTGACTTCTTATACTGACTTTCTTAGGAAGAAGATTTTCAAGAAATGATTAAATCTGCACAGATGATGGAAAGCCAGTACGGCCATCTCTTTGACAAAGTTATAGTCAACGATGACCTCACCACAGCTTACAACGAGCTAAAAACAACGTTTGACAAATTGGAAACAGAGACCTTTTGGGTTCCAGTCAGCTGGTTGCATTCATAACACTATAAAAAGGAATATAAATGATGATAGTTCATAATCTCTTTAATTAAGTGCATGGTTGGAACTCAGTTGGTTGCCATTTAATTGGTGTGAGGGTTTTCTAACTTTGGCAAACTGACATAGTTAAGGACTTTGTGTAATTGGAATGCAAGTCGTCTTTTTCTGTATCTTAAACCATCCTATTCAGAATTTGGGGACAATAAGATCACATTGAAGCCAAGTGTTATCAGATGCAATATACTGAGCTAGTAGTTCAACCAAAACTACTAAACGCCTTGTTATCGTTTACATATAAATCTCCAAGTTGAGTTTTCTTAATGCAGGGTAGCACAGATATTAATTAATACTGAATGCTGCGGTGGTCTCAGACGTAGCTACTTCCATATAAAGTTGCACATGAGCACTTGGAGGTTATCACTGCTTTAACTAAGAGAACTTAAGAGAACTAAAACAAGCAAAAATGGCAAATATTTCTCTGGTTAGGAAGGACATCAGAGTTTTAACTGGGTTAGGTATCGAGGGATTGTTTAACTTTCCTAAAAGTGTGAGCTTTATCTTATGTGTACAGAGTGATCCTAATGTTCATTTGTATTTAAATGTTTCACCAAATGAGAGAAGTAGAGTATTCAGTGGCTTACTTGTAAACTGCGCTGCGAAAGAGCTAGTCTTCTGCTGTGAGTATGCAGGTCTTGAAAATCTTTGCATGCATGCTTTGCAGCACAACAACTTGGGAATATTTATCTGAATAAGGAAAAATATAGGTTATTTAAGTGTATATAATTTAAAGAATCTTTATGAGTTAATCTATAAAATCAGAGGTATATTGGCATGAATAGCTGTGTAGTACTAAGTGTTTGTGTGGGTTTTGGCCTTTTTTTTTTTTTTTTACTTTAAATCAACTTCAGGCATTTCTAGTGTCCTTTAAAAATACTTTTAATTTATTAGTAGATAATTATTAGGGGAAACCTTTGAGATTTGAGTAAGCAGTTGCAATGCATGAATTGCTTTTATTAAAAAACACATAGCAATATGTTTGTTTTGAAAAATATGTAATGTCAAAATGCGTTGTTTTAGATTTGAAAGCTTTTCTTTGAGTTTAAATTTGTAAACTTCACTACAAAGAAAATTATTCACCTTTAATACTGCCCAGATACATTTGAAACCTCAGATAGCTTTCTGTGTAATAGAGTAAGCAAATATCTGGTAAATCATGTACATTGATTTGCTACTGATATGCAGCAAGTGAGTACACATGTAATGAAAGAGTAAAACCTGTATTAATTGCGTGAGTGAATTTGTATTAGAGGTACAGTGTGTGGATGAACTTGCTAACTTAGATGATCACATCTGTAGGATTCAAACAGGAAGCAGAGTTATTTTATGTTAGCATAAAGAAAAAAGAATTTAGTGAAACTTATTTTTATGAAAGGGTTGAAAAAGGATATTAAGTTTTTGTATTTCTCATGTGTGCTCATTTCTAAATAACAGATTACTAGGTGCCTGTAATTAGAAATACCGTCTTTGTAACTTAAATCAACATTCCATGTAAATATTTTAGTTTATATGCTGATAAAGCCATCAGCTCTTGGCAGTTGTATCCTAACTGCATATTTGACCTTGGGAGTCATTGAATTTGGTTTAAAATTAGGTGAAAAAATTGAAATGCAGTAACAACAAAAAATTCAGAGTTTTTGAATGTTTGTACTGGAATTATTGACATATGTTATATCTCACTATTGACACGTATACTGTAGTTGAACAGTCTAATGTAACTTCATACATATCTGTCAGATTTCATATTTTTTCTGGTGGACATAAATAACATATCAGTAATTTAGATTAATTGCATGAAAATCACAGTCATAGTGTGAACTGGAGAAATGTTCTCTATTTTTTAATTATTCAAAATGTAATTATTTGTACAAGGGAATGTTCTTCAGCCATTCACTGGAGGCTTGCACCTGCAAGATGCAGAGTGCCCTCGGTTTTTTTGCAAACCACAATAGCTGAGGGTGCTCTGCACCTCACAGGATCTCATCCTTTTATATCAGGGGAGGATCAGTCTTGTTAAACAATATGCTAATACTGCTAGTAAACTGTAGTGTATCAGACCATTATTGTACTATGCCTATTAAATAAGGGAACTGTTTTGCTCTTTGGGAAACAGACCCTGTAATGGTCTGAAAACTCTGTTAGAAACAGAGAGGTTCTGGCTGCCCTGCAGCCTTGTTCCTGGAGGTGTGATGTCCTTTTAAAACAATTTTAAGACTATTATTCCTATGTTGGTGGGGTCTCGGAGGGCCTCATACAATATTCTTACGTCGTGGGATGACAGACTTGAAAGCTCCACAACACATTGTTCCTTTTACAGAGAGACTTACTTTCTGATCCTCTGTGTGGCGATGGGAATATTTAACACAGGGTGATCACAGGAGTTAATTTAATTATACTGGTGGCAAGAGAACAAGGACAAATGAAACCATGTATACACACAACAAACAAAAGGAATAAAGTGTAGGGGAATCTTTAAGCTCCTAGAAATAAAGTTTATAATGAGTTATTAGAAAGGGGACTGGGATAGCCCATTCCAGTAAATCTCTCTTTTAAAACTAGCATTATTGCAGTGTGTTCTCACCAAGAAAAATAGAGGCTGCCGTATAAGGTACTAGGTCAAGACAAAAAATGTTTTAGCTTGAAAGTTTTATTAATTGGACAAGAGCATGCCCATTTTACAAACCCACTTGTTGGTAAACTTCCTCTGTTACAATAAAAATAATGTATTGTATGTTTCTGACTTGTACGGTTTTATGGATAAAGGGTGACAAAACATGTCTCAAATATTATGCATATTCAGTTTCTGCTGTTTGGTTTTTAGATGATTGAATGTTTTTACATCTAAGTACAGATATTTTTATTGTATTTTTGCTGTGTTCCATAGTAAAACAAATGTTAACATTTTATACTGTTGTATCCAGCTCTATACTTGAAGTTGCCATCAATTCATACATTGATGTCATGCCTGAAATCTCATTTTACCTTCTTATGCAGAACAATAAATTATTGATATAATTGATCATTGAAGATGTGGGGTTTTTTAAATCTGAACAGGATAATTTACTGTGTAATGCATAAGAATGACTTAAATGATAAAACGTTTATCAAATAATCTGTATCTGTCTGCTATAGCTCTTCAACCTAAATACAACCATTAAAACAATAACTTTGAAATGAATATCATGGAAAAAGGATTAAAACCCTTCATTTATCAATGTTCTTGTTGACATTTTCTCTTCTCCTTGCCCCCTCCCAAAAAATAACACTTCTCTTTCGGACGGTAAAAGTGGGAAGGAAGTGCAGCATAAGGACAATGGGTAGAGGTGGTATGCGAAGTCTGATACAGGTAAGGTGCACTCCAGTACTAGGTGTAATAGAGTCGAAGTGAGAGTCAAAGCTGGTGTTCTTTTCATGCTGCAATATGGGGGTGTTTTGTAGGCGTTATATAAATTAAATGCGTCTGTTACAGTTAATACTGATCCAGCTGCCCCCTGCTTCCCGCAGTTCCCATTGGCTGGGAATGGTGAGCCATGACCACTGGGAGCTGCGGGGGGCCGTGCCTGCGGATGGTCAATGTAAACAAATTGTCTCATGGCCCACAAGCTGATTATCCTGATGGCTGAATGCCAAATGTTGCCAACCCCTACAGTAGAACATTATGCAATTTTAACCTTTTTACGTATCTTGTCAAGATTAGTACAACTAATGTTCATGATATATCAACAGAAATAAATTCATTTTACAGCATATCTATATACACATCCCAAAAGCTGCAGTTGTCAGCAATCTCTTATTTCATTTACTTGAAAAGAGCATGCTTGCAAAAGATTTAGTGTTTAATCGAAGGATTCTTGCATTTTTCTGCCTAGCAGAGCAGTGAAGTTATAGGCTAGCAAAGATATATGTAATTGTACCCAAGTAAGACTTTCACACATCTTAAGACATGTAGGATTTTACATTTCAAATAACAGTACTTTTCTTTGTCTGATGGAAGGCAAAAGAGTATGATTAAATGCAGACTGCAAACTTGCCCACTGCAAACCTAGTTGAACATGAAATCTTGCAGGAATTAACATAATTGTTCTCTAAATAAAAAGGCTGCTGTGTACATAGAATATCATGTTATGCTTGCCAGATAAAAAGAAATGTAAACCTGTGAGGAGACTTAGGAGTTTGTATGTGAAAAGAATTTCTGGACCCAATGTTTTCTCCGTTTGAATAATAAAGTGTAAAGCAGCAGTGCGGTGATTGCTATTTACATAAAATAGCCAAACGGTGGCATTCTGGGGAAACTGAAGAATCAAGTTCTATTTTGCTTGCAAAATTGGGGATGAGCTTATATTTGGCTTACATTTTAGAACCATCAGGCTGGTCTGAGCAAAAAATATTTTTTCTTTAGTAACTTGTGATTGTTTCCCATGTATTGAGAGATTGAGGAAAAATCACTTTTGTAGTGCTAATGAGGTCAATGTAATCACAGTAGCCCAATTCAAACAGTTGACAAGAAGGTGTGAGTACCAGCAGGCAGAAAATTAGTTTTTGTAGTGATCCATCCACTCCCAGTCTTTATTCAGGCTGAATTTGATGGTGTCCAGTTTGCAAATTAATTCCAGTTCTGCAGTTTCACTTTGGAGTCTGTTTTTGAAGTGTTTTTGTTGAAGAATTGCCACTTTTAAATCTGTTGTTGAGTGACCAGACTGAAGCGTTCTCCTACTGGTTTTTGAATGTTATAATTCCTGATGTCAGATTTGCCCATTTATTCTTTTGCATAGAGACTGCCCGGTTTGGCCAATGTACATGGCAGAGGGGCATTGCTGGCAATGACGGCATATATTATTTCCCCCTGCTGATACTCACATCTTCTTATCAACTGTTTGAAATGGGCCACCTTGATTACATTGAACTCATTAGCACTACAAAAGTGATTTTTCCTCCCTTCTTGTCAACTGTTGAGAATAGCCTTCTTCCACCTTAATTGAATTAGCTCATTAGCACTGTCCCCCCATTTGGTAAAGCAACTCCCATCTTTTCATATGCTGGATATTTATACCTCTCCATTGTATTTTCCACTCCGTGTGTCTGATCAAGTGGGTTTTAGCCCGCGAAAGCTTATGCCCTAATAAATTTGTTAGTCTCTAAGGTGCCACAAGGACTCCTTTGTTTTTGCTGATACAGATTAACACAGCAACCACTCTGAAAATAATTCCAATGTCTCCTGTTTTCAGCTGAGTTTGCAAGTTCTTTCACATTCCCTTACCCCAGCTGCAGTAATTTGCCTATCATAAGATCTTGGAGGAAATCCTAAAGAGCCAGATTACCTCCAGATCTGCAAGCTGCTCATCTCAGGAGAGGGAAGGAGTCTTAAGTCACTATCCTACACAACTCTAGCCCAGACCCTAGAATTAAGTTACCTGTCTTGGGGTCTCTACAGTGATGCCCTGTTCACATGGCTCCCCATTATTTATCCATGTTCAACATTTATGTTGCTTTCCTGTTTTTCCAGCATCTTTGGGAATAATTTTTTTGTTATTTCCATGCTAATGTTACTCCATCTCTTCCTGGTATTTTGGCTCATTTCATGCTCTTGGAAAGTATTTAATTTTGCATTGCCTTGCTGGCCACATATATGTCTTATGCTGCTTTCTATATGAGACAAGAATGAAATATTACAGACATCTGGTACCATTTAAACTTTTAAATGAATATGTAGCAGGTAGGAACTTTTTCTACAGTAGCTCTCAGATGACATTACATTGTGCCACATATTGTCAGCTAAAAACAAATTATTAATTTAAATAGTGCCATAAACATATGGCACTTTACAGATATAAGACAAGGAGTAAATCCTGGTTGCATTGAAGTTAATGGGACTCTTTCCCATTGCTAAAACATTTACTACCAAGCGTTAGTGCTTATTTTCATAAGTAGTCCCTTTGACTTCTGTGAGGTTACTCATGATGGTAGTGTTTGCAGAACTGGGCACTTTGGCCTTGATCCTATGCCCTTTAGTCAATGACAAAACTCCATGGACTTCACTGGGATCAGCATCTGGCACATTATACACTGTTTGGCATGATACACAGAGAGATGATAAACACTACGGGGAATGACTAAAAATAATTTTTTAAAACTTGAATTAACAACTTTGGATAGCTGTCTAATAAATATGACTACCACTGCATGAATTTAAGTGAAAACCTGTCTATTTTGAAGTATTGATAAGTAAATTAAATCACACTGATAAATCTATGAAATTCTTGCCTAAAATATATAATACAAATGGTAATTTTTGGCACTCCACTGGTACTGCTTAGCTTGTTGCCCAATATTTCATTTTTTACACCTAAGACACATTGCTCATTAATTTATTTTGTGCACCGTTAAGTAATTTTCCAAATGTTCTCAGAACGGAGGCAGCAATACATATCTTTCTTAAGCAAAGAATTGAAATCTTTAATACAATGTTTCACAATAATTTGTGAAGTCTCAAAAATGTCCTATAGTCTTGACCAGTACATCTAAAAGAATGCATCCTAGCTCATGTTTATAACCTCTGAGTTGCCTCCTATTTACCAGATCCTCATAAATTTCTTTGTCTATTCTCCCTGCTTTACTTGTTTCTAACTGAACTGAGGTATTGTATTCTATGTATCTACTTGTAAACAGAGTATCTTGTTTTTAGTTGTAATTTTTCTGTGTAATATTTCCAAACTCTTGTATTCTACAGTTAAAAAGCCACCTGGATATTCCTTTTCTGTTCTTTTTCTTAATCTATCTCTAAGCCTTTCTGTGTGCTTTTGTAATCTGTAAAACAGACTCTTACAGCAGGTTTTCAAAAGACTTGTGCAGCTGGTAGCTTTTCGATTATTTCATTTCTCAATTTTTTTGGAGTCAGTATTGGATTTAAGAAGAACGAGTTGTACTAAATATTGATGCTCTGCTTTAGAAAGATATTAACACTTTTGTCACTGCAATTACACCTGTGCATTGTTCTATTATACTAGAGAAAAAACAGAGCTTAGCAGATGTACATATGTGTGGCGGGGAAGAGAAAAGAGGGGACAGAGTGTTTGGTGACAGCTTCAAAGAACAGATGAGAACACATCCACGTGTTGTTCAAACACCAATATGCAGTCAAATGTATATAGTAAAAATTAAAGTGGCAAAACTAAAGTACATGATTCAGACTCGTGAATGTAACTGTGGCTTGCAATATTTTAGATATTCCTTATTGTTTATAAGAGATGTGGAATATTGTTATGGAAGAAAAATAAGGGACTTGGATATTTGCAGCTGCCTTCAAGACTGTAAATACAGGGTGAAAAGTGAATTGTGCTGTTCACTGATACCTTTTGGGGACTGTAGCGATCCCGAGTGGGCTTCCTCCAATTGGGAGTGCGAGGGAGCCGGGGACAGCCCTTGGAGGGTGCAGCCAAGGCCGCCCCACCCCCCTCGCTGGAAGTACAAGGGCGGGACTATAAAAGGCCAGCCCTGCAGCCCAGAACGGGGAGAAGAAGGACGCTGCACAGGACCTGCTGCTGCCTGGAGGCAACTCAAGCTTGTGCTGCGTTCCAACTCCTGACGCCGAGGACAACTGGCCTGGAGTACCCGCCACCGTGTACCCGGAGGAACCGGACCCTGACTGGACGGCAGAGGTACCCACTCCCTGAGTCCACCGCCCATACCCTGACCACGGAAATCCCCTAAAGACTGTTTAGTGTTTGCTGGCTGCCTGTGCCACACCCAGGCTATAACCAGCCCTCCCAGACTGTTTGTTTGCTGGTTGCCTGAGCCTGAAGCCCAGGCCCCAGCCCTCTGAGACTGTTGTTTGCCTTGCTGGCTGTCTGTGCCAGCCCAGGCTATAGCCAGTGCATTAAGGACTGTTTGTTTGCTGGCCACCTGAGCCTGCGGTCCAGGCCCCAGCCCCTAAAGACTGTATTTTTTTTGCTGGCTGCCTGTGCCCTGAAGCCCAGGCTAAAGCCAGCCTCCTAGAGACTGTTTGACTTTGCTGGTTGCCTGAGCCTGAAACCCACGCCCCAGCCCATACAGACTGTTTTTGCTTTGCTGGCTGCCTGTGCCCTGAAGCCCAGGCTAAAGCCAGCCTCCTAGAGACTGTTGTACCTTGCTGGCTGCCTGAGCCTGCAGCTCAGGCCCCAGCCCATACAGACTGGTTTTGCTTTGCTCGCTGCCTGTGCCCTGAAGCCCAAGCTAAAGCCAGCCTCTTAGAGGCTGTTTGGCCTTGCTGGTTGCCTGAGCCTGAAGCCCAAGCCCCAGCTCTTTACAAAGACTGTCTGCCCTGCTGGCTGCCTGTGCCCTGAGGCCCAGGCTAGAGCCAGCCCCCCTAGAGACGGTGTGCTGCAGGCTCCCTGAGCTCCAGAAAGCCCAGGCCCAGCTACCTCCAGGGACTGCGCTACGTGCCGGTCACCTGACAGAGCCTGAACCCGGCCCGTTCGAACCGGCCCGAGGGGTCTCCCTCGGATTGGGAGTGCGAGGGGAGCCCTACAGGGACAATGTCAATATTTTTACACTGCATGTTAAACATCCCCTATTATACTGAAAGAAAAATAAGTATTAGTGAGTTGAACGGATTCAGAAAAAATTGTCAGTTATCAGCGGTATCTAGAATTTTCAAGAAATAGTTAAAATAGTGCCTAAAGGAGGATAATTAGTTATATGCATTTTAAAAGTCATCTGAAATGTTGATCTCTCACATCAGCTATACAAAACAGGTTTTAGAATGCAGTGAGGACTTTGCATTTATGAGGGCCTTGCAGGCACTAAGGGCTTGACTGCATGGGAAAATAACCTGGAACAGCTGTTGCAGGAAACTATTTCACAGTAGCTCTCCATGTCGACACTTACATTTTGCAGAGTGCCTTTCTGTGGGTTAGTTTAATTAATCTTGGAAGTAGAATGAGGGGTGGCTCCAGGCACCAATGCAGCAAGTGTGTGCCTGGGGTGGCAAGCCACAGGGGGGGCGGCCTGCCGGTCGCTCTCAGGGCAGCAGCCGCCCCTGAGTAGAATAACTTGCAAAAAGGCACTTGGTGCAGCGTACTTTAGTTTTGGTGCAGAAGAGGAGTTTCTACATAGGACGTTAGCTTAGAATAGCTATTGCGATTTAATTCACACCCTAGTTTATTCTACTCTAACTTCCCCATGTGGACAAGCATCCAAACTAGGGCAGTCGATTAATTGCAGTTAACTTACGCAACTAACTCAAGAAAGTTAATCACAATTAATTGCACTGTTTAAACAACAGAATACCAATTTAAATTTAATACATACTTTGGATATTTTCCCTACATTTTCAAATATACTGATTTCTATTACAACACAAAATACAAAGTGTACAGTGCTCATTTTATATTATTAATTTTTCTTAAAATATTTGCACTGTAAAAATGATAAAACAGAGTAAAAACTGTTTTATTCAGCATGTTGGGGAAATGGGGGGTGCCAGTAAGTGAAAAATGCTGGTTAACTAAGAGGGAGGGGGTTTGGATGTGGGAGGGAATGCGGGGCATGGACTCTGGGAGACTGTTTGGGTGCGGGAGTGGGCTCGGGGCAGCAGTTTGGGGCATGGGAGGTGGTGCGGGGTACCGGATTAAGGGGCCACTCCTCGGGCAGCTCCCCGTAAGTGGCGACCTGTCCTGAGTGCTCCTAAGTGGTGGCACGGCAGGCAGCTCTGCACGCTGCCTGAGCCTCTGCCTGCAGGCGCTGGCCCCCGCAGCTCTAATTGGCCTCCCAAAGGCTGTGCTCCACACCTCCAGTCCCCCAACGTCCTGCCAGCCCCACGCCAACCAGACTATGAAACAGAATTTCAATGAAGATCAGAAATGCTGGTATATAGAGTTTTCTGGTTGGTGACGTGCCAGATAAAATACTTTTACTGTAGTATTTTTCAGTTCACCTCACACAAATGCTCTAGTGCAATCTCTTTATTGTGAAAGAGTAACTTACAAATGCAGACTTTTTTTTGTTACATATCTGCACTCAGAACCAAAACAATGTAAAACTTTAGAGCCTACAAGTCCACTCAGTCCTACTTCTTGTTCAGCCAATCACTAAAAACAAGTTTGTTTACATTTACGGGAGATAATGCTGCCCACTTCTTATTTAAAATGTCACCTAAAAGTGAGAACAGGCACTCACGTGGCACTTTTGTAGCTGGCACTGCATGGTATTTATATGCCAGATATGCTAAACATTCGTTTGCCTCTTCATGCTTTGGTCACCATTCCATAGAACATGCTTTCATGCTGATGATGCTCATAAAACAATAATACATAAATTTTGTGATTGCACTCCTTGGTGAACTGTATGTCTCCTGCTTTGTTTTGCCCGCATTTTGCCATATATTTCATGTCATAGCAGTCTCAGATAATGACCCAACACATGTTTATTTTAAGAACACTTTCACAGCAGATTTGACAAAATGCAAAGACGATACCAATGTAAGATTTCTAAAAACAGCTATAGCATTCAACACCCAAGGTTTAAAAATCTGAAGTGCTGTCCAAAATCTGAGAGACACAAGGGGCAGAGCATGCTTTCAGTAGTCTTTAAAGACCAGCACTCTGATGCAGAAAGTACAGAACCTGAACCACCAAAAAAGAAAATCAACCTTCTGCTTGTGGCATCCAACTCAGATGATGAAAATGAACATGCGTCAGTCCACTCTGCTTTGGATCATTATCAAGAAGAACCCATCATCAGCATGAATGCATGTCCTCTGGAATGGTGCTTTACGGGACATATCAATCTTTAGCACATCTGGCACATAAATATCTTGCAATGTCGGCTAGAGCAGTACCATGCGAACACCTGTTCTCACTTTCATGTGTAAACATGAAGCGGGCAGCTTTATCTCCTGCCAACTGTATCCAAACCTTTGTCTGAGCAATTGGCAGAACAAGAGAAAGGACTGAGTGGACTTGTAGGCGCTAAAGTTTTACATTGTTTTAATTTTGAATGCAGTTTTTTTGGTACATAATGCTACATTTATAAGTTAAATTTTCAAAATAAAGAGACTGCACAGAGTATGTGTATAAGGTGTATTGAAAACTACAATTTCTTTTGTTTTTAAAGTGCAAATATTTGTAATAAAAAATACAAAGTGAGCATTGTACATTTTGTATTCTGTGTTGTAATTAAAATCAATATATTTGAAAATGTAGAAAACATCCAAAAACATTTAAATAAATGCCACTCTATTATTAACAGCACGATTAATCACAATTTTTTAATTGCTTGACAGCCCTACTTAATACAAATAATTTCTATCCGTTAACCAGCATGTTGAGTGAAACTCTGACTCAGTTCAATTAAAGAACTGTGTGCGCCTTGAAGATATAACTGCAGAAAATCATAACTCTTCTTATAGTGGAAGGTGGAAGCTCTGTTTCTAGCTCAGTTACTCTTCTTCTAGAAAAACATCTTGCGTTAAATAGGCCATCTGACAAGTATCCCAAAAGAACATAGTACACTTGGAATACTGAACTGACATAGTTTTGGCAAAAAAATATACATGAAGTGTATTTGTGTGAAGTTTAAAAATAAAAGACTGTCATATGTGGCATTGGAGGCCAGGTTGACTCATGATTGATGACATTTGAAAGAACATACTGAGCTTAGAAAATGACTTCAGAATCATCAGAATTTGGTAAGATTTAGATGGCTTTCTGAAGCTGTATCTCCAGCTAGGGTGCTGGGAATTCCAAAAACTATTTTGTGGATGATACATAACGTGCTGCCAGACACAATTTGAAAAAGATCCAGAATTTATAGTTTTCAGTTTGCATTAATAAATGACATTAAAATAAATGACTAACTTATTTGTACTTACATGTGCGTTTTCAACTGTTTTCAGTTTATAGATTTGGTGCAACTACTAATTTAAAGCTGGAAGACTAGTTGTTTCCCCTTGTTTACACACACAACTCACTTACATGACAAATGTATCAGAGCAGCCAAGCATATTTTTGTTATTGCCATTAGTTTGCAAATACACTGATGTCTCATTCAATCTTCCCCTTTCTTCTCCAGTTTTGTGTTTAGATCCCACTTCCTAGAATACTGAGCATTATACAGAAAGTCATTACTATAACTGAATGTTACATTTATTATTGGATTTTTTTAAGCTATGCTGTATTGAGAGTTCTTGGTCTAAAATATCCCCCAACTGAGCACAAATTGATTAAAATGAAGGTCACAATTCAAGGAGAAACATTACAGTATTCTGCCCTTTAATAATCAGAAACCAAGTACATTAAAGTTAAGACATAAAGTTTGGGATGCTGTACTCTTAAGTATAGGGAAAATATTCTTTGTTCTTAGCACTGAATTTTCTTAGAATATCTTTATTTTTTCCCTTTTAATTTCCTTTTGAGAGTGATTTTCTTTGCTTTTCACAATAATTTTAGTGTGCAGATTAATTTTTAATATAATTAATGTAAGTACATGTTCTTGTTTGAGTTGTGTTCCTGTGAGTCCTCCACTTCAGGTACACATGGACCTTTGATTGGAGATTTTTGGTAGCAATGCCCATTTGGCCTATGCATATGCCCTACAGATACTTGTGCCCCACACTGGGTCTACATAGGGTTGTGCAGGCAAATTGCCCTCAATTTCATCTCAACTGCATTGGCCTGAGATGCAATATTCAGCGTGTCTGCTTCAGTCAGTCAAGCTTGCCTAAACTAGTTTGTTAGCCATTAGAGTTTATTAATTTAGTTTAGTGGTTAGTAGTTAGTTTTGGAACAGAATCATTTCTTGTCCTCTTATTCCTCCCTCCCTTAGGTAGGTATGCCAGAATCACAAGAGTTCAAATGTTGCCTCCCTTCCTGAAAGGCAATCTCAGTCAGCAATAGGCATTTCTGGTGCATTTGTTGTCTTGAAGAAATACACATTCTACAGAAGTCCAACTTCATTTTAGCCTTTAAAAGTGGGGCCAGGAAGAACTGGGAAATTAAGCTGAGACAGCTTATGGAGCATTCACTTTGTCCCACTTCACATTGAGGTCAGGGCCCACTGCCAACCTGGTACTCCATTTCTGAGCAAGTATAGTGCCCTGTCTACATCAGATCAATGTTCCCCATGGCTTTCGAAGGGAAGGATTTTAGACAGGGCTGAAAATGGCTCTAAAAAGGGAATTCTGATTCTCCTCAGAAGAAGACCTGAGTCTCCTCCTAAACTGACAGTCTTTGAGGCATCAAGTTTTCAGTCTGGTACTCTTGAGGCTCGAGGTTCCTCTGGTATCAGTGGCACTGCCAAATCTCTGGGCTCCTCTAATAGCCATGGCTACAACTGTGCTTTGATACCATCATCACATGACTGAGGCAGCAGGGAAAGACAGTTTCTTTCCAGCAAGATGATACCAATGGATACTCTTCTGCAACCACCACTCCCAGAACATCATGGGGAAAAAGCTAAGCAGCCATCTGAGTCTGTGCCTGCCTTGAGGCATACAAAGTTATTGTCCACTTCCTCTGCAAGAGACTTGCCTAGACAAACTCCCAATTCAATATCATTACTTTATCTGGCACTGCAGGAATTTAGATTCTCCAAAGACCTTTCTGTGTCAGAGAAGCTATAGTCTCCCCTTTTGATCAGTACTGTGCTCCTGTTGGTACCAAGATCTGCATGACCACCAGAATTACAGCTTTCTCCATTGCCATCTGATTCTCCACCATTCTCTGGCATAACTCCTCCTATGGATGATGATGAGGATCTTTATTCAGCCTCTCAAATCTCTGTTCAAGGTTCTCCTATTTACTAGTATAGGAAATCTCTTACTGACACCTACAGAGAGAGAGATGATGCTCGGGGAGACATTTCAAAGCCCTTCCTTGATGGAATGAACAACCATTGATTCTGTCTAATATTCCACATGGTCCCTCTTGGTGGTCATATTGGAACCCTGGGGCAGTCTACCATCAGCTATTTTCTCATTCACCGGAACCACAGAGACATATATCCTTCTTCTGTTACACAAACAGGAGGAAATTTTCAAGGAGCAGAAGGCTACAGAAGACTAGAAGGCCACCCCACAGATTAATATTTCCTCATCTTCTCTGGATGCGGCTGTCATATGTTTCCCATCTTCCATGAATGACAACTTCAAACAGTTTCAGGACCTCATGAAATGCATGGTGGATTCTTTCCAGGTGCCCCTTGAAGAGGCCAGGAGTCACTGCACAAACTGTTGGACTGTAATGGGGTTCACTCACCACTGTGGCACCTCCTTGTGGCTGATCTGGGGATTAGCTCATCAACAATCTGACACTCCCTCCTTCAGTCACTCACCCTGCTTTCTCTCTCCCTTTGTGGACTCAGGGTACTCTCTCTTTGTGACTCTGGGTGCTCCCTCTTCATGTCTTGGTCCTCTGGCCGGGTCTCTCTAGGCCTCATCTGAGGTATAAAAGTCACATTGGACAGCTGGCCCAGCCAGTCTTCTGCTCCACTGCCCAGTCTGTGCTACTTTCACTGTGGCTGGTAGGGAAACCTGGGCCCACCCCCTACTCCAGCCCAGGTCCCGCTACAATCAGCAGCCAATGTCTGCACTGACCCAAACCTTGCTGCTGTTTCCCAGAGCTGTTTCCTATTTTGCTTCTCTCAGGCTTCTTATCCAGTACTTCTATGGCTACAACCTTCCCTCAGGATCAGGCTCCCAGGGCATCTATTCTTCCCTTGGGCTTAGAGAGGGAAGGGAGGAAACCCAGAGAGTGACTGCAGGCCTTCTGTACTGTAGTCCCCTTATTACTCTCTACTTCCTGGTTTTACAGCAGTATAGTCTGCCCCTTGTCTAGTTGGACTTCATCATCAATTAAAAGCTTATCAGTCCTGACTCTCATTCGGGTGCAGCCTGCCACAGGGTTAATTGACTCTTTCTCTCTACTCAGGCTTTGTGTGGGCCTGGCACCCAATCACATGGACACTTTACACACACAGCATCTGCTCCAGTGGCCTTGTGCATTAGTGAGGCAATTTTGGACTATCTGGAAGACTCTCCAACAGTACCATCCACTTGCAAGCAGGCTGATAAAAAATGTTGTGTCTTGGCCAAAGACTCTAAATTTTTATTTTCTCACTCTTTTCCTAACTCATTGGTCATTGAAGAAGTAACGAAATGTGGAAGATAGTACTAAGCTGTGATGACATGATGACTCACCCCTGCAGCGCCTATTGGTCATCTGAGAATTAGCTCTTTTCCAGCCAGAGCGCCCTCTGCAGGCCGGTGCCTCACCTGTCGCTGGCCCCCATGTCCCTCCTGGACCCCTGTGCACTTTTACCTGGGGTGCTGCCCCCCTCTCTCTGGGTCTCCCCTCCCTGGGGAACCCCCAACCCTCTATCCCCACCTTGCCTCAGTCTAAGGCTACTGCCAGTCATCATCAAGCCCCCTGCCTCCCTGGGGCAGATTGCAGTGTAAAAGCCAGGTATCATAGGCAAGGAGTTTATTGGACCTGCTGCATTGCCCTTCAGCCTAGTACCCTTTTCAGGCCTTTCTATCAGGCCCGCAGGCTGGGAGGTAACCCAGCCTGTGCTCCTCAGCACTGCTCCACCCTCAGTACACTTTAGCTCTCAGGCAGCTAGGTCCAACTCCCTCCTCAGCTAGAGGGAGATTGCCTAGCTCCTGCCTAGCAGCTCTTTTTAAGGGCCAGCTGTGGCCTGACTGGGGCATGGCCGACCTGTGACTGCTTCCCCCATCAGCCCAGGCTTGCTGCTTTCCCTTGCTGCAGCCCTCTGCAGGGTTGTTTCAACCCCTTCAGGGCTGGAGCGCGTGACCACCCTGCTACACATGCTAAATCAGCATCATATGACAAAAGCCAAAAACCTCTTTTTGGACATAAGAACTATTAATCAGCGATCCTACAATTCAGGATGGCAATTTACCAGGTTCCTTATGGCAAAATATAATCATATAAACTATATTAAGATTCAGTCTTTTATTGAACACCTGCCATCAGAGCATCAAGAGAAATTCTAGACCATTATAACCGAGGATCACGTGTTTGCTCAAACATCTTTACCAACTTCTCTGAGTGCTTTTGATACTGCTGCCTGTTCCGTCTTCAGAGTATCAGAGAAAGAGATCACACCTATCACTCTTATATCTAAAATAGGTCTCCACCCTCTGTTCTTTTTTGGAACCAGGAAGTACTTAGTTCAGCATAGGGGAAAGAAGTTTTACTCTAAGTACTTCCTGGTCCCAAAAAAGAAGAGAGGGTGGAGACCTATTTTAGATATAAGACTCCTTAATCACTTTGTGAAAGCACAAAAATTCAGAATGGTAACTCTTGCAGCTATAACCCCATCATTGGATACAGGGGACTATTTTTTGACTCTTGATCTTTGGGGTATATATTTCTATATCGTGATTCAACCATCTACAGATTTCTTCACTCCCTGATAGGCCAGACCCATTTCCAATACCAGGTACTTCTATTCTGACATTCCTCTATCCAAGAGTATTCCTAAAGGTTCTAGCATTGCTCCAAGAGTATTCTTAAAGGTTCTAGCAATGGTCACCACCTATCTTTGGTGAGAAGTGATAGTAGTCTTGCTGTACCTTGACAACTGGCTGATCAAGGGCTGGTATAACAATGAGGTTCTTTCAGCCATACAGTCAGCCTGACTCTGTTCCTCAGGCTAGGTCTTCAGCTCAATATCGAGAAGTCTACACTGACCTCACACCAGTTCAGAAAACATAATTTATTGGGGTGAGGGAGAGAGGGACATAACAGCCAGTGTCTTCATTCCCTTCACAACACTATCAAATCTTATCAGAAGAATTCAAATAAGTCCACAGATTTTAGTAAGAAATTGTCTTAAACTTTTGGCAGCTTGCACCTTCGTAACATGTCACACAAGGTTATACCTTTGCTGCTGCCAGGTATGACTCAGAACAGTTTATTGCTGATCAGTCTAGACAGACAGGTTTCAGTCCCTTGTCAAGTGAGAAAGTCCCTGACCTGGTGGAAGGACCCTCACAATGTAGTTCAGGTGTTCCCTTTATTAAGCCACCTCCAGCTGTCACCATAACAGTTGCATCTATGTTGAGCTAAAAGGCACATCTATGGACTCATAAATACTGAGGGCAGATGGTTGTCCCAAGCAGCTTTTCTGCACACCAGCCTTCTGGAGCTGAAGGCAGTCAGGAATGCCTGCCTTCACTTTCTCCCATTAATCAAGGGCAATTCTATCAAATCATGACAGACAAGATATCTTGTATGTTCTATATCAATCAACAGGAAAGAACAAGATCCCCTTTGGGCTGAAGTAATAAAGCTATAGAAATGGTACATAGCCAATCACTCCTTATTTCAGCAATGTATCTCCCAAGCATACAAAACACCATGGCTGATGCACTCAGAAGATGATTTTCCCAAGATTACAAATGGGAGTAGGATCCTTAGGCCTAGGTGACCCACATTGTGCTACTTCAGTTACATGAATAATATAACTGAAGTTGATATAACGTAAGTTGATTTACCACGGTGTCTACACCACACTGTGTCCACAGGAGATGCTCTCCTGACAACTTCCCTTACTCTACTCAGGGAGGCAGAATACACAAATTGATGGGAGTGTGCTCTCCCATCGATTTAACGCGTCTTCACCAGATCCACTAAATCATCATACTCTGCCTCAATTGCACCAGAGCCAATCTACTAGTACATATCTACCTCAGCAACATATTTCTTATATCTGGGGACTCCAGAAGTGGACCTTTTTGCCACTATAACCAACAAGAAGTGCTATCGGTTTGTTGAATCAGGGGACTAGGCCTTTGCTCTCTTCCTTATACAATGGACAAAGGAACTTTTGTATGCATTTCTTCTAGTGCCTCAAATTTTGAAGGTGGTGATCAAGATGAGGCATGACAATGCCAGGGCCACTGCATGCATCTGACTAAGTGGGTATTAGCCCACGAAAGCTTATGCTCTAAAAAAATTTTAGTTAGTCTTTAAGGTGCCACAGGACTCTTTGTCACAGGGTCATTTTAGTAGTTCTAGCCTGGCCATGGCAGGCCTTTTATCCAGACCTGATTCATGTGGCCATCTGTCAAGCAATCAGCCTTCTGGCCATTCCTCATTTCCTCTCTCAGGAAGCGGGTCAGATGCTTCAACACAACCTAGGAGTTCTTTGCCTCAAAGTGTGGCTCCTCGATGATTTGCAGGTATTGAGGTTGCCTGCTGTTCCCAGGGGATACCACAGGTATTGTTGAACAGTAGAAAAGAATTCACACAAAATACCTACCTTCAAAAGTGGAAAATATTCAATCATTGGTGTGTCCAGCAGTATCTCTCATTTGCTTATTCTCCTCTGCTGGCAATCTTGGACTACCTCCTGGAATACAAAAAAACAGGATTTATCTATGAACTGTGTCAGAGTTCACTTGGCCACTATAACAGCTTTTCATTCCCCAGTTGAGGGATTCTCAGATAGTGAGATTAATCAAAGGATTAGGGAACCTTTTTCCTTATATGAAGGTACCCAATCCATCTTGGGATCTACTCAGGTCTCTGAGACCTCCTTTTGAATTGATGGCAATCTGTTCCCCCCTTAACCTCTCTGTGAAGACAGCATTCTTGGTGACACCTACTAAGCCCGAAGAGTTGGGAAAATAGGAAAATAACATAAGAATGGCCATACTGGGTCAGACCAAAGGTCCATTTAGCCCAGTGTAAGCAAAGTCAGGATGAGCTCTACCCTGACATCTGGTGGTGAGTTGTGGAGAAGAACTTCAGGGACTGATCTCATTTGCATAGGCACACCCACCCTGCCTCACATGAGCCCACAGCAGCCCAAATGGTCACCTTGGCTGCTGTGGGATCCCCAGTTTCTCTGTTATTGGGGCAGGAAGAATAAAGTGTTATCCTGATTATGTGAATCAAGGATAATGCAACTCTCCTTGGCCTTTTATGATGGAAGGACTCGCCATCAACTAAGTAGCACGCGCTAGGCAAGGGACATGGGTTCCAAAACCCAGTGAACTGAGAGAGGGTGGGGAGAGGTATTTGTGCCTGGTGGTGTGGGCCCCTTCTGAGGGCCCTAAACACCAATTGCACACTCTCTGCTCTTCATTGTGTAATATCAGAGCTAATTTTGATTCTATTAGGAGTCTGGTTACAGACTACAGAGCTGAATTCACTTTGGACCAATGGTGCACCAGCACTGAGGCTCCCCTTCCATGAACTGAAATAATTGAGTACTGTTTTAAATAGTAGGGGAGCCTGAAAAATATATTGGAGAGTGGCTAGCAGAGAGGAGGGCTTGCTGGACGGCTACTGGAGAGGAGCAGCTGGTGGAGAGGAATGGCTTCCAGTGAAGGCTGAGGCAGAACCTGATGGAGAGGCGGGACAGTCGGCTATCAGAGCATATAAGGTGCCCTTTTACCTCCTCCCTCCATTTCCATCCAGGCTGAGGGAGGGGAGTAAAGCTCTGGAGATGAACTTTTGAACTCTGGGGCTGCACTGACCAGGGACAGAGACTTCTGGGTTGCTGGACTTGGGAGATTTGGGTTACTTTTGGGTTCCTGGACTCAGGAACCAAGGGGGGAGGACACAGCCCAATTTGCTTGGGGTGAATCTTTTTTTTGCTCATGGTGTGTGTTATGAATCCTGTTTGTGGTGTTTCCCCAACATTCTGCCGCATTGTTTCTCTCTGTTATTAAAAGGCTTTTGCTATACTCAGACTCTGTGCTTGCAAGAGGGAAAGTATTGCCTCTTAGAGGAGCTCAGGGGGGTGGTATATGGTTGTCCCAGATAACTGTTGGGGGGCTAAAGTCAGTTTTGTGTTGTGTTATTGGAACAGAACCCCTAGATATTGAACCCGGCCCTTGTTGCTGCCAACTCTGGTGGGCAGAAGGGTTACACCAGTTACACTTCCTTTTGTTTGTTTTAAATCTGCTGCCCATTAATTTCAGTTGGTGACCCCTAGTTCCTGTATTATGAGAAGGAATAAATAACACTTCCTTATTTACTTTCTCCACACTAGTCATGATTTTATAGACCTGTCTTATCCCTCTTAGTCATCTTTTTTTCTAAGCTGAAAAGTCCCAGTCTTATTAATCTCTCCTCATATGACAGACTCTCAATACCCCTAATAATTTTTATTGCAGTTTTCTGATCCTTTTCCAATTCATCTTTTTTTTGAGATGGGGCGACCACAGCTGAATGCAGTACCAACATGTGGGCATACCATCAATGTATACAGAGGCAATATGATATTTTCTGTGTTACTTATCCGTTTTTTAATGATTCCCAACATTCTGTTCACTTTTTTGACTGCCACTGCACATTGAGTGGATGATTTCAGAGAACTATCCACAATGACTCCACAACCTCTTTCTTGAGTGATAACAGCTAATTTAAACCTCATCATTTTATATTTATAGTTGGGATTATGTTTTCCACTATGCATTACTTTGCATTTATCAACATTGAATTTCATCTGCCATTTTTGTTGTCCAGTCACCCAGTTTTGAGAGATCCTTTTGTAGCTTTTCACAGTCTGTCTGGCACTTAGCTGTCTTGAATAGTTTTGTATCATCTGCAAATTTTGCCACTTCACTGTTTATCCTTTTTTCTGAATATGAATTCATTTATGAATATATTGAATAGAACTGGACTCAGTACAGACCTTTTGGGGTCACCACTATTTAACTTTCTCCATTCTGAAAACTGACCATTTATCCCTACCTTTTAACCAGTTACCAATCCATGAGAGGACCTTCCCTCTTACCCCATGACTGCTTTCTTTGCTTAATAGCCTTTGGTGAGGAACTTTGTCAAAGGCTTTATGAAAATCTAAATACACTGGATCGCCCTTGTCCACATGCTTGTTGACCCCCTCAAATAATTCTAATAGATTGGTTAGGCATGATTTTCTCTTTACAAAAACCATGTTGACTATTCCCCAACAAATTATGTTAATCTATGTGGTGGTAATGGTGACAGCAGTTACTGAAAATTTGGGGGAGGGCAGGGGTTTTGGGAAAATGATCAAAAGTTTAGTTTTATCTGTGTTAAGCTTAGATGACAGACATCCAGGAGATGATCTCAGAGAGAGATGTTGATGTCAAGATTGAATGGAGGAAGATAAGTGTGGAAAGATAGGTTTGAAAGTTATCAATGTAAAGATGATAGTTAAAGCAGTGGAAGTGGGTAGGAAGAAGAAAATTCACAAGAAATGCTGATGGAATTATCATACAGAAGGAGGAATCCCAAGAGAGAACAGTTTAATAAAAGTTAAGGGTGCACAAGATTTCAAGGAGCATGCAATTCACAGCATCAAAATCAGTAAAAGAGCCAACAAGAGTGAGGATGGAGTACAGGTCTTGAGTTTTGACCAGAAGAGGTAATTGAAGACATTGTAGTGTGTATGGTTTCAGTAGAGTGGAGAGAAAGCAGAAGACAGATTAGGAGGGATCCAACTTGGAGCTGGAGAACAGTGTTGTTAACTCTGGTGATATCTTTTTTTTTTTTCAGTCACAGATCTCAAATGTGATCTGAACTCAAATGTGAACATAAGAGCTAGGGATCACCAAATGAAATTAATAGGCAGCAGGTTTAAAACAAATAAAAGGAAGTATTTCTTCACACAATGCACAGTCAACCTGTGGAACTCCTTGACAGAGGATGTTAGGAAGGCCAAGACCATAACAGGGTTAAAAAAAGAGCTAGATAAATTCATGGAGGATAGGTCCATCAATGGCTATTAGCCAGGATGGGCAGGAATGGTGTCCCTAGCCTCTTTTTGCCAGAAGCTGGGCATGAGTGATGGGACAGATCACTTGATTATTACCTGTTCTGTTTATTTCTTCTGGGGCACCTGGTAATGGCCATTGTCAGAAGACAGGATTCTGGGCTAGATGGATTGGATTGGATTCACCAAGGGCAAGTCATGCCTGACTAACCTGATTTCCTTCTATGACGAAATAACTGGCTCTGTGGATTTGGGGAAAGAGGTGGATGTGATATATCTTGACTTTAGCAAAGCTTTTGATAAGGTCTCCCACAGTATTCTTGCCAGCAAGTTAAAACCGTATGGATTGGATGAATGGACTATAAGGTGGATAGAAAGCTGGTTAGATTGTTGGGCTCAATGGGTAGTGATCAACGGCTAGATGTCTAGTTGGCAGCCGGTTTAAAGAGTAGTGCCCCAGGGGTTGGTCCTGGGGCCAGTTTTGTTCAACTTCTTTATTAATGATTTGGATGATGGTATTAATTGTACCCTCAGGAAGTTTGCAGATGACACTAAACTGGGGAGAGAGGTAGACACACTGGAGGGTTGGGATAGGGCCCAGAGTAACTTAGACAAATTGGAAGATTGGGCCAAAAGAAAGCTGATGAGGTTCAACAAGGACAAGTGCAGAGTTTTGCACTTAGCAAGGAAGAAGTCCATGAACTGTTACAGGCTGGGGACCGACTGGCTAAGCAGCAGTTCTGCAGAAAAGGACCTGGGATTACAGTGGACAAGAAGCTGGATATAAGTCAGCAATGTGCCCTTGTTACCAAGAAGACCAATGGCATATTGGGCTGTATTAGTAGGAGCATTGCCAGCAGATTGAGGGAAATGCTTATTCCCCTCTATTCGGCACTGGTGAAGTCACACATGGAGTACTGCATCCAGTTTTGGTCCCTCCACTACAGAAGGGATGTGGACAAATTGGAAAGAGTCCAGCGGAGGGCAACGGAAATGATTGAGGGTGCTGGGGTGGGGGGAGGAGAAGCTGAGGGAACTGGGGTTATTTAGTTTGCAGATGGAGAAGAGTAAAGGGGGATTTGATAGCAGTCTTCAATTACCTGAAGGGGGGTTCCAAAGAGGATAGAGCTAGGCTGTTCTCAGTGGTGGCAGATGACAGAACAGGAAGCAATAGTCTCGAGTTGCAATGGGGGAGGTCTAGGTTGGATATTAGGAAACACTATTTCACGAGGAGGGCGGTGAAGCACTGGAATGGGTTACCTAGGGAGGTGCTGAAATCTCCACCCTTATTGGTTTTTAAGGCCCAACTTGACAAAGCCTTGGCTGGGATGATTTAATTGGTGTTGATCCTGCTTTGGGCAGTGGATTGGACTAGATGACCTCCTGAAGTGTCTTCCAACCCTAATATTCTATGATTCTATGAACCTTTGGTTTGATCCAGTAGGGCCATTCTTTTGATTAGTTTAAAATAAAGATTCTAGTCCTTGCGGTTGTGGAGAAAAACCTGAAAACATGACCCATTTATACCCCAAAGGGGTGAAAACCAGAAAACAAATAAAAAGCACCCACAATGTAATTTTTTTTAATCATACATTTTAAGCCAACCATGATTTGAGGAGCCTGACTCATGATTTTTGAATGTTTGCTCTTGGCAATACTGAGAGAATGTGTAAGTGGCATGTTGATTGAGTTTTAGAGGTAAAGTAGAAATGTGGCAATAGTGGGAGAAGCAGATGAGATCAAGATGTTTCATATGAGGAACATGGGACATGGTTGTATTTTCAGACAACAGGCCAGAAGATAGTGAGAAGGGAAGAAGTGGTGAAATTAGGGGAGAGGAGGTTAGTCAATCTAATGCCTATCTTTCTATAGTGTTTAGGAATTGGGTAACATTCCCTTAAATAGTTTGAGGGCTCCCTGTCTGATTGCAGAAGATCCTAGATGCTAACAGACCAACAATGTAAATATATATCTAGGTCTTCTATGATTGTATCCACTTACTGAAAACAGTTATTTGGGCCCCAACTTGTGTGTCTAGTTTCCTCATATTCTTAATGCTGTGTAGAGAGCCTTCTGTATAAGTTGAAAAAGAAACAAAATAGATACTTCGCACATTTCAACAGAAGTTCCTTCCACAAGTGGAGAGTTATTAAACTGCTTTCCTCCCAGGTGGGATAAGTGATTTACAGACCATTATGTGGTATATCTTCTAAATCACAGGCAATATAAAAAAAATTGAGAGCAAAGAAAAAACCCTGATATACTAAGTTAGGCAAAATTAAAAATAAAATCAGCTCTTCCTTCTGAATAACAGGCCAATGGGGAGAGGAAAGTAACAATCTTTATGGACCTTTAAAAACAGGTAGCTTTATAGGCTTAAATATGTAGTATTTTGTCCTTCCCTAATCTTAAATACTGTAACCAAATGCCAAACAATGTGGTGATTTGTGATGAGAGTGCTATTTATTTAGAAATTTGAACAGAACTTTTTTGTATTTTATTAGAAACTTTTCTATCCTCCAGCAGTTTATCATAAATTCATAAAACATGAAATATTTGGAGGAGTTTGTTTTATGTAATTGGATGAGCTGCATTTAGGGCTTGGCTATACTTGCACGTTATACCGCAATAAAACCTTATTCCCTGTCCACACTGGCAAAGTGTATAGAGCACTCTGACTCCCTGGCTAGAGCGCTCCTGGTACTCCATCTCGGTGAGAGGGATAACATCTGATGTGTATTGGGTGAGACGCCCCAGCATCAGTGTGAACGAGGAGTTGCGTTACTGTGCTCTGATTGACCTCCAGAAATGTCCCATAATCCCCTAAAGTCAAGTGGCCACTCTTCTCATTGTTGTGAAATCAGCCGCAGGAAAGCGGAATGCCCTTTCGAAGCTCCGTTTCAGACAGACGGCTGCTTACCTGCTCTGAGAAAAAAGCAAACATTTACTGTGTGCTTTGTGTGAGTAAGAGAGGGGCGGGGGGAAGTGGGGGATCTGAACTTACAAAAAAGCATGCTGACACACTCTCAGTACCCAAAACCCCACACTCTCTCCCTGTCACACTCCACCCCACCCGCCGCATTTGAAAAGCACGTCTCAGCCACCTGAACGCTGGTATAGCTGCCCATAATGCACCACTCCCAATGCAGCCGCAAGTGCCGCAAATGTGGCCATGTGTGGACAGACTGGCACTTTCCCTAGTGCGCACTCCGAAGGTTGGTTTAACCCAAAGTGCTCTACATCTGCAAGTGTAGCCAAGCCCTTAGTTCCATAAATGGTATTAGCTACATTAAAAAAAAAAGCTTTCTTCTATAATTTTCTAGTCACTTTGTAATTAAATAGCAAAATGGAAAAATTAATAATTTTATTTGTCTTGTTTGTTTGAAATTCTGACTTTATTATGTTTGGAACAAATCACAAAGATATGAACTTCCTGTATCCCCTTTACCAAAAGATTCAGCAGCCAAAACATAGCACACATGATATGGATGGGTCTGTGAAACCAGGAAACAATATAAAGTTGTTTATATTGACTCATTTGCATATGTTTCTGTTCTCAGTTCCAAATAAATACCCAACATAACAAAAATCAAAGTCAGTGTTGGAACACTCAACACTCTATCTCTTTTTAAAAAATGCTTTTTTTATCAGTATGCTAGATCACTCCTTATTTTTAGTTAATGCTGCTTAAATACATAGTAAAAATCAAGCTAATCTTAATTGAAAGTATATGCTTGACACACTGACATTACAATAATTCTTTTTCCTGAAGATGTTGCTCAAACTGCATTAGCCTATTGAATTTCATACTTTTTGTTTTACTTTGAACTGAATTAACTTTTGTGCAAAATTTTGACAGTTATAGCCTTCCAGACATACAACTATCGAGCTGACAGGATATTTTTCTGTAACACTACCAAACAATAAAGTAATCATGCTGGGTATATGGATGGAAGACAGGTTGTGTTGCACAAAATAATTCTGTATAGGAATCACTACAGATTATCGAGAAGACACTTAATGGGTAATGGTAAATTATGAGGTTTTTCTTGTAAGAAAGATCCTGGATATATATGAGTAATGCAAGTGATTTGTCACATGTAAATTGAACTCATAATTTATCTGCCAACCATGACACATCCTACTTATGCCACAGATCTGTGCTTAGACATTTACTGTTTTAAAACATTCAATTAGAGTCAGTAGTGGTTCCTCAGTTTTCTGTTTTTACTCAATGAGAGAGAATCACATTTCTGAAATTAAATATAGTACAATTGTGGTTGCATTTATTTGAAGACATATTTGTAGTTACATATATTTTGCACATGTTATGATTCCAGATGTTTTTTTGGGGGGGAAAAAGTAAATGCATAATCCATCAGTCCTTACTTACATGATGAGTAAATCTCTCATACTTCCCGATTTAACTTAATGGGTGAACTTGCTTTGTATAAGGATTTGCAGATTTGAACCCTTTTCTATTCTGTGCTAATTTATTTTCAATGGCACAAATCTAACCTTTTCATTTCTGTGTTTTCAAACGGAATATAACATTATTGAAACAAAAGTGTTCCATAGTAAAACAAACGGTGAAGGACCAAAATAAAGTATTTGACATCACAGAAATGTACATTTTTTAAAATTACCTCGATATCAACAATACTCTGTTTAGAAATCAGCGGGGGATAGAATATGCTTAAATTTTATTGTGCCAGGTATAGCAAACATAATACTAATTGGTTCTGAAGCAATTTATTATCAATGTCATATTGAAAATATACATTTTTCACAGTTAATTCCATGGCATTTACCAAAATCACAAGAAAGTTGCAAATATAAAATCTAGGAAGACCATTTTCTTTCATATGACTGAGCCATGCATACTAAACTCAACTGTAGTTTGTAGTTTTTGGTTCAATTGAATCAGTCTGGAAAAATAAAAGTATTCTCAGTTTTCGCCTCCATATTACTCTTTTGGGGACATACTCTACCCGTGAAACCAAAGATAAAATTCTACTGACTTCAGTTGGAACAGGATTGTGCCCTTGCTTTTGTAGATTGTATTATGTATGATTTTCCTATAGAGAAAAAATCCTCTTCCATCTTAAATCGTTTACTTCAAATTGCACAACAGCCTTTTGGCATCATAATTAGCCACTTTCCTAATAACTTTTTATAATTACCAAATAAATAGAAGCTAAACCTGATATTACAAGAAATGTTTTAAATAGAATCTGGCAATAATGTATGTAAGGCAGTTAATTTTAAGCTATTAATATGTCCTAGGATATCATCCCTAATTCTAAAGACAATAAACAAATTTCAACCTAACTTTGGAACATTCAGAATTAAGGCCCTTCTGGAAATTTGCATTTCCAATAATAAATGGTTATTTCACATCCAGTAAGAGATATTAGGATGTTAACCCCCTGTTCTGCATAAACTCCTAAACAAAAGAAAGAGGAAACGATTAAACTTAGCTCTTTCAACAATAAAATATATAATTACTAAAACCTGGAGAGTCTGAGAGCCTTCAGCACAATTAAAATGGCTCCAAATTTCAACTACATTGCTTGATTTAAAGAAGATAGTACCAGAAAAGAAAATGGAAAAAATCAGAGAAATAGATTTGTCCATGTAGAGGAATCTCATATCCATGGCACAGAGCTTGAGAACAATACCAGAAAACTGGCTGAATTAACTACATCAGAATGTACACTATGCAGGAGGACACGTATGTTACTTCTCTCAAACAATAAAAATAACTTTGATAAAAAGGCATCTTTCTTCCCTAATTTGGATCCCTAGTTTAGATGGATATAAAATAGGGCTATAAATATTAAAATATTAATATTTTAATATTTTCCCAAGCTTTCAGGCATTAGGCTTTTTGTATTCTTTCATATCTATGGGTCTAGCTATTTCCCCATTTCTTCATATTTAGAGAAAATTATTCCTGAAGTACAATTTATTTTATAAAAAAAATTAACAATCACATTTTACGTTCGCAGGAACGTCCTAAAAGATGCCTGCATACTTGTGACGGTATTACGCAACCTATGCAAACTCTTCAGTTACAATTCACTGACAAAACTAATATAATCAATGACATAACTTTATAAACTGGTGCACTGTGTCTATAATGCTTCCATGAATCTGTCCTTAGAAGTTAACCTTAAATCATTTTTGTAAAACATTAATGCTACATATAATCAAGCCATTAGAAATAGTGTTGTATCATTCTTTACATTTTTTGTTTAATATTTGTGTACAGGGATTTTGTAATTATCTCCAGACAAAGCATTATAAACCCTGCAAATATAGAGTTAAGATTAAACTGAAAATAAATGCAGTTAAGACACTAAGCAACTTTAATTCTGCCACAAGGGAAAAACATTACAGAATCTAATATATATTTTAAAAATCAGATTAATTTGGTACTACAAACATTAATATGTATTAATTGTATGGTTATTGCATGACATGACATTATGGCTCCAAACACTTTGATTCTTTGGAAGAACTGTCCAGTAGTTTGGATATGAAAGGAGTGAATAATTACCTAAAAATAGAGAGAAGCACAATCCAATCCCACAATTCTGATTCTGAAACATTTTTGTCCCTTTCTTTATTGATTAAAAACTCTCACTAAATCACCTTTAGTCTTGGATAGTAAACCATGATTCCCACCTGGAAACCATTTTTAAAAGAGAACTGCAATATCTTCTTTGCTGTCATTACGAGGAAGAGCAACTACCCGGATATTGTTAATCTTGAGTTTATAGTCCAAAATATGAAGTCTTGCTTTAAAGCCTTTATTCTCCTTGAAGATTCTGAAGTAAGCCTCTCTTGGCCAGACAGCCCATTCTCTAAATCACATACCTTTTCTTTCATCACACTGAGTTCTTTCCAAGACTTTAATTCTTTATCCGCAGCTGACATAGTACGTTGTATGGTGCCCAATCTTCAATAAATCTTACTTCCTCTCCAGATTATTGAGCATTTTTTGTACAATGTGATCATCAAGTGAACAAGAGGTAAGTAAGAAGATCAAAGATGGTACAGGGGTCAGAGACACACTTGGCAAGGAAAGCTTAATGGCTTGCTTTTTAAAATACTGGTTTAGGAAATTTTCTTTACTGTTTCTTATTATTTTTAAAACTGGGCAGCTGCAAATAGCTCAAGAAATACAAAAATGTGATCAGCTGAAAAAAAGTTAGCTGAAACGTATCTTCTCACTTTTCTCAGTCTCATTTATGATAATATAAAACTCAGCTAAGTCTTTACATCCTCTCCCGCATAAACAACCTCACGCCGCCCCCCCCCAAATTGTCAAAAATGGATTATGAGAATTTAGGATTTGTGCAAGATGTTAGGTTAAGACACTTATGTCTTCTATTTATGTACAGAAGAGGCAAAGCAAATGCATTACCAGCACAGGATTCCTCCCACCGCTCCCCCAAAGTCAACTTTTGTTCTAAGAATGCCAACAAACTGTCAGCGCTCAAATGTACCGCTGGTTCTTGTGATGTTACGAATCAACAGAGGCCACCAAATTATTAGTATCATGTAAGCTACCCAAAAATGGTAACCACTTTAGGTGACAACTTAGTTGGGATGGCATTGTACTAGTAATCTAGATGTGCTATTTATGAAAGGCTGTGATAAAAGATACTATAAAGTGCAAACATATATTATGAATATAAGTAGTGGCCTATATAATATATGAACAGGCAAAATAAAAATAGGTATCTATTCAACAATTATTTTTCCAGACCTTTTCAGACAGCTCTTTCAATTATCACTGATTAACTTAATTTTTCACCTACTGTCTCTACACTGTAAATTCAAGTTATAATGTGAATTTTATTTCTTTTTGTCATTGACTACCTATGAGACACCATATTTATAAAAAGATTTCTATTAAAAACAAGATAACATGCAGTGAAAGTAAATAAATGAAAGCTGTCAGTATCAGAGGATCATCTGTCTGTCCCTTGATTAAGTTAACAGGCTAAATTTTAATTTAATACTTAACATACGCAATAGCAAATACATTGTCTTCCTTAAACTTCCTTTTTTTAATGTATGTCAAAACCTTCCTCAACAACCTTACACATTTATGCTTTACCCGTAAAACTAATATCTATATTCTATCTTAATATATGTGGAAAAAAAAGAGAAGACATACAATTGTTTACACACTCCCATTACTACTGTTCCTGAGATTTAAAAAATAGTTTCCAAAAAGATTCTCCTACTTCATAAGCTAAGTCTCTGTCACTCCATATTAATAAATTCTTTACTTCCCCTTCTTTGCTCCAGTAAATGATTAACTCATCTTTGATTAACTACGGGTAGGCATTTTACCTGTATTTGTTAAAAATCCAGCCACTAGTACACAGTTGTACCTAGTACTAAGTATAAAGGTCTAGCCAAAAACAGTACATTTACTGCTTATTAACAGGCCCATCCTCTGTCTAAACTACTTTTAAAAAATACATTACAGGTACACTGAGTTCCGTTCACTGAGTTCCATTCCCTGGATACCTCAAAATAAATACACAAACTCTGGTTCTGAGTTAAGAATCTCCAAACACAGCTTTACTAGTTAACAGATTTTCAGTCTTCAAACCCAAACTGTTAACTTAAAACCCAAACTGTCAGACCTGACAGAAAGCTCTATGTAGCTCAAAGATTTGTCTCTGTCACCAACATTGAAGTTGGTCCAAAAAACAATATTACCTCACATATCGTGTCTCTATAATATCCTGGGACTGATATAGCTACAACAACACTGTATATAAATATGGTTACTGCTATGCATGTCTTTGGGTGTGTGAAAGGGATCAGAAAGCTAGGAGAAAAGGAGGAGACAGAGGAAGAAGCAGTAGTCCTGTGATTCTGTGAAAAAGCCAAGATAGAGAAATTCCTTTCGGTACAGTATGTGATGAAAAGGAAGACTGATTTCTGAATGAGAAATCAGTCTTCCTACCTCCTGCTTGTTTCTACTGTGTACAGGGAAACACAACTTTGTGTACAAATAAACAGACTTGCATCAAAGAAATACCTAACCCGTATCAATTTCTCCTCCTAATGGAACTGTCACGTTTCTGAAATAATCTGGGATCATATAGATCATTGGTGCAACCAAGGTCCTGTAGTGGCACCAAATCTTGTGTAAAAGGGGTCATATGAGGTGTCTAAGACCAGGTTATGGTTGGCTGATTACGATTATGCTATCGGTATGTATGTATCATTTTTGTAGTTAAAGTTATGAATCTTGGCTATATAATGTCTGTATCTCAAATTGGTGCTTTGCTCCTGGGTAACATCTCAGACAGGTTGCTGTTAGCTCTGCCTGGCCTGCTTGATGGCCCATTAAGAACCATCAGCTACACAATGGGCCCATTAAGGGTAGGCAGACACATCCTGTGTCTTAGCAAGGAGGCAGGGATTACCCATGTGACTCAAAACTCCTTTTTGCTGTAAGTTTCCACAGCAAGGAACAAAGAAAATTCCTGCACCTGGAAAGGCTATAAAAGGATGGTGCCCCACCTCCATCTTGTCTTCAGTCTCCAGTCTTGCTCCTACGTCTGGATGGAACTCTGTTATAGATGGAAGCTCTGAACAAAAGACTGATGACCCATCTTTGCTGTGGATGTATTCCAGACTTTGACTTGAACCTGCAGTTTATTCTATCACTGATGCAAGCCTGAACCAAGAACTTTGCCATTACTGCATGTAATTGATTTCTTTTAACCATTTCTAATGCTTACCTATCTTTTTTCCTTTGATGAATAAACCTTTAGATTTAGATTCTAAAGGATTGGCAACAGCATGATTTGTGGGTAAGATCTGATTTGTATATTGACTTGGGTCTGGGGCCTGATTCTTTGGAATTGGGGAGAAGCGTTTTCTCTTATTGGGGTATTGGTTTTCATAACCATTTGTCCCCAGAGCAAGTGGCTATTGGTAGTGATACTGGGAAACTGAAGTGTCTAAGGGAATTGTTTGTGTGACTTGTGGCTAGCCAGTGGGGAGAAACCAAAGTCTTTTCTGTTTGGCTGGTTTGGTTTGCCTTAGAGGTGGAGAAACCCCAGCTTTGGGCTGCAATTGCCCAGTTGAAAGCAATTTGTCCTGACTTGGCACTCAGTTGGGTCCCACCAAAAACAGCACTGTCACAGGAACCAGCACACCAGCACCCTGAATACTGGCTATTTGGACTAAAAGAGACAACAATACATAGGTATAGCATTCCTACAAGCACCTCCATCCCTTTAATACTGACAAGAGATACTAATAATTGTTTTTTTCTGCCTTGTGCATTAACAGCAATAATATAGAGTCTATAGATAAATTCTGCTTTTACTGAAGCCTTCTCAAACCTTTGCATTGTTTGCAAATTCTACCAATGGTTCCACCACACCACCCCCACTGTCTTTAATGAGGTTGCAATCATGTAACAAATAGTAAAATTTGGCCTGTACATGGAATTTTGTTTTATTCTATTAATAGTGAATTGGCTACAAAAGAAGAGAATCCAGATCTCTCACACATACCTGTGTTGATTCTGCAGTATTAGGAGGAGTAAATGCTCTTCTGTCACTGAAGTAAGTGGATATGACTGAATACACACAGGGAGTAGGAGAGGTCGTTTTAGGCAGCCACTTTTCAGTCGTCTTTCAGGTATGGATGACTGCACCCCAAGAGGTATTTAGGCCTCTACAAAATCACTAGAACAACCATACAATCCACAAAGCCTATGTTAGGTGCCTACGTTCCCTATATAATGCATGGGGAGAGAGAGAGACACCTAAGTATTCAATCTATAAAAGCCAGCATTCTAGGTGGCTCCATTGTACTTTAGCCAACATGAGATGCAGAAGGGGGAGTGCCTAATCTCTTTGCCTCTCTCAGAGATAGGTACCTAAATCTGGACTGTAGGGAAGCATCTATAACCCACAACTGGGAACCCCTTTGTGGAGCTGGGCACCTAAGTTGTTTCTTATGTGAATGGGTTAGGCACCTGACTCACTCCACACACAACAGCAGAAGGAAGAGGAGTTAGTGGCACTGCCCACCTTACAATGTTTAGCTCAGTGGTTGGATCATTCACCTGGGATGTGAGAGAGAGATTAAATTTCCCTTCTGCCTGATGGGGAATAAGTACTTGAACAAGGGACTCCCACATTTCTCAGGAAAGTGCTCCAACCGCTGAGCTATGAGATATACCGATTGGAGGTGGGGTGGGGGAGGGAGAGAGGGATGGGAGAGAGACTCCTACCTCTCCTATTGAAACTATTCCACTTTCAAAGAGTCATTGGAGCCTCTGGGTCTCCCACCTTCTATGTGAGTACCCTAGCCACTAGCCTATAGAGTCATTCTCAGTCTTTGATGCAGGAATTCTAATTTTTACACAGTGGAGCAGTTTCAACAGGAGAGACTGCAGGAGCACCTCATCAGAATATCACATAGATAACTGGTTAGAGCACTCTCTTGAAAAGTATAGAAGACCCTTCTTCAAATCCTTTCTCCCCTTCTGGCAGAGGGGGAAATGGAACCTGGGTTTCCGACATCCCAGGTGAGTGATTGAACCACCAGGCTAAAATGTGCAAGGTGGGCAGCACCACTTCCATCCACCATTTGAATGGGACCTGATCTAGTAGGCAGTCTCTGAATACATCTACTGGATCAGGCCCCACATGCGAGATAGGAAGAAGGTGTGATGCTGGTGGACCAGGTGCCAGCTCATGATAGAGCCCCAGACTAATTCACTTGTATATTAATATAGATCAAAGTGATTAATAAATATAGAAGAGTGTATTTGGTGTTTAAACTTCATGAAAAGTTGGGATGGTACTTGTATTGTTTTCACTTATTTGTATTCCGCTATAATGTAGTAGCGAAAATTCACATTATGTATACCCTGGTAACTAAATAATGTATCAAATGAGAAAGAAGCCTCGTGGAATGCGAATCAAGGACTTTAACAGAAATGTGCTAATTTCAAAGCAAGTGGTCATTGTGTGTGATGATCAGAGGTCAAAGACTCAAATGCATTTCTCACTCTTTATCATCAGAGGAAAAGCCCACATGGGTAGTGACATTATCATCTTGTTTTGTGTGAGAAGAAGCTATAAGCATAGGTGCCAACTTCCACTCTGCCCTGTGGGTGCTCAACACCCTCCCTGCCCCTGCATCACCCTTGCCCTGCACCAATCACACACCCCTCCCTCAAGCCCCCGCCCCGCCCCACCTCTTTATCTCCTCCTTTCCCAAGCACCACATCTCCACTCCTACCACTCCCTCCAGGAAAGTCCTAATCGCTGCCAAACAGCTGTTAGGCGGTGGGTGGGAAGTGCTAGGAGGGGGAGGAGTGGGGATGCCACACTCAGGGGAGAAGGGGATGGGGGTAACTGGGCTGCCAGTGGGTACGAAGTACCAGCTAATTTTTCCCTGTGGGTGCTTCATCCCTGCAACACCCACAGAGTCGGCGCCTATGGCTATTACTATGGATTTAAAGAAAAATCCTGCATCTCTAGACTGTTAGAACACTTACAGGAAAGTGTACCAGATGC
This sequence comes from Dermatemys mawii, assembly GCA_007922305.1. Classification (NCBI taxonomy): domain Eukaryota; kingdom Metazoa; phylum Chordata; order Testudines; family Dermatemydidae; genus Dermatemys; species Dermatemys mawii. Next base: position 19,523,959 of record ML677349.1, read on the forward strand.
AAAGCTGAGATCTCCAGAGACAGTCCAGGTACCCTGAAAAGACTTTTGGGAAACTGGCAGTTTACTACATCATGGCCAATAACTGTGCATATATTTTACCTGCTTTAACCTCTCAATAACTCACATTTCCTTTTCTTAGCTTAAAAACCTTTAGTTCATTATAGAACTGGCTGCAGCATTGTCTTTGGTGTAAGATCTAGGATACTAATTGATTTGGGGTAAGTGACTGGTCTTTTGGGACTGGAAGCAACCTAAATGTAATGTGATTTTTGATCTAAGTGACCTTTTATAACAAAGTCCAGTTTGTCAGGGTGGCAAGGTAGATTAAAGAGCCTAAGGGGACTGTCTGTGACTCCATGGTAAGAATGATATAGTGATCCAGGGGGACAGGGAGCAGAGGGGCTTATATAGGGGGCAGAGTCCTGGGGGGTGGTTAGGAGCAGGAGGTCTCTGAAGGGGGCAGTTAGGGGACAAGGAGCAGGGGGGGCTGGATGGGTCTGGGATTCTGACGGGTGCAGTCAGGGGGCAGGAAGTGGGAGGGCATCAGATAGTGGGTGGTGCCAAGCTGTTTGTGCAAGTACAGCCTTCCCTGACCCAGCCTTCCGTACAAGTTTTCAACCCTGATGCAGCCCTCGGGCCAAAACATTGGCCCATACCTGGTCTATAGGGTTAGGTGGAAGCTGACTGGGGGTTTTGTAGATCACAGGGAAGCCTGAACTGATGTTTAGGTGCCCATGTACATTTGTAAAGCTGGCTGTAATGACTAGAGGACCATGTTATACCATCAGTTTTTAAGCCAAAATTCCCCCTGCTGTTACTGACAAATATGGGTTAAAACTCAAAGCACAATCTGGCTGAGAATGAAGGCAGCAATGAACAAGACTATTGTCCAAACAGAAACTTTGCTAAGCTGCTCTTAAAATATAACTGTTTTAATGCAAATGCGGATTTTCTTTTAAACTATTTATCATAATGTATGAAATCCACATCTTAGCTCAAGAAACTGTAGCAGAATATAAAGATGTCCCCAAGATCTTCTGAGTGGCCAATGGTTAGATATTGGAAAGTATATTAAAACAAACATTTTGAAATTTATTTTAATCTGGGGAAATTAATACTTTAGCAGGTTATCACCTTCAACAAAGATAATCTCCAGTATTTTTTAGAAATCAAATGAGTGTCTGAAAGAGTTACTATATCTATTAGGTATCAGAAGGGTAGCTGTGTTAGTCTGTATCCACAAAAACAACGAAGAGTCCGATGCCCATATAAATCTGTTAGTCTTTAAGGTGCAACCTGATTCCTCATTGTTTTTACATCTATTACATTATTTAATTGTGTTATTTGTTAATAGTTTAATGCAACTATTCTGAGTCTAAACGGAGGACTCTACTCACCAAGATTTGTCAATCCCCAACCCATGAGTACTAATTTCATATGAGTTTTTTGAAAAAATAAAAATATTTAAACATAAAAGTTTAATTGATATTAAAACTGAAATAAGAACTAAGTCAACTTGATTAAAGATATTTTCTTGTAGTAACCTCACACCAGTGAATTAGCACAGGCTAAAGTCCTCCAGGAAATAAATTTGGTGCCCCTCACTCAGTCTTCCGGGGGCAGTACTTCAAAACAATGAACTACTTTATTTAACCCCACACCCAAAACTGTGAAAGTGGCCCAACACCTTTTCCTCCAACTCAAACCGTAGAAAGCACGGACACGGGTCACTGAATCAATCAGTCATTACCCCCACCCCCAATTACACCATATCAACTTCACCCACTCAGCCTGTCCCACGCACCCCGCCCAGACTTCCCTTGTCAGGCTGCTTGGCACTCACAACACCCAACCGCCCCGTTCCCCGCCCCGAGCACCGAGCTTTTCTCCTCATGCTCCGCCGCAGGGGCGCAGCGCCTTGCCTTGCGGAGACGGCGATGTTCCCGTCGCTAGGGCCGTGACGCTGTGCCGAGGGCTGGGGAGAAAACCTGGCGACAGCGGCTGCGGGGGCGGGACAGGGGATAGTTCGCTTCCCCGCCCCAAGGCCCGTGTCTGTTTACCCGCCGCTCCTAGTAACCGCCGGCGGCGGGCCCGTCCCCATAGCAACCCCAGTCCGCCGAGTCGGCAGCAGCAGAGAGTCCGGAGCCGGGGCAAGGTACCGGGGTGGAAATCGGGCGGAGGGGACTCCTGTGGTCCTGCCGCCGCTGCTGCTGCGAGCGGTGTGCAGGGGCTCAGCCCCCACGGGAGTGAGGGGCCCAGCCAGGCTGGGTCTGACCCCTGCCCCACAGTGAGGGAGCCGCCCCCAAGGAGGGAGAGGCCCTGGGCGGTCTGATCCCTGCCCCACAACAATGGAGCCTCCCAGTAGTGAGGGGCCCTGGGTGAATCTGACCCCCTGTCCAACAATGAGGGAGCCTCCCTCTACTGAATGAGGGGGCTAGGGCTGGTCTGACCCCCTAATCCTCAATGCGGGGCGGCGGGGGTCTCACACCCAGTGAATGAGAGATCTTGGAAACAAGCTGTTCTCCAGCCCCAAAGTGTAGGAGCCCACCTCTGCATCTCCCCAGTGAGTGGAGACTCTTAGGCCTCTATTTACTTATATGGCTCTCATCCCCCTGCTCCCCAGTAGGCGAGGGGACTTGTGGCACAGCAGTCACAGGCTTACTTTATCTTCCCCTTTCGACACTTACATTAAATGAAGAGCTGGCCATGTTTCCCTGCCCTCTGCCATCCCCCAGTTCTCATAAATTTTCCTAGCATTAGCTGTAACTGACAGCCTGTAAGTAGAGTTGTCACTTGCCTACATTTTCCCAACATCGTCCCTTTTCTGAGATGGCTGTCCTGGGAAATTTCTGAGGGTGTTCAGTACTTGCTGCTAGCTGTCCACTTTTATAGGCTGAAGATCAGCCTGGATGTTCTGGGTTTTATACCTGAAATGTGGCAACCCAAGTTATAAGATGCCCCTTTGTCTTCAGTTTAAATAAACTGATTTTTATTGAAAAAATCGAGGGTTTTACATAAAATATTTTTTTCTGACTTTCACCCTATTTTTGTATCATTCAAATATATGGAAAATAGTTTTATCAGGAAAATACAATATATTGCATGAGATATGTGTTACAATAATACATCTCTTTTATATGCAACATTGCCTGTTGAAGTAAGCTATGTATTAGTCTAGAAGATAGGGCTGCATGCAGGCTCTGAAGTGTGTGCACACCTGAATGTAATGAGGCATCTCATGCCCACTACATACACATTTCAAGCTGTTAGTCGATAACAGGTGTTTAAAGATTTGACACACTAAAATGGGAAGAAAATGAAAATCTGTATCAGAATACATTTCAGAACACAAAGAAGTATTCAAAAATTTTTTAAAAAAAGGAGAAAAGGACAAAGTTGAGTGTATACTCTATACATGATGTGGTAGCTAATAGTTCTAAGGCTACAACAGTAAACTTTTCTTCAAATGAAAAGTTTTATTTGGGAATTAGACCTATTTTGTTTTGTTGAATTCAGAGGTGGCATTGTGTTGTGAGTTGTGTTTTAGTTTTGCAGCAAACCACATTGATTTCTGTTCATCAACACATTAATCTACTGAATACTTTTTTCTACTGAATACACTATCTTTCCGTCCACCAAAATAAACCCTGATATTTACCCAGCAACATTATTAATATTTTTTTGCACTGATTTTCACCTGTTTTTGTTTTTGTAGTAATATCAACCAATAAATTCCCAGGCAAAATTAAAAACCAAAAATTGAGGACCCTAAAGATGACAAAAACCATCTCTTAATCCCATTGCAAACAGAACAGAACCTATTTGCTTTGCACCAGAAGTATAAATTGCATTTTCCCCAAATTCTTTTTAATATAACATTAGCAAGCTTATTCCCCGCATTGCTGGTGTAACTCCACTGAATTAACTGAATCAGACCCAAAGGTGCTTATTGCTAACTATTAAGTCTACAGTTGTAGTCTCTTAACAGTTTGGGATTGTAAACATATTTAAAGAATAAACTGTTTGCTAAGGCACACATCGTTGATATTAGCCGAAACCATGGGAGTGGCACTGACAAGAGCAGCTCAGTGGACCTCGGCTGGTTCTGGAACTGGCACACTAGAAATCACCCCTTTGAATGAATCTCTTCTAAATGACATAATTAAGTTTGCAGAGAGCTTCAGCTCTAGACATCCTCAAGAAGCCACATTTGTCTTCAGAGAACCACTTGAATGGAAAACACAATTGGATTATTCAGGATTTGAATTAGGTTATGAGATCAGGTAGGTCTGAATGCCAGTGGTTTGTAAACATATTAAAGATAAAGTGCAAAAAAAAAGCTCATTTTGCATAAGGAATGTTTGTTCTTTTTTATTGTATTTGTTTTCTCTTAGTTTGTTGCATTGGACATTTTGTGTTCTGATTTATAACTTTTCTCCAAACGACGCTGAAAATATTTGTAGCACCTAGATTGGGACTTCACAGCTGTGTGGTGAAACCTAATCTCCAGTTTCTTCCTGAAGTGGGGCAAATATATTTGCCTTTGTCTATTCTAGGAATTTTCATGCCCTATATCTAATGCTGGTGCAGACCTGCCAGGGCCAGCAATAAAGGAGGCACTAGTGTAGGCCAGGCTCAGGTGTTTTACCACCAAGTCTACACAGCAACGAGACACCTGTGGTGGGCCCGGCCAGCTGATTTGGGCTTGCAGGGCTCAGGCTGCAGGGATGTTTCATTGCTGTGTAGGTTTCTGGGTTCAGGCTGGAGCCTGGGCTCCAGAATCCTGCAATGTGGGAGGGCCCCACAGCCCAAGCCCCATGAGTCTGAGTCAGAATAACACAGGTCAGCCACAGGTATCTAATTGCTGTGTAGACATATCCTGAGTCACCTTACTTTGAGGTGAGATGCAAAAAAGTCCTATGTAGTTATACCCATTGAGTCTTCGGTCCCTTCTGTACTATAATTATAGTCACCTTACTTTGAGGTGAGATGCAAAAAAGTCCTATGTAGTTATACCCATTGAGTCTTCGGTCCCTTCTGTACTATAATTATAGCTGTATTGGTGCACCCGGTTACAAGATAGTTGAGCCAAGTTATGTTAAAGAAACTGTGCTACAGCTTTGAAAAGATTTACACTTTTTTGGATAAATTGATAAATGGATAAATTAAACAGTAATAAATCACCATAGCCAGATAGTATTCATGCAAGATTTCTGAAGGAATTCAGACATGAAATTGCAGCACTACTAACTGGTATGTAACCTGCTGCTTAAATCAGCCTGTGAACCAGATAACTGAAAGGTAGATAATGTAATGCCTATTTTTTAAAAAGGCTCCAGAGGCAATCCTGGCAATTACAGGCTGTTATACCTAACTTCAGCATGAGGCAAATTTGTTGAAACTATAGTAAAGAACAGAATTATCAGGCACATAGATAAATATTCCTTTTATAAAGGAAAATCATGTTTCACCAATATATGAGAATTCCCTGAGTGGGTCCACAAGCCTGTGGACAAAGGTGATCCGGTGAATATAGTGTAGTTGGACAAGCTTTCAACAAGGTCCCTCACCAAAGGCTATTAAGCAAAGTAAGCAGTCATGAGATAAGAGGGAGGGTCCTCTCATGGATTGGTAACTGGTTAAAAGATAAGAATACAAAGGGTAGGAATAAATGGTCAGTTTACACAATGGCGAGAGGTAAATAGTGGGATCCCCCAAGGAGCTGTATTGGGACTTGTGCTGTTCAACATATTCATAAACAATCTTGAACAGGGGGTGAACAATGAGGTGGCAAAATTTGCAGATGTTACCCAAAATTACCCAAGATAGTTAAGTCCAAAGCTAGCTGGGAAGAGTTACAAAGGAATTTCACAAAACTGAGTTAGCGGACAACAAAATGGCAGATGGAATTCAGTGTGATAATGCAGAGTTGTGCACATTGGAAAAAATAATCTCAACTATACATACAAAATGATGGATCTAAATTAGCTGTTACCACTTGAGAAAGAGATTGAGGAGTCACTGTGGATATTTTTTTGAAAGCATCCATTCAATGTCCAGTGACAGACAGAATGTTAGGGACTATTAGGAAAGTGATAGATAATAACGCAGAAATATCATAATACCACTATATAAATCTGTGGTATGCCCACACCTTAAATACTGCATGCAATTCAGGTTACCCCATCTGAAGAAAAGGTATAGTAGACTTGAAAAAGGTGCAGAAAAGGGCAGAGAAAATGATGAGGGGTATGGAACAGCTTTCATGAGATGAAATTTTAAAAAGACTAGAACTCTTCAGGATAGAAAAGAGATGACTGGGGAGTGGATATGATAGTGGTCTGTGAAATCATGAATGGTATGGAAAAAGTGAATAGGGAAAAGTTATTTGCCCCTTCATATAACGCCAAGGACTAGGGGGTCGGTCACCTGATGAAATTAATAGGCAGAAGGTTTAAAATGAACAAAAGGAAGTATTCACACAACACATAATCAACCTGTGGAACTCATTGCCAAGGCATGGTCTGAGGCCAAAAGTATAACTGGGTTCAAAAATGAAATAGTTACATTTGTGGAAGATAAGTTCATCAATGGCTATTATACAAGAAGGTCAGGGACACAACACCGTGCTCTGGGTGTCTGTCAACCTCCAACTGCCAGAAGATGGGACTGGATAACAGTTGTAATGACCCTATTCTGTTCATTCCCTCTGAAGCATCTAGCATTGTCCGCTGTCGGAAGACTAGATATAAGGCTAGATGAACCATTGGACTGACCCAGTATGGCTGTTCTTATGGTCTTATGCATATTTCTGTTGTCAGTTGTAATATATTCATATATATTTCATTGATAGACTTTAGTTTGGTAAGTAAGGTACAGCAGCCTAACATTTCTTTCTGTGAACTCTTGATTTTGCAAGTCACATGGTCTATTGGTAAATAAAAAGGGGAATGTAAATTTGGAGACATGGTCCATTTTTGATTCAGAGCTTTGAGCAGCATTCTCAGAATTAGACTCTACCTAAAATTTTCCTTTAATACAAGTTCTCTCTTTATGAAGTATCATTTTATTTTTCTAGTGGAACAACCGTTCAGTCAGAAGAAAAAGACAGAGATGGTCATCCATTGCTTCTCCTCAGTGCCTCAACTATCAGAGTACGCAGTTTTGGCCAACTCTCTCGTTTGCTACATGTTGCTACAGAAAAAAAGTTAAAGGAAGCACAAGCATGCCTTGAAGGTTGTTTTTTTCTGTTGCCCTTGAATTTTAATGTTTAAAAAAATAAGAGAAAGAAAGAAACACAAACATTACATTTTATTTAGTATAAATTTTGGTTTATGAGGGATTGGTTGAAAACAGTGATAGGATGAACTAGCAAACTTCCATTTTTTATTTTTTTATCTTCACTGAAGTCAGTAATATAGAGCTCTGGAATAATGTTAACATTGAATTACATATAAAGATACATGTATACTGACTGGTACCTCAACAGTTATAGCAGATCATATATTCAAATCTTGGCATACTAAATGTGTCCTCGGAAGCTGCTAATAGTTTTTTTCTGTACTTTTAACATAATCTCCCTTTTATAATGTTAATTTATTAAAAATAACCAACAAAAATATGTTATTTGTTAGAAAGTTCATGGCTGTGAAAATTTTCAGGTTTTTCTGATGAACACTTTTAGAAAATATGTAACGGTATAGTTGTTGGGTTACATCCAGTTCCTTGTATACAAACTGTGACTAAAAAGCACCTAAGTGTGCTAAATTGGACACCTATGGGCGTGTAAGATCTGAGTAACATTCGTTTGTGAAATTGGTAAAAACAAGTTAGCTACCACTCTGATGCAGCCACAGATAGCCTGATTTGTAAAATGCTCACATAGCAAAGGCACACACAGAGATCATGCTTCAGTGTGAATCAGCAACTGCTATGCACCTGTGTAAGAATACTGTCATTTAGTGGGCCACTGAGAACAAGAGGAGTTTATAAAACCAGCTGACACACAGTTGTGTCACTGGTCACTGTATAGGACAGCTGGCAATCCTGAGCAAGTGATAGCTGGGTCTTTCATGGAATGATTGGGATGTTGCCAACAGATCGTTTAAGACATTGTTTTATACTAAATGAAACTTCCGTAATGATGGCTTTTCTGTGAATTGAGCCCATTGACTTGATGTTTTGGGTCATCATCCAATTTTATTATCCCTGAAGGTAATTACCGACCCAAAAGAGAGTTTGATATTTACCCCTTGATTCAATAAATCTAAATGTTTATTCACCAGAAGACAGCTCCTGTTTATTATTTGTTTGTTTTACCTGAATTGTTTTCATACTGTTAAAAACTGATATATTAATGTATTTCAAATCACAGTAAAGTGATATGAAATCGTTTACTCCTACAGGATAAAACAGTAATATTCTGAACATGTTAAGGAGCCCATTATCTATCTTTTATAATTAAATTTCTGTTCAGATTATAAATTAACATTGTTAAAATGCTTTGGCAGTGAAGGATTTTAAAAATCCTTTGAGATCAGGTTTAAAGTATCATTATCTTTATATTGATGATGTTTCTCATTTACAGCCAATAGAGATCCTATAGTGAAAATTCTTGGCCCGGGATATGGGACCATTGAAGGAGAAGATATGTCTATGCTGCGATTGCTGGACAGAATGAAAAAAGATGATGATCCTGATACAGAGATTAAAATGAAGATCTCTCTCCTTCTTCAACAGCTAGATATGCAACTACTTAACAGTTCTTTAAAACATATTTCACAGTAAGTGCATTGCAAATTAAAGTGCCCATTTTTAGCCAGTATTTTTTTTATTTTGTTTTTGAATTAAATTTATTTTAACTTAAATCATGTGCTTTTGGTGTGATATGAAAAAATCACTCAAAAAGGTATGAAAGTAATTATCTTTATTTATTTATAAAAAGCAGGAAAAGTTGCTGAAATGGAAGATGTTTTCTGGAGGTTTAACAATATGAATATAAATATGTGTGTGTGTACATATATATGCATGCAGTGCATATGTTCTCTATTTGAAAGTAACTCAATATAATATAAATAAATAATACACTAGCAATTAAAACATTTTAATAGAGTTGTTCATTTAGTTATGAAAGCACACAAAAGAATATACTGAATTTATCAAAGAGTTATAACAGTTTCATTTTAGTTGGAAAATTAAAATTTCACTAAATAACTGTTTGCCTATTTTTAGTTGTTTTTCCCACTACTCTGAAACTAGTGAAAGGAAAGAGCAAAATCCCTTGATACAATGGTCTGATTATTTTTTGAAAATCTATTTTTTGTTATTAGATTTTAGACCATTTTCTATTAATTACAGAGAGGTCAGATTAGCTCCAGCTGCTGTAAAAAATGAAGTGGATCTGCTCAAACATTTCTCTGGAGAAGGAGAAGATACTGTGCTGGAATCTCTTGAATATACATCAGGTTAAAATTCTACCTTTTATGTTTTTGTTTTATCATGTTTTACATTGACACATATACACTGAATATAATACATTTTTTTCATGTAGATGTTAACATAAATTCATTTTATCTTACTGATTTAAAATGTGTATTTCTATTTTAAAGTAATGATGATATAGAACAAAATGTACCTACAGATATGGAGCTTGTGACAGACCCAGACCCAGTGGGGTACAGGAGTCTGGTAGAAGGCAAATATACTGGTCACTGAATGAATAGTTTTCTGTTCTCTAAGTGACCAGGGCAGGAGCTGTGCTAGAGCAATCAGGAACCTGCTAGAACCAGTTAACACAGGCAAACTATTTAAAATACTTGGAGCCAATTAAAAACATAGTAGAATCAGTTATGGCAGTCAGACTAATCAGGATACCTGGTTTAAAAAGGGCTTCTCATCAGTTAGTGGGGGGCGTGTAAGGATCATGTGGTAAGAAGGCATGCTGTTGGAGGACTGAAGAGTACAAGTGTGATCAGGCTTCAGGAAGAAAATCCTGTGGTGATGATAAAGAAAATGCTCAGGGAAGGCCACAGGGAAGTAGCCCAGGGAGTTATAGCTGTCATGCAGCTGATACAGGAGATATTGTAAACAGCTGCTATCCACAAGGCCCTGGGCTGGAACCCGGTGTAGAGGGTGGGCCTAGGTTCCCCCCATCTCACTAACTCCTGACTGGACACAGAAGGAGTTGACCTGGTCTGTGAGAAGGGAAGGGATCTGGCCTGTCCCCGACCCACTAGGTGGGACAACAGAGACTGTGGAGATTGTTCTCCATTTTCCCCATCCTAGCCAGTGATGAGGTTAGCTGAGTGAACTGCAGGCTTGAGCCTCTAGCACAGGGATGGGCAAACTTTTTGGTCTGAGGACCACATCAGGGTTGCAAAATTTTATGGAGGGCCAGGTAGGGAAGGCTGGGCCTCCCCAAACAGCCTGGTCCTGCCCCCTATTTGACCCCCTCCCACTTCCTGCCCCCTGACTGCCCCCCTCAGAAACCCTGACCTATCCAACCCCCCCGGTCCTTGTCCCCTGATCACCCCCTCCAGAGACCCCTCTATCCCTAATTGCCCCCCGCCAGGACCTTACCCCTATCTAAGCCCCCCTGCTCCTTGTCCCCTGACTGCCCCTTCCTAAGACTGCCCCCACCCTAACTGCCCCCTCAGAACCTCACCCCCTACATAACCCCTCCTGCTCCCTGTCCCCCGACTGCCGTGACCCCTAGCCACCCCCGACAGACCCCTGGGACTCCCACTCCCTATCCAGCCCCGCTGTTCTCTGTCCCCTGACTGCCCCCCCCAGAACCTCCACCCCATCCAACCGCCCCCTGCTCCCTGTCCCCTGACTGCCCCCGGGACTCCCTGCCCCTTTTCCAACCCCTGGCCCCCTTACCATGCTGATTAGAGCAGCGTGTCTGACAGCCACACAGAGCCAGACACACTGCCCCACAGGAGCGCGCAGCCCTTCCCCCCTCACATGTGTGAAGTAGTGGCGTGGCTCTGTGGGGAAGGGAGTAAGGCAGGGGAGGGGTCGGGGATAGCCTCCCCGGTTGAGAGCTCAGGGGCTAGACAGGATGGTCCCATGGGTCATAGTTTGCCCACCTCTGCTCTAGCAGAAGCTGCCAAGCTGAGGGATGCCGTGAACCTCTGAGGTGAGGAAATCTGCCAAAAAGCACAGGAATCACCAAGGCAGAGGAGGAACTTTGTCACAAGCTCAATTCTTCAGTCTTGATTTATATAAATAATCCCTATTTGTGTCTCATTGAATTCAGTCAGACTAATTAAGGGCTTAGTCCTGAGAAGTGCTGCACATGTGTTTAAGTGGTTTCTTGGATCAGGCTGAATGCTCAGCACTTTGCAGGATCAAGTCTTAAATGAGTTTGGATTATTGACATAAGGGTTGCAGGATTGGGACTTTAATTTGTATGAATTGTATAATTAAAAATCTATTCAAGTCTTATTAGAAATATGTATATATTAGAATATTTTTTAAAATAACAAACACTATTGTTGCAGATTATGAATTCTCTAATGGATGTCGAGCCCCACCTTGGAGACAAGTCCATGGGGAAATCTGTTATTTGATTGTTAAACCACATGACACCGATCCTTTGTACATCACTTGTAGCACAGCAGGAATGTTTTTAAATGGAGTAAGTAAGAATAAAAACTCAAATCTGGGATAACAGAAACTTGAATATATAAAAATGGGTGAGTCCTGCCTGAGGATTTAGGGCAGTTGCATTCAACCAAGATCTGAAGAGTTACTTTAGTGGCACCGCAGAAAGAGAGAAAATAATCATGGCATGATGCCTTGTATTTTTTATGTTTTAACAATAGGTCATTATTTCTTTCTGCTGTTGCCTGAACGGTGATCCTAGTGGTTTACACATCACTTGTAAATTTACTTTGTTACGACATGTGTGAAGCAGCACAAAAATGCTTGTTTTGCACATTCCTTTCACTATATCTAGCTGTTGGAGTAAGCTGAGTATGAAACAGACTTGCTAATGAATCCTGAAGAATGGTATGATGGGTAGCATTACATTCTTTCTGAATTATATCTTATTGTCCATAATCTACATTTTCAGTTTTAAAAAGAACTTTGTGTTAGCTAAGAAAGCCATCATAATACAAACTGATGCATTGTGGTAACCATTTCAATAATAATCTTATCAGAAACATTAATCAACTACTTAACGATATGGTTGGGGTGTTATCCTAGTTGAGTTCATAATAATAGTGATTAGAAACAAATGACCCAGTAGAATGTCAACTTCTGGCTTTCCTCAAATTTTGTGTCTTCTCTGATTGTTAGACCCAACTCTGCAAAAACACACACATCTGTAATTTCATGGATGTGGGTAGTTCTACTGGGTTCAGTTCAGTGATATTACTTACATAGGTAAACAATTAGCCATAAATAAACATCACTCAGAATTAGCTCAGCATCTCTGTATGACTCATTCTGATGTTACTATTTTTAAATGTTAATAACCTTTAAAATTAGAGTCTAATCACTTAAACTTGAAAAATTACTCTTATGCCCAATTCAACAAACACTTATCATACAAGTACATACAAGCATACAAGTACTTCCACTGAAGTGACTGGAGGTGAAGTGTCTACAAGGTAGCAAAAAAAAGTTCTCTGACTCTTTGGACTCTGTGGAACAGTGTTATATTTAAGGTGTCAGAATTCAGGAATTCCTTGTACAAACTTATTTATCTCAGCCACAGATCCAACTCACTACTTTTGATTCTGATACTCATTTGTTTGTGGATTTTGGAGGGGTGGAAACAGTCAGACTTTTAGTGGAAATTCAGTAAGAGTCTTAAGTGTCTTGCCCAAATTCACATAGGAAGTCCGTGAGAGAGCAGGGAGTAGACCCGCATTTCTTCTTCAAGTACTGTCCATTTCAGGTATGTGTTATCCCCACACACCTTCAATTGGAGATTTTCATTAGCAGTGTCCATTTAGCTCATGCATGTGCCCTGCAAGTTCTCATGCTCCACATCAATACTATACAGTGATGCATGGGTGAACTGCCCTCAGGTCCTTCTCAGCTGCCTCAGCCCAAGATTGAGCTTTAGACTATCTGCCTTGAGCTTGTCTCTGCTAAAAATGTTCCTAGTTGTTAGTTGAGTTTAGTCCAGTCCAGGGCAAACTTTGTGGCCCGAGGGCCACATCTGGGTATGGAAATTGTGTGGTGGGCCATGAATGCTCACAAAATTGGGAGTTGGGATGTGGGAGGGAGTGAGGGCTTTGGCTGGGGTTGCAGGCTCTGGGGTGGGGCCAGAAATGAGGAGTTCAAGGTGCAGGAGGGGTTGAGGGCTAGGGCAGGAGGGTTGGAATGCAAGGAGGGGAGATGAGGCCTCCAGCTGGGGGTGCAGGCTCTGGGGTGGGGCTGAGGATGCTGTACTTGGGGTGCAGAAGGGTGCTCCAGGCTGGGACCGAGGGATTGAAAGGGCGGGACGAAGATCAGGGCTGGAGTGGGGGTTGGGGCACGGGAGGAGGTCAGGGGTGCAGGCTCCGAGCGGTGCTTAGCTCAAATAGCTTCCAGAAGCAGTGGCATGTCCTCCCTCCAACTCCTACCCAGAGGTGCAGCCAGGCAGCTCTGTGTGCTGCCTCGTCTGCAGGCACCACCCTTGCAGCTGCCATTGGCCACAGTTCCCAGCTAATGGGGGCTATGGGGGTGGTGCCTGGGGCAGGGGCAGCATGTGGAGCCCCCTGGCTGCTCCTATGCATAAGAGCCAGAGTGGGGACATGCCGCTGCTTCTGAGAGCTGCACAGAGCCACGGCAAATGTGGAGTGGGGCAAGCCCCCAATCTCATTCCCTAACTGGAGCACTGAGCAGGGCAAGCCTCAGACCCTGCTCCCCGGCGAGAGGTCAAGGGTTAGATTAAGACATCTGATGGTCTGGATGTGGTCTTCAGGCTGTAGTTTGCCCACCTCTGATCTAGTCTGTTAGCTTTTTAGTTTAGCTTATTTTAATAGCTGAGAGGTTTGGTTTTTTTTCTCTTCCTTCCCTTTGGGAAGGCATGCTTTCCTGGCTCACCAGGCTTAAATGCTGCCTTGCCAAGTAGCTATCCCAATTAGTGATCCCAAGTACTTAAAGGGTGCTGAACAAATCAGACTGGACAAAGTCAGGGTTATTCTAGTACTTGCAACATGATTGAGACAAGCATAATATCCTTATGTATTTCACGTGTCCCTCTGTCCAGCAATAAAGCTTCTGCTTACCCCTCATCTTCTTTCCCAAGACAGATCAATTGCTTCATCTCGACCTAGGAGTTCTTTGCCAGAAGATATGGCTCCTTGATGGTTCATGGGATTAGAGCAGTGGCGGGCAAACTGCGGCCCGTGGGCCACATGCAACCTGTCAGGGTAAACCACTGGCGGGCTGTAAGACCGTTTGTTTGCATTGACCGTCTGCAGGCATGGCCGCCTGCAGCTGCGGTTCCCTGTTGCCGGCCAATGGGAGCTGCGGGAAGCCATGGCCAGCACATCCCTGCAGCCCGCACCACTTCCCACAGCTCCCATTGGCCAGGAACTGTGAACGGTGGCGACTGGAAGCTGCAAGTGGCTGTGCCTGCAGATGGTCAATATAAGTTGGGCCGCGTGCGGCTCGCAGGTTGCTCACCACTGGGCTAGAGTTTGTCTTTTTTGTGGAGGTACTGTAGTACAAGTGGTGTTAAACAGTAGAAAAGAATCTACCCAAAATACTTTCCTTTAATAGTGAAAGAAATTTGACACTGATGTGAACGTCAGTGACTCGCATCCACATCTTCCCCACTCTTGGTAATCTTGGATCGCCTGTTTTCTTCATTTGCAGATTATCAAGCAACTTGGTCAAGGTTTACTTGGCCACCATAACAGCCTTTCATTTTCCAGTGGAAAAGTTCTGTGTTTGCTCACTGAGCAACTTGAAAAGTTCATCAAAGGATTAGGGAATGTTTTCCCTCAAGTGAAATACCCCACTCCTTCTTGGGATCTTATCAAGTTCTCAGATGTCTTAAAAGACCTCTCTGTGAACCAATGGTGACCTACTCCTTACTGAACCTGTCTGTAGGCCTTTTTGGTAGCCCTTACATCAACAGAAAGACATTTGGGCCTTAATGGCAGACCCTGCTTTCATGGTTTTGTTAAAGAACAAACTTTTCTTATGTTCACCACCTGAATTCATACCAAGGTGTCATCTGATTTTCATCTTAATCAAACCATTCTTTTACCATTTTTTCCACAAAACCACAATTCCTAACAGCAGGCTTTCTTCCATCTCTTAGGTGTCAGAAGAGTAATGGCCTTCTATTTAGAAAGTACCAAACCATTTCAGAGATCTCCTAGCCTATTTGTTTCCATTGCAGACAGATCTAAATGATCCACACTCTCCTCCCAGAGGCAATCAAGGTGGATCTTTGGTTGTATTAATGCACGTTGCTATGTGGCCAGCTTTCAACCTCCCTTCAGGGCGTTAGCATGCTCTGTTAGGTCACAATCCACATCTATGGCATTACTTTTAAAGATGTTCCAGTATCTGCAGAGTACTACATGGTCTTCATACATACCTTCTCCAAGAACTATGCCTTGGCCCATGCATCTAGATTTGGTGTGGTAATTGGCTATGTGGTTCCATGTTCATTTCTAGATCTGATTCTGTAGCTCCTTTCTTGCTGTGAGTATATTGCTCTCAGGAGTCATATGAAGTGGAGCAACCGTAGGGACACTATTCAAAGAAGGAGAGGTTACTCACCTTGTGCAGTAACTGTAGTTTTTTGTGATGTATGTCCCTATCGGTGCTCTATTACCTGCCCTCCTTCCTTTCTCTGTACTTCAGATTTTCCTTGTAGAACTTTGTGATACACTTTGTTGTAGAGGGTTGTTTGCCTGTGCAGCTCCATGTAGCCCTGGTGCGGGGCACAGACATGCAGGACACATGCAGGTTGAACAGACACTGCTAATGCAAATCACTGAATGAATGCATGTAGGGTGCATGTCACCTAAAGTGGAGCCCCCATAGGGGGACACATATCGAAGAACTACAGTTACTGCACAAGGTTACTGCACCATCTCCTTCCTGAGTCCCAGTCCTAAACTATTTTTCTCTCTTCTTATGACGATTGCTTGTATAAAAATGTAAGAGTTTGGGACAAGTATAATAAAGAGTAAAACCTACACAATTTCACAGATTTTTAAGGAAAAAAACATACCATACATTTCTTGCCCCAGCTATAAATAAGGGCATGATCTTCTAAACACATTTTATTGGATGAAGTGCTTACTACTAGGAGTCCTATTCAAATAATAGATGGGGCCATTATCACCATCAAATCTGACCTGCATAACACAATCCATAAAATGTCACTCAGTAATTCCTTCATCAAGTCCATAACTTCTGGTTGAGCTACAGCATATCTTTTAGAAAGACATCCATTCTTGATTTTAAGACTTCAAGTGATGAAGTTCTTCCAGTGGTTAATTATCCTTACTGTCAAAAATGTGTGCTTTATTTCTGAAGTTGTCTAGTTTTAGCTTCCAGCCATTAGTGCTTGTTATGCTTATGTCTGCTAAATTAAAGAGCACTATACTGCCAGAAATCTTCTTACCACATAGGAAGTTATAGAACATAGTTAAGTCACCTCTTAATCTTCTCTGTGATCAACTATAAACAGATTGAGCGTCTGTATTCTCTCATTGTAAGGCAGGCTTTCCAGATCTCAAATCAGTGTTGTAGCTCTTTTCTATATCCTTTCCAATTTTTCACCATCCATTTTAAAGTATGAACACCAGAACTGGACACAGTATTCCAATAATGGTCCTGCTAATTTCATATACAGTGATAATATCCCTTCCATATTTCTACTTGCTATTCCCTGATTATACATTTTAGCTTTCTTAGCCGCTGCATCATACTAGAGGCTCATGTTCATTTGGTTTCCCCATGGTCCCTAAGTCACCTTCCATGGGACTACTCACAAAGCACCACACACAGTAGTAACTACTTGCAGGACTGGGTCTAAGATGCTGATCCTGCAATGAACTCCATGTGAGTGGACCCTGGGGCCCCTGCTAAGCACCATAGACTTTCACTGGGGCTATCTGTGCTGGCACAGTGGTCAGTTGTGTGAGGATCATTGCAAGTTTGGGACCTAAGTTCCTTAACAGTATTTACCTTACAGATGGAAATTTCTTATGAAAGAGAATAATAATAATTTAAAATTGTTTTTTCTTTTTAAGGGTAGAGAAAAGGAGAAAGATGATATTGACTATGAGAGAAAAAGTGACGTATATAAAGATCTTACAACATTATTGAGGGAAAGATCACCAAAATTTGTAGAGAATATGGCTAAACAGGTATGTATATTCTGATATGATCTTATATACTGTACTGTGGTATAGTCTGCTCCCATATCAGTAGTGGTGCCTAGCAGTCAGCTCATCCCGGTTACATGGCATGGCCCTTTAAGATTTTGAGGGGCTTTGATGTATGCAAAAGATCTAGGAAATGAGGCATTGATGGAGAGGAAACAGTCCCCAGAATATGTTATGATTGGGAGAAAGTCAGTTACTGTTTAAGGGGCTGGGACCCCAGAGTGGGTGGGGTAAGTCTCCCCTTTCTTCCAACCAATTAAAAATGAGGTGGAAGTAGAGGGCTGTATATATTTAGACAGACACCAGCAGGAGAAGGTTATCAGCTGAATCGTCTGAATCTGGGGACTATTTGGAGAAAGGGACCAGCTGAATGAGAAGCTGGCTGAAAGCCACAGCAGGTCTGAGGTAATGACTACAGCTCAAAAAGGGGAGCAGTGGGCTTTCTGTGACAAGGAGGGAGCAGCTTGACTAAAACCCTCTATCTCCAAGAAACAGGGCTGTTAAGACTCCTGAACCTAAAGTAGAGCTCTTTGGGGGAAGCTATATGAACTACATAAATTGAACCCTAGGAGAAGGGGAGTATTGTTTAAAGACTCTGGAGGCAAGTAGTTTGTTTCTGAACACTAGTAGAGCAAGCTGAGGGAAGTGTGCATGCAGGGCTTTCTTTGCTTGGACAACAGGGGGCATGTCCTTTGAGTCACTGTTACAAATAACTGTATTTGTAAGAATTACATGGGTTCTGACTAACTTGATCTAAAACAAAAACATTGCCATATAATCGATTTGCAAAGTTGCTAAATTTCTGCAGCAATGTTTCTAATGAAAGTTAGTAAAAATCTGCTGCATATTGCATGTTTTTTGTCATAGGTACAATGTATATCCATGATTAGATGTAGAATTTCCATGAACTTGTAATGCCTTAATCTCTTTTGTATTAACCTATACTAAATATATTCATAGCCTATAACATCAAATTATAACAATGGGAGACTATTTTTATCCTCATCCGTCCATGAGTGAGCTAGAAAGTGTAAAAAAAAAATATTTATGATTACTGTATTTATACTACATTATTTTTCAGCAACACCTTTCTAATATTCCTAACTACTTAAAATATTTTTAAAAGTGAAATGTCAAGTTTTTTAAACAAAATTCCAAATGTTTGTTTCTTTTGATAAAACTTATCTAGAGAAATTTCTTTCAAGTATCATTATGAAACAGTAATTGCTACAGTTTTATGGATTCAGCTACCAGTTTTACCAGTCATCTGCAGCTATAAGCCTCCTCCCAGAATAGCTGTGGTATGATAGTGTTATAACATACAATGTGTAGTTTTCATTACTGTAAGTGCAAGATCCAGCCCAAAGAGAAAATGAATAATGAAAATGTGTAAATGAATAAACACACACTCAAATTTATATAATAGATTTCTAGGGACAATGGAAACCACAAGATGAGAAAAACTGGAATGGCATTTGCAGTACAACTCACCAGACTGTTAGTGTGTAATATAAAAACACAGCCTTATAATACATACCATTTACATTTAATTAATAATTGTTCATACTTTGGTATCATCAACAATCCTTTTCTAAAGTTGTGTTTCTAAAGATAAATAACTATCTGAGTATTTCAAGAAATAATTTTGTTGTAATTTGGTGTCAAATCAGTATGTGAGCTCAGTTTTTCTAATTTTGCATAAAAAGTTCTGCTAATCCTTTATCAATCTGGTATTGTTCTTTATGCAGCTATAGAATTTTTAAAACAGAAAAATTTATTTTAACATAAAAGCTCAACTTTCTTTGACAATATTTTCTGTAATCAAACCATTTACATTTATAACTTCATCCATTATGACAAATATAAAGATATCCCTCATTTGTTGCAACAGTTGTCTTTGACTTAAATGTCAGAGTTGAGAAGTATGCTTTCAGCTCATATAGCATGTGTTACTACCATGCTATAGCTGCTCTAAGATTTATGTGTGTCTTTGGCTTCTGTTTGGACTGCAACATTAGCCAGAGTAAGAAATGTTACATTTTACCTATTACAATAGCATCCTGTAGTGCCAATGCAGTTAAAGTTGTTTCATCATTCCTGTTTACAGACCTCTTTACAGATTTTCAGTGGTTTAGGACTTGGCAGTAAAATCAATTACATTTGAAATTTGTCAGAGGGCCTCCACCATTATTGGAATTTAGGCTTTTTAAGATATCTTTTTAAGTTTATGTAGTACCTCTCAGCCAAAACAATCCCAAAGCATTTTGCCCAACAAATTATAATAGTAAGTAAAGAAGAATATATCCAACCTAAACTATAGAAGAAGTTATGTAGGAAGAATGTTATTATTTAAACTGAAATTTATCCAGTATACCAAGGCTAACAGCCTTCTTGTAAAACATGCCATAGGATCTTTAGGGTACGTCTACATTGTACGTCCACATTCCTTTTGGCAGCATGTAGAGTAACATACCCTACATGGCCCCCTAGCATGGGTCTAAACAGCAATGTAGATGGTAAGGCACTGCTTAGGTGACTAGAGTAAAGACACCCTGTGAGTATGTACCTGGGTATGTACCCTACATGGCTCTCTACTTGCCCAAGTAGTGCCACCCCATCTATACTGCTATTTTTAGCAGTGTAGTGTCTCACTGCCTCCCTGTTGCTGGAGTCTTTTCCTGCCACAGGGAAATGCTTCAGCGGTGGAGAATAACTCTGGCAGTGTAGAAAAACTCTGGCATCTGCCTGCAGCAAGAGCCTTTTCCTGCCATAAGGAGCTGCCAGAGCCTTTCTTTGCCACAGTGAAAGACTCCAGCAGTGGGGAAACGTTCTGGCAAGGGGGAGGCAGTGTGGAAAGACTCTGGCTGTTCCCCATTACTTCCCCTCTGCCAGAGTCCTCCTATTGACACGTAGCTACACACCACAGAGTGGATGCAGCCTGCTTTTCTCTCTTACACACATGCACCACATGCTGCCTCAAGTGGTTTGCAGTGTACTTATAGCCTTAATCTCCACAAAGGTTCAGGACCTTAGTTTTACATTTCATTTGAAAGATGGTTTCTCCAGCAGCACAGTGGCCCCCTCACACCACGCTGGAGCACTGGCTTTAAATGCTGACTGGGAAGAATGCCATCTACTGAATCACCAATATAGCTTCCTAAATCGCTTTGGTTTATCTTGCTATTTAAATTCTAACCAGAATCTGGCATCTAGAGACAGGGAATGTACTTCCTTTACATTTTGCATAACAGAAAGCGCATTTTACGGTGTTTAGTAAATAACTGTCAACTATGTTTAGCTTATTGAGATATGGCTCCATATGAGAAAACCCTGCACCATAAGCATCATCCTTTCCTAGCTTTTCTCAGCAGATATCTAGGATTTGGACTGATATAGAGCCTGATCTACACACTCCTAATAACAGTTTCTCCATCTCATGGTTGAAATCATTTATGGAATAACATAGAGAAGCTTGCGTTGCTACTGCCTTTGCTATATCTGTTTTTTGGTTAATGGCTACAATTTCCTGTATAATCAATCTGGCATATTTTACAAGCACTAAAAAACTTAAAAAGTATATTCCATATGCTGGGGGAGAGTTGTTAGAAGGGAAAAGATTCTTGCTGCAGTGAGTAACTGTTCTTTTTTTGTAACTGATTTTTAAGTGGTTAGAAAGAAATACATGGCATTTATCAATACCGAAACAGAATCTACAGTATGTGAGGTCTGGAACAAGTTTGCTTCATGACCTACTGTGAGAGAACTGCCTCCAAACAGTCTCCTGCTAATGTTCTTTAAGAGAAACAGGAAGAGGAGAACTTATTTCAGCCTAAAAACTCACCATCTTCTGTTGTCGATACTTCCCACTCAGGGTATGGGTCAAGGATCTGAGTCTTGATGTTTGCATGCCAAGATGGGGAATACTCTACCTTCCTCAAGGCCCTGGGCCACAACTGCTATCCTTTCAAAAGTTCAACAAGAGTACTTTCAGAACTCATCAGCACTCATTTGTAATTGATTTGGAGAGCACAGTCCATTTTGAGCAGTGTTTAGCAGGGTCTGGGATTCTTTTCGTTGACTTTTCTCACACTGTCTAAATGTAATTAAGTTGCAGCTCAGTTGTTATGATTGTTTTTCTGAAATAAAATAAAAGATTATTGAAGTGATTGTTCATGTGCATTCCAGCTAGGGGGATGTGTGTGTGTGTGTGCGCGCGCACCATGTACATGATCGTCAGAAGGTTTTTCCCCTAGTGGTACCCATCGGGTCAGCTATGAAGCCCCCTGGAGTGGTGCCTTCATGGCAGTGTATATAGGTCCCTGCCGACCTGCCACTTGCTCAGTTCCAACTTATAACCGGTGATGGTCGTTGGAGCAGCTCAGTCCCTTTCTTTCTTATTTGTAAATAGTTTTAATTGATTTGTAGTTACGGTAATTAGTTAATTAAGCTTACTTTGCCTCCCCTCTTTCCCCCCAGTTTTCCTGTGGCTCCGTGGCATGTCTCAGTTGCAGGGGTTTAAGGCATGTGAGAGGTGTGTGAAACCTATGCCCAGAGATGATCCACATGCTGCTTGCCTTAAGTGCCTAGGAGAAGGTTAGCAGACAAAGCTCAGTTTGCAGAAGCTTTAGACCCAGGACTAAAAGAGAGTGGGACTATCGTTTAAAGTTCCTCTTGATGGTGTCAGCCCTCAGCCGGTACTGGAAATGGCACCGGCATCATTGGTGCACAGTGCCCTGGCCTCGCTGTGGGGTGCCCCGGCACCGAGAAAGGACTCCTCCAAGGACCATCGGCACCACTCCCTGGCTTGTAAAGCCAGCTCTAGCAGGCGGCACTTCTCACAGTCCCCAGAGCTCCAGAAGAAAAAGAAGGCAGACAGGGGTCGTTCCCCCATCAAGAAGGCGTGAGGGGATTCCAGTGGGGTGTATCCCGTGGCGGGACACCCATGGCCTGGCCTTCAAGACCCAGGACTGTTGACTCCATCCCCAACCAGAGGTCCCTTGAGTCAGGTGCCGGTGGATTCCCCAACTCAGAGGGAGTTGGAGAAAGATCTCGATCTCCCCTCCGTGCCGGATACCACAAGGCAGCGTGGGACCTTATTGCCATGACGGCACAGTCCCCGTCCCCGAAGATGCAAGTACCAGCACTGCTCCAGACGTTGACCCAAGTTCAGGCACTATCAGCGGCACTGACAATGGCACTGTCTGCGGTATCCATGATGGAGACGCATGTGGCACCATCTCCAGCACTCTTCATGGCACCAATGGCAGCACTGCCCCCTGTTCACCATTGGGGCAAGCCCATGATGTTTCGGCACCGCTCCCCATTACCTCGGTACTGCTCCCTGGCACCGTTGGGCTCTGTGCCCCTCCCCACCCCAGTTGGTCTCAGAGTACTCTTCTGAGTCAGAGGCTGTCTTCTGTCTCCCAACACAGCCGGTACCACTCACGATCCTGGCATCGTGGGATCGTAGACTCATTGGCACCAGCAGTATCCTGGCCACTCCAGTGGCCGGGCCCAGTACAGTGGCCTTTTTGGACCCCGTGGGCCTATCATCAGACTCAGAGTCAAGGCGCCAGGGCTGCATCATTGGTATCTGCACCCCATGTTTCCCCCTCAGTGACGGTGGTGTCACACTACACCCCTAGGGCTCTGGAGGACCCCACGCAGGACGAGGATTCTGTGCCTTCACACTCAGGCGCAGCATCCAAGCCACTGCCGCCAGTGGTACTGGATTCACCGCCAGTCTCTGGGATGGGGGACGAGGATCAACACACCTGACCAAGCCTCTAGGGAGCCAAAAGGTTAGGAAGATCCGATCCCATGGGTCTCTTCCTCATTGCTGGGCAAGGAGTTGGCAGGCACCACCGCCACCCTACAATGGACAACATGGGACACCAAGACCTTCTTAGGAGGGTGGCTCTAAACCAGGTGGAGGAGGTCACAGAGGAGTTGGACCCAATGGTGGACATCCTTGCCCCTGATAAGAGCTATCCAGAACACTGTTAGGGTGCTCTGGCAGATCCTGGCCTCGATATCACCCAGCACTAATGGGGTAGAGAGATTTTGTGCCACAGAAAGGGTCTGAAAACCTTTTCACCCACCTCCAATCGGGGACTCTAGTGGCTGACGTGGCAAATCATAAGGAGCGGCAAGGGCAGGCGGGTTCTACTCCAAAGTCATGGGACACTAAGAGGCAGACCTTTTCAGCCGGAAGGTCTACTCAACTCGGGCAGAGGGGGTTCCAGCTCTGAGTTGCGAACCAGCAAGTGGTACTCAGCCGCTATGCTTTCAATTCCTGGAGTGCATTAGCAAAGTTTCAGGAGTTGCTCCTGAGTGACTCGTGCAAGGAGTTTAATTTGCTTCTAGAGAAGGGCAGGGTGGTCTCAAGAACCTCCCTCCAGACTGCATTAAACACGGCAGACTCGGTGCTCGGACTGTGGCCACCTCCATTACAATGAGACGCAGCACATGGCTGCAGGTGTCAAGTATACCACCAGAAGTCCAGAACACTATCTAGGACCTGTCCTTTGACTGTGCAGGCTCATTTGCCCAAAATATAAAATCTCACTTGCATAATCTTAAGTACTCATGGGCAACTCTAAAGTCTTTGGGGATCCACACTTCTGCCCCCCAAAGAAAGCCATTCAAGCCTCAGCCCCCAGCCCACTTCTATTCCTGGCCCCAAGTTGAGACTCGTCCAGGAGACGGGGCAGGAGTAGTACGAGGCACCTGTCACAGTCCTCCTCAGACCAAGGTCAGTGCTCTTCAAAACAGCCCCTTGGCCCAAGCCAAACTTTTGAAGATGTGCCCGAGGACGGAGTACCGGTACCGAGCTTGTATCCTTACCCCCTCTTTGCGAATCGAGTGTCCCACTTCTACCATGCTTGGTTCCAGATCACGTCAGATGGCTGGGCTCCGAGCATGGTGGACATGAGATATTCTATCCACTTCTGTTCCTTTCCACCCCCTTTCCCTGTCCCTCGTCAGGAACCCTCTTCACAAACAACTCCTTCTGCAGGAGGTGCAATCGTTCCTCATTCTAGGGGCAACAGCGGATGTTCCTCAGGAGTTCAGGGCAAGGGGTTCTAGTCCCACTATTTCCTCATCCCCAAGGCCAAGGGTGGGCTCTGGCCTATCCTGCAAGACCTCAACACATTCATAAAGAAAGTATAGTTTTGCACGCTCTCCCTGGCCTCCATCATTCCTTTCCTGAATCCAGGGAACTGGTACGTTGCCCTTGACTTGAAAGATGTGTACTTTCATATCTCCATTATCCCGGCCCACAGATGGTTTCTTCGCTTTGTGATCAGCGGCCAGCACTACCAGTTCAGGCTTTCAGTGGCCAGCACTACCATTTGGGCTTTCAGAGGCCCACCGGGTATTCATGAAACGTATGGTGGTCATGGCAGCCTTCCTCTGCTAATATCAGGTGCAAGTTTTCCTGTACTTGGAAATCTAGGCCAGATCGCAGGCACAGGCGGCAGAGCACGTGTCTGTGCTTGAGCCACCTTCCTCAGGCTGGGCCTCATATTGAACATGCCCAAATCCACACTATTCCTGATGCAGAGAATAGAATTCATAGGAGCTCTCTTGGACTCCATGCAAGCCAGAGTTTTCCTGCCCAAGCTGCACTGCCAAGTACTCAGGGATATAATTGAAAACCTTCGCCTGTTTCCACAACAATAGCCAGAAATTGCATGAAACTGCTGGGGCATATGGTGGCTTGCATAGACATGGTCCAGCGCACCAGATTGCATCTTCAGCCCCTCCAGGTGTGGTTGGCGCAGGTGAACAGACCCAGCAGGGACCCTCTGTAAAGAATAATTACCCTCCTCCTTACATTCTCAAGTCTCTCTGCTGGTGGCTACAGCCGAACTCCATCCTTCACTCTCTCTGGTCATGGATGCCTCGGCGTTCGGCTGGAGAGTTAACTTGGGCAATATCAGAACCTAAGGCCTATGGTCTCATGCAGAACTATCGCTGCACATCAATATAAGGGAGCTGAGGGCAGTTTGTCTGGCATGCCAGGTGTTCCATGCCCACTTCAGGGTGCATGTGTGTCAGTTCTGATGGACAACACCACAATGATGTTCTATATAAACAAACAGGCTGGTGCTTACTCCTCTCCCCGGTGCCAGGAAGCCCTCAGGGTCTGGGACTTTTCATTGCCAACTCAGTACACCTGGAGGCGTCATACCTTCTGAGAACTCAAAATGAGCTAGCCCTCGCCTCAGCCACTCGTTTCATGGTCATAAATGGTCCCTCAGGGTGGACACTGGGCTTTTGATTTTCCAGAGGTGGGGCTTTCATAGATCTGTTTGTGATGCAGAGCAACAGGAAGTGCCAGCAGGTATGCTCCTTTCTGAACTACAGTCCAGACTCCATTGCAGATGCCTTTCACCTTTCACGGACGAATCATCTGCTGTATACATTCCCACCCTTCCCTCTCATACACAAAGTCCTCCTCAAGGCTTGCCGGGATGGGCTTCAATGATCCTCATAGTGCCAGTGTGACCGCACCAGTACTGGTTCACCAAGCTGTTTGAACCTTTCAGTGGACAGACCAGTAGCCCTTTCTGTGTGCCCGGCCCTCATTGCACAGGACCATAGCTGTCTACAACACCCCAAGCTGGAGTCTCTCCTCCTCATGACATGGAAGCTCCATGATTGAACTCACTAGATCTTAGCATTCTGACTTAGTTAGGGAAGTTCTGCTGGGAAGTAGAAAACCCTCCACTTGTGCCATGTACCTGGCAAAATGGAAGCGGTTTTCCATCTGTTCTCTACAAATGGGCAGCCCTCCTCAGAAAGTGTCAAGTCCCCTTGTTTTTGAATACTTACTGTACCTCAAGCAGCAGGGGTTGGCAATATCATCTCTCAAGGTACACCTGGCTATCATTTCAGCCTTCCACCAGGGGCACCAGGTTAGTCGGTCTTCAGGAATCCCATGGTGGGCTGCTTTCTCAAGGGCTTGGACAGGCTTAATCCACAGGTGCAGCAGCCTGTTCCCTAGTGGGACCACAACTTGGTCATCAAATCATAGAATATCAGGGTTGGAAGGGACCTCAGAAGGGACCTCATCTAGTCTAATCCCCTGCTCAAAGCAGGACCAGTTCCCAACTAAATCATCCTAGCCAGGGCTTTGTTAAGCCTGCCTGTAAAAACCTCAAAGGAAGGAGATTCCACTACCTCCCTAGGTAACCCGTTCCAGTGCTTTACCGCTCTCCTAGTGAAAACATTCTTCCTAATATCCAACCTAAACCACCCACACTGCAACTTGAGACCATAACTCCTTGTTCTGTCATCTGGTGCCACCGAGAACAGTCTAGATCCATCCTCTTTGGAACCCCCTTTCAGGAAGCTGAAAGCAGCTATCAAATCCTCATTCTTCTCTTCTGCAGACTAAAGAATCCAAGTTCCCTCTGCCTCTCCTCATAAGTCATGTGCTCCAGCTCCCTAATAATTTTTGTTGCCCTTCTCTGGACTCTTTCCAATTTTTCCACATCTTTCTTGTAGTGTGGGCCCCAAACTGGACACAGTACTCCAGATGAGGTCTCACCAATGCCGAATAGAGGGGAATCATCACGTCCCTTGATCTTCTGGCAGTGCTGCTACTTATACAGCCCAAAATGCTGTTAGCCTTCTTGGCAACAAGGGCACACTACTGGCTCATATCCAGCTTCTCGTCCACTGTAACCCCTAGATCCTTTTCTGCAGAACTGCTGCCTAGCCGTTTGACTCTTAGTCTGTAGCAGTGCTTTTCTAAATAGTCCTGAAGCACTTCTTTCTCCATAGAGGGCTGGTCACCTCCTCCCAATACTGTGCTGCCCAGTTCAGCAGTCTGGGAGTTGACCTTGTTCGTGAAGAGAGGCAAAAAAAGCGTTGAGTACATTAGCTTCTTCCACATCCTCTGCCACTAGGTTGCCTCCCCATTCAGTAAGGGGCCTATGCTTTCCTTGACCATCTTCTTGTTGCTAACAAACCTGTAAAAAACCTTCTTGTTACTCTTAACATCTTTTTCTAGCTGCAACTTCAAGTGTGATTTGGCTTTCCTGATATCACTTCTACATGCCTGAGCAATATTTTTATACTCCTTCCTGGTCCTTTGTCCAATCTTTCACTTCTTGTAAGCTTTTTTTGTGTGTTTAAGATCAGCAAGATTTCACTGTTAAGCCAAGCTAGTCGCCTGCCATATTTACTATTCTTTCTACACATCTTTAAAATACAGCCTGCTCTCCTGGACTCCTTCCCCCCTTATGAAGCAACAAAGAGTCCTATGGCCCCTTAAAGACTAATAAAAGTATTGAAGCATAAGCTTTCATGGGCTAATACCCACTTCGTCAGATGCCTGCAATGGAAGTATGCCTCCGACGAAGTGGGTATTAGCCCATGAAAGCTTATGCTTCAATACTTTTGTTAGTCTTTAAGGTGCCACAGGACTCCTTGTCGCTTCTGCAGATCCAGACTAACATGGCTACCTCTCTGATTCTTCTCGCCTTATGTTATTCTCCCAGGGATCCTGCCTATCAGTTCCCTGAGGAAGGCAAAGACTGCTTTTCTGAAGTCCAGGGTCAATGTTTTGCTGCTCTCCTTTCTTCCTTGCGACAGGATCCTGAATTCAACCATCTCATGGTCCCTGCCTCCCAGGTTCCCATCCACTTTCACTTCCCCTACTAATTATTCCATGTTTGTGAGGAGCAGGTCAAGAAGAGCTCTGTTCCTAGTTAGTTCCTCCAACACTTGCACCAGGAAATCATCCCCTACCCTTTCCAAAAACTTTCTGGATTGATAGGATGGTCCTGTCCATACTTATGAGGCCCCCTTTCGAGCCCATGGCAACCTACCCTCTGTCCTACCTTTCCTGGAAGGTGATCTTTCTGGTGGCCGCAACTTCAGCCAGAAGGATCTCTGAGCTCAGAGCACTGACTTTCAAGCCCCAAGTATGGTCTTTTATAAACACAAGGTGCAGCTATACCCTCACCCCATGTTTCTACCCCATTTCTAAATCCCACCTGCCTCCCCTCTCTCTGAGTATTCTGGCAAGAAGGAACTGAGGAGGTGGTGGTGGGTCAACAGAGACTTTTATACACCTGAAGCGAGGTCAAGACTCAGCGGTGTGGCGTCTCCTGCTGGTCATCTGGGAATTAGCTCTTTTCAGCACTTGGAGTGCCCTCTGCTGGCTGGTGGCTTGCCTGCATCAGGCCCCATGTTCCTTTACCTTGGGGTGCTGCCCCAGCAGTATTTCCACATTCTGGGTCTCTCTTCCCAGGGGAACTCCAACTCCCTAAACCCCCCTTGCCTCATTGGCTACTGCTAGTCATCATCTAGCCCCTGCTCACTGGTGCAGATTGCAGACTGTAATGGCCACTCATCATTGGCAAGAGGTGGGACCTGCTGCCTTTGCCTATCCCCAGGCTGCCCTTCTGCAGCCTCAGTATATTTTGTAGGCCTTCAACAAGGCCTGCAGCCTGGGGGTTTACCAGGCTGGAGCTCCCCAGCTCCCTTTGCCCTTCCCCAGCACTGCTCTGCTTCAGGTACCTTACTCTCAGGTAGCCCTTCCCACTCCAGGGCTGGCGTGAGACTCCTTCAGTTCCCAGCCCTCTCATAAGGGCCAGCTGGGCCTTGACTGAGCTGGCCACAGCTCTGGCTGCTTCCCCAATCAGCCTAGTTTAACTGTTTTAAACCCAGTTTTACTGGAGTGGGACAGCTATCCCACTACAACACCACCATGAAGGCGCTACTCCAGGAGGCTCCACACTTGACCCGACGGGTAGCACTAGGGGAAAAGCCTTCCAATGATCATGCATGTAGCGCACACACACAAACCTGTTGGAATGCACATGAGCAACACATCTTGAACAACAACAGTTACGAGAGGTAGTTTAGCCATTTTTTTGGGATGAATTTTTGACGATGAGGAATAGCTTCAAAGAGTTCATTACCTCACATATATTGCAAAGCTAATCAGCTTTTTGTATTGTCTCATTGGCCTTGTCTAGACTAAGTAAAGGTGTGATGTTAGTCAGTGTTAGAGATGTTATCACAGGGCAGCTGTAAGAAGCATACTGCCTTTAAAGTGTGCTTAAAATGGTTAAGTGATGGCCTGACTAGGATTCCCCCCAGGCTTTTACTTGACCATTTTAGCACTGTGCTAAAGGTAATCTACTTTGTCTAGATTACACTTCTAAAATGTGTTAGTTAACATGAGTTAGCTAAGTGTTAGACATTTGGGTCAGCATGCATGGGACAGTTAATTCCCATCACAGACTAATAGGAGGCCGGCCACACTTTGTCAGTCTCTTTAAAACTGCCTTGGACCAGGTACGTAAAAGAATGTCACTGCTTGGATACATGCTAGTGACAACTGGAATAATAATAATAATGAAAGATCATAAGTTATGTTTCCTGTCAAAGCTGAATAGTCCAGTAGGAAATAAGAGTTGACAAGAGGCAATAGTGTTCTGTTGTGGATGCTTTGAAAAACCCTGGTACTAGACAGAGCCAATTGTTGGTTTTGTAAGGCCATTCAGCTCCCTACATGAGATTGTATCGACAACACACTTCAAATGCAAAACAGAAAAAATATAGAGACAATATTTACATTAATTTTACTTTTTAAAAAATAACATACAAACTTGAAACTAATCAGCATATTAATTAACTTATTTGTAACATTAATTTTTGGGAGGTAGCATATTTTATAATGGCAACAAACACTCCACACCATGTGGTAGAGTTGGATGCATACTTTGGGTTTACTGGAGATATGAGCCAGTGCTTCAAGCCTCACTGTCCAAGTAGGGAATGTGTTAATCAGTAATCATTCGCAGAATGGATTATTTTATTGCTAATTAAAGATTAAAAACTAAGGAGCTGATCCTGCAAATGCTTTACTCATGACAATATCCCGTATACAAGTAGTCCATTGAAAGCAGAGTGAGAGAGTTTGCAGGATTGAGCGATGAAAAGTAGTTTGAAATTGGATTCTGTTGTACTGCTGGTATCGCAGATTAGCAATGGGACAAAATGCACCTTTAGAGTAAGTTCAAGATTTTCCAAATTTAGCTAATAATGTTGTTTTTAAATACACTTCAGTTTGTATATGGTGGCAAATGATTTCACCCTAGGAATTTTCAGAATATTATGGATACTGCATTCTTTGAAAGGCAAAGTAAATGTACACAATGGAATGCATTCGAAGCTCTGTATATGCCATATATAATTGTTAAAGTAATGTATCCTGGGATTTCTTCTTATAACTTATTTTAATGTGTATTATTCATGTGGCAATATGATTGACAAACCATTTCTCCATTTTTATAGGATTATACTTTTTTTGAAGAACCAACGTATGAAAAGCATTATCGCCATATGGAAATAGTTGATGCTGAGGATTTAGGCCAATCCCAAAAGTTTTACGATTATTCAGAAAAGAATGTGCTTGAGAAGACCAAGAGTCCTCTGAAAAGCAAACCCATTGACAAGAAATTAGAACCATCTCTGAAGTGGAAGAATGTTGGGCTCGCTGGTTCCCAGGAGTATGTAATTATTTGAAAAACTGAGTTTTACAGTAGACTTTGCTAATTTAGACTAATGATTTGGAAACAGTGTATGTCTGATCTTTTTTTAAAATTGAAAATAAACTAAACTAATACAAAATAAAATTCAGGGGCCTGTTCCTATAAAACGTTTTAAGGGAAGATTGCTCACTTGTAATCCAGTTTCTTATAGTCCTCTCCTAACATCCACCTGACAACAGCCTGAAATGTCGTCATGATGGTGTTCCACCTGTCAGGAAGGAGTCTGCAAGATTTTGCAGTCATCTGCAGTACTTCAGCCTCAGGTCAACCATTTTCCTCAATTACAAGTTTTTTCTAAGGCAGGAAGGAATAGACAACCTATTCCAAGCAACACTTTTTCTGAGGAGAGAAGAGGACTATAATAAACCAGATTGCCACTAAGTAATCTTCCCTTGTCATATAACACACTTCTCCTAACCTATATGACAATAATTTTGGCTAACAGTGGACATAGCAAACAGTAGAAAACCCAGAAGAGAGTTTACTTACAGTAGAGATGGATCTTTTCTGAAATCAGGATCTGCCACAGACATCAAGTCCAAGTGATAGTAGAGGATGAGTGTCTGAGGGGAGGCCTAGGATGAGGTGGCTGTCTTGCAGAAGGAAGAAGTAGATGCCTCATCCCTTCAAACCCCGGAGTTGACGTGCTGTAGGAAGAAGCACATTTGACAAATCTTGGATCCAACGCATGGGCATGGGCATGACTGATAGGATGAGACTTCAGTGGTACAGGACATACCCTCCTGCAGAGCCCAGGTATAGATCATTTTAGTCAGAGCTCTCCTAGGTACAAATCATGAGTGGCTCTTCAGTAGAGAGAATGATTGTATGATCAGCCAACTATGTTATGGGCATCCTGCTTCCACAAGAGGTGTATAACCCGAACTAGAGCAAAGCCAGGGGCTGCTCCAGCAGGGTCTGCGAGTCCTCTGGAAGTCCTGGGATACCAGGACAAGAGGATCTTAGATGAGAGGGCCAGAGCCAGGCCCTTGTGGAGACCATAGGTATCCTAACACCTGCCAACAACCGTATTGTAATGAGGAAAGAGAGAATCATATTGGAAAAAAATAAAACCCATTGCAGGTGAGGAAGGTAGAGTCAGAAATGAAATCCAAACTTCCCATAATTGATGTGGACA
The DNA here is from genome assembly GCA_007922305.1 of Dermatemys mawii. Classification (NCBI taxonomy): domain Eukaryota; kingdom Metazoa; phylum Chordata; order Testudines; family Dermatemydidae; genus Dermatemys; species Dermatemys mawii. The sequence continues at coordinate 19,556,037 of ML677349.1, forward strand.
TGTCTGGATGGGAGCCCCCAAAATAGGGGCTTACTTCGTCCACAGTTCTTGGAGCCTGGGAAAACTGCTGTTCTGGAACTATCTGAAACAGCTGAACAACATGGTAAGGAGGAGCTTGTCTGAAGGTCCATATAAAGTCAGTCAATACAACGGGTAACAAGTGGGTGTCAAAGCAGGTACCAAGTGGTTGTGAAAGTTAGCAACAGCACTGGCTAGCCAGTGACAGAACCCAGTGATAGAATCCCTGGAAATGGAGTTGAGCTGTTTCTGGAACTCAGGATGCTGGGACTATGAAAAGTAGAAGAGGAATGGTGTTCCTTGTTGCTTTTCTTCTCTCTTTATGAACTCTTGATTCTTTTTCCCCCCTCTTCTGTCTCTTTCATTCTTCCTTCAGTCTTTTTCTTCTTTTACAAGAAAAGAAGAAAGGAAAAAGGCTGGTGGAACAGGAAGAAGAGGTAATTAGTGTTCCATGGTTCCAGCATGCAGGAAGCAAACCAATGAAAGAAAGTGGTTGGATGGGGGCATAAGTACAGCAACTGACAGATCTTGCTTTCTGCTTCCTGATTGGTTGAGCTGTAATGCTGATAGTCAAGGCTTCTGGTGGCTAGGATGGGACAAGGACAACATACAACAATCAGTTTTAACAGCTGTTTAGTTTTAATTATTTATTCTAATACTGCATAGTATGACAGTGATCCTTAAAGAGGTCCACATTGGCAGACTCTAGCAACCTTTCAGGCACCTTTACAGGATAGAAGTCTATATTAGTATATATCAGGGGTCAGCAACCTTTTAGAAGTGGTGTGCCGAGTCTTCTTTTCTTCACTCTAATTTAAGGTTTTGCATGCCAGTAATACAGTCTAATGTTTTTAGAAGGTCTCTTTCTATAAGTCTATAATTGAAAACTAAATTATTGTTGTTTGTAAAGTAAATAAGGTTCTTAAAATGTTTAAGAAGCTTAATTTAAAATTAAATTAAAATGCAAAATCCCCTGAACCAGTGGCCAGGACCCAGACAGTGTGAATACCACTGAAAATCAGCTTGCCATAGGTTGCCTACCCCTGGTGTATATACATTTACTGTATTGTATTTTGTATAACTACTAAAGTGTTAATAATAATGTGAGACTTCACTATAGCCCTCTGCTATTAAGGAGTTTTAAAAGAGCTAGCTGAGGAGCTCTCTGCACTGTTAATGTTGCTTTTCAATAAGTTTTGGAATGCTGGGAAAGTTACAAAGACTGTAAGAACGCTGATGTTGTGCCAATATTTAAAAAAAATGTGCCTGTCAATCTAATATGGATCCTGGGCAAGAAAATGGACCAGCTGATATAGAGTTCAATTAATAAAGAATTAAAGGAGGATAATACAATTAATATCAATCTACATGGGTTTACAGAAAACAGAACCTGTCAAAGTAACTTAAGTTTGGTTGATAAAGATAATAGTGTTGCTGTAATATACTTAAACTTCTGTAAGGCATTTGACTTGGTACTGCACGATATTTTGATTAAAAACCTAGAACAATATACAATTAACATGGAACACATTGACTGAATTAAAAGATGACTAACTGATAGGGCTCAAAATGTAACTGTAAATGGGGAATCATCATTCAGCATGTGTATTTCTAGTTGGACCCCACAGGGATCTGCTATTGGGGCCCTATGCTATTTAATATTTTCATCAAAGACCTAGAAGAAAACATTAAACTATAATTGATAAAATTTACAGATCACACAAAAACTGGGGGAGTGGTAAATAATGAAGAGAACAGGTCACTGATATAAACTGATCTGGATGGCTTGAGAAAGTGAGGGCAAGAAAACAATATGCCTTTAATATGGTTAAATACAAATCTCTACATCTATGAATGAACAGCATGGTCCCTACTGATAGGATCGGGGAGTCTCTCCTGGGAAGCAATGACTAAAAAAGATTTGCAAGTCATGGTTCATAATCAGCTGAACATGAGCTCTGTGGCCAAGAGGGCTAATGTGATCCTGGGATGCATACAGAGAGGTATATCAAGTAGGAGTAGAGAGGTTATTTTACCTCCATATTTAGCACTAGTGTGACTACTACTAGAACACGATGTCCACAATTCAAGAAGTATGCTGATAAATTGGAGAGGATTCAGAGAAGAACCATGAGAATAATTATAAGAATAGAAAACATGTCTAACAGTGATGGACTCAAAGAGCTCAATCTATTTAGTGTAACAAAGAGAAGTTTAAGAGGTGACTTGATTACAGCCTGTAAGTGCCTGTATGGGGAACAAATATTTGATAATGAGTTCTTTAGTGTAGTTGAGAAAGGTATAATGTGATACAATGGCTGGAAGTTGAAGCTAGACAAATTCAGACTGGAAATAAGGTGTACATTTTGAATAGTGAGGGTAATTAACCACTGAAACAATTTACCAAGGGTTGTGGTGAATTTTCCATCACTGACAATTTTTAAATCAAAATTGGATTTTTTTAAAAAAATATGTTCTAGTTCAAATGGAAATATTTCAGAGGAGTTGTGTGGCTTGTGTTATACAGCAGGTCAGGTTAGAATATCAGAATGATCCCTTCTGCCCTTGAAACCAATGAATTTATAAAAAGGATGTAGTGAGATCTCACTAACTTTGTTGAGAAAAAGAATACTATGTTTTGTTTTGGTTTTTGTCTTGATGAGATTATTGAACTACAGATTAGCAAACTGAGAAGGCTCCTACCCACTTCTCATTCAGGTCTTCCTAAAGGACATCTTCTCTTGCAATGCCTATATGCTAATTTGCATAGGTGATATATATATCTCTCACAAAATGAAAAAAAAAGTGTTTTTAGAATTTTATTTGGCCAATTAAAACATTGACCATTTTACTTATGTAGTAGCCAAAATTTTCAACTCTGGATGCCTGAATTCAGACACCTAATTTTGATTTGCATACTTAAGTGTAAGTTGCCTGATTTTTTGGAAGTATTGACCACCCACAAATTTTATCAGAATCAATGAGAACTGCAGGTTCACTGTACCTTGAAAATCAGGCCATTTTATTTAGATGTCTAAATTTGGATTTAGAAGTCTAACTTTAGGGAACCAGGTTGGAAAATGTTGATCCATACCTCTTTCCCTACTGATTGTCTTTTTTTCTGTTTTTTTATGAGGTAAACTTTTGGGGGGCCAGGACTGAGCCTTGTATGAGGAATCAGCAAGTATATATCAGCTCTACTGAAAACAAACAAATAATAATCAGTGAAGTTGTACTCTATCTTGTTTAGACAATTCTTGGTATTCTACAAGTCCTCAAAATTGTCTGAATAGAAATTTAGGCACCTAAATGAAATCTTTATATTTCAAATCCAACAACTTTTGCTGCTAATTTTATGAGATTTTCTTTTCTATTTAATTCCACTGAAAATGTACTGTGGAAAAAAATACTCCAGTTATCATTCTGTGCAGCAGAGTTGATCAATTTAAACAGAGTGTAACTTCTTAATGAAGATCATTACACAGATTAATTTACACACATTTGTATACTGATATCGTGCAGATATCGAAGAACAGATACAATAGTTATAGAACTGTAAAATAAAATGTTTAACAAAAATAAATATTTTCAGGGACAAAGCTGCAAACAAAGTTATCAAAGAAGAAAAAGAAAAGAGAGCTGTTCCAGAAAGCAAGAAAAAAATCAATATCCTTTTCCCTGGACCTATTAAAGGACAATCAGTTTCAAAACGGTATAGCATATTCATTTTTGTCCCTTTAATTCCATTCTTGTATTATCTTCTAGCACATACAATAATTGTAATCTTGTTCAATAGCTGGTTAATCAGATTATGAATGGTTTTTTTTCTAATGAAGTTTAAAATGAGAAAATCTTTTCCAATTTGTTATACCTATGTCTGTTTACATTAGTCAATAACTTCTTAAAGTAAATGATTTTGTCTTTTCTGTTACTAGTAAAATGCCAGAAAAATCTGATGAAATTAGTGAAAGTTCCTCTGAGAGTGAGGAAGATGAAGAACAGCCTGAACGTCACCAGGAAGGAAATACTGATTTGCCATCCGAATACTGGCAAATTCAGAAACTAGTAAAATACATAAAGGTAAGAAAATAAATTTTAACATTTCTTTTATTATAAAAATGCTAAAGACTCAGGTATTAAAATTTAGCTAATTAACTCATATATTGAGATTCTGAAACTCTGGACATTCCTATCTCCCTCCCCTTTTTTGGACTTTTTATTTGCTCGCTTTGGAATATAAGTTCCCCAAAGTAATCTATGTATTTATTTATTTGATGATATTTAAAACTTAAATTATTTATTCTTTATGAATTATTGTTGTTTGTTTTGAATTTTGAGTTGCAGTATTCCAAGGTATTTCTTTATGTGGATAACAACTTCCAAGAATTTTTATTAAATTAGAATACTTTGCCTAAAGTCTTTCAACTGTGATTAATGCATTACTGAAATAATCTTAATGTTGTCCTGTATCATGTCGAATATTTGTTAGCTGAAAAGAAATTGTCTGACAAATAGGAGTCTCCCAAAGCAAAAAAAAAAAAGGTTTGTTATGACAGTTGAAAATATATAGTAGCATATACATATTTATAATGCTGTTGATGTTTTACATAATAATTACATAATTCCATGGCACTTTTAAGATTATTATGTGTTTCCTTCAGGGAGAATTCCTTTACAAGCTTATCAGGTTTAACTGACTCCTCTCTGTCTTAGCTAGTTTCTTATCCATCTCTCACTGACACCTTTTCATTTGTGTATGTAGAATCTACTAAAGATGGTATAGTAATGGATGCATAAAAAATTCCATAGGTGTATACAGCCATTGCCATGGTTTTCTATGCCTTCCCCTAGATTGGACCTTTATATTACCTGCTATTTGGAACTATCCTAAAAGACCACCTGGAAGTTTCATCTTGTGCAGAATGTGGCATGTTGCTTGCTCAGTGCTGGTACCGGTGTTGAGCATATTATATTTATCCTTGGCATGATGCACTTATTTGCTTTTAAGTGTAGTTCAGGATGTTGAGGTTAATATCTGGGTTGTCTCTACCTTAACAGACCACCTCTCTCTATGTATCTGCCCTGATGGATGCTGCTATCAGTTTTGCATTTGAACTTTGGGGTAACTGGGGCTGGGTCCTTGGCTTTGAACTTCATTACTATCATCGGTCTCCCATGAACCCACCCCATCCCTTATCCCCACCTGTGAACCCACCTCCATAGTGACAAGACTGCTATGTTTTCTCCTTGTAGTGTAACTCACAACTTGTCCCTCCTCACAGGGGCCTGATATACATAATACAGCTGCTCCATAATACTCCTGTTCTTCTTTGAGTGGATGCAGCCATGTATTCCCTTTGTGGTACGGGGGTGTGTGTGCATGTATGTGCAGCACAGTGCACTAGAGCCAGAGAATTTTGACTACCAGTACCCATAGGAGGCAATGCTCATACCTTGTGTTCACAGCCCCTCCCCAGCTACATGAGGCAGCACTGCCTCAATCCCTCTCAGTTTCTTTTTATCTCCTGTGGCTGGAGTCGGAGCTCTTTGTGGTTCCTAACCTCACAATCTCTCTTTTTCTTAATTACTTTTTCTAGTTGTATATAGTTAATTAGTTAGATTTAGATTAAGTATTTGCCTGGTGATGCCCTCACCAGGGTTGAAACATTGTCCATTGTGTGGGGGAGCGATTCTCAATGACGATTCTCACACACGGGGATTGCTGTGCTTAGGTGAAGCCCACATCAAGGAGCAGTATTCAATGTGCATATCATTGACAAAATGGACTAAGGTGGTAAGGGATTTTCATCTCAAGCAGCACGTGCTCAAACAGGCTATGCAGCCTGCTTCAGCATTGAAGTTTATGTTGGATTCAGGGGTAGCCCCGGGGTTCTGAGAATTTTGCACTCTGGAGCTGGTGCCTTTCTGAAGACAGATGCTCCCCATCAAGTGTACTGAGGAAAAGGTCACATAAGACTGTTGCTCCAGGTCCTGTGGGGATTCGTATGCCTCCTCTAGAAGGCACACAAGCTGGTATGGTGTGAATGCTGGTGTGCAAGATGGAAAAGGTCCCGTCTTCCACTCCCCAATACTGCACAAGGATGTCAGAGACCTCATATCATTGGCTTCGGTTCTGGCCACAGGCCATCTGTTGAGTCAGGTAATGACAAGGGCGATGCTAGCACCAGTGGAGTCCCTACCAGTGGTGTATAAGACGGCAATGGACCTACTCTGCTTTTCAGTCCCTACTTCTCCCTTTATTCAGGACTTTGCCAGGATGTGGTATTTATAGCCTCAGTGGCTTTGTGGGCTGCTGAACCTGTTAGCACCACACCCCCCTGTTTTCCTTACAGAGTCAGTGGAAGTGGGGCTGGTGTTGGGCTTGGCACAAGGGACCTCTTTGGCACCAGAAACTTCTTTGGCACCCCTGCTGTCGGCGTTGCCAATGTTAGCACTCATCACTCTCCACTTCTGCACCTCTGATGACTTCCAGGTTAACACCGCTTCCAGCAACGGAAATGATGGCGGTGTACTAGGTGCTAGTGGTACTGTTCCCACCATCAGCACCAGTTCTCTCTTCATTCTGGGCTATGGATGAGTCAAACTGGTCACTCACAATCTCAGGGCTGGCTCCATCTTTATCCCCTAAATCTTGGGATTCCTTGATGGCCAGGTTGGGATCTTTTCTCTCTGTCTCTCTCCCTCTCCCGTCCCTCCACCATTGTTTGACCCACATAGGGGGCTATTCATAGAGTGGTATAGATACCACAAGGATTGGTGCTTGTCTCATGGTTAGGATGAGGGTCTCAGTACCTACTGGCCACCAATGTCATATCCATACCAGTGACCTCCGTGAAATCTGTGGGATGCTCCTCAGTCATGAAGCTCCAACTCCTCATCTTTCTCTAAGGTGAGATCACTGGGCAAATCTGTGGCGGACAGCATCCATCTGCCACAGGCCCATGCACCAGTGAACCTTCCCTCATGGAGCCTCCAGAGTTGTCCCATCCAGGTCTGTCAGTCCTGGAGCAGGATCTGGCTCTGGCACAGTTAACCACATCATTTTTGCCCCTGGATGATTCCACAATGCCTGGTTCTTCCTCTTCTTGGGTACTGAAGGATTTCAAGGTGTACCAGGAACTTTTGTGGCACATGGGTCTTCCCTGGGTATTCAAGTGGAGTTCCTGCAGGAGAATACCCATAAGATGTTGGATATCTTGAAGCCATCTGCCCCCGGGAGAGTTGCCTTGTCTATTAATGATGCACTCCTAGAGCCTCCTAAGTTTCTCTGAAGCACGCTAGCTTTGGTACTCTTACTGCAAAGAACACAGAGAAACGCTACTTCATTTTGGTGCAGGGATTTGAGGGTTTTTACTCCCATCGGACTCCAGATTCCTTGGTTGTAACCACAGTGTACAACAGAGCCCAACAGAACAGATTTAAGTACATTCCCAAGGATAAGAACTCTAAATGGATGGACCTGATGGGGCAGGAAGATTTACACTTCTTCATCCTTGCAGATTTGCATTGCTAACCAGCAGGCACTGCTGTCCAAATATGATTTTGTGAACTGGACGGCTATGTCTAAGTTTGCAGACCATCTATCTGAAGCCTTGAGGGAGGAATCGGGGGCATTTTATCACTGAAGGCTGCTTGGTAGCTAAAACTTCATTGCAGTCCGCTCCAGATGGCTCGGATAATTCGGCCAGAGTGATGGCATTAGCAGTGACCATTAGACGGGCTTCCTGGCTCCAGAATTTGAGCATTGCTCCCTATGTACAGCAGACCATGGAGGATTTGCACTTCAATGACCAAGTGCTTTTTTCAGACACAATGGACAAGACTCTGGACTCCTTCAAGGAGTCTAGAACTGCCATGTAGTGGTTGTGGCATATATGTTTGCAGTTCAGAGGTGCCACTACATTGGTCAGCAGCAGCAGTATCATCTGCAGCACATATTTGGGCAGCCTTTCCCCTCTCAAGACAGTAGGATTACCCCAGAAAGAAGCATAGATCAAATAGGAGGAAGCTATCGGGTCTGGGGTTTGACCAGTCAACATGCCTTCCCCATCATCCTGTACCCCCAGCACCTACTTTGGTCTGGATCAATGTTCCAGTTGTCACTTCCTTCTACTCATCCCCTCTGTTTGGGGACAGGCTGGCCCACTTTCATAATGCTTGGGGCGCAATCACCACTGACAGCTTGGTCTTAAGCACTGTACGATCAGGCGATACCATCCAGTTTCTTTCTATCCCTCCTCCCTACCCTTCCTCAACATTCTTCTTCAGGGGCCCCTTTCATGAGGCACTGCCCCTCAAGCAGATTCATTCTCTGCTGGCTTTGGGAGTGGTGGAGGAGATTCCACTGGAACACTGCAGTCAGGGCTTCCGTTTCCAGTACTTTCTGGTGCCCAAATCATAGAATCATGGAATCATAGAATATCAGGGTTGGAAGAGACCCCAGGAGGTCATCTAGTCCAACCCCCTGCTCAAAGCAGGGCCAACCCCAACTAAATCATCCCAGCCAGGGCTTTGTCAAGCCTGACATTAAAAACCTCTAAGGAAAGAGATTCCATCTCCTCCCTAGGTAATCCATTCCAGTGCTTCACCATCCTCCTAGTGAAATAGTGTTTCCTAATATCCAACCTAAACCTCCCCCACTGCAATTTGAGACCATTACTCCTTGTTCTGTCATCTGGTACCACTGAGAACAGTCTAGATCCATCCTCTTTGGAATCCCCTTTCAGGTAGTTGAAAGCAGTTATCAAATCCCCCATCATTCTTCTCTTCTGTAGACTAAATAATCCCAGTTCCCTCATCCTCTCCTCATAAGTCATGTGCTCCAGCCCCCTAATCATTTTTGTTGCCCTCCTCTGGACTATTTCCAATTTTTCAACATCTTTCTTGAAGTGTGGGCCCCAGAACTGAACACCATACTCCAGATGAGGCCTCACCAATGTCAAATAGAGGGGAACGATCACGTCCCTCGATCTGCTGGCAATGCCCCTACTTATACAGCCCAAAATGCTGTTAGCCTTCTTGGCAACAAGGGTACACTGTTGACTCATGTCCAGCTTCTTGTCCACTGTAATCCCTAGGTCCTTTTCTGCAGAACTGCTGCCTAGCCATTCAGTCCCTAGTCTGTAGCAATGCATGGGATTCTTCCATCCTAAGTGCAGGACTCTGCACTTGTCCTTGTTGAACCGCATCAAAATTTCTTTTGGCCCAATCCTCGAATTTGTCTAGGTCCCTCTTTATCCTATCCCTACCCTCCAGCATATCTACTACTCCTCCCAGTTTAGTGTCATCTGCAAACTTTCTGAGGTTGCAATCCATGCCATCCTCCAGATCATTGATAAAGATATTGAACAAAACTGGCCCCAGGACCGACCCTTGAGGCACTCCGCTTGATACCGGCTGCCAACTGGACATGGAGCCATTGATCACTACCCAACGAGCCCAATGATCCAGCCAGCTTTCTATTCACCTTATGGTACATTCATCCAGCCCATACTTCTTTAACTTGCTGGCAAGAATACTGTGGGAGACTGTATCAAAAGCTTTGCTAAAGTCGAGGAATAACTCGTCCACTGCTTTGCCCTCATCCAAAGAGCCAGTTATCTCATCATAGACGGCAATTAGGTTATTCAGGCATGATTTGCTCTTGGTGAATCCATGCTGACTGTTCCTGATCACTTTTCTCTCCTCTAAGTGCTTCAGAATTGATTCCTTGAGGACCTGCTCCATGATATTTCCAAGGACTGAGGGGAGGCTGACTGGCCTGTAGTTCCCCGGATCCTCATCCTTTCCTTTTTTAAAGATGGGCACTACATTAGCCTTTTTCCAGTCATCCAGGACCTCCCCCTATCACCATGGGTTTTCAGAGATAATGGCCAATGGCTCTGCAATCACATTCGCCAACTCCTTTAGCACCCTCAGATGCAGTGCATCTGGCCCCATTGACTTGCACTCGTCCAGCTTTTCTAAATATTCCTGAACCACTTCTTTCTCCACAGAGGGCTGGTCACCTCCTCCCCATGCTGTGCTGCCCAGTGCAGTAGTCTGGGAGTTGACCTTATTCGTGAAGATGGAAGCAAAAAAAGCATTGAGTACATTAGCTTTTTCCACATCCTCTGTCACTAGGTTGCCTCCCTCATTCAGTAAGGGGCCCACACTTTCCTTTACTTTCTTCTTGTTGCTAACATACCTGAAGAAATTCTTCTTGTTACACTTAATATCCCTTGCTAGCTGCAACTCCAAGTGTGATTTGGCCTTCCTGATTTCATTCCTGCATGCCTGAGCAATATTTTTATATTCCTCCCTGGTCATTTGTCCAATCTTCCACTTCTTGTAAGCTTCTTTTTTGCGTTTCAGATCAGCAAGGATTTCACTGTTAAGCCAAGCTGGTCACCTGCCATATTTAGTATTCTTTCTACACATCGGGATGGTTCATTCCTACAACCTCAGTAAGGATTCTTTAAAATACAGCCAGCTCTCCTGGACTCCTTTCCCTTTCATGTTATTCTCCCAGGGAGTCCTGCCTATCAGTTCCCTGAGGGAGTCAAGATCTGCTTTTCTGAAGTCTAGGGTCTAGATTCTGCTGCTCTCCTTTCTTCCCTGTGTCAGGATCTTAAACTCTACCATCTCATGGTTATTGCCTCCCAGGTTCCCATCTACTTTTGCTTTCCCTACTAATTCTTCCCAGTTTGTGAGCAGCAGGTCAAGAAGAGCTCTGCTCCTAGCTGGTTCTTCCGGCACTTGCACCAGGAAATTGTCCCCTACCCTTTCCAAAAACTTCGTAGATTGTCTGTGCACCGCTGTATTGCTCTCCCAGCAGATATCAGGGTGATTGAAGTCTCCCATGAGAACCACAGCTTGTGATCTAGTAACTTCGCTTAGTTACTGGAAGAAAGCCTCATCCATCTCATCCCCCTTGTCTGGTGGTCTATAGCAGACTCCCACCACGATATCAGCCTTATTGCTCAAACTTCTAAACTTAATCCAGAGACTCTCGGGTTTTTTTGCAGTTTGATACTGGAGCTCTGAGCAGTCATACTGTTCTCTTACATACAATGCAACTCCCCCACGCTTTCTGCCCTGCCTGTACTTCCTGAGCAGTTTATATCCATCCATGACAGTACTCCAGTCATGTGAGTTATCCCACCAAGTCTCTGTTATTCCAGTCACGTCATAGTTCCTTGACTGGGCCAGGACTTCCAGTTCTCTCTGCTTATTTCCCAGGCTTCTTGCATTTGTGTATAGGCACTTAAGATGACTCACTGATCTGTCTCATACTGAGAAAGCAGGACAGAGTCCTCCCCTCTTGCGCTCTTCTGGTTGTGCTACTTCCTGGTATCCCATTTCCCCACTTATCTCAAGGTTTTGGTCTCCTTCCCCTGGTGGACGTAGTTTGAAATCCTCCTCACTGGGTTAGCCATCCTGCTTGTGAAGATGCTCTTCCCTCTCTTCGTTAGGTGGAACCCATCTCTGTCTAGCACTCCTTCTTCTTGGAACACCATCCCATGGTCAAAAAATCCAAAGCCTTCTCTCCAGCACCATCTGCGTAGCCATTCGTTGACTTCTACGATTCGACAGTCCCTACCTTGGCCTTTTCCTTCCGCAGGGAGGATGGACAAGAACACCACTTGCACCTCAGACTTCTTTATCCTCCTTCCTAGAGCCACATAGTCTGCAGTGATCTGCTCAAGGTCATTCTTGGCAGTATCACTGGTGCCCATGTGGAGAAGGACGAAATGCAGAGGATGAAATGCAGAGACTAAATTCCTTGATACTTTAAATGACTGCTTCTTGGAGCAGCTGGTACAGGAACCCATAAGGGGAGAGGCAACTCTTGATTTAGTCCTGAGTAGAGCGCAAGAGCTGGTCCAAGAGGTAACTATAACAGGACTACTTGGGAATAGTGATCGTAATATAATAACATTTAACATTCCCATGCTGGGAACAAAACCACAGCAGCCCAACACTGTGGCATTTAATTTCAGGAAGGGGAACTATGCAAAAATGAGGGGGTTAGTTAAACGGAAATTAATAGATAAAGTGACTAAAGTGAAATCCCTGCAAGCTGCATGGACACTTTTCAAAGACACCATAATAGAGGCCCAACTTAAATGTATACCCCAAATTAAAAAACAAAGTCAAAGAACTAAAAAAGAGCCACCGTGGCTTAAAAACCATGTAAAAGAAGCAATGAGGGATAAAAAGGCATCTTTTAAAAAGTGGAAATCAAATCTTAATGAGGTAACTAGAGAGGAGCATAAACACTGCCAAATTAAGTGTAAAAATGTAATAAGAAAAGCCAAAATGGAATTTGAAGAACAGCTAGCCAGAAACTCAAAAGGTGGTAATAAAATGTTTTTTAAATACGTCAGAAGCAGGAAGCCTGCTAAACAACCAGTGGGGCCCCTGGATGATAGAGATATAAAAGGAGCACTTAAAGATGATAAAGTCATTGCGGAGAAACTAACTGAATTCTTTGCTTCGGTCTTCACGGCTGAGGACATTAGGGAGATTCCCAAACCTGAGCCATCTTTTGTAGGTGACAAATCTGAGGAATTGTCACAGATTGAAGTGTCACTAGAGGAGGTCTTGGAACTAATTGATAAACTTAACTGTAACAAGTCACCAGGACCAGATGGCATTCACCCAAGAGTTCTGAAAGAACTCAAATGTGAAATTGTGGAACTATTAACTAAGGTTTGTAACCTGTCCTTTGGGTACAGAAGCCGATTTAGTGACTGGAAGATAGCTAATGTAATGCCAATATTTAAAAAGGGCTCTAGAGGTGATCCCGGTAACTACAGACTGGTAAGTCTAACGTCCGTACCGGGCAAATTAGTTGAAACAATAGTAAAGAATAAAATTGTCAGGCACATAGAAGAACGTAAATTGTTGGGCAAAAGTCAGCATGGTTTCTGTAAAGGGAAATCATGTCTTACTAATCTATTAGAGTTCTTTGAAGGGGTCAGCAAACACGTGGACAAGGGGGATCCAGTGGACGTAGTGTACTTAGATTTCCAGAAAGCCTTTGACAAGGTTCCTCACCAAAGGCTCTTAGGTAAATTAAGTTGCCATGGGATAAGAGGGAAGATCCTTTCATGGACTGAGAATTGGTTAAAAGACAGGGAACAAAGGGTAGGAATAAATGGTAAATTTTCAGAATGGAGAGGGGTAACTAGTAGTGTTCCCCAGGGGTCAGTCCTAGGACCAATCCTATTCAACTTATTCATCAATGACTTGGAGGAAGGGGTAAACAGTGAGGTGGCAAAGTTTGCAGATGATACTAAACTGCTCAAAATAGTTAAGACCCAAGCAGACTGTGAAGAACTTCAAAAGGACCTCACAAAACTAAGTGATTGGGCAAGAAAATGGCAAATGAAATTTAATGTGGATAAATGTAAAGTAATGCACTTTGGAAAAAATAACCCCAACTATACATACAATATGATGGGGGCTAATTTAGCTACAACTATTCAGGAAAGAGATCTTGGAGTCATCGTGGATAGTTCTCTGAAGATGTCCATGCAGTGTGCAGCAGTGGTCAAAAAAGCAAACAGGATGTTAGGAATCATTAACAAAGGGATAGAAAATAAGACAGAGAATATCTTATTGCCCTTATACAAATCCGTGGTGCGCCCACATCTTGAATACTGTGTACAAATGTGGTCTCCTCATCTCAAAAAGGATATACTGGCATTAGAAAAGGTTCAGAGAAGGGCAACTAAAATGATTAGGGGATTGGAACGGGTCCCATATGAGGAGAGATTAAAGAGGCTAGGACTTTTTAGCTTGGAAAAGAGGAGACTAAGGGGGATATGATAGAGGTATATAAAATTATGAGTGGCGTGGAGAAAGTGAATAAGGAAAAGTTATTTACTTGTTCCCATAATAGCAGAACTAGGGGCCACCCATTGAAATTAGTGGGCAGCGGGTTTAAAACAAATAAAAGGAAGTTGTTCTTCACACAACGCACAGTCAACCTGTGGAACTCCTTGCCTGAGGAGCCTGTGAAGGCTAGGACTATAACAGGGTTTAAAAAAGAACTGGATAAATTCATTGGAGGCTAAGTCCATTAATGGCTATTAGCCAGGCTGGGTAACGAATGGTGTCCCTAGCCTCTATTTGTCAGAGGGGGGTGATGGATGGCAGAAGAGAGATCACTTGATCTTTACCTGTTAGGTTCACTCACTCCGGGACACCTGGCATTGGCCACTGTCGGTAGACAGGATACTGGGCTAGATGGACCTTTGGTCTGACCCAGTATGGCTCTTCTTATGTTCTTAGAAATTTCATCCCAAAGAAATCTCTCTCAGACAATTAATAATACATGAAAGGAGGAATTTTAATATCCATCTCCATAAAGCAACAGTATTGTTACCAAAATTCAGGTCATGTGTGTGTTTTATATATAGATGTGCGTATGTGTTATGTATATATATATATACATACACACACACACAGTAATATTACAAAGATTTTTAAATTAATTAGAAAGTACGTATTCCTAAACAAAACAATTATCTAGAGGCTGGCGGCTATATTGAACAACAAATCTCCAAAGGGTCTAATAAAACTGAAAAAGATGCTGCAGTGAAATGCCACAGACAGTGGTGGAAACTCTTTATTGATGAAGTGTGACTTTAACTAGCACATGGAATTAATTTATAATTCAAGTGCAAATATTGTACTTCTGGCCAGACTGAGTAGATTTTTTGGCGTACTTATTGTTCAGGTGGGCAAGTGTTCATGACATCCGGCATAAGAGAAGGTATATCTTCAGTTATATTTATATACGTTGAAATATTATATTTACATAGAAGCACAGATGTAGTTTTTCAGGACACGTGTATGTGTGCACCTCCGAGAGAGAGAGGTTAAATATATATTTTGCACATCTTAAAGGGGAACTAAAATACTCTTAAAAACTGATGAAGATTCCCAAGTTAGAAAATATAATAATTTGTGTAGAAGAAACTTTGGAAGGATAAAAATGTAAACAGTTGATAACAAGGTTACATGAAGGAAGGATGTCCATATATAAAACCCCTACAAGACCTAAAATATGCATACTTTATTACTTCCAATACAAACTAGACCTGCCATTCTACAGGTTTTCCCGATAGGCTATGGATTTCCAGACCCTTGTACAGTTTTCTGGAGAAAAATTCTAGCCTACAGGGAAATCCTCCTCTGATTGGCTGTGTCATAAATATAAAGGGAAGGGTAGCAACCTTTATGTATGCAGTAATACAAAATCCCTCCTATCCAGAGGTACAGAATCATTTACCTATAAGGGGTTAAGAAGCTCAAATAACCTAGTTGGCACTTGACCAGAAGGACCAGTGGGGAGGGAAAATGCTTTCAAATCTGGTAGGGGGAAGGTTTTGTTTGTGCTCTTTGTTTGTGTGCTCTCTCAGAGCCAGAGAGGGGCCAGGGTAGGAAAAGCTATCTCTTACAAAAGTGACAAAGAGTCCTGTGGCACCTTATAGACTAACTGATGTATTGGAGCACAAGCTTTCGTGGGCGAATACCCACTTCGTCGAATTCAACGAAGTGGGTATTCACCCACAAAAGCTTATGCTCCAATACGTCTGTTAGTCTGAGGTGTCACAGGACTCTTTGTCACTTTTGCAGATCCAGACTAACACGCTACCCCGCTGATACTTGACACTATCTCTTACAGACAATCCTGAAATGAGTCTCTAATATTACAAAAGCTGTAAGTGAGCAAGGCAAGGTGTTAGATTATCTTTTGTTTTAGCTTATGAATTTTCCCTGTGCCAAGAGGGATTTTTATTCCTGTTTTCTGTAACTTTGAAGCTAAGCCTGGAGGAGGGTCCTCTGTGTTTAAATCTTTTATTACCCTGTAACCTTGCCTTCCATCCTGAGTTTACAGAGGTGATTCTTTTAAAATAAACTTCTTCTTTTAAGAACTTGATTGATTTTCAGTGTCCTAAAAACCCAGGGATTTGGTCTATGCTCACCTGTGCCAATTGGTGAGGATATTATTCTCAAGCCTTCCCAGGAAAGGGGTGAAGGAGCTTGGGGAGAATATTTTGGGGGGATAGGAACTCCGAGTGGTCATTTCCCTGAATCTTTATCTACATCACTTGGTGGTGGCAGCAGTACTCTCCAAAGACAAGGAGGGATTTGTGCCTTGGGGAAGTTTTTAACCTAAGCTTATAGAAATAAGCTTAAGGGGTCTTTCATGCGGGTCCCCACATCTGTATCCCAGAGTTCAGAATGGGGAGGGAACCCCGACAGGCTGGCTGCCCTTCCCCATTTGCCTTGCCTCCTGGAGAAGGGCAGGCATATCAGAACTGCTCCATGTGCTGAGAGAAGGTCTGGTCCCCCAGCACATGGAGCAAGAAAACTTCCTGGAGCAGCTGGGAATCATCCTCTGTGCACCAGACAACTGAGGAGCAGCTGCTCTTGCCAGTTCTGCAGCTCCTGCTCTGGCTCTTTGCACTGCCTCCAAACTTTCCAATTTAGGAGCATAAGACTCCTTGAAAGTCAGGAGCTGGGGCTTTGAAAAGAAACATCAGTTACTGTGGGACTCATGCTGAGTCATGAAAATTCACAACACTGCACCTCATTCAGTAGGATCCCACTGATGCTACTGTAATTTTGAACTGGAATGAGGACTTTGTTCTCATTTACTCTAATATACCACTCTGGCAGTATCAAGGTGTTTTAAAGTGTGTATAAATTACATTCAATAACAAGTTGTAAGGCACTTTTGCATTGCCAGAGCAGTGTGTCAATGGCCTGTCAGAATCAGGCTCTGAACGTGTTAGAGAGAATAGTGTGTTGATGTGGTGGAGTCTCATGATGGTTGGTGCCCTCTGCATTTGAATTAGATACCAAATAAGTTTATATTTGGTTTTTCCCATTTCTTCTTTTCAAAGCCACGAAACAGTTTGAATATTCAGTAGTCATAAAAAATACTGTGCTCTATATAGCACTTTTCCTCTGTAGCTATAAAGAGCATGACAAAGGTAAATTAGTATCATCATCCCCATAGTCAGCCAGTGGCAGAGACAGGAGCCTGGTCTCTTGAGTCTCAGTTCAGTGTTCAGGCCTCTAGTATGACTGAAGCAAGAGAGCCTGATGTGAAGTTATTGGAGACTCAGGGAGGGAAACTGAGGCAGATGTACTTGTTCTGCTGCAGCCTGCTTCTGGAGGGTGCTTCAAGCAGGGCCACCCTATGACTGGGTCTCTATGTGCCATCCCCTGTGCATTAGTATAAAGGCCAGGCACAATCTTGTCCTCAAAAAAGAGACTTATGAAATCTGAAGTCTTTGATATAAAAAAATTCCTTAGAGAATTTTCCTTATTAAAAATATCTGCCCCTTAATATAAATGAAGACTCATGTTTATTTTCTTGAAAGGTTAAAGAGTTTTATGTAGTTGCCTAAATCGCCTTCAGTTTAAAAGGCGGTGTGTACAGCAACTCTTTTATATGAACCATTTTTAAATTTACGGCATATGAGGATGACATTGATGTTGTGTATAGATGTTGTATTCAAAACTTGCTCTGTAGCAAATATAAAGGACTGGCTAAGTTTGTATTTCAACTAAAAAATTGTAAAATTATAGCATTGTTAAGTTGTAATGATGCTGGAAACATTCCAAATTAAGGGTAAACTTATATTTGTCATAACAGTTAAAATCAAATTAATAAACCATATGTGGATTAAAAATATTTCATATTTTGTGGGTAGCTAAAAGGTATTTCTGGTTAATTTTGAAAGCTTCACTTTAAAAGACACAAGCGAATGTTAGCCTATCAAATAGGATGGTTCTTTAAGTCCTAAATAATATTCTGAGATAAATATATTTTAAAAGAAAAGGAAAAATAAGATTCAATCTGTAACTTGTCTACTAAAATACAAAATAATTTGAAAACATTAATGACGTTTACAAGCCTCATGATAGTTGTGGAAATAGTTGAAAGCCTTTGGTGTCCCAGAATATTTCTGAATAACAAACTTTACAGCACTGAAAACTCAGATTTTTAGTGGGCAAACTTTGTAGACCATAACTATTCTCCACTTTTCCAGGCATAAAAAATAGTGGATGAAAATTACACCCATAATTTGCTACTAGGATGGTTACATCTCTATACATACTGATTGTAGACTTAGATATCTGAAAAAAGAACAAGGAGTACTTGTGGCACCTTACATACTAACAAATGTATTTAGGCATAAGCTTTCATGGGCTAAAACCTACTTCATCAAGTTATTGTAGATGCAGACATGTGAAAGCAACGCCATTTGCTCCTACAAAAATGGAAACAGAATCTGGAAATCTGATACTAAATACTGTGACAAAGCTCTGTCCTTATCTTCCTGGATCCTGCGTTTCCTGGCAGATTTTTACTAGCCTCAGAGGCTCACTGTGACCTTCCACATAGCCCTTCTCTCTCTAGAGACAAGGTCACAGCCTACTGAGCCATTTTCATCACAAGCCAGTGAGGAGAAGCTATCCTTCCTGGTACAGTCTCTATTGTCTCCCAATCTCAGAGACTAATTAGGGGAGGCAGAAAAGTGGGAGCCCAGGCCCCCCCTCTACTCTGGGCTCCAGCCCAGGGACCCTAATAGTATCAGCTAAGATGGCTGACCTTTTATCCACAAAACACAATTCAATTCCCTGGGCTACTTCCCCACAGCAGTCCCTGCTTCTTCAACCTCCAGTTCACCCTTACCTCAGGGCCTCCTTCTTTGCGTACGATATGTTGTCCACCACTCAGTCTCACCAGCAGCACCACTTCCTTCCACAGCTCCTGACACCCACCCCCACCTGACTAACTGGGAGGTTTTTAACTGGTTTCAGCCAGTCTCTGATTGGCTTCAGGTGTTCCAATCAGGCTAGCTGTTTCTACTCCTTTCTAGAAGGTTCCATTGGTACCAGGGATTTGTTTAACCTGAGACCAACATATCTATTTTCCAGCACTTTCCTATAGCCATCTGGCCTTGCCCCATCACAATACATAACATTAGTGTTTGCAAGAATCCAAAGAAGAGCAGAATAATTGTCTCATCCGTAAAATAAATAAGTCCCATACAGTATTAATTTTCTACAGACTGTGGGGGAAAAGTATGTATACTGTGTTGTTTTTAAAATGAATATTGCCCAATATATTTTCATTATAGAGCTACATTATCTATGACTTGCATATGATAACACCGTAGTGTAATTTCTATTAAATAATAAAATGGGTGGCATTTTATCTTCCACTTCTCTTCTGTAAGAGTCTGAAGAACAGTAGAGTATGTCTGTGCAGATAAACAAATCATTAAACCAGAACAATTTGCTGGAATATGACACAGGTTTTAAGAAACATATAACAATATTGTCATGCTGTGAGGTACTGGTGACTGTTTGGATCACAAACCTCTTTGAGATTAGGTATGATGACATCCTTCAATTAACATAACTCTCAGGATAAATTAATCACAAGACCACCATGTCAGACAAATGGGGGTTGTGAACCTGCCCAAGAGTTTTTGGACTGAATGAGTGGAAGGCTGTAGCTGCGGAGTTGTATGCAGTGAGGCTGGAACACTTTGTAGTGGGGGGGCTGAAAGCCAGCTAACCAAACTGTAAAGCAGTGGTCCCCGAACTTTCTACCTCACACCCCACCTTATCTCGTCCACCCCGACTCCCAAGAGCTGGGGCCAGGAGGTGGCTCCAGGAGGTGGGGATGCCGACAGGGGTAAGGGGGCCAAGAATCGGGTCATAGCTGGGAGCACATGTGTGGAGATATTTTTGGGTCAGGGATGTAGGCTGAAATGAGTGTTTGTAATGCTGTGGGAGAAACAAGGTGTTTCCTGCTATTTGTTTTCTTCTCTGTGTACAGAGACAGGACTTTGTACATTCTTTGTAAATAAACAAAGTTGTATAAAAGGAATATGTGACTGTCACGTATTTCAGCTGGAACATCTTCAGGGCCCCAAACTTTGACTAGCCACTTGGGTTGAAAGGGGACAACAATATTAATGTTTGCTTGAAACCTTTCTCTAAAAGCTATCCTCCACTCACTTTGATCCTCCAGAACACTGTGCCAAAGCATTGTGCCTTTTTCAGTACTTACAGCCTTGCAGATAGTTTAACAGACATTTTTTGTGGTGTGCTTGGCAATGAGCACATTTTTTTAGGATGAAAGGGGGGGCGTGTAATTTAACTGAAATTGAAAATCCAAAATGAACAAGTTGAATAGCACTGCTCTTCAACTACCAGGGTGGACAGTTACTTGGCAGAAAGTAACACTTGTATCAGAGACAATTCTGTGCCATATTCCAAGAAAAGTATTTGGCTAACTTTGCAGCTCTGGCTACTAAATACCTAATCTATTTATACCCACTCCTCTCCATGACATCGACATGCCTTTTGAACTCCCAACTCCAGTATCTGGTCTGAATCTTTTTAGTTCTTTAGATGATATGAGCAGGAACAAAGGAAAGAATAAAACAAAAATGTAGATTTTTTTTTTTACAGTTTACCTACCTATTTTATAACAACAATTTACAGTGATTATCATGGAAAAAGCCATCATTTTACAATAAATACCAGGGATGGGAACTGTTGGCAAATTCTGATTTCATATAAGAATGAAGAATTATTATTATAAGTAGAGGTGGACAAATAGTTGATTTGCTGAAAAAAAGCCATTGCAGTCGACCTGAAACTATTTGCTAATTTTCAGGATATTGGGCTTCTCCAAACAGTGCAGCAGTGTGGGGGTGTGATTTCTAAAGCACACTAACATGTTGTGCACTAATTGTTCCATGTAGAGCCTGCTTATGCATATTAAAGGCTCCCTGATGAGCCTAGGGAACTTTTCTTGTGCACCACTAGAGTTTACATTGACCATTTAATGTGTAGCACATCAGTGTGCTTTAGAAATTTATTCCTGTAGTGTGCATTGCTACATCATGCAGACAAGCTCTTTAGAAGATATTTGAGGAGCGGGGCAAGGGATTTCTCTTAGAACTTTTAGCCCCGTAGTTATGGGATTTAACTGTGATACAAGTGACCAAGGTTCAAATCCCCCTTTTCTACCTCTTTAGGACTTGAATAGCACTCATCTTCAAAATATTTTGCAAACAAGTATTGATTTTCAAAACAGTGTTGTGAAGTAGATAATTTTCAGTTGATTTTTGGCTACAAAAATCCAATTCAGATATGTTTCCACATTTTGAGGGGCCTTATCTGAATCTCTTGAGATCCATATCTGTTTTGCACCATAAGAAAAAGAGAGAAAAGGGCAAGTAAAAATAGCATAAAGAAGAACACTAGCCAGGAAAAAAATGTTCAACAAAAGTGATACAGAGGAAACAGAGTTGGGAGGGAAAGAAGATCTGCCAAAAATGAAAGGCACTGTCAGGGGAGAAGACATGCCATTCCCATATAAAGGGAATGCAGAAAGCAGGTTCCCCAGATATGAAAATAAATTATGACAGCAATCATGTTGTACTGTGTTCAGAAAATTTTCATGCTAGTAATTAGATGGTAACTGTTTAATCAGGATTCTAAAACACAAGGCTAAATTTATTTTAAATTACCATCACTGAGTCAGTTGGATGAAGAAATTTATAATTATGGCATGGAGAGCTGAATTTGTTATTTTTGCTGAATTTGTTGTTGTTAAAGAATCAAAACTTTGTGGACTCTGGAACTTGCCAGATAAAGGTAAAAATGATAGAGATACTTTCAGTGTGTGTTTATGGTTCTCTATGGGAATCATAATCGAAAAATATATGCTATATTGCTGGACCAACTTAGCTACACAGATATCAGCTGAAACACCAGTTATAGAATAGTTTCATTTAAGAGTTTTTGTGCATTTTCCAGTGAGCATAGATGGGACTATAAGTAGAGCTGGCCAGAAAACAAGAGTTCTGTTTCATTTTGTGAAAAGTTTTGATATTTGTTTTCATTCTACATCAGAATCAAACCAAGAATTTTTGACATTTTTCATGAGATTAGCCAGTAGTCCAGTAGTTAGGGAATTCACCTGAGATGTGAGAGAGCCAGGTTCAACTCTGCCTGTTTTGTAGCAGAAACTTGAACCTGTCTCTTACACATCCCAGTTGAGTGTTGTAACCACTATTCCAGGATGGGTGGCTCTTTCTTTCTGTGGACCTGAGAAACTTTCATGCCAAAAGTTTCATAGAAACCAATACATTCTGTAAAAATTTTCAGGTGCAATGAATTGGCATTTTACAGCAGAAAAAATAGTTCGTGCAAAAGATATAGAGAAGGAAAGAAAGAAGCTTGTAAGACAAAAATTTTAAATGACCAAATTGGCCTTCTAAACACATTTGATATTAACAAGAAAAAAAAGAGTCTCATCAATATCCTCTCAAATGGAGAAACTGGGTCACAGGTAGTTACTCTTATAAGAGAAAAAGGAATTAACAAATAGAGAGGGTAATGTAATGGGGAAAAAAGGAAAGGCATAAATAAAAGGCACTGTAATAGCACAATACCAAGGCCTTCCTTCCATTTTAATGTATAAATGTTTTCAACCAGTCTAGTATTTTTATGCCACTACATTCAATTCCATAATATAACACTGCTCTACAGCCAAAATGCTTCTGAAATAAATGTAGTCAAACTTTACTAATTCTGGGTCACTGAGAATGAAAATGATGCTTAAAAGTGTTGATTGGCTCTAGTTTTCAAGATATGCTATTGGGTCAGTATATACGACCCTTGACATGGGAATGGTGGAGGATAAGTGAGTTATAAAGGGAAGGGATCTCCATTTAAACCAGAAATGACTAAAATACATCTTTGACTGGATCTAGGAATAAATCTATGACTGGGTTTGGACAGTACTTGCTTTTTAGGTAAAACAATGAATGATGCAATCTGAAGCTGGTATTGCGTCACACATGATATGAATTGCATCATGTTCTTCCTAGAAGTCATGGATGATGCAATCATAACGAAGCTTACATCACTCTGCTGAACAAATTGCCCTATATCATCTCTAGAAATCATAGTGTGTCGTGCTCTTATTTGTCAGTGTTTGATTTTGCAAAGGGACACATTTCTGTTTAGCCAAAGTGAGCAGAGATGCCTCGTACTTGTGTGAACAGTGCAGATAACTTCTGCTATGTTTGTGGTGAAGTGACTTTTGCATCACAAAAGCGCAGTATAACCACTATGGTTAGGAAAGCCTATCACCTTTATTTTGGCTGCAAAATTGGAGATCAGGACAAGAGGTGGGCCCCACACATATGCTGCAACACTTGTGCAACAAATCTTTGCCAGTGGATGAACAGGAAAAGGAAATCTATGCCTTTTGCAGTGCCAATGATTTGGAGAGAGCCAACAGATCATACCAGCAGTTGTTACTTCTGCATGGTGCCTCCAGTTGGGAAAGGTGTGTCAAAGAAGAAAAAGTGGACTGTGCATTATCCAAACATTCCATCAGCTATATGCCCAATACCCCACGGAGAAGGACTGCCAGTTCCTGATGCACCAGAATCATTCTCACTTGAGTCAGACGAGGAAGAGGATGAAACTTCTGGTCCTGAACCATCAATGTCACAGGACCCACATTTTCTCCCATCCTCCTCCTCTGAACCACACCTGATAACGCAAGCTGAACTGAATGACCTTGTCAGGGATTTGGAACTACCCAAGAGTAAGGCAGAGCTGTTGGGCTCCAGACTACAGCAGTGGAATCTCCTGGCAGGTGATGTTAGGGTTTCCATGTTCCGTGACCGTCAAAAGGATCTTGTCCCATTCTTCTTCATGGAAGGTGATCTTGTAGCCTGCAACAACATCGATGGTGTGATGGCAGCCCTCGACATCATTCACGATCCAGATGAGTGGAGACTCTTCATTGATTCATCGAAGACGAGTCTTGAAGCTGTTTTGCTGCATAATGGCAATGTTTTGCCATCAATTCCAGTTGGTCATGCAGTCCATATGAAGGAAACCTATGACAACATGAAACAACTTTTGAGGTGCATAAACTATGACCAACATCAGTGGCAGCTTTGTGGCGATTTGAAGGTTGTTGCTCTCTTGCTTGGTCTGCAGACTGGATACACAAAGTACTGCTGTTTTCTCTGCGAATGGGATAGTGGTGCAAGAGATTCCCACTACATCAAGAAAGATTGGCCACTCCGACAGTCATTGGAGCCTGGAAGGAAAAGTGTTCAGCATCCACCACTTGTTGAATCAAGGAAGATTTTGTTACCACCCTTACACAAGCTGGGTCTGATGAAGAACTTTGTCAAGGCCATTGACAAAACACAAGCAGCTTTCAAGTACCTCCATGGAAAATTTCCAAGGTTAAGTGAAGCTAAAGATAAAGCTAAAGCTAAGATAAAGGAAGGTGTCTTTGTTGGTCCTCAGATTCGTGAACTTCTTCGAGATGATGCATTTGACCATGCACTGCATGGCAAGGAAAAGACGGCATGGAAAGCCTTCCAGTCAGTGGCAATACATTTTCTCGGAAACAACAGGGCAGACAACTACAGGTTGTTGGTGGAAAACCTCCTCACGGCACACAAAAGCCTTGGTTGCAACATGTCACTAAAGATACATTTTTTGCATTCTCATCTAGGTTTTTTTCCACCGAACTGCGCAGCAGTGAGCGACGAGCACGGCGAGCGATTTCACCGGGACATTGCAACAATGGAGAAACGCTATCAGGGCAAATGGAGCCCATCAATGCTTGCACACTATTGCTGGCCAGTGACAAGAGATGCTCCATTTAATGAATACAAGAGACAAGCCAAGAAGCGCTGAGAAGACACTGAATAGGACTAAACTATGTCCATAATAGTTTTTTGCCTTTTGTTTCATAATACATTTTATTTATATAACCCTTTTGCTGATTTTTAAAGTGTTACATAAACAGGACAGGTGAAATGTTATCATGTAAAGCAACCTTAAACACATGAAAAGACCTAGGTTTACAATTTATGATTAAAACTCTACTATCCACACAATATACATAGACATAAAATGTAAAAACTTAAATATTTTAGAAACAGTAGCCAATCAGTTGTTTTAGTTGTCATATTTGAATTCAGCACATCAAAATACATAATAAATATCACATTTTATCTCTGAAGCAGACGACTTCTAAAAAATTGTAGACCAGTGTAATTTGTGTGGGTGACTGTAATCCGTTGAGGGGAGTAGCTCGACCCCCTCCGGGTCTGTGGGCAACCAATCCACCTCACTACATCTCCAGGGGTTGCCTGACGTGGGGAATCAGCGGGGCGATGGGAGACAAAGGCTCAAGCCTGTGATCAGGGCCGAACAACAAACTCAGTTACAGAGCCCCAGCCCCTGGTCGGGGTGGGGCGGCAAAGAGTCTCTGGCTCAGTCAATTAGCCCAGCCCTAGATTAGGGTGGAGCAGTAGAAAGTCTGAGGGCTCCAGCCTGAACTCGGGCTGAGCAGCAAACAGTCAGGCCTCCTAGCTCTGGCAGAGGGTGATAAGCACAGGCTTCGTGCCTAAGACAGGAAGACTGCCACCCATGGGTTGGAATGGCAGGAGTGGATGCTGACCATAACACGCAGACTCAGTTGCAGCGGACAGGGGTTGGCAACCCAGGCCACTTCCCAACTCCCCCTCAGGGTGTACCTGGCTCTGTAGAGGGTCATCCTGGTTGTTGGGAAAGAAGGACTCTGTCAGTGCTTACAGCTCCTCTGTGCTCAGATCTGTAAATGGCCCTGATGGTCCTGGCCAGTCCTTGGCTCCCTTGGAGTCTGCAGAAGCCTGCCAGCTCAGGAGTGCCTCCAGTCTCACCCACTAACTTTCAGTGGGAGGGTTGAGTGTGGCATGGCTCGTCCCATAAGGGTTCAGTGAGAGTTTCCTCCCTCTCCGGGTCTGTGGGCAGCCAGTCCATCTCACTACAATGACTCTATTGCTATTTGCTATTTTCTGTTGTTTTTGTTTGCTAGGATCCTATATCATTTTATTTGTAGGGGCAAATGTAATTTAGAATATAACCATATTTCTGGTGAAGAGTAACAAAAAAATTCTGTTTTTTGTATTATAAATAATCTTTTCTTTTTGTTTCCCTTCTCTTTATATCATTTTTTTTCAAAGCGGCTCTTTGGTTATCCAGTTCTCAAGTCTTAAAGATGTCATGTACTATGTCATATAGATGCAGTGTAATTTAATCACCTTTTAGTGTATATGCAGTTGTTTGAAAACCATGTCTATAGGAAGTGCTTCAGGCATGCCCATTTCTGTGTGTATTTTTTTCCCATGTGCTTACTAGCTTACATTGCTGAGCAATTCTGTTATATATCCCCAGAAGACACTTCCTCTTATATTTTCATACATTATTATTGTAGCTTAGTTTTACTAATGAAATCCTTTTTTGACTTGTTTGAAACAAAGTTGTCTTTTTTGGCTTCTCAACACTTGTCAAGGCTCAACTGCCTGCTAGCTTCTCAATGGCCTGTAGAGACACAAGGTCTTCTCAGTTCATCCTCATCAATCTGTAACTGACTGTGAACAATCAATTGAGATAACCCACTGATATTTCCACCTGTGCCCCAAGTAACCTGGGTTCATTAAAACAAAATATCATCAGGTAGTTAGCTATAAGAGTGTTAAGGCTTTTATCCTTTTTCTGAGCCAACTGCTATGACAAAACCACCAATGGTTAGGTATATCTGATATTCTGTCCCTTAGAACCAGTATTATGCATATATTCTATACAGTGCATGTCATGTCCCCAACTCTGCTGTCAGGATTTACAGGGGCCAACACAAAATGGAGAAGTACCATGTTGTTGTTTAAATTAACTCCATCTTTTCCCTCTGGTGTTTCTCCTCCACATTTTTGTCTTCCCACTCCATCTCCCATTTATTTCCACTTGTTTGTTAATTTATATATAACATCAGATGAGATGATAGGTAGGGACAGAATTTTGGGCAGTTAAAAGAGAGAAGAGGCTATTGGTAAGCACCAGGAGAAGAGTCACTTTTTTCTGGTTTTCCTAGATGTTAAAGAAAATGATGCACTATATCACTTTCACTCAGTTCCTCTCATCTAGTCAGCTCCTTAGTAAATCATCCAATCACCCTTTTCACATAGATAGATAGATAACAGTGACAATGATGTGTGGTTATGTGTATCAGCTAGAGCCACGCTGAGTAGGTTTGAGTCCTTATTTCAGTTTTAAAAAAAGATATACATAAACAAAAGATTAATTATGTTAGTATTTTGCTGCCTGTCTTCCTAACCATTGTTTGTAGGCCATATTAAGGATATTCTCTAACCAGCTAAGACAAAATCCACCCCTTCCACTCAACTGTCTTCTCAGAAAAAGCCAGGAAAAATAGATATGCCTGTCACTGTGCCTTGATGTTCAACAAACTCTTCTAGACTAATGAGGGAGTTATGGTCAATCACTAAGATTCACGTTTGGAAAAAGTCCTCATTAGACTTTCCAACTTTGTCTTCAGTGTATTAGATTCAGATCTTGGATCCTTGCAAATTGCACCTTCTGACTCGAAGAACCCAGGCAAATTAGGAGAGACTTTTGATGGTGATTTAACACTTAGCCACAGTCCCTCATTTGAGATCTCAAGTCAGGGTAACAAAATCCGTTTTTCCATTTAAGGTCCTATACCCCAAGCTATGCAGCTACTTTAGATTCCTTTAAACATTTTGAAATTTGGGCTTCAGGTGCTCTTTGTGCTTAGCTTGCTTTCTATCCTTGGGATCTTTCTTCAAAGGAGCAACCTTGGTCATTGTCATGGTACTTTAATTGGCAGTCTTCAACTGATTGGGAGCTGGCCCTTTCAGTTTCAACCATCCTGCTAGCTGGTATTTTTTATACCTTTTTGGTTCTGAGGAAGCAATGCCTAGAGTCAGGATTCTCCCCAACAATGTCCAGCTCCCCAACGTACACAACTAGGGCTGTTAAGACAAAGCATCAAAAACTGACAGATAGAAGTGGTCTCTTAAGGTAATGAGGGTCCAAACCATTTGGAGTTTTATTTATCAAAACGAGCACTTCAAATGAACTAGAAACCAGCACATTCTCTGGAGCACAGATGTAATATTTTCCCTGCATGAAATACTATGAGGGCTGTCACATTCTGCACTAGATGTTTGTTTCTAATTGGTTTTCAAATATATCCCAAATTAAGAATGCATTACAATAATCCAGACTGAAGGTGACAGTGGAATAGGCTACTATCTAAATTACATCTGAAATAAATTATCACAACCTTCTTATCAAATGTAGCTGGATAAAAAGTACCTCACACCACTGCTTTTATTAACACATTTAGAAGCAGCTAAGTATCTAACAAACTCTCCAGATTGCAAACCTGATTAATGAGAGGTTGATAAACTTCCTTATTGCAAGGGCTCAGATATTACCTCTGCCTTTTCTTCTGATTGTTCCTCCCCACCCACTAGTCTCCTTCGCCACTAACTCCCAGACATGGCAGAGTGCTAAGAAAGACAACCAGCTGCACAGTCCAAGTCTGATGGAACAGAGAGATAGATATGAGTAGCAGCTGCATGTTGAAAGCACCATGAGCCATACTGCTTCTTATCTTCCCTAATACGCTCGTTACTGTACAGATTGAGGAGAATAGGTTACAGAATAGACACTTCTGGAACGGAGCATGACAGCGGTCTCAGGAGAAAGTGAGCAATTGCTCTGTTATACCCTCTGGGTCCCCTCAGACAGAGAATAACAAAACCGTTTTTGTTTGATGGATCATTCTCCCCTCCCAACTCCACTATTCCCCAGAATAAAGTATGGCAACAGTTTTAAGCCACTGGTATCTGGGTTTTCTGGCATGTATGTCATTGACACACATCATGACGGTCAGTACCAAGTTGTTAATCTGCAACTAAACAACAGTAATTTGATATATCTTGGAGATTTGTAGAGAAATGTGAACATTATGGAATCTGTGATTTTTCTCATGCTTGTGATTTTCCAGTGGCCTTGGATATATTAGGCTGTATTTTTTATGTGCTGCCAGGCTGTAGCCCCCACAGCATCCAGGAAATGGGGCAGGGAATTATTACATAACTCAGTTCTACTTGTCCATAACTCATCTGTAACAAGTTCCCGCTTGACCTGTGTTTTATACACTAAAATGAAAAGTTGGAACTAAAACTTAAACCAAAACAAAACTGAACATGTAGGGGCTCACTAGTGCACAAAATTGTTCTGCTGAACATATCATGCATGTAAGTCTCTTAGTTTTCAGTTTTTATTGTATTTAATTTTTCCAGGGAATTTTTCTGTGTTAACTACTACAACAAAAACAGGTGAAAATCAATGGGAAAAACTAATAATTTTTCTGGGTAAATATTGGGGTTTATTTTGGCTGATGGAAGGACAGGGGAAAATAATATCCAGTAGATTAATGCTTTGATGAATGTAAATCAGTGTAGATTGCTGCAGAACTAAAACCCAAAATACAATGCCACCACTGAGTTTAAGAAAACAATACATCTCTAATCCCCAAATAAAACTTTTCATTTGAATAAATAATTTACTGTTGTAGACTTAGAGCAATTAGCCTATACATATTTACTTTTAATAATTAGGCCACACCATGTGCAAAGCATACACTCAACTTCATCCTTTTCTCCTGTTTCTGTTCTTTTAAAAAACTTTCAAATACTTCCTTGTGTTCTGAAACGATTTTCATTTTCTTCCCATTTTAGTGTGTCAGATCTTTAAACTTTCATCTGCTAACAGCTTGAAATGTGTACGTGTGGGCATGAGATTCATCAGTACTAATATATAGCCTTACTTCAATAGGCAGCTTTGCATATACACACAAATATATTATCATAATACATGTATCTCATGCAATGTATTGTATTTTCCTAATAAAACAAATTATTTTCCCTCTATTTGAATGATACAAAAGTTGTGTAAAAATCAGAAAAAATGAATAATACTTTTTGTAAAACCCGGGATTTTTTTCAGTAAAAATTGGTTTTAACTGAAAACTAAGGGGCTTACATACATATCATAATACTTAGTCTTTCATTACATTTTTATCAGCATTTAAAACAGAAATATTTTTCGGTATTGCTTGGTAAAATACATCATCTATAATCTGAGAGGGTGAAGTTCAACCCAAAATCAAAAAGTCCCAATAGTATAAACAAAGGTTTCCATTTCAGCCTTCACTTCTAGCTGCTTTTTCTAGCTTTTTGTTGCTTTATTAAAACTGAAAACATTTAAATAATATGTTAGTGTTAAATTCCTTTTAAAAAAAGGGAATTAAAAGGCTCTTCCATGAAATCACTGTTCGTGTAACACTAGGGGTGTTTGAGGTAGAAAGGGGTCATTTTAAACTGTTTGATGCCATGTATTTATATTTTAAAAATTACTAAAATATTTAGTTTAGAGAAACAAGAAATGGTAGGCCAGTTGTTTCTCTTATTGCCAAATCAGGGAAAAACCAAAATTGCGGGTGGTGTGGGAGTTGAAGCCCCAGCCTGGAGCTCAGGAGGTGGTGGGGAGCTGAAGCCCCTGCCTGGAGCTTTGTGGATGGTGAGGGGCTGAAGCCCGGAGCAAGGGGCCTGAAGCCCGAGACTGAACCCCCACCTGGGCAGGGCTTCAAGCCTGAGCGGTTTAGCTTTGCAGGGCTCCCTGTAGTGTGGGGCCCCGCAGTTGCCCTGTTTTCTATCCCCTGCAGACCCTGTGCATCACTTCCTGTACTGAGGCACTTCTTGTATTCAGGCACCTGTGTTTACCTGGCAGCCCACTCAGCAGATGTGTTGAAACCAATTTGGAAAGCGGCTGTAAAAATAATTTTGTCAATAGACCATTTTTTGAAGAAAAGTGGAGGAAAGGTGGGTACTGAAGGGGAGTCAGTTGCTACTTGCAGAAAAAGGAGGACTGACTACAAGGATCCAAACAGCAGTAAATAAACAAGAAAATATGATCAAAAATATTTGGAATATGGATTTACATGGGCTGGTTTTTAGTGTGTGTTATGTGGCAAAGTTCTGGCAAAGGAGAGCTTGAAACCATTGAAAATGTTATGATACTTGCAGATATGGCTCAGTTCTCTTCAAACAAAATTGCTTGTTTTTTTCAGTGAAAACTGGCGGAACTAAAAGGCAGAAAACAGTACTGAAAACAGCAAATGAGAAAGCCCTTGAGGCATTTTTTGTGTGTCATACTCAATAGCTAAAATTGGGAAACTGCACACTATTGGAGAAACGTTTTTCTGTCATATGGCAAGAAAGTGTTTTCAAATATAGTGGAGCAAGGCACAGTGACTCAATTTGATTTGATTCTCCTGTCTAATGGCACTGTTGCCAGGTATAGTCACAGTATGGCAAATGATGTGACTGATTGCCAAAATCAAGCAAAGTCCTTTTTTTTTCTCCCATTCAAGTTGATGAAACGACAGATGTATCAGTTGCTGCTCAGATGCTGACATACATAAAATTTGAGAATGACAAAAAAACTGCCAAGAGGAATTTCTGTTCTGCAGGCCATTACCACAGTGTGCTAGAGGGGAACATCTCTTTGCACTTTTGGATGCTTTTGTTTTTGATTCTGGGTTGGAATGGTAGCGCTGTTTAGAAATTTGCCGTGATGGTGTTCGTGCAGTGACTGGAAAAACAAGCAGGCTAGTCACAAGTGCAAGCTGTTGCACTGCAAGCAGTTTGGACTCACTGTATTATACACAGGCAAGCCCTAATTGCAAAATAATGCCACCCATTCTGAAAAAAAGTTATCGGTGAAGCTGTTCGCCCAGTCAGCTTTATCAAGAGTAGCTCAACAAGTGTATGTCTGTCTGGAGTTTTGTGTAATGAGATCGGAGCTCAGGACCATCAGTTACTTAACCACACAGAAGTTCAGTGGCAGTCTCTGAGAAAGGTTCTCAATTGCTTGTTTGAACTCAGAGAGGAAGTGCAAATTTTTCTTTCAGACAAAGATTCCCCACGGGCACTATTCCCTCTAAGTTGTGCACAAGTGCGCTCGCACAACGATCCTAAACCCTGCACACACAGCGAAACACTGCGCGCACAAAAATTTGCACAGAAGCACAAAAGTTTACACAGAAGAAATTTTTTGGCACACAGCCTGGCAAAAATTTGCACAGAAGAAATTTTTTGTGCACATGATCTGTCAAAAATTAGAGGGAACATTGCCCACTGGCCAAAAAGTTTGCAGATAACAGGTGGCTTGCTTTGTGAGCTTACATGGCAGACATTTTTGAATGCCTAAATGTGTTAAATACCTTCAAAAGAAAGATGTACCTGCCTTTTCTCTCATTGAGGAAATAGAAAGTTGGATCAGGAAACCGTCTTTGTTATATACTTGTGTTGACTGTGGAAGTTTTGAAGTGTTTTGGTTTTTTTTTTTTACTGGATGACTTTTTGGATGAAAATGCTTTGCCAAAGCATGACTTCCCACCCATCATCATCAGCCACATGGAAAGCCTTATATTGCAGTTTTGGGAGTACTTCCCTGAAAAGGATCAGAAAACAGAGATGTGAATTAAAATCCCTTTAATTCAGAAGTGACTCCAAGTGCTGTTATGTCACTTTTAATGAAAGAAGCATTAATGGACTGCTCCTGTGATGAGACATTGATGCTGAGATTTTCTGAGCAACCTCTTACTAACTTTTGGATTTCTGTGTATGAAGAATATCCAGAGCTGTAATATGCAGCTTTAAAAGCCCTCATGCCATTTTTATCCACCTATCTGTGTGAAGCCGGCTTTTCAGCACTGATTTACTGAAAAAAACAAATACAGGTCCTGTCTCGCTGTTGAAGATGAGGCGACCAGAACTGCACACATTATACGTGTGGCATACCATTGATTTACATAGGGGAATTATGATATTTTCTGCCTTATCTATTCCTTTCCTAATTATGTATACTATGTGCAGTTCTGTTTGTCACATCTCAAAAAAAGACACATTAGAATTGGAAAAGGTGCAGAGAGGGGCAACAAAGGTGACCAGGGGTGGGGAACAGCTTCAATATGAGGAGGTATGAAAAAGATTGGGACTGTTCATCTTAGAAATGAGTTAACTAAGGGTCCCAACTTCAATTCTGATTACACTGAATATTGTTTAACAATTTAACAGTTAACCATTTTCTAATATAGCTTTTTTATTAAGTCCCAGTCTATTTCTGCCTCCTGCACTAAAGGGGCTTTGATACTTCGGAAGTAGTGTGTAGCCTTCCCTAGCTATCTCTGCAGACCTGGGGATTAGTGAGCAGAAAGACAAGTCTGTACAGCCAGTGGAGATATGCCTCTTTCACGTACCAACCACACAGGGCTACAAAATTAGCACTCTACAGTACCTATAAAGCATACATATGGATTAATAACTGGCCAACTGACAGATCTTGAAAGTAGTTGTCAGTGGGGAAATAATCAAATGAGTGTTTCTACTTACAATGAGAGATTTAAGAAGCTTAATCTATTAAGTTATCAAAAAAAAGACTGAGAAGAAACTTGATTACAGTCTATAAGTATTTTCATGGGGAAAAAATACCAGGTACTAAAGGGCTCTTTAATAAAGCAGAGAAAGCCCTTAGAAGAATTAGTAGCTGGAAGCTGAAGCTAGACACTTCAAATAAGAATTTAGACATACATTTTAAACAATGAGAGTGATTAATCATTGGAACAAACTATCAAGGGAACCATAAAAGATTAGAGTTGGAAGAGACCTCAGAAGGTCATCTAGTCCATATACACTCTGCTCAAAGCATGACCAATCCCAACTAAATCATCCCAGCCAGGGATTTATCACGCTAGGCCTTAAAAACCTCCCTACGTAACCCATTCCAGTGCTTCACCACCCTTCTTATGAAATAGGAAGTGATCTCTTGTCTTCAGATCAAGTCGGGATGCCTTTCTGGAATATATACTTAATCAAACACAAGTTATTGGTTCAATAACAGTGAAATTTAGTGGCCCGTTATGGAGAGGAGATCAGATCAGATGACCTAATGTTCCCTTCAGGCCTTAAACTCTACTCATGTAGGCTAAGAGGGGAAAGGTAATACAGCTACAGTCTGAATTACAATTCTGTAGCCCTGTGTAGTTCAGAACACCTTTTAAGATGCGGACAGAGGACACCAGCAACAGAAGAAGCCCTGATTCTATGGAAGGCTTTTGGAGCTCCATTACTGGTAGAGACTTCAATGTGGGTCTGTTTGGGTCCTGAGGAATTTGCAAAGGAAACCTTACAGAGATGTCTTCACCATTATCTTCCTTCCTCCCATCAGTTTTCTCACAGAAGGCGCAATCAGGCCCACGGATGCCAAATTTATATATGCTGATCATATCATTTTCTAATATATCTGTCTGTATACATTTTTTTAAGTTTTTGAGCAGATTTTACTGTACACTCTAGAACTCTAACAAATTGTTCCATTAAATCCTTTAACAAGTAAAAGCAAAGGAAAGACAAACTTTGAAGTAGATTTTATTTTAAGCTAAGATTTTGTGTTTGTGGCCATTTATTATAGTTTTGTAATTCTCAACTGTGTGACGTGCCTTAATATTGAACTTAAGAACTCTAATTACTACACTGACATTGGCTAGAAAATACTTTATTAGCATAGCACAGATCCTGTTTTAATTTGTAGATACTTATACTGTATCATTATATAAGAAGAGATACACATTTTAAGGTAAATCTCCATTTAATCTAAAATCTTAAACTTTATTGTTGAAGTGCCAGTAGAATTCAGTTTGAATACAACACATGAGATTTCAAAGGGTATAACATGATTTTGCGTAAGTTTAACGGGGAGCTATTTCCATGCTTGTTAAAATCTATGCTATATGACTTGTGTAATGATAACTACAAGGAAGAGAAATAATTATTGTGGTCACCAGTAGCATTACTTATGCTGTAGAACTAAAGTTTTGGGACATATGAAAAATATTTTATGGTGGTTTTGCTTGAAAAATATATAGTAAGCTGTGTAAGCAATTTAAAAGCAGAAAATCAAAATACATGAATATTTTTCATGTTCTGTTTTATTTAATATGGGAGAATAAGAATTTTTTAAAATACTTGGAACATACCAAATATCATATGTCAACCATTACATATCTAATAACTATAACATGAATTATTGCATGATGAATTAAAATATAGTTAAAGTTTAATTAGTGAATTCCCAAAGGAAAAGATATCAGTTGGAGTGCTAGACACACATTCCTTACACGTGCGTAAAGAAACGAAATGACATGTGTCTTTAAACACCTTGTTATAAAGCAAAGCAGATCTAGAATATATCTATAGCCTGAGCTATGGTATGAAGATTGTATATTTTGTAAAAAGACAACTGTTAGCCTTTTTTGAGCTTTCAAACCACAGTGTTTGCTGTAGTTTTGGGCTTTTTTGTCATTTAGACAGGCTGGCAACATGGTATGTCAGGGGAAAAAATCACGTCTCTAGGTAAGGTGCTGAAAACATTACACAGTGTTTTGGTATGGAATGTACTGTGTTCAGTAGGTTTACCTAATACTTAAAGTTAGGCACATGCTTAATTACCTTGTGGAATCAGAACCATTGTAATGATTAAACAAACAGTCAGGCTTATTTTTAGAGAGACAAGGTGGATGAGTTTGTTACCCTGAAAAATAGATTTTGGGATGCCGCTATAATAACCTGCCTATTGTCCCCTTAGTCTGTCCTTCCTGAGGTATAAATTCCCAGGGTTGTTAAGGAAACACTAAAGGACATGGATATAATCTTCTGATAAGGTAATTGACACAGGCAGTATTCTTTCCAAAACAAAATATTTTTTTATTAAAGTGTAACTTTAGCACCCTTGTGCCCAAGATGGAGTCTGCTACGCAGGCAGCACCCGCCAAAAGAAGGTGTGCACAGGAATGCAGCAGGGAAATTACCTTCCACTCCAGGGGCACCTGTTCCAATTCCCCCTCCTACCCTCACCCCGAGTGAACACACATGCACTGGAAAAGTACAATAAATACAGTAGACTCTCGATCATCGACGATGAAAGGGAAAAAATTAATCCTGGTAAATAAAATCATGGATAATCACCATTCATAGGAAATATGGGGAGTGGGGCTTGGTTCACCAGCCACCCTGCACGGGGGGAAAGGGTGTTGGTTCACTGGCTGCCCTGTGCCCTGGTGGGCTGGGTTTTTTTTGTGCTTGGAGCAGCAACAAAGCCAGAGCCGGCCCTGCAAGTTACACATATTTTTTTTTTTTTTGACATCCTGGTTAATCCACTTTCTGGTTAACCCAATCCTGGATAATTGAGAGTCTACTGTATAGGAAAGGGAAATACTTATTTACAGAAGGACGAAAGGAAAAAAACAGGGGGAAATAGAGGGGGAGTGATAAAACAGGGTTGCATTCAACTCAAGGCCCCACAGGCCTAGTGGTAGCACAGTCTGAAAGGGCACTCACTGAGCAATATGTCTGCACACAGAGTTCAGGGGTCTTGGGCAAAGTTCCAGTCCAGTGAGTCTTGGATGCTCATGGTGGTCTTTGGTATCAACAAACTTTCCCCATCAAACCTCTCTGGTGCCCTCTTGTGCCATTCTCTGCAAAGCCACAAAAAATAACAACCTCCCCACTTAACTAGCTAACAGCCTCCCTCCTTATTCCCAATGCAAAGTCATGAGCCCCAGTACTCACAGCTCCATGCTGCTCTGGGCTGTAGTGATACTGGGTCCAGCTCTGGTTTGTCCTTCTTGGGTGATTCCTCCCTGGCACAGTGCTCCTACTGGCTCCTGTCTTGGAGTGTCCCAGATCGGCCGCTCTGTCCCTCCCAGGTTTTAGGCAGGTTCTTCTCTGCTTCACGCCTTGAGGACCTGCTTGCTGGAGCCCTTCTGTCTGGAGCTCGCGACACACTTTTTTGCTCTCCTGCTCAGAAAAAAAAATTAAAGGGGCCATGCTCGCTAAACCCCGAAGGGGTTACAAAAGTAACTAATAATCCCTAATACAGTATAATCTAAGAATCCTAAATAAGGCACAAAATTTCTGACACCAATCTTTTATTGCAAGTTAAAGAGCATTCAGACTAGCATAGTATATAGTTTAAATGATTCTGAGCACAGCGCTTTGTTATAAGTGGTCACTGGGAAGATTGAAAAAAATGGGTTTGTTTAGTTTGGAAAAGAGAAGTCTGAGAAGAGACATAACAAGTTTTCAAGTACATAAAAGGTTGTTATGAGGAGGAGGGAGAAAAATTGTTCTTCTTAACCGCTGAGGATAGGACAAGAAGCAATGGACTTAAATTACAGCAAGAGAAGTTTAGGTTGGACATTAGGAAAAACTTTCTAACTGTCTGGGTGGTTAAGCGTTGGAATAAATTGCCCAGGGAGGTTGTGGAATATCCATCATTGGAGATTTTTAAGAGCAGGTTAGACAAACACCTGTCAAGGATGGTCTAGATCAGAGGTGGCCAGCCTGAGAAGGAGTCAGAATTTACCAATGTACATTGCCAAAGAGTCACAGTAATACATCAGGGGTAGTGTGGGACAGGGCCTGTGGCAGAGCCGGGGTTGATCAGTGAGCACCCCCGGCACATTGGAAAGTTGGCGCCAGTAGCTCCAGCCCCAGAGTCAGTGCCTATACAAGGAGCCACATATTGCACATATTAACTTCTAAAGAGCCACATGTGACTCTGGAGCCACAGATTGGCCACCCTTGGTCTAGATCAGTAGTCTTCAAAGTGGGATGCGCGCACCCCTGGGGGTGCGTGAGACCACCCTCAGCGGTGCGCGAGACCCCGGCACCACCACTGATCCCGCCCGGAGACTTCCGAACTCCCAGGCGGTCTATTTTTGTCCCGTCGAAATGCCGTGGAAAGCGGAAGCTCCCGCTTTCTGCGGCGGCATTTTGATGGACATACCTGCCGGGGGCCGCACGAGTTTTTCCTCTGCAAAAAGGGGCCGCGAAGGAAAAACTTCGAAGACCGCTGTTCTAGATAATACTTAGTCCTGCCATGAGTGCAGGGGACTGGATTAGATGACCTCTCGAGGTCCTTTGCAGTCCTATGATTCTATGAAATTGTTGACAACAGTTCTTAAATAATACTTTAAGTATTATATAAGTAAAATACAAATCAAAACACAAACACACGCTAAATACTGTGCCAAACTATACTATTCTAAAAATATCAAACACTGGCAAATATACTCAGTACTGGGTTTACAATGACGCCATGGCACCAGGCCCACACTCAGAAGGAGCCCCAGCACCTGCACCATTGACCCATCTCCTCCCCACCTGTTGCCCCACCCAAGGCCCCTCCTGTTACTTGCTCCTCTCCACCCCTTCCTCTCCTTGCTTCTTTCCACCTGCTCACCCCCATGCGAGTGGCTTGTGGGGTTTTGGGGGGAAGAGGCAGAGTGGGGGGCAGGGCTTCAAGATGGAGTGTGGGAGGAGCTTCTGTGGGGAGTGCAGGTGGAGCAGAGGGCGGGGCTATGGTCCAGATGCTGGGTCCCACAAAAGATTAATCTCATCCTGAGCTTATTTTATAAATTTGTTGGTATCCCTTTTAAATATCTGTTGCTGCTTTGTAAATCTTTAATCACTGTTGCTGTTCAGCTCCTGGTCAGCCAGCTTTGCTCCACTACAGTTTTCTTCTCTCTCTTTGCAGCAGCTTTTCTGATTTCTTTCTTGCGGCTTTCTCTTTGCTGACTTCCAGTTCCTGCCTTCTTCTGATTGAATCTCTCTCTCCAGTGCAGATCTTCTTCTACAAAGTTGCCTGCTGTTAGCTGGCCTTTTGTGTGGCACTCTAATGTTCTCCTAATATACCTTTCTAAGAAATGTACATGCCCAATATCAACCATTACTTCAGAATTCTGATTGACAGCTCTGACCTTTAAAACAAGTTGTGACCTGTATGAATGGGCTGTGACCAGCTAGCTGCTCAGTTAACTGACCTCTCTGTCACTCCTTATTGCACATGCTCAGTATCCACTAATCTTGTACATGCTGACCTAAGTTCCCTGTAAGCTGCGTGGCTGTGCAGCAGGCTATCAAGGGCCACACAGGCAGGGAGAGGGGCCTCTCTCCTGCCCTGGTCCAGCCCAGCCTGAGCTGCCAGGGAGAGAAGCCCCTCCCCTGCTGCGACGGAGGAGAGGAGCCCCTCTGCTAGCCAGCCCACCCAAGCCCACTGGAGCTGCCACAGTCTGGCAGAGGAGCCCCTCCCCTGGCCCAGTCCAGCCCTGCCGGAGTTGCTGGGGAGAGGCACTCCTCCCCTGCTCTGGTCCAGCCTCGCCACAGCTGCCAGGGAGAGGCACCCCTCCCCTCCCCTGGCCTGGCCCAACACCACTAGAGCTTCCAGGGAGAGGTTCCCCTAGCATGGCCCAGCCCAGCCCTGCCCAGCCAGAGCTGTCACAGCCCAGGAAATGCACCTCTCCCTCAGCCCATCCCCATCGGAGTTGCTGTGGCCAGGGAAAGGCGCCTCACACTCAGCCCTGAGATGCTGCAGTGAGAGAGGGCTGGGGGGAGCCCTCAACCCCCACAAGCCCCAACCTTCTGCCCCAGCCTTGAGCCCCTCCCACGCTCTGAACCCCTCGACCCCACCTGCATCACACATCAGCTTCATGTTATGCACATAACAAAATTTCACACATGGACATAAAAAATTAAAGGGAACACTGATACTGACGGTTGTCATCTACCTTAGAGCTGTGATTCTGCCAATCACCCCCACCCTTTATGGCTATTTGCCATGACACCATTTTAGAAATCCTGAGTTTTCATTGAGCATGCTCAGGGTCCACAGCATTCATTTCAGGGTGGAGTGACTTTTGCTTATTCAGAATAAAAATCAGGCAGACAAAGTGAAAACTGATGATTTCCTTTAGTAATATGGTAATATTTTTATTGGACCAACTTCTGTTGGTGAGAGAGACAGGCTTTCGAGCTTACAGAAGAGCTCCATGTAAGCTTGAAAGTTTCTCTCTCTCACCAACAGAATTTGGTCCAATAAAAGATAATACCCCACAAATATTGTCTCTCTAATATCCTGGGACTGACATGTCTACTACAACACAGACTTAGTTTTAGGTATTTTCCCAGTAAAAGATAAATATCTCCAACATCAGAATGTGTCCTTTGTAATTGAGCAGTTTTTGTAAGAGCGGATACTGGTATCTGTGGATATTTTTAGATAGAAGAAACTGACATAAAAATTACCTTTAAAAATGCATTCATGTTAACTTTGTTGATTAACAGAACAAGCTTGTCAAATGTAGGGATTCTGATTGGAAACCCTATCATAGAGCTTTTTCATATTCATAGTTTGATTTGCTTTCTCATGTATTCCTTAGCTAACCTTTGTGATTTGATTTGTGATGTGATTTGATTGTACCCATCTTACTAAGCAATCCAGA
The DNA here is from genome assembly GCA_007922305.1 of Dermatemys mawii. NCBI lineage: Eukaryota > Metazoa > Chordata > Testudines > Dermatemydidae > Dermatemys > Dermatemys mawii. Next base: position 19,596,433 of record ML677349.1, read on the forward strand.
TTGTTCTATATCAGTGAACTGTCCTTTTAATTATTTACTACTCCCTCAATTTTTGTATTATCTGCAAGCTTTATTGGTAATAATTGTATGTTTTCTTCTATGCCACTGATACAAATGTTAAATAGTATAGGGCCAAGATAGGGTCAATTTCAGTATGTTTATTTAATAATAAGGTTGTATTTTATCTGTAGCTATAATCATTTTTACATTATTTTAGGGAGGTAACCAGACAGCTACAGTAATTGCATTATGTTCAATGAGAGATTTTAACTTGGCTCAAGAAACTTGTCAACTGGCCATCAGAGATGTTGGGGGTCTTGAAGTACTAATTAATTTACTTGATACAGAAGAAATTAAATGTAAGGTAAGTACATTTGTCTAAATAAATTGAGCTGTGTATATGTTAGCTAATATTAGAATGCTTTCCCCTCCTTCTCCACATCCCATTGAATATATGGTATAAAGAAGTGTTGTTTAATGGGTTCCAGTTAAAAGAGAGAACATGTTAGATCACCCATTATTTTACATGATTGCTTGCAAAAATTATTATATATTTTTAAATAATGTCTCACATTTAATATCTTCCTCTGTTTAGATTGGTTCTTTAAAAATCCTGAAGGAAATTAGTCAGAATTCGCAAATCAGACGTACGATTGCTGATTTTGGGGGCTTACAAATTATGGTGAAAATACTAGATTCCCCAGATAAGGATCTGAAATGTTTGGCAGCTGAAACGATTGCCAATGTTGCCAGGTTTAAACGAGCACGAAGGACAGTAAGACAGCATGGAGGAATCAAGAGACTAGTAAGTAGATATTAAAATTAAAATATGTATTTTTTTCCATTTTATAAGTCATTTGTTAGTCTGGAGAAAAAAATAGTTGTATATCATTAAAGTGCAATATAATTACAGTCTTCATGATTAACAGTAAATACACTAAAAATGTGTTGTTTTTTGTCAGGTTGGGCTACTGGACTGTGTTCCATTAGGATCAGCCAATCTGACTCTACATCAGGAAAAAGATATTGAAGTAGCACGCTGTGGGGCTTTGGCGCTCTGGAGCTGTAGCAAAAGCACCAAAAATAAAGAAGCAATTCGTAGGGCTGGAGGCATTCCATTGCTGGCTCGGTTGCTAAAGTCCCCACATGCAAACATGTTAACACCTGTGGTGGGGACATTACAAGAGTGTGCATCCGAGGTAAGCCAAATAACTACTTAGGCTATGTGTACACTTATGGCAGCATGTAGAGTACAGGCACTATGTGTAGGTACTGTGGTGCCAGGTCAGGCAGGAAGCCTGCCTTAGCACACCCGCTGTGCCGCTGACTGGGAGCCTGCGCTCCAACCCCACACTCCAATTCCCTGCCTCAACCCTGAGCCTCACACAAACCTGGAGCCCCCTCCTTCACCCCAAACCCCTCATCCCTAGCACCACCCCAGAGTCTGCACCGCCAGCCCAGAAGTGGATCACCAGAAAAAAAGTTTGAAAACATTGCTCTACTCTGTTTGCCTAAGCCATGCCTCATTGATATTGCTATTTTCACCTGCTGGGTATGTGAAGTGTAAGTGCAGTATAGACATACCCATAGTTTAACTAGTCTACTTCTAACCTTTTTTAAACTAATCGTTCAAACTATGATTTAAAATGTCTATCTGGGCAACCTACCCTTTGGAAGGACGCTGTAGGATACTCAGGGCCGGCCCACAACATTTTGGCACCTGAAGCAGGGAGCTCAAATGATGCCCCCATGTCTCCTCGCTTGGGCCAAAACTTTGAAAGGTCTCAGTTCTGCCTGCTTCTTGTTCTACTCCTCTCATGGTACTGCTCTGCTACCCAATATAGGAGAAATAACAACTTAAAATGCCTTGTTCAAAAATTTTAAGTAACACTTAACTTTCAAGCACCTGAATAATAAATATAACTTTTCTTGTCTGCATAGTAAACACTGGCATTTTTATCTGTTTGAATAATCAAAGTGGTGCTTTGTGTGCCTTCTTGGTTTCAAAGATTTGAGCTGTTTCTTGTCAGTCCACAGTCTGGGCCAGCTCATGATCTACTGAGATGGTTACAAGGCCGACCAGCCTCTCCTGTGTCATTGTGAAGCATAGATGTGTTTTTATTAACTTCAGCTTGGAGAAGCTGCGTTCTCCACTGGCAACTGTTACAGAAAGTGTTAGAAGTATGTGCCAGAACAACACAAGCATTTGGAAAGAGAGTGATCATCTTATTTGTGCACATATATTCCAGAACAGCCTTTGGAGTTGATCCTGCTGAAATGTATCCTGAAAGAACTTTCAGTTCATCATCTAAATTACTCGCATCAATATCGCACGTCATCATGTGTCAATACTGTCTCTAGTGCCCTGCATTGCTGGTGTAGGTCTTCTTCAGATATAATGAGGAGTTTTGGGATACAGTAACTCCTCATTTAAAATCGTCGCAGTTAACATTGTTTCGTTGTTACTTTGCTAATCAATTAGGGAACATGCTCATTTAAAGTTGTGCAATGCTCCCTTCTAATGTCATTATCTACCCAGCAGGCTATCAATTGCCAGCAGTCCAATTGACCAGCAGGCTGTCAATTGCCGGCAGTTCAGTTGCAGGTAGTTCATATGTCCCTTCCCCCACTGCTATGTGCTGCTCCTGTCCTCTGCCTTGGAGCTGCTCCCTGAGACTCCTGTTTGCTTGAGGGGGGAAGAAGAGGGGAGTTAATGTCAGGGTGTCTCCCTCCCCCGCTGCTCCTGCACCCTGCTTACCTCATCTTCCATAGAGTAGGGGGGACGCACGAGGGATGGAACTGCTGGTCAGGGCAGTCGGGACAGGGAGCAGGGGAATTGGGTAGGGGGTGGGGTCCTGGGGGGAGTGGTTAGGGGTCTCTGGAAGGGGCAGTCAGGGGACAAGGTTGGGGGGGTTGGATGGATCAGAGATTTCGAGGGGGCAGTCAGGGGATGGGAAGTGGGAGGGGGCTGGACTGGGGGCGGGACCTTCCCTACCCGGCCCTTCATATAATTTTGCAAACCCGATGTGGCCCTCGGGCCAAAAAGTTTGCCCACCCCTGACATAAGCCATGGCCTCTCCACTTTGTCACCATTGGGGATTTCACAACAGTAATGTGTTGGATGGAAACTTCTATTCTCATTGTCTTTGGGGAATATGAAATTTTTTCACTTGCTGTGGCCAATACAGTACAAGGAAGTCTCAGGCTACTGCTCAAGTGGGCCCACAGTCCAGGATAATTGAGACTTAAGGAACTAAACTCAGGAGCAGCTGTTTCTTGCGCTTCTACCACACTCTTCTGATCTACACTTTTCTTCAGGAATGTGCAGGGTTACAGCCATTTGAGATGGAGATATGGATGCTGCAGTAGCTGCCAGGTCACTTGCACTCTGACTAACAGGAAGATCAGGCATCTCCTCACCACTCATATCCTCACTGGGGCCGGAAGGCTCACCGGGACCATTTGTGTCTATGTATCTCAGGAGAGCTCCTTCCTGCTTAGCTGAAAAGCTTCCTTTGCTCTCTGTCTTTTTCTAAATGCTGCCCCAGCAGAGCATTTTCTTCTTTCACTCATGACTGCTGTTCTGTGCCAGCTATAGTGGCTCTCAACACTCAACTGAAGGGGACAAATAAGCAGGCTGGTAGCAGGACCTGAATGAGGGAAGATAAGTCTTAAGGGCTTAACTGGCTCCTACTCCTTCTGTTGGCTGCGTGTTCTCCTCAAGTGGGTTCAGGGAAGCAGCAGGAAACAGGAAGCTCCCTGAGAAGCTGTTGTTAATCAGTCCAGGCTCCTGGAAGTGCTAGAGAGGTACATAAGAGGTTCTTTCTCCTCTCTCTCCTAGCAGCTCCTGCTGCTTTCTGTTATTCCCTCTCACCTTTTCTCCTGTCTGCCTATTATGTCTTTTGTGCCCTCCTTCCTCCAGCACAGCACTCCACCATCTCTGTGCATCTAGAGCAGAGAGAATACATATGCAGCAGCAGCAGACACAATTTTCTGCACTCTGGGTTCTAGTGGCGCTATCCCTCCCCCAGTCTGGCACCTGAGATGGCCACCTCAGTTCGCCTCATGGTAAGGCCAGCCATGGTGATGTGCTTAGCATCACATAAGAACTCTGTGGCAGAGGTAGGGATAGAATCCAATTATCCGGGGCAGTAATCAGCTGCATTTACCATGCAAACCTCCTTTCTCTTTCTGCAATCCCTTGTTCCGTTTTCTACATACTTTTCAAATTATGCAATAAATGTGGCAGGGGTTCTATGGAAAACAACCTCCTTCACTTCTCAACCCTGATTCATTTTATGCACTTCATGAGGCAAGGATGGTGTGGAAAAATAGTGTGTGATCTTGTAATTAAAGACTGTATCATAATGCTAAGCACAAGAGGGCCAAATTAAGGAACATTTCCGAACAAAGGTCACCTCTCTGCCACATTTCAAGTCCCTGCTCTAGAGCATGAGAGCACTTGATCTTTTCAAAGAAAAGGTTGTGAGAATTTTTTAACATGGGCAGAACAGCATATTTTCGCCTAGCCTTGTTCTTGGGAATAGCTGCACCATTTTGGCTGAAATAAATACATTTTTAAAAAAGGGAGCCAGAGGCTCCTTGCATCCATACAGTTAAAGTTTTGCAAAGTTATGAGCAAGTGAAAACAGGGTCTTATAATGAGAAGTGTTGGGCAGCCTTCACATAGGCAGGGCAACTAGCCTTACTTAGAAGGAGGAAAGTAACAGTGGCTGTGTTCTTATGTAATTTTGTTACATAAAAACAATCACACGGAAGAGAGCCTTGAAAAATATTGGACTCAAACAGGAACAAACTGTTTTGAAATAAATCTCTTGAATTTCTTCCAGAGTAAGGGAAGTTTGACACCATGTATTTATGACTGCTGTGGGTCATGTATGCCCCATCCCCTTTTGGGCTGGGGCAAAAGTCGTTATAGCCCCATGGCCAAGTCTGCATGACCCCTCTGAATCTCAGAGTAGTGCGGTCTAGTGGCCAGGGTCAATAGAGCCACCCACATGATCAGGGCTGTGCAGTTTAGCAACCAGAGAGTTAGTCAGATTGGTTACTCATGCTTAAACTCATATGCTTAAAGTTAACCACATGCACAAACTTTGCAGGATTAGGAGCTACATTAATTACATTAGTGCATTAGTTTTTAGCATGGCAACAATCTTGTTTATTTGCTGATATATGTAACTAAAAATTTAACTTGCATTCATAGCCAAGTTACAGACTTGCAATCAAGACAGAGAGGATGATTGAAAACCTTGTGAAAAATCTGAGCAGTGAAAATGAGGAACTTCAGATGCATTGTGCCAGTGCTATTTTTAAGGTAAATGTGTGATTTTAATTATCAGATCATTTAATGCTAGTGTTTCTGTTTGTTTTCATGCAATACATACTATAAAGATCTCTTATATATGTGGTATAGTAAAGTTCTACTTGAAGAAAATATGAGTGGTTCCATGGTTTAAATTTTCAGAGTTTTTTCTATTGTACATCTGTAGCGATGTGATGACTCACCCCTGCAGCACCTCCTGCTGGCTGTCTGGGAATTAGCTCTTTTTTCAGCCTTTGAGCGCCCTCTGCAGGCCAGTGTCTCACCTGGCTGGCCCCCATGTCCCTCCTGAACCCCAGTGCCCTTTTACCTGGGGTGCTGCCCCCTGGCAATACCCTCATACTCTCTCTGGGTCTCCTCCTCCCCAGGGGACCCCCAACTCTCTATCCCCACCTTGCCTCAGTCTATGGCTACTGCCACTCAGCATTGAGCCCCTGTTCCCTGGGGCAGATTGCAGTGTAAAAGGCACTAATCATAGGCTAGGGGGGTTTGGACCTGCTGCCTTTGTCTAACCCCGAGCTGCACCCCTGAAGCCCCAGCACCTGATTAGGCCTTGACCAAGGCCCTGTAGCCTGGGGAGTTGCCAGGCCAGAGCTCCTCAGCTCCCTTAGCCTTTCCCCAGCCCAGCTCCACTCCGGGTACCCTTCTTCTCCCCCGCAGCTAGGTCCTTCTCTACCCTCTGCTAGAGAGAGAGAGACTCCTTCAGGCAGCTAGGTTCATCTCCCTCTAAGGCAGTGGTCTGCAAACTGGGGTGCGCGCACCCCAGGGGGTGCACGAGACCACCCACTGGGGTGCGCGGTGCCCCGGCCCCAGGAGCTGTGCGCTGTGGCACCGCGGAAACCCGGCTGGCCCCGGGAGCCAGACGCCGCGGCTGGAGACCTGGCCCCGGGTGCTGCGCCGCGGCTGGAGACCTAGTGCTGGAAGCCGGGCGCTACGCTGTGGCTGGAGACCCGGCCCTGGTTGTCATGCCGTGGCTGGAGACTAGGCAGCCGGCAGCCGTGCCTGAAGACTCAGGAGCTGGGCGCCGCACCTGGAGACTTGGCCCCGGGAGCCATGCCACAGGGGAGACCTGGTGCCGGGAGCTGGGCACTGCGCCGTGGCAGAGACCTGGCCCGGCTCCGGGAGCCTGGAGACCCGGCCCCAGGCACCACGCTGCAGCGGAGACCCGGCCCCAGGCCCCAGGCGCCGCACCACGGCTGAACACTGGGAGCCAGGCACCGCGCCGTGGCTGAACACCCAGCCTGACTCCGGGAACGTGGAGACCTGGCCCCGGGCGCCACTCTGCAGAGGAGACCCAGCCCTGGGAGCCAGGCGCCACACCGCGGCAGAGACAGAAGAGCCGGGCGCCCAGCTCTTCACACGGGGCTGCAGCCGTACGACCAGCTCCCAGGGGCCGGGGCACCAGCCGGGCGCCCCGTCGTGGCTGAAGACCCGGCCCTGGGCACTGCGGTTGGAGACCCGGCCTGGGAGCTGGTCGAGTGGCTGCAGTCCCACGTGAAGAGCCGGGCACAGCCGGCCCGGCCCCAGGGGGGCAGTTAGGGGACAAGGAGCAGGGGTTCTGAGGGAGGCAGTCCAGCGGGAAGTGAGAGGGAGTGGATGGAGGCGGGGTTTCCCCATGGGGGTGCTTGCTCAATTTTTTTTTCTACTAGGGGTGCACGGTCAAAAAAGTTTGGAGACCCCTGCTCTAAGGCTGGAGGGAGACTGTTCTAGTGTCTGACTCTCAGCCCTTTAAAAGGGCCAGCTTGAGCTTGTCATAGCTCTGGCCAGCCACACTCTCAGCTGCTTTCCCAATCAGCCCAGGTTTGCTGCTCTCCCCCCAGGAACAGTCCTCTCCAGGGCTGTTTTAACCCCTTTTCTGCTGGAGTGAGGCAGTCGCTCCACTACAACATCTAAAGAGACTTATCTGTAATGTAATGATTAGTTATTTTATCCCTAAAAATAATCATAGTATGCCGATATGTAACAATTCTGCTCTGACAGAGGGTTGCCTGGTGTCCGGTTTTTGACCAAAATGCCTGGGTTGAAAAGGGATCCTGGCAGCTCCACTTGGCATTGCCATCTCAGCTGTTAAAAGTCCGGTTCCCTGCCCTATCTCCACGCGGCTCCCCAGAAGGCCACGAGGTCCTTGCAGCCCCTAAGCACATAGGCAGCCAGGGAGGCTCCACACGCTGCTCCCACCCCAAGTGTTGGCTCCACAGCTCTCATTTAGCCAGGAACTATGACCAATAGGAGCCACGGGGGTGGAGCCTGTGTGCACAAGAGCAGTGTGCAGAGCCACTCTGCCTGGCCATGTGCCTAGGGGCTGCAGGGACTCAGCAGAAGCTTCCTGAGAACTGTGGTAAGTACCGCCAGGACCCCACCCATCCCCACACACCCCAGCCCCATGCCCAGTCCTGAGCCCCTTCCTGCACCTCAACTCTCTGCCCCAGACCAGAGTCCCATCCTCCACCCAAACTCCCTCCCAGAGCCCCCCCCCCCGTAACACAACAATACCCTACCCCAGCCCCGGAGCCCACTCCTGCACCCCAAAATCCTTATCCCCCACCCCACCCCAGAGCTCATACCCCCAGATGAAGCCCGCACCCCATCCAACACTCTGAACCCCCTGCCCCAGCCTGAAGCCCTCTCCTGCACCCTGAACCCTTCATTTCTGGCCCCCCCCGGAGCCTGCACTCCCAGCCCAGAGCCCACCTAATTTTCTCGAACATTTGAGATTATGATTTCAAGACCAGTTTGCATTTCAAAATTGTCACTTTGTAAAATAGTTGGATCTTCTAACAGCTGGCTGCTATTTTGTCATATTAAGTAAGATGGTGATGTAGCAGGAAACACCCAAATTCTGTAACTGGTTTTGTATGTGTGATCCCCTGTGCCCCAGCAAAGCCCCTTGATATCAGTGTGGCTCTGTTTGGGTGCTGGATTCAGCCTGTGCAGAGCCAGTTGCGGTTTTGAGGCCTATGTAGAGTATCTTAATGATATCTGTGTAGTGTTAACCTCAAGTTCTATAAATATCAGGTACAAAACCAACAGACAATGATTGCATCCGGAATTTGAGCACTCAATACTGATTGATTTCAGTAAGAATTGTGTGCATTCAATGCCCTGTAGGATCAAATCCCTAAAAAGCAATTAAGATAACGATGGTGTAATTATGGCTGAGAAGGTAGTTTTCATTCTGAGCTTCTATTTTCAATACTTTATATCGTCCCTGATAATGACTTTCCGGGCTGAAAGATTTTCTATTTGTCTTAAGATCAGGATTAATTTTCTGGGGGGAAGAGTAAAGTAAAAAGTATACATTCATCACTGGAGTGTTTTAAAACAATGTTTTTCATCATTTATTAAACATTTTCAGATTTTGTTCCTGTTGTTCTTTGCCAGGCTTAAAATGGCTTAATGGTTTGGAATTAAAATTCCAAACTTTGCCTGTATTGTAATAAAAAAAAGTGCGGTATGTAGTAATGAGGAATAAATGCTTTTTAAGTATGAACAGTATATTAATGAAAAATAGCATATTTTCAGTGTTTTATTTTTGTTTGTAATTTAGGGACCAATTTTTTAGAAATGGAGGCTTGAAATCCACAGACTAAAAATATACATAACAAGATGCATTCGTAATTGCATATACAGTAACTCACTGCACTAGTCTTTTGTGTGCATGAATACCCATTTGCAGTTTGCTTGCACAGTTGTGTTACTTACGTGCACATTTTCTGTGTATGTGTTTTGTGCAAGGACCTGTGCCTTTATTTTCTGAACATTTGTCTAAACTGTGCTCTGCTGTTATGTACACTTCTTAATCCTCATTCCTTTATTAATTTTGTAATATGAATTAAATTGGAAAATATATTTTGAAAATATTTTAGTACGTAAAATCATTACATAAAGTTCCCTATCAGTTGGTACCAGTCACTGGGTAATACACCAGACTTCCTGGGGTGTTGTTGCATACATTTTAAATATTCTGTATATTTAATTTGTTGTGTAGTGTGCAGAAGATGAGGAGACACGTGACCTAGTTAGGCATCATGGAGGGCTACAACCACTTGCTAATCTGCTCAGTAACTCTGAAAATAAAGAACTGTTAGCAGCAGTGACAGGAGCAATCTGGAAGTGTGCAATCAGCAGAGAAAATGTGACCAAGTATGGGTAACAACTTAATTTTATCAAATATATGAATTCTATTAGTATCTTTTGATTTTATGATTTTGTCTTAAACATGGGTACATAGTAACACCATTAAAGCAACCTTTATTTGGCCCTGTATTCTATCTGGTGTTGGCTCAACTATAACCACTTGAGCAGGTTATTACTATTTACAGCATAAATAATTTGCATTAGTGGGCAATGTTTCCTCTAATTTTTGACAGGCCATGTGCGCAAAAAAAGTCTTCTGTGCAAATTTTTGACAGTTTGTGTGCGCAAAAAATTTCTTTTTTGCAAATTTTTGTGCTTCTGTGTAAATTTTTGTGCATGTGCTGTTTTGCTTGTGCGCAGGGTTTAGGATCTGTGCGCACACGCACACCTGCACAGCTTAGAGGGAACAGTATTTGTGGGTGATATGCAATTGCCATTGCCAGATCAGAATGATGTGCACACAAGTGCATGGGCCTACACCCTGACTTCTAATGCATCTCTTCCCTCCCTGAACTTAACAGCGGCAGTACCCATCACAGAGCATCTGTGAAGTGGCCTGTCCATGGGTTTTGTGGGTTCTATTTTTTTTTTGACCCAAGCCTTTTGATTTTCTGTTATGCATCATTTATATCTATTGATATTTTTGAAATGGTTTAGCTTTTTTTTTTATGGTCTTGTGCTGTTAATATGTTTTCTTTTGGAGAAACATTACCCTGTTCAAAAGGAACAGAGAACTAGGAAGATTCCCCTAGGTGGCTACCCATGCTAATTGCATTGTTGTTCTAATTCACAAGTTCTCAAGGTCATCTTTTGATAAAATACTCCTAACCCTTCTGCCTGAACTTCAAAGATTCTGTTACCTTTCCTAAACAAACAAGCACACAAACCAATGCACAGCAAAATTCTCTATATACCTGGCCCCTGGGAAGTAGTGAGCACCCTTCACTTGTATGAACTTCAGTGGAAACCTTCTCAGGTATAGAGAAGGCAAAGAGAGCAACTCTGGAGAAAGAAAACAGAATAAGAATCGATAGGGACAGATACACAGGCTACAATGTCAATCAAAGTAAGTATTGTAGTATAATTATCAGATAAGACACAGGTTAGATACAGCCTGATGTATCTCGTTCTTGTTGCCGTGCTGTATTCTGCAAAGTTTATGAAAAAAAATTATGATTCTTCTTGGAGTGATTGCATGTGGCCATGCCACTGTACATGTGTGTGTGCCTCATGCACTGTTGTTGGAATTTTTTCCCATTAGGTCAGCATGAGCCCTCCTGGTGCTTTGCACCACTGCACAAAAGTATAAAGTTCCTTTCTATGCCAGTGATAGTTATTGCAAATCTTCCATCCCTTCTTGTATATGTGATACCTGTCTTGTTAGTTAAGCCTAAAGTAGTGTATTTTGTAAATAGTTAGTGACTAAAGTAAGTTTAGTTTAGTTCTTACTGAAGCTTGGTCTCTGGTGCCTGTTTGGGTAACAGGTCTGGTACCAGACTTGTGTTGCATTCTCCCAGTTTCAAGGTTAGTCCTGCGGCAAACTTATGCCAATGAATGACCCTCACCTCAGCTGCTTTAAATATCTGAGGGAAGTGAACATAGGTGACAAATATCACATTTGTAGAGGATTCAAACTTTGTTCTAAAAAGGACAGAACTCCCAGGCTCAGATACTTACTCCTGGAGCCTGTGCTTCACCTTCCATTGAGACCGTGCCACTCGGATCAGGTACTAAGCATGTCGGAGTCTGTCAAGAGTGCTCTGCCCGTTCTAGCTGCTGTCTATAGGCAGATAGTCTGCACTGTTACTGAAGAAAAGACTTCATAAGTTCTCAAAGGACTCAGTACTGTGGGCCTTTGAAATCTGCAAGTAAGGCACTAAGTGAAGGCAAGGGCGTTGAGGGCACGCGAAGAAGAGGCATCCCCCAGATAAAGTGCACATGCAAAGGGGATTGTTGACTCTGGAGTGCAGGAAGGGCCCACTAAGACCAATTCCAGGACTGGTGCAGCTTGCAGTACCACAGAGTCAGGAGCCTTCGCTTGTGCTGTCTACATGTAAAGTGTTCAAGGCAGCTGAGGAAGTACTGAACTTGTCAGCACTGGATTCACCTACAATGCAAAATTCCTGCCTGGCATCAGATGTGTTAGATCCTTTGGTGCCATCTCCAGCTCTGGTGCACCATTCAGTAGTAGTGGCTGCTACTGTTGCTGCATGTAAGCGACTTCCAGTGATTCGAGGGGAAGCTTGCGGTGATCTCACTAGTGTCTCTAGCACCAGACTTACAACTAGTCTTCCCGATACTAATAGGGGTCAGCTCCCTTGTGGCCAGAGGAAACGGACTCACCTTGTTCATTGGACTCTGAGATTGGCTTCTACGCTTCCAGAACTGAGCAGCCCCAGCAACTCCAGTGGGGTGCATATCCACCATGGTTCAGATCCCAACCCAATGACCAATGGGCAGCACTTTTGTGGGTGCCACCTCCATATCAATGGCCCTTTTGGAGTTCTTGGGGCTCTATGACATCCCCACTCTTTTCCTGCCCTCCCACATTGAGTAGGCTGCAGGAAACTTGCAACAGGGTTATCATTCCTCCCGCTCTGGGTACTGGGACAGTTGCCAGAGAAGGAGAGTTGCTTCCTTGGAACTTTTCTGTGCAAAAGTTGGATGAGGGACCTCCTCAACAGCCACTAGCCTCTTAGTCTTTATTGCCATTGTTTCTATCATCTCTTCTTGCCCCCCTTCTTCCTCAAATATTTATATATATATAAGGTACCTTCATACCTCAAATACTGTATGCAGTTGTGGTTACCCCATCTCAAAAATATATATATTAAAATTGGAAAAGATGCAGAGAAGGGCAAAGAAAATGATTAATGGGATGGAATAGCTTCCATATAAATAGAGATTAAAAAGACTTGGATTATTCATCTTGGAAAAGAAACTGATATAAGAAGAGGGGATATAATAAAGTTCTGTAAATCATTAATGGCATGGAGAAAGTGTATAGAGAAGTGTTATTTACTTCTTCACATAACACAAGAATAGGGGTCACCCAATGAAATTAATAGATGGCTGGTTTAAAACAGAAGGAAATACTTTTGGCCCAATGCACAGTCAACTCGTTACCATGTGATGTTGTGAATACCATAAGTATAGCTGGGATTAAAAAAAAATTAGATAAGTTTCTGGAGGATAAGTTGGTCAATTTTATTAGCCAAGATGGTCAGGGATGCAATCCCATGCTCTGTGTGTCCCTAAATTTCCAACAGGCGGAAGCATCTGGCACTCGCCTCTATCAGATACAGGCTACTGAGCTAGATGGATCAGTCTGACACAGTATGGTCGTTCTTCTGTTCTTACACAGGGAAATACAGATAAGTCCTTACAGAGCCAAATAATATTCATATTCAGAGAACCTATAACCTGACCTGAGCTAGGAATAAACATTTCCAGTGCAGGCGTACAAAATAATGACATTCGTTTCAGTGTAAATAAGATCCTTTGGATGTATAGAGCTAACATAGGGGCTCTTTTGGTACTTGCCCTCCCTGCTGCTGGCATTTTTCAGCCTTCTGTGACCATTGCAACTCAGTGTAAGTTATAGTGGGACCTGTCTGCAGGACAATCATGAGATTAAACTTTAAGCTACCTTTGCATACATGCCCCTGACCTGCACTTAGTGCAGTTTTGTCTGTTTGGCCCAAGAATTTTAACTTTAACCCTGAAACTAAATTAACCAGTATAAAATAAATAAGTAGATAATGTGTGAACACATGCACCAGACTTATGTGATCATACTGTAGCAAAATCCAAAACCAATCGTCTTCAGTGTTAATAAAATAAAAATAAGCAAACTTTATTTTTGATGGTGAATGGTTAATTTGTGAATAAGTGGATATTGTTTTTCCTTTAAAAAACTATTAATTGAAACAAGAGAAAAATAATAAAAAGTCATAGAATCATAGAAGATTAGGGTTGGAAGAGACCTCAGGAGGTCATCTAGTCCAATCCGCTGCTCAAAGCAGGACCAATCCCCAACTAAATCATCCCAGCCAGAGCTTTGTCAACTGGGCCTTAAAAACCTCTAAGGATGGAGATTCCATCACCTCCCTAGGTAACCCATTCCAGTGCTTCACCACCCTCCTTATGAAATATTTTTTCCTACTATCCAACATAGATCTCCCCCACTGCAACTTGACACCATTGCTCTTTGTTCTGTTATCTGCCACCACTCAGCAGCTTAGCTCCATCCTCTTTGGAACCCTCCTTCAGGTAGTTGAAGGCAGCTATCAAATCCCCCTTCACTCTTCTCTTCTGCAGACTAAATAAGCCCATTTCCCTCAGCCTCACTATACTGTTTCAGTGTACACTACATTTCCATTAACTATTTTTGAATGAATAACATATGCAGTTGTTTGTTTAGCAAAGCAATTTGTTTATAAAATGAAAACATTATCTTGTAACCTTAATACAATGGAAATTATTTTTTGTATTGTTGGCATTTAGATTTCGGGAGTACAGAGTCATTGAAACTTTGGTAGTACTGCTAACTGATCAACCTGAAGAAGTCCTTGTGAATGTGGTTGGAGCATTAGGGGAATGCTGCCAGGAGCCAGCAAATAGAGCTATTATTCGGAAATGTAGTGGCATCCCACCCCTAGTTAATTTACTTACTGGAACCAATAAGGCTCTTCTTGTGAATGTCACCAAAGCAGTGGGAGCTTGTGCAGCAGAACCTGAAAATATGATGTAAGTTGCTCATCTTCATTTTAAATGGTTCATGTAAATGAAAAATCCTGGCACTTGTGTTCACTAAACATTGGGCATTCTAACAGTAATATAGTTAAAGTTGTTGTGAGAAATGAAAAAAAGGAGACATTTATTTGCCATCAGAGTCTGCATTTAAGTCACAGAATAGTTATTTGGTATAATGAGACAATATAAAAATGATGTGATGTATTATTTTAATATCAATCAGCTCAGAATATTATTCATAACACACTAGTATGACCTCCTCTGCATTAAAACCCCGGTTAATTTCTCAGTTGTTTCACAGTGTAAGCATATTTATAGGTTTTGCTTTTGTCAAGTTAGTGTTGGCTTTGTTCAGTGACTGTTTTGAACAATACCTGTATTTTTGGCTTTCCACAGAATGTGTGTTTTTGTTATGTGTTACTGTAGATAATGCTATGTAGAAAGACAAAACATTCCAGCAGAAAAATACTGTATCAGAAGAAAAAGTTTTTGTGTTCTTGAATGATTAGGATAAACCTTTAAAATTATTGATTTTATCCAGATCTGATATAAACTTTCAGAACTGGTTTGTAAATTGCTGTTTTCAAGTGCTAACAGCTGAGGACATATTTTTCCTCAACTTGCCCCACATTGAGGCTCAAATTATAGAAAAGTTATAGTAACAGAAATGTGTTCAGTTAGCACTGTGAAAAAGGTTTTTTGAAACTCTTATAATAGGAATATTATTAGTGTTTTAACTTGGAACCAAAAAATCCATGTTAATTCTCCTTATAAATTAACACCTTCCCGCTTTTCTCTTTTTATGCAAGTATACAGCTCCCACTCCCACTTCCACACACAGAGAACCAAAGAAAAAAGTTGATGTTTTATTCAGAAAATTACTGTTCTCTGACTTGTTTTCTAATGTCAGATTTGTACAGCTTGCGAAAATCAAACTTTAAATTTTGTAAGAAATGTTCCAATGAAATATCCAGGTCAGTGTTTATTACGTCTGCTGTGTTTAGAACAGGGACATTTCCCCCAAGGTTGTGGGCATAATTCCCTCCTCACACATGAGCACGGTCAGAAAGAGATAGTTGTCTTATTCTCCTGCTGTTCTGATTTGCATAATTCACTTGCTATTCATATAGCACTGCAAGGATTCCTTTTGCTGAATAGGGCTTTTGTTTTCATGCTTTGGCTGTCACCCAGTGGCAAAAGCCTAGATAGTACACAACTGTAAACATGGCATATATGAACAGTGTTAGTCATGTAGTATAAAAGTATGCATAAATGAAATAAACTCCACAGCATAATTCATATGAAAAATTGTAAGCATCAGCCTTATACGCTAATATATTAACCCAATAGAATGAACATCATAAATCAACGGAGAAATTCAAACACCAATAAATATAAATTGACACGCATAAAACCTCAGACATACTCCAATACTCAGGGCTATCACTTCAAATACCCAGTATGGATAACTTCATTCTGAAATGTGGTCAGTCTAAGCACCAAAAATAACATAAGTTATTGCTAAAATTGTGGTCAAACAAAGTCCATCTTGTGTTTGAGAAGGAGGAGAGTACAGGTTGTTTGGGAGGAAATTTTAAAAAGGGTTGCCAAGATTAGGGGAAGGAATCGAATCTCAAATTAGAATCATATGAAAATTTTTCTCCATTGAAATTATTCTCAACACTAGATAACTAAGGAAGCAAATTTATAGTCCAGGACTAAAATGTATTTTTTATTACTAGAAAAAAAGCAGGCACAGCTAACTACTTATTATGAGGTAAACTGTGCGATTCACACGTAACTCTTTGCAGACTGCAGTGCAGATCTGCTCCATCCCTCAGCAGCACTGGGAGAGATTGTGCTACAATCTTTCCTAGGATTCAATCCTGCAAGTTACAGAGCACTCTGGTCCTGATCCAGGAAAGGAATTAAGTACATATTTAAGTCTAAGCACGTGATTTAATTCCATTGACTTCAGTGGAACTAATCACATGCTTAAATGATTTGCTGGATTTAGTGCTCAGCAAAGGAATGAGACACTAGAGTTCCCTATCATGCACGAAAGGTGCACACTCTGGGTCATCCATCATTTTCCCTGAGGTACCAGTTCTGCTCCACAGACAGGCCAGTGAAGAGAGAACTGAAGCCATTTCCCTGCCACTTCCCCACACTATCCTTTTCTAGGCAGTTTTGCTAGCAAGGAAGATGAGGATAAACGGTCACTACCATATCACTCAGTGCCAAACACCAGATGTGGGACATAATGTGTGACAAAACCAAAATGTGAGAGACAAAAAAATTATTCATGCAGGAAACGTAAAATGCTGTGGGGTTCATTCCTTTTGTATAAATATTTTTTTCTGTAAGTGTCAAAAAAAAAAAGTGAGGGGATACCTAATATATGTGAAAAGTAGCTAATTTTGAGACTAAAATGAGTGACTTTCCTTGCAATGAGGGACAGTTGAGAGGTATGGTTCCTGTTCACAGGGCCTGCCATTGTGATTGGCTCATTGACTTTATTGGGGCCAGGATTTCACCCCACATTTCAAAAAGCTTTACAGAGTTAATAAGAAGAAACATAGAAATGTGGGGCTGGAAGGGGCCTCAGGAGGTCATCTAGTCCAGTGTTTCCCAAACTGTAGGTCACAGAAGATTTCTAGATGGGTTGCAGGCCTGTTGCAGGGAGGAGATTCTGGGGTGGGGGATATTGAAGAGTGAACCCACACAGCAGTGGCAGCTCCTGTCCTGACATTGCAACCTGGTGCACAGGATCAGAGTACTTATGAGGTTTGGCCTGGTTGCCCGTCTGTTATCACAGATGGGCAGCTGGACCAAATTATAGTGAACAGTGTTGTGATCTGGCACACAGAAGGGCCCTGGGCCAACTCTGAATGGTGCTGCAACCCTGTGCGCCAGGTCATAAAACTCAGAGCAGGAAGCCTGGCCCAGCCCTGAGGCACAGGAGCCACCACTGCAGGGTGAATGTGGGCAAGATCACACTCCAGCCGCGGCCCCAACCCAGACCTCCTCTCCAGGCTGGGATTAGGCTTGTAGTGCTATGGTGAAGAGTGCTGCTGTGGGTGGTCATTGCCCTCTTGGCAGGGCGAGGAGGAGGTGGTGGAAAAAGAGGACACTAGCCTGTAATTCTGGGAGGCCCTCCACAAATTTGGAGCCTTGGTGAGTCACAAAAAAGACAAAATGCAATTGGTTGGTCACCTTACTTAAAAGTTTGGGAACTACTGATCTTGTCTATCTGCTCCCATGCTGAGGCAGGACTAAATATACTTAGACCATCCATGATAAGTGTTTATCTAACCTGTTCTTAAAAACCTCTAATGACAGGGATTCCACATCCTCCCTTGGTAACCTGTTCTAGTACTTAACTATCCTTATACTTAGAAAGTTTTCCCTAAAATCTCCTTTGCTGCTGAGTAAGCCCATTACTTCTTGTCCTGTCTTCAGAGCACATATAGAACAATGGATCACCATCCTTGCTATAACATCCCTTAACATATTTGAAGACTTTTATCAGGTTCCTCCACAGTCTGTTTTTCTCTAGATTAAACAGTCTCAGTTTCTTTAACCTTTCCTCATAGATCAGATTTTCTAAAGCTTTTATCATTTTTGTTGCTCTCCTCTGGAATGTCTCTAATTTGTTCATATATTTCTTGAAGTGTGGTATCCAAAACGGGACATAGTCCTCCAAGGCCTCACAAGTGACAAGTAGAGCAGAACAATTACCTCCCATGTTTCACATACAACACTCCTGTTAATATACCTAGAATATTTGTCTTTTTCACAGCTGCATAACTTTGTAGATTCATATTCAGTTTGAGTTCCACTATGTACCCCAGTTCCTTTTCAGCAGTGCTGTTGTCTAGCCAATTATGCCCCATCTTGTGTTTATGCATTTGATTTTTCCTTCCTAATGTAATAGTTTGCATTTCTTTACTGAATTTCATCATGTTGATTTCAGACCTGTTTTCCAATTTGTCAAGGTTGTTTTGAGTTCTAATCCTGTCTTCCAAAGTGCTAGCAATCTCTCTCAGCTTGGTGTCATCAGCAGATTTTATAAGCATACTCTCCAGTCCATTATCCAAGTAATTAATTAAAATATTGAATAGTATTGGGACAAGAACAGACCCCATAAGGACCCCACTAGATATGAACTCCCCATTTGACAGCAAACCATTGTAACTACTGTTTGAGTATATTTCCTCAGACTGCTGTGCACCCACCTTATAGTAATTTCATCTAGATCACATTTCCCTTATCAGAGTGTCTTAGAGGACTGTGTCAAAAGCCTTACTAAAATCAGGATGATAGTGGACTTCAAAAAAGCAGACTTTAACAAACTCAGAGAATTGGTAAGTAAGGTCCCCTGGGAAGAAAATTTGTGGGGAAAAGTAGTTCAGGATATCTGGCAGTTTTTTCTCAAAGAAACAGTATTAAAGGCCCAACAGAAAACTATCCCAGTTTGGAGGAAAGAAAGATGGAATCATGGACAATTGCTTTTTTATTCCTTAGCAATTTGTGCCTATTTTGACTTTTTCTAGGATTCCTTTTTAATGAACAGGTTATTAAAGAGCTCCTGACCAGCCATATTGGCCTCTTACTATTCTTCCTATATTTCCTCCACAGTGGGATAGTTTACCATTGGGCCTTTTCCCTATAGATTTTCTTCCAATTGGACCTTACCAGTAATCTGAGTTTGTGATTCTGAAGGTAGTTGGCAACTTGGGTGAAAGTGATCATAAAATTACAGATTTCATGAATCTAAGGAAAGTAAGGAGGGAGAGCAACACGAGGACACAAAGTCTGTAATTTTATGGTCACTTTCACCCAAGTTGACTTCCACCTTCAGATTCACAACCAATTCCTACCTGTTAGTCAGAATCGAGTTTAAAAAGTCTAAAATGACTGCCACCCGAGTTACTTCCTCCAGCTTCTGAAACAAGATGTCCTCAGCACATTCCAAGAACTTATTAAAGATTTCCAACAGACGTCTGGGTAGTTAAGTCCCCCATTACTACCAGGTCTTGTGTTTTGGATATTTCTGTTTGTTCTAGAAACGCCTCATTCACCTCCTTCTCTTGAGTTAATGGTCTATAGTAGACTCTTGCCATGACACTGCTCCCTTTTTGCCCCTTCTGTATTCACCCTGACACTTTCAATTGGTCTGCCTCTCTCCTTCTTGTGTACCTCAGAATCAGGGCTGGATTAAAGAATTTGGGGCCCTCTGCACTATGGCAATTGAGGCCTCCTACCTTCCATACTTCCAAGGGAGGGTTTCTCTTACCTGTAGGAGGCTCTGGGGGCTTGGGTCCCTCCCTTTGGGGGTAACCGGATCTGGAGGGGATTCTATTCTGAGGGGTGGGAAGCCCCGAGGGAAGAGTCAGTGGGGTGGGAGGCCCAGGTGGGGGTTAGAGAGTAAACCTACTCCTCACTCACCCCACAGAGGCTCCTGTCTCATGGGGCTGGGCTGGTTCTCCGCTCTCGCCCATTGGCTCTCAGCTCAGCATGCAAGCATTGCCCTGTCCAGTGATGCCCTGCCCTGCTCTCTTCCTGGCCCTGGGTTGAGTTTTGTGTGTGTGTTTTCTTTTTCCAGTGGTCGGTGGCACCCCAGAGATGAGGATCTCATGCAAGTGCACTGAGTGCACTGTGATTAATTCAAGCCTGCTTAGAACAACTGTATATATTCTTGATATACAATGCAGCACCCACTCCTTCTTTTTCCGCCTCCTCTTCTGAACAAACTATTCCCCTCCAGGTCAATAGTGATAGAAATAGGAAGAGAGAAAAATATGTTTTCAGATGTTGTCTGAAAAGATGTGGCCAATTCATGAGGTGGAGCTGTACAGGAGAGTTTGCTCAAATAGTGGCAGGATATTGTGAGAATGGACAGAGAAACCTAGACAGGCCAGCAGAATCAGTGAAGAGAGCCATAATGAGAATCTTAGTTCCATGTGGTTGCATCATGTTCTGTGCATGTTCAGTGTATTCTTTGTTTTATTTTGGCAAAATGATTAATGTTTACTAGGGGCTAATGACATGCCTAATGTAAAGTTTCCAGTGAAGGTGGTTTATGAATAATATTCAAAACAAACCTCCAATTAAAAAGATTAACACCTGATATTCCCCCCTTTTCAGGTTTTTCTCATGTAAAAGCTGGGAAATACTTCCTTAGGTGAGGAAGGAGGCAAGTTGGCTTCCTAACTCACATAGAACCAGCCTGGAATTGGGCACCAAAACTCTGTGGGTCTTCCATAGGTAATTGAAAGCAAAGACAATTCTTTGGAAGCCGACTGCTGCTAGTGGAGCTTTGCTGCCACAGAGTCCTCTGCCAGTTGTTGCCCCTGAAAATCCCCCCTTTCCAAGGAAGAGGGGTTGTAGGCCAGGTAAATCTGATTCAATCAGCAGAGAGAAGTCTGTTGGCCCCATAACACTGCCCCTAGCTTGTCCCAGCCAGATCAGAAGAGTCCGACCCCCACAGAACATCTGCAAGAGAGCTTCCATGGAGACAGGAATGGGGAAAGTATTTTGCAGAACTCTGCTCTGCCTCGTTCAGCTCTCCAGCCTGGAATTGAAAAATTGGAGCATATTTTTTTTATATTCTGATACCTCACAACTGTCTACAATAGTTTTGTGAAACTTGTCAAAAATCATCTTTCTCTGATTAACAGCAAGCTTGGAAACAAGCATGGAAAGTCTTAGCTTCAAAGGAATATATTAACTAAAGTTATGGATAGTTCAAAGTAAAGTCTTTATATAGACATGTTCAACTTCTGTCACTTCAGTAGTTTGGTGCTGCTATAATATCAACTATCAACTTAATGATACTGAACTACTGAAAATAGAGTTTGGCAGTATCATGTTGAAACCCATCACAAGGTTCATGGGGAATAGTAATAGCCTTGAATTTGCCAAAACTGATGAGCAATTTCCCTCAAGCTATTAATCACTGACACTACTGCTAGAACTGAAATTTCTGACATTATTACAAATAGCAAGAGACCACACTGGGAATATTGTATTCAGATCTGGACACCTCTGAATCAGAATGAGATTCACTGGAGAGATTTGAGAGAATACAAAAAATAGAGCTGAAGGGATTAATTTGAGTGGAAAGATTATAAGAACTAAATATAAGAACCTTGGCCAATCAAAAATGCTGTCTAATATGTATGTTTTTCTAACATATATATTAGACAGGAGTCAGGATTTCACCCTGGGTATTTCAGGTGCTGTACAGAGATTAAAGGCAGTCAGTTCTCTGTCCTGGTCTAGGTGTAATCATAGTCAGCTCTCCATTCTGCTCTACATGTACTCTCGGGCTGCTATTTTTTAAGCATACCATCGAGTTTTTATAGTTTTTTTAATAATGTGAGGGACATTGGACCACCCGCTGTACAGTTTTTTAATGTAGAGATGTGACAGTTCCATAGTTTGGAATCTATTAGTACACTAAATAGCTCAAGTACTATGTATTTAGATTTGTTGATTTTAGATCCCCTCCTCATCCCAGAATATAAATACATGATAATATATTATCCTGTTATAATAAATCAGATTTAGAAACATATACAAGTATGTACCTAGAAATAAATTGATATTGCAATTATATAAAATAGATTTTAAAAAAAATAACACAGAAAGCCCTTTCCCAAATCCTGCCCAACCCCATACCTTCTCATTTTTTAAAAAAGGCAGGTAAATGTAAATCTTTTGGTAAGATACTCTCATTGTGAATTTCTCCTAGCCACAAGACTTTGAAACAGTAGGCTTTGTCTACACTATGGACCACAGCCCTCCTGCCGGCATAATTAAATCACCCTCCAATGAACGGCAATAGCTATGTTGATTGTAAACACTGTCCTGCCGACATAGCGCTGTCCACAACGGCGCTTTTGTTGGTGAAACATATTGATCGGGGTGTTTTTTTTTCACACCCTGACTGACAAAAGTTTTGCTGACAAAAGTGCTAGCATAGACAAAGTCTAAATGTTCATCATATGAGCAGAAAGGGCTACAGTGCCCTTATTCACTCCATCCCCATTCATTTTTTTCAGAGTGCTATTGGGGCTGCAAATTATCCTGATGAAAGATGGTTGCTTGGTATCCTTTGTCATCTCATTTTGTTAATGGTTTTTAATTTGATAGGAGTACTGTGTAGGGAGCCTTACCTTCCCTGCTACACCTTTATATTGGAATGATGTCAGCAAGTAACTTCTTTTTGAGGGGTCTGCTCAGTTGTGCCCAGAATAACTATCTGAACCTGGCAGATTAAATGCTCCTTTTTGGTCTTCTGGCAGCCTCTTCATACACCCATCTTTCATTTTCAGTCTTTTCAGGGTAATGGGGCCCTCTCTGGTTCAGTTGATTCCTATTTGTTTTTTTCCAGTGAGTGGTTTCAGATGTGTCCTAGTAGATCACCTCTTTGTACTGTTAGTTCTTGCCTTGGCAGATCTGACTTGTAGGTCTTATACCCTCCCTTCCCCTATACCTGTCAGGAAGGCAGGGGTAAGGACTTTAGGAGCTGCAACTCCAGCCCTCACCATGGGCGGATTCCCTTGCACTGAGGTGATCCTCCCATGTCCAGCTGTTCTTGACCCAATATTCACCAGCAGCGCAAGGCAAAGTAGCCACATCACAGGGGAGAATCTGGACCTTAGTGTATATTGAACATTTTCAAATGGAAATTAGCATTGTGTTGTTTCCCTAGCTACATTTGTTCAGCAAGCTGTGATTAAGCAATCTCTTATTATGTGGCATCTCTGTTTTTCCTGGAACCAGATCTCATGCATTACTAAAGTCATCATGTTAGCATAAGCAATTGCTACCAGTTTTCTGAATCCATACACACTGTTTGACAGGGGAACTTACCTAGTACTTTGTGCAATTAATTAAAAAAATAAATACTGAAGTTCCTTAACTGAATATTGCAAACAATGAGGATGGAGAGGAAATCATTTAGAATTGTTAAAGAGGGTATAATTAGGAGGATGGGATTAAGAAAGTGAAAATGTAGGTTGAATATCAGGAAAAGTTTCAATAGAGAATCTATTAGACTGTGAAATAATCTCCAAAGGAAAGTGCTGGAATCCCCATAACATGGAATGATTAAATGCTAGGCTGCCCAAAGCACTAGGAAATATACTGCAGAGAGCAAACCTGCATTGACAAGGAGGTAGGATTAGATGATTATGCATTAATCTAGTTCCATCTCTTATGAAGATAGGTCTTCTGTAGATTTTTTCTGTTTGTTTTCTCTGTGGTTCTTGTAGAGTGACACCTTAAATTTCTCTGCATATGGAGTGTCTGAGTAGGCACTTTCTGCTATGCTGCACCTAACCTTGGTGATATTCCTAGACAATCCATAGAAATTAAATTCTTCTAAGTGTAGATATGAACATGGTGAGGGAAGAGATGGATCATGAAATGTAGCTCTGATCTACTTCTACATTCTGAAATTACATTTTTCTCCAAATTAGTCCATTCCCTCATCCTCAGGATGGCAACACAGGATGAAGCCCTTGGAGGCTGGGTGAGTATGCAAGCTTCTTCGTAGTGGCAGGCACTTGTATAGCAACAGATAATTTATTGTTCCCCAAAGCATAGCTATGTGAGCGAGCTTCTCCAATCCAGGATACAAAATGCTCTAAGTTATTCTCCATATCTGTTCTCCTGCACAACCTTATGTAGTTATGTGTCCCCACCAACTGCAATGTTCTTATTTTTTATTTTGAGGAAGTTCTTTTCCAGTCATTCTTTTTCTATTAATGATTCTACGTGCATTTATTTCTTATTCAATTTTTTAAATTTTACTACATTTTCATGAACTCTTTTGTTTAGAAAATCTATATATTTTAAATCTGGATTTCAGTGCTGAGGCATTAGAGTATTATGGACTAAAATGTAAGATTATTTTAGCCAGATGGATTTAGAGTCACTTATATACAATTTGTCAAAGCTGTTTGCAAAAAAAATATTGTGAAAGTTTTAAAAACATATTAAATTGTGGTGTCAGAAAAGATGAGATTACACTCTACTAGAAGTAAACCCTGTAATTACCAGTGAGCACAAAATAGACTCAGTATAACATTTTTTGTTTATGTTTGTATATATGGTCTGAGTTGGCAGGAGATACTCCCAGACTTCTCAAAAGTGCTGGCAAATAGTGTTTAAAAGAAGATGATAGATATAACAAACATATGTCTAGAGGGCATGCATGTTTGTTTGAGCAATCCATGTAAAGTTTACACTGGAAATATTCAATATCAAATTATTTGAATGCAAAATCAGTTTGTATAGATTACATTTGTATTAAAATGTAGGAATAGAAAATTGATTTGTATTTCTGGCACTGTTATCCTGGCCAGGTAACAAACTTAGTTGTGATGACCTTGAAGGTCTTTAAAGTAAATTCAGTGAAACTTGTGTGAAAGACAGTCTTTATTAAGTAACTAGTGATCCTAAGCAACAACCCCAAGGTCTTCCCAAGCATTTTATGATGTTAAATTATCTGTACTAAGTAACTACCTCTCCAGTATGACCAAAGTCTGCTCAGAATTGGTTATAGAAACAGCAGCAGCATCTCATCCTAGGAAACTGACTGAACTGCTTTGAAATTCAGTGCCCATAAAACATGCATTCTACATGCATACAGTTGGTCAACGTTTTGAGTGCCCCTGGAAATTTGTTTTGCTTAGCCTCCTGGGAATTCCTCTTTTGTAAAGGGACTCCTCAAATAGTGCAGAACTGACAGCAGCTCTGTGCCACCCTCACTTTGGATCGTGGTATAGAGGTTGTGGTCAGTGGAAAAGGGCAGAGATGGAATACACTCTGGCTATTCCCAGTTGCACGAACAGCACCACCCCGGAACCCCACCTCCTATCCACCCACCCTGCTCCCTGACTGCCCCATCCAGAAATGCACAATGGTGTCCCAATCTCAGTAGTGGCAACAGGTGCTACTGTCATGCAAATAAATAATAAAAATATAGGAGTCTACCTAATTTGAGCCAAGATGCATTGTGGTGATGATTGCAGTATGACAAACTATAGACTAGAATAGCAGATAGGAAAACTGAAAACAAAACAACAGTTTCACACTAGTCTCACACTAGAGTCAGTCTCACACTAGTTGTGCTAACTACATTGGCTTCACTGAAGAAAACACCAGATACACACTGGGTCCTTTATCAATTAAGTCCAACAGCAAAAAGTTTCCTATTTGTGTTTTCACGGGAAAGCATCGCTGAAGTTATTGAAAGGAGAACCATATGAGATTTTGAAAGTTGTCCTTTGGTCTTTGTTACTATGTGGACCAATGATTTACATATTTATACATAATTGTATGCTGTGTGATTATGCTGTTATGTTTTGTTCTGCTACTGCCAATGTGAACTTTGATTTCTTACTTTCTCAGTTGACTTTTCTTCTGGCAGTTGGTATATTTGGCACCGAGTGTATAAATGAGACTGCCTTCAATTTAGCAAGTCTTACATTAAAAAGAGCTTTTAAAATCAGGTTCTCCTTGGTGCTGGGAAAAAAATCTAGATTTTGAAAGCAAAATTACATAACCAGGTTGCATCAATTTGTTGTAAGTTATGCCTGACGCTACTTTAAATAGAGTTCATGTCATAAGTCATTTCTTCTGCATCAAATAATTGTATGATTACATACATAACTGATTTTATACCTAGTTTTAAAAAATCTTGGCAAACTTTTCCACAGTGAACACAAATTATATGTTTTTGTGTAGTATTTTATAAGATTCACAATATAAGATGTGCACTATCAGTGTACAATTAAACTTTTACTTTTGAAGCTAGAAATCTAAGTATGTCTTATTTTCTTTATCTTCATCTCATCTGCTTAGAGTTTAGCATATCTTTCTGAACAAAGACATGTTTGTAAATGATATTAAGTTTTGTTTGGCCTTCCTCTCCATTTAAAGTACTCAGTGGACCCTAATGTGATGTTATGATCCCCTAGACTGATTGATATATAAACATAAGACAGATGGTGTAGAGATGACTCTGATGATAATTCATTTTTCAGTTAGTCATGAAGATACTTTGATTACTGTGTGTTTAAGTAATTATAACACAGTGTTCAATGTTAGTCTTGTTCGTAGGGAACACATGGGAAACAAGTTACACGTTATTCATGCCCAACAAAGGATGCACTGTGGTGTGACCATTTTAATTCCTAATGCTAGATTAGAAACATAGGACTTTAAAATGTGTCATACTGTGAAGTAAATAAATTAAACATAAACTGAATAAAAAGTTAAGTACATAGTTTTTTGGCATAAATATTTATTTTGGAAAATATTTGTTGCTATATGAAAGAAACTAGTATGTTTGAATTAAGGTTTCACCTTGCATGCAGCTCATTAAAATCTCACGTGGCATGTTTTGAGGTTTACATGAGTCCTAGATATAATGCAGTTTGCTTGGTTCCTTGAATAAAGCATTTTAAGTGTAAATACTGTGAAAAAGATAAACAACACCCATAAGCTTTAGAACGAAAAAATGTTTTGGTCTAAAAAATGTGTGCACAACCATCTAGTGACAGTGAGTAACATTCATAGAAAATCTTGATAATATTTAGTTGCCAATAAACCAATAGCACGTAACACAAATTTATTTATTAAAAAAATCACACCAGTATTTCTTGACATGACTTTTGAAACAAAATTACATAATTTCAATTTTACATTGTTTACTCCATAATTAATTGTGATTTTATAATGTCTGTTTCCATAATAGGATAATTGACCGCTTAGATGGAGTTCGTTTGTTGTGGTCCTTGTTGAAAAATCCTCATCCAGATGTTCAAGCAAGTGCAGCATGGGCTATCTGTCCCTGCATTGAAAATGCTAAGGTGAGAATATATTTACTAAAATGTAATTGTTTATAGATAAGACTAAGATTTAGTCACAGATATTTTTAGTAATAGTCATGGAGAGGTCACGGACAATAAACAAAAATTCATGGCCATGACCTGTCCATGACTTTTACTATATAAATATCCCTGAGGAAAACTTAGCAGCTCCTGTGGTCCCAGGTGCTGCTGCTCTGCAGAGCCCCAGGATACCACTGCTCTGGGGGCCCCTGGCGGCGGAAGTCTAGCTCCTGCACTGGCCACAGAGTCTGACTGCCTACAGCCACCTGCTGCTTCGAGGCCCTGGGGACTGCTACTTGGGTGCTCTCTGAGGCCAACCGCCCAAGCAGGATCTCGAGTGGCTGGCCCTGGGGTAGCCCTGGGCTCAGGTGCTCCAGGGGCCAACCCCTTCCCCTCCCCCGGAACCATCCAAGCAGCGGCTGGTGTGGCTGGCCCCAGGACAGCCCCCAGGACTGCTACTTGGGTGCTCCCCAGGGCAGCTCCTGGGACCGTTGCTCAGACGCTCCCTGGGGCCAGCAGTCTTGGGCTGCTGAAGCAGCAGTCTGTGCAGCTGGCCCCAGTGAGCTCCAGCCGCTGGCCCCAGGGCCAGCAGCTTTGGCAGCCCTGGGGTCAGCTGCACCAGCCATTCCAGCTGCAAAAGTCACAGGGGTCGCAGAAAATCACAGAATCTGTCACCTCCGTGGCAGAAATGCAGCCTTATTTATAGATCATAATTACATAATCACATATTTCCCATGATTTTCAATAATTAATGTTTACAGTTTTGCTAATTAGTTGCATTTTTCTTGTATCCTTTTAACTGCTTTAAATAATTTAATTTATTTATTTGAATATTTAAAACACAACCACAGAAACCCATCTACTGCTCATAGCAATCTGGTTGTCTTTAATTGTACTTTCTCTGTTTGTAAAATGCCATATTTATAATAACGTACCAGAACTCTGCACACTATTCCCAGTAAAGCACCCTGAAAGGTGCTAGTCAAACAATAATGGAAATAAGTGTTCTATTAACAGTCTGTGAACAGCACAGGTGGTGGCTCTCTACCCTACATACCTCAACCATGTTCTCAAGGGATCTTCTTTTGGCTTGAGAGCCTATTTCAGTCTCCATGCCAATGAAATCCTTAGATTCTCTGCTCAGACTGTTAACGAAAAGTGTCAGTTGTGAATGGTGGTTCTTGTGCTGTAGTCAGTTGTGCACAAAGAACTGGACTATTAATTTATTTCATATAGACTGCCAAACAGAGATAAAAAGGTGACTATTTTTCTTTAGTGACAGAGTCCTGTGGCACCTTAAAGACTGACTAAAGTATTAGAGCATAAGCTTTCGTGGGCTAATACCCACTTAGTGGGTATTAGCCCATGAAAGCTTATGCTCTAATACTTTAGTCAGTCTTTAAGGTGCCACAGGACTCTTTGTCACTTCTGCAATTCTACCCCTCTGATTCTATTTTCCTTCACTAGTCTAGAATGGATTAGACCCAATGACCCATACTACAGTAAATATGAAAGGTTTTATTTCTCTTAAGCATACCCTAAAATATCTAGTAGTCTTGCATCACTAACTCTTGTACGAGGCTGAAATGATTTCCTCCAATTTCTAATGAATGTCCCCATTAACACAAGATTTGATTTTCCTTTGTACTCTGTCACTAATGTAAATCATTCTGCACGACATTTAAAGACCTGATCCTGTGAGGTGCTGGAGCCCCCTTGGAAGTACTAAATTAGTGATACCCAGGTGTGATAGAGGAGGTCAGGGAGCTGTGGCAGAGAGCTTGAGGGGAGATATATTAACTCAAGGCTAATTAGGGCGTGGCTCCCTGTAGACTAGGGAAGCAGGCAGCAGGTTAATTGGAGCACCTACAGTCAATTAAGGTCCTGTTAGGAACTCAGTAAAACCCACTGCTTCAGGCAGACAGGGGGAGGAGTTGGAGCAGAGAGCAGCTTGGAAGAAAGCAGAGGAGAGTTTGGAATGAAGACGACCCAGACCCAGACCTTAGGTAAAGAGACACCTGGCTTGTGTAGAGAGAGGGGCAGGAAGCCCCACAACCTGAAGGTAGGAGAGGGAAGTAGCCCAGGGGAAGGAATAGCTAGTTCAAGTGGTTTACCGCTATCCTTAGGGCCCTGGGCTGGGACCCGGAGTAGAGGGTGGGCCCTGGTCCCTCCTTCTCTACTCCCCTCCTCTAGGATACTAGTGGGGCAATTAATAGCCTGCTCAGGGGCAAGAAATGGCTCCCTGAACCCTCCACCCCCAAGAAGAGAAAGCACAGGACCCAGTATAATAGTGCCAGCAATTTGCCACACAGGACTGAGGCTCACAAGCTGCAAGAGACTCTTTAATGTGTCTCCTTCAGCTCTTTGTTGAGCATGATATTAAAATACTGTATGATTTAATTATTAACCAGTCTAAGTTATTAACCAAGCTGGATGCTTTTACTAAGTTATTAACCAATTCTAATTGATAAGATAATACCTAGTCAGTCAAAATGCTGTGAGAATTAGAGAGAGAGAGAGAGAGAGAGAGTGTATGTGTGTGTATAAATGAAACAATGAATTCACACTACTGTAGCTCTTTTGGGTAATGATGATCACTAATTTGGCTCCTGAAATATCACTGTACTAAATGCTCTCAACTCCCACTGAAGTCAACATTTCCTTTGAAGAACTAATCAACCTAGAGGATCAACAATTTCTGTGTATCTACTTTTCTTCTTAATGCTTTATAAACATCATGAAACAGTTGAAGGGACATTTCCTCCTAATTCTGATAATAGATTCAGCATCTTACAGTTTTCCACACTGATTTCTATAGATCACTTACTTGCCCCTTTTCTAAACTAACCAAGTCATTCTGAATTATATTGCCCTTTCTTTTTTATTGATACACTCTCCTCTAAGGTTTTATATTAACAAGTGATGTGTCATGTGTATTTCCCTTCTTTCAAAAACAGATGCACCTGTCTGTATCTTGGACTGTAATTACCTGTACATGTTGCCTGCATTTGATAGCTAAGACTTTTCTTTATACAATTGATTAGGTCCCCCACTACCTGTGCTTAGGGACTATACTGGGTACTTAGCTCATTTGGGCTCTGAGAGTTATATTGCCAGAAACCCCCACCACATCCCTGAAATTCCTTTCAAAGGTCTTTTTCCTGAGGTATAGAGGACAATGGAACAGATATTGTAGACTTAGGCTGCATTAACTTTCTGTTGGCCTTTTCATTGATTTTGTAAAGAATGGGAAGCTCTGTACATCATCATCCCAGCCCTCCTGCCACCTCTCTCTGCCTCCTACCTAACTTAAGATCTCTGACCCTGCAAAAAGATCTCTGTGTGTGGTCTGGGAAATGGGGGCACAGTGACATAGAGGCAGT
Organism: Dermatemys mawii; assembly: GCA_007922305.1. NCBI lineage: Eukaryota > Metazoa > Chordata > Testudines > Dermatemydidae > Dermatemys > Dermatemys mawii. Next base: position 19,626,960 of record ML677349.1, read on the forward strand.
TACCATCCTTTCCCCCAAGCACCAAATTGGAGAAGATCCACATAAGGGGATAATTATGGCAGCATAAAGGGGGCTACTTGCATGTAATCAGAATTATTTATGTAGTTACAATTATAATTACCTGTTCATATAATCGACCAAGGAACGCCATGCACTTGATGCTTTTCTATATATTGTGATATAAAATGGAGTCCGTTGCTTTAAAAGAAGCTTATGTACTGTGGCTTTCCCATCCCTATCTAGTTATGTGTAAGCTATGTGTGGAGTAGCTGTGGGCCTAGGATTTGGGGTTAGCTTCTTTTTGTTTCATTTTGGATGAGCTGCAGCAGTTGTATGCAGTGTGTGGGTTTTGGACGGTGAAGCAGAAAAGGAATGCCCATTGTAACCTATATTTTGAATATGGATTTTTATAATTGTGCCATACAGCTGAACAGCCATTTTCCTGCAAAGACACGTAATGTGCATGGAACTTAAAGATTATGTTCTATAACATTCATATTTGTTTTGTGCTGCACATGTGAATTGAGTGTTCAGTGTACCTCTATAATTCTTTCTATACTGAAATAAAATAAATTTCTATAACTTTTACAGAAACTAATTAAATATACTAGTTTAGACGTTTAACAGAGTTACTGTGCTGGATCTAATCTATCACACTGAAATGGCCTCTATTAACATAGTATCTAGGCACCTAACAATCTTTAATGTATGTATCCGCACAGCTCCCCAATGAGATAGGAAAATGCTGTTATCTCCATTTTATAGATGGGGATCTTAACTGCAGAGAAACTAAGGCCAAGTCTACCCTAGCGGGGGTGGGGAGGGGATGTCAACCTAAGATACTCAACTTCAGCTACGTGAATAGCATAGCTGAAGTCGGCGCATCTTAGGTCGACTTACCTGGCGTCCTCATGGTGGCAGCGTGCTCCCCCGTTGTCTCTGCTTGGACCTTTCAGCCAGCTGGAGTACTGGAATCGATGGGGAGCACCTTTGGGGATCGATTTGTCTCGTCCAGATGCGATAAATCGATCCCCGATAGATTTATCAGTACCTGCTGATCTGGCGGGTAGTGAAGACCAGCCCTAAGTAACTTGCCCCAGGTCACACAGGGAATTGAACTCAGGTTCCCTGAGTCCTAGGCTAGAAGAGGCCACATGTACACCATAGTACAGGGATCAGCAGCCTTTCAGAAGTAGTGTGCCGAGTCTTCATTTATTCACTCTAATTTAAGGTTTCACATGCCAGGAATCATGTTAACGTTTTTAGAAGGTCTCTTTCTATAAGTCTGTAATGTATAACTAAACTATTATTGTATGTAAAGTAAATAAGGTTTTTAAAATGTTTAAGAAACTTCATTTAAAATTAAATTAAAATGCAAAGCCCCCCAAATCGGTGGCCAAGACCCGGGCAGTGTGAGTGCCACTGAAAATCAGCTTGCGTGCCACCTTCGGCACCCGTGCCATAAGTTGCCTACCCCTGCCATAGTACCTGATTTGGGTCATTATGCTGTAGAAAAGATATTGAATTAAAGTTAAAACTTCTGTTTGTTAATACCAAAAAAATGATTTGGTTAATGTTATTGTGTGTGTCATAGATTTCAGACATTTTTTAAATGATGAGGTAGGTTGTACGGGACAATGCATAAACCATTCCACCTCTGGAAGCTACAAATGATAGTTTTCTGGTCCGAAGTTAGTCACTGTTTTTATACATCACTAAACTACTATATATGATGGATTGCAGAGTGGCCTAAGAATGACTTGCTAGCAAGCAGTTGCGAGCTGCCATTGATGTGACTGAGGGAGGGGAACTATGTGGGAAACTTTGCACAACTGCCAGTGCTGCTAGTCACCCACTTTCATGAGCATGAAATTAGTTTTCAAAGTCTATATATATATAAACTATAAATATATTAATACACGCCTCTTTTACATAGCAAAAATAGAGGAGCTATGTAGGTCATTAATTCAAAAGAATGATCTTAATGGAAACATTTAGATTAATTCATTAATTCAATATGTAAAAACCACTTACTATAGTAATGTTGGTAATGACAGAATATCAGTGTACTGTCCAAGAAATGCAAATAATTTTGAAAAAGTGCAAAGAAAAGTATACTCAATTCTGTTGATATTGGAATGTTAAATTATGCATTATGAATCATTGTACCTCAAAAACATTATATCTTTCATCCAAAGCACAGAAATTCTAACAGAAAAATGTAGCAAAACTCTACACAAGTTTTATTAATGCTATTGTGAAATTTGCCTGTGGGGTAGCAGACAAAAGCTCTTCACACCACTGAAGGGGACATTGTCAATATGATTTTTTAACTAATGCATTAAAAAAAATCAGTTTTCTGGGAGAGCGACCTTTGAAGAGTAAATCCTGACATTTAAAAAATTGTTATAAGGGTTTTCTGCTCCTCTCTTTATGTTTAGAGAAATCTTTTAGATAGTCCTGAGATCAGAACACTAAACATGCTCAGGCTCACCATCCTTTCCCTTGTCTATTCTCTCTGGGCTCACACCTGCTTGATGTCTGTTCATAATTAATTTCAATTTCAGCTCTGCTGCTGCTGTTACTGGTACACATCCTTAAAGGGCTTGGCAAAGGATGAGCACCATCAACAAAACATTGAAACTGACTATACCTTAAAGTTTGCTGTCAAGTTAGTAAAGCAATAAAATGGAAAAAAAGGGAAAGATTCCCCCCCCACCACCAGAGGTGAAAGTAAGCCGGTATGCCCCAGTACGGCACACTGGCAAGAGCCAGTGTGCCGTACTGAACTGGCTTCCCCAGTGGCAATTTAAAGCGGCTGGAGCCCTGGGCCCTTTAAATTGCTGCCAGAGTCCTGGGGTAGCAGTGGCAGCCAGAACCCACAGGGCTCCAGTGGTGATTTAAAGGGCCCATTGCTTTAAAGACCCTGCCTCTTCCGGTTGAAGCTACGCCTCTTCAGGGTAAAGCCCCTGCTCAGGACTCCGACATACCTGTAAGTCCTTTAAGTTACTTTCACCCCTGCCCCCAACCCCTGATCTCTTAGGGGTTACTTGTAACAATGAGGTTCAACATTTTCAGATGGAAGTGTGATTTTCAAGTTGATGGCTCACCTTGAAGCCCTACATTAAAGCTTCATGGGGAAGCAGCAGGCTGAGCAGCCATGCAGACTGTGTATCCCATAGCTGCCATGAAAGGGGATCTCTCTGTATTAGCTCCACATAGGTCAGCATAAAGACTAGGGTGGAATGGATGGGTATGGCCATGAGATTGCCATTTGTGTAGATCCAGTGACCTCTACACTCAGAGCCCATATCTAGAGTAGGGCCATTGGTGGAGCATGTGCTACTTTCTTCTTCCTGCCATATAATTATTCAGGCTTTATGCAGGAGAAGTGTATTTCACCTGTTACAGAATCATTTTAACATTACCATATGTGCAAACCTACAATGAACCTTTGTAACAAAGAAAGTTTGTTGCATTTGTAAAGCTTTCTGATTATAAAATAAAAATATTGCCAGTTACTGTTTTAAATTAGTGAGGATACTTTGTTTCCACATTTCAGTAATAAAAATGTTAGAACAACAATTTAAGTAATTCCAAAACTTTTCTGAATACTGTACATAAAGTTACGCTTTTATTCTGTCTTTTTTGAAAAAATGTCACTTTATAAATACTTGCTTTTGCACCATGTTTTGGATGTCAAAATTCCCTATATGAGCACATACAATACTTTCCAATTTTCTTGTTTTCTTTGATATGCTTCTTATATTTGCATACAGAAACCTTGGCAGTTTGAAGTTGATGATCTTATTACCCTCCTTCCGTTTTCCTATTTTTTTTCCTGTAAACATTTTATTTTTTACACATCAGCTGAGACTCTGCTTCTTTATAGTCTGCTAATTGTAAGGAATTTGATCTTATTTTATGTAATTTTAAAGCCATGCAACAGAGAGCTAGAATTTCCTGATACTAAATACTGTGACAAAGCTCCAAGTTTGTACTTGTGGGTCCTGCGCTTCCTGGCACATTTAGGGGCCTCAGAAACTCATCTAGGCCCCAGAGTGACCTCCCTTTTTCAGTATAATTGGCAAGAGTCACCACCTAGTGAGTTACCTTCATCATAGGCCAGTATGGAAGGTGGAAAAAGGGGGAGAGCCCAAGCCCACCCTCTACTCCGGGCTCCAGCCCAGGGACCCTAATAGTATCAGCTAAGATGGCTGACCTTTTATCCACAAAACACAATTCAATTCCCTGGGCTACTTCCCCACAGCAGTCCCTGCTTCTTCAAACTCCACTTCACCCTTACCTCAGGGCCTCCTTCCTTCTGTATGATAAGTTGTCCACCACTCAGTCTCACCAACAGCACAACTTCTTCCCACAGCTCCTGACACCCACAGCCCACCTGACTAACTGGGAGGTGTTTATCTGGATTCAGCCAGTCCCTGATTGGCTTCAGGTGTCCCAATTAGGCTAGCTGTTTCTGCTCCTTTCTAGAAGGTTCTTAATAGGCCCCAGGTTTCTTGATTGGTCTGGAGTAGCCTTTGTTTGGCTATCCAGGGAACAGGGACCTGCACATCCTGAGACTAATATACCTGCCTTCCAGCACTCTCCTATATCCTTCTGGTCTGACTCCGTCACAATACCTATATAAAATGTATTCCTGTTCACTGAAGGAAGATTTCGGCCTACATTAGGGTGGGCAAACTTTTTGGCCGGAGGGCCACACTGGGTTTCAAAATTGTGCGGAGGGCCGAAGGCCCCGCCCCCTATCTGACCCCCACCCACTTCCTGCCCCCAGACCCATCCAATGCCCCCTGATCACCCCCTCCAGAGACCCCCTCCACTCTGCCCCCCCAGAACCCCATCCCCTATCTAGCCCTCTGCGCTCTGTTTTCTGACTGCCCCCTCCCGAGACCTCCCCACCCCCCCCAATCACCCTCCCACCTACCCTAACCACCCCTCCAACAACCCCCACACCTAAGTCCCCCCACCTACCCTAACCACCACCCCCCACCTGCTTACCTGCTGAGGCGGGCGCCAGGCCCCGTGGCTCGCAGCGCTCCGCCCAGCCCCTGGGCTGGGAGCTCGGGACCCTGCGGTCTGCTGCGCTCAGCCCCGTCCCCAGCTCGGGAGCACGGGCCCCGTGGCTTGCCGCGGTCGGCCCGGCACCCCAGGCCGGGAGAGTGAGGTGCGGTGCCGGCCGCGGGCTCGCTGTCCCAGGTTCTGGGCGCCATCTGGCTGTGGCCTGCTGTCCTGAGTGGCGCGCCAGCCCCGCTCTCAGGGCGGCGCGCCTTGCCAGCCGCGGGTCCATTGTCCCGGGCAGCGCACCCGGCCAGCAGCTGGCCCTGCTCTCCGGGGCGCTCTGAGAGCGCCCTGCCCAGGAGAGTGGGACCACTGGTCCCACTCCCCCGGCAGGAGCTCACGGGCCGGATGAAAACGGCTCGCGGGCCACAGTTTGCCCACCCCTGGTCTACGTTATCAAGAAGATAGTAATTATCAATAAGAACTATTAATTCATTTTCCACAATATGATACATTCCGTAACAACATAAAAGAAGACATGGTACCTACTCTAATATGGCTTTCACTTGATAATAAAATGGTTTAAAGTTGTCTGATGTAGAAGTGATACTTTTCTGCAACCCATCATCTCTCACAATTCTGGACATCTGGGCTTCTCTCCTCTTTCTGAAGCTCAGGGAAGTGGATCAGCATTTTGGGACCAAATGGTCTGGACATGCCCCTCTGTTTGAGTGCCGGATTCTTTGCCTCTGCAGTAGAAAACAGTGATAGTTTCTTTTGCTCCCACCCTTGCTCTTTCTATTTTAACATTTCTGCCCAATTTTTGGGGGAGTGGGCAGCAATGCCTTTTTGGCATTTATCCTCTTTCCTGGATCAGTTCACCCCTTTACGGATTTAACCATCACTGAGCCTTTGGTACAATGTCTCCCTGCCAGCCCCTCTGACCCTTACAGGCATGACAGAACAGGCAATAATGCATCTTGTTAAATCCAAGCAGTGCTGTATATGTGAGGCAGCCTTCCCAGGCTCAGCAGACTCAGGTTGCAGGCAACAAAACTGTACTACTTCTTGGGCAACATCCTGATTAGAGCTCCATTGAAGTCAGCAGCACAGAGGGCCATGTCTCGGACATTGAATCTCCTCTAGGCACATATCTTCATCATCAGTGCCAAGAAAAGTTCTCTGGTTCCATCCACCAGAATAACCCACCTGAGGGTATAAATAGACACTTTGGTAGTGAAGATCTACCCATCATTAGAGAGGTTTCAGAAAATCTGGAAATTTATTTTCTTGCTCCAGATCCGCAGGAGGCCTGCAGATTCCTGGTATTGTGCATAGGGATCACTCCATGGATACAATCATGCATCAGAAGTCGTCAAGTCTTCATATTAAAGGTGTGAGACCACTCGCTGGAACACATAAACAATCTTCTATGCATCCGATGAAGTGAGCTATAGCCCACGAAAGCTTATGCTGAAATAAACTGGTTAGTCTCTAAGGTGCTACAAGTATTCCTCGTTTTCTTTACAAACAATCTTGTACAGGTTCTGACACAGGTATTCAACTCCCTACAATGGTGATCAACCCAGAACAATGTCTGCAAAGGCATGTCCACTTGCCTTCCAGGCAGTAGAAGTAATGAGATGGACTGAACAGTTCTTCCTTTTCCCGGGAGCAATCCACATCAAAGGGGACCTGAACGAAAAGGCAGACTGGCTCAGCAAGTACTGAGTCAACAACTCTGATTGGTGCTTAAATCAGCAGATTTTCAACTTAATTATTCAGATGTTTAGCATCTCTTCATCCTACCTGTTTGTGAGTCATATGAATGCAAAGAAGCCAAAATACTTCACAAGGCAGCTTCCAGGTCTGTGGGGACAAATGTCTTATTGCATAGTTGGTTGCAGGGCCTATGTTATACGTATCCACCCTTTCCATGACTGGGGAAGGTGGTCCAGAAAAATAATATGAGAACAGGCAGCAGTAATACTGATAACTCCTCACTGGCCAAGGAGATGTTGATTCTCAGACCTGACAGAGCTGAAACAGGAACCCCTCACTCCAACTTCCATGGAGACCAGACATCCTTTTGCAAAGTGCTCTTCTTCCTTCACACCTGAAACAGCTTCAACTAACTTCCTGGCTATTGAGATGGAATGGAAGCACCAAAAGGTCTCAATCTATCCTCCAGAGTCATGAAGACATTGTTTTCATCTAGGAGAGTATTGACACATACACCTCTATTTGGTCCAGCTTCAACAACTGGTGCCAAAAGCACAAGGCAAATCCCAGAAATCCAGGAATTCCAACCATTCTGGGCTTTTTCCATAGAAGAATAGACAGACGCCTTCATCCCAGTACCATCGCATGTGAGTTGTCAGCTCTTAGTAGCATGCTCTTTAAAGGATCTTCAGGCTTCCTGGCAGACAGTCCACAGGTAGCCAGATTCTTCTGAGCAGTCCAATTAACCACACCAGTGGTCAAGCTACTCTTACCAAAATGGAACCTTCCACTAGTTTTGAAGGCCCCAACAACCAGTTCCTTCAAGTCTCAAATTTTAGTGTCAGCCTTTTATTTATTCATTAAGACTTGTTTCTTAGTAGCTGTCACATCTGCCAGGCAAGTGTCAGAGAAGGATGCCTTATCTATACAGGAACCTTACTGTATGTTCCACGAGGACAACGTGGTGCTCAGAACACCAGAATCCTTTCTTCCTAAGGTAAATTCCTCCTTCCACACTTCTCAAAAGATTGTGCTTCCTTTGTTTTGTCCAAAACCACAGTATGCAACTGAAAAGGTGTGGCACAGCTTAGATGTCAGAAGAGCATTAAAATCTATCTCAAGTGTACAGAATCCACAAAAATAGGCTGTGTACTGCCAACCAAAATGCCAGGGATTCAGTGCTTCCAACTCCTCCATCGCTAGCTTGTTTAGATTTTGTATTATAAAAGACTGTGAATTATCAGAGGTTGCTGTCGCAGAAGAGATCAAGGTGCAATCCATGAGATCCTTAGTGACCTCACAAACAAGTGCCTCCTCTTCAGCAATTTGCAAATGAACACTTGATCTACAGCTTAACATCTTCATTAAGCACTACAAGGTGGATTTTCTGTCTTCTGCAGACTTCCTTTGGTAGGAGGATGCTTCAGGCAGAAATAATACAGACTTGAGTGAGCTCACAGAAAGGAAGGGTACTTCTTTCCCACGTAACTTTTGTTTTATAAACCTCCCTACATAACAGCTCACAGCTTGCTACTTCCCAGGAGTCCAGTATTGTGGGAGACACTGGGCTGCAGAACAGTAAATTTCTTACTGATAGTTTACTGTCTGCTAGCAGAGTCTTCCACAATTCCACCCACCCTGAATGGTTCATAAGCCAAGTGTCAGATATTAAGTGGAATCTTTCAAATCAAGATTGGATGTTTTTCTAAAAGATAAGCTCTAGGAATTATTTTGGGGAAGTTCTATGCCTATGTTATACAGAAGATCAGGCATATATTATATAGATCAGGTGATCACAGTAGTTCCTTCTAACTTTGGAAAGTATAAATGTCTTAATCTCCATTGGTCTAATGTACATAGCTGTTTCATTATTAACGAATATTCCAGTGATGATGATGCTATGCAAAGTTTATAGTTTGGGAATAACTCATCTGGCTACAAGCGGGAGCAGAGAGGACATGGCCAGACTGTGGCACCAAAATGCTGATGTGCCTCCATGAACTGTAGAGAGAAGAGCAGCTCAGATGTCCAGAATTGTGGAAGATGCTGCTAGCAGAAAGGAAATGACTGGTAAGATCTTTTCCATTATTTCTATGTCTCAATTTGTTAAGTTGATTATATATATATATATATATATATATCTAAAAATATTTATATATATATATATATTTTAATATCTAACAGGAGAAATAACTGCAGTTTCCATCTATATCCTCTCTTTCCTAATCATCTCTTATGCTCTTGCTAGGATTGCTTCCCTCTGCCTTCATATACAAACTATACACAGTGTTCCACCTGGATTCATAACTGCTGCTGTTCAGAAAACATAATTTAGATTTCATGGAAAAAATTAAAATTTTTTGGGAAAAATCTCAAATCATCATGAAAAGTAATTTTTTTTAAAAAAAACAACCTGGGATGTAATTTCTCAAAAGGATCCATTTTTGAGTCATGGAGTCTGGCTCCTGACTCCCTGGCAACCTATCAGGCAAGTATGTGGGAAACCCAGCAGCCCACCAGGGTCACTGTACAGTTATTCCAATTATACTTTTTGTCTCATACTTCAAATACAGTGGTGCTTTACAAGATGCCCTAAAAGGCAAATCGTGACCTTTCCTCTATGGCCACAAAGGACTCTTACCTTAGTAGTTCTGCTGCTTTTGTTCAGGGGAAATTGGATTTGGGAGCTCACACAGGAATGTGCACTCCTGAAGGCCACAACACAGAGCACAGAAAGTGTCCTGGGAGATTGGAAAGTTGGAGGGAGCAGATATAATCCCATCTTGGGGGGGGGGGGGGGGCGGGGGGGGGGGAAGAGGAATACAACAGTCACAAAGACTAATGTTGCAGTAGCAGCTGTAAAATGGCCTGAGAAAGGGAAGATTCATTCCCTCAGTCACACTGGCATTCTGGTTGGTTCTGGTTTGCAATGGGAAAGTGGTTGAAAGGGAAGGACCTGTGCAGTTAGGGTGACCGGATAGCAAGTATGAAAAATTGGGACAATGGGTGAAGGATAATAGTCTATATAAGAAAAGCCCCAAATATCGGGACTGTCCCTATAAAATTAAGACATCTGGTCACCCCACGTGCAGTATCTGGTCAGTACTGCTCATTAGACACCAAAAGTCTGGTTACTGTATAATTGCAATTGGCCTCCGCCGCTGGTGGATGGGAAGAGGAGTTGCTGCTGGAGGAACTGGCTTCCAGGCTCTGGCAGAGAAGAAGGTACAGGTGCTGCCTGGGGAGGGATCCTGACAGCACGAGGCGTTTGACGAGCAGCCCAATAGCTGAGCTTGCCGCCCATGGTGGTCTGTCCCACTTTCTCAGCCTGCTGGGGCCCTGGCTCTCTCTGACCCTTCATTCTGCAGACCGAACCCCGCCTCCGCCCCGCTGTGCCTCAATTGCCCCCAGCTCCATGCTTCAGGGACTACTCTCCTCTGCCTTGTTATACTCCAATTCAGGAGTCAGGCAGGCTCCACATTAGCTCTTTCCTGCCCAACTCTTCAGGCGGCAAGTGAGTGGCAGGGAGGGTGGAGCGAGTGATGGGGGTCCTGTAGTGTCTGGTTTTCAAAATTTGAAAGTTGGTGACCCTAAGAATTACCCACTGAATAGCATGCTTACTTGGCTAAGGATTTTGCCTTAATGCTTAAATATGGGCAGCAACATATAGCCAAAGTATTTGGTTGTCTTCTGATTTCTCTAGGAAGAGCTGGGGAAGTAATCTGCCCTCTCAGGCCAAAGAACAGCTGTAAAGCCACTTCACAGCCATTATTGCAACTCTGAGGCTGCAGTAGTCTTTGCAACCTCAGTGGGGTGAGAAGGATAGGAAAATCTGTGTAGGATCAATGTCACTACCCAACCCTGCCCCCACCTCGATATCTTGTGCACTGGCATAGCTGGGCAACCTACTGGAAACCTGTCCCACCATGTGAGATGGAAACTCATCAGTTCTGCAACCATGGGAACCTTCACAACTTCTGAGACGGGGGCAGGATTTGCCTTACCAGCAATGATGGAATTTGCCTTACCATCTGCAATAATGGAAACTTTCTCAGCTTTGGAGGAAGGGCAAGATTTGCTCATAATATGAACAATGAATAGACATTTCCTTATTTAAATACTATGCTCCCTCTTCTCTAAACAACAGAAGTAGAGTGCTTTGCCTGTTTTGTTAGTTATCTAAGAACATTCATTGATGGGAAATAATGTGTATTGTATTTTCTAAAACTGAGGTCAGAATTTTGAGGTTTATAAATTGCGTTGTGCTTTAATATGCCAAATTATAGAATTGGCAATGGAGAGTAAAAATGGACAGTTTCCATTAGAGGAAAGGTAGTCTAAAGATGACTTGATAATTAAAGTTTATTTGAACAGCCATACCATCACATTTTTGGGCAAAAGCAATCAGAGCTGACAAATTAGCTTTGACATCTTAAGCTTTGTAAGATGTTCTAAATGTAAAATACTACTGATTTTAGTAGAGAAACTTTTATCTGTAATATGAACTATTTTTAAAGATGAAACTGTGTTTTTGCAGTGCAGTATTTAGTTTTCAAATAAGAAGATCAACAGATTCTTTTGAACAAACGAGAGAAGAATCTGGTTTCAAAAGAATTTTTTGTATTAATTCCTGGACAAGTACTTTGTGTCTCAATTTAGAGATGATGAGCTTTGTTTTCTCAATGGAAATCACTACCCCAAAATTAGGTATAATATGGTAATGGGAAAACCTGAAAAGGGGCCAGAGAACTTGGCATAAAAACCCCAACATTCAGATGTTTTCCAAATCTGTGTTTTTTGATTACAGCTAGAAATATTGCAAGACTTCTGTAGTTGGTGTTCCCAATTAGGCAACACATTCTTCAAGATGAGGGTTTTTTACAGTATTTCTGCTCCTGTCAGGAGCCAGTAGTGTATAAGTATGTGAAAATAAAAATTAATGAAAGAAAAGTTCAGTACATTTTGCTGAGGTGGTGTTTGAGAGGATCAGTAAGATGTCCAAATCAAATGTGTGATTAGAAGGCAACAAGGCTGCAACTTCTCTTAGCATAACAAAAAGGGCTCTTGTCCTCTGAAAACCTGCCAGATTTTTGTTTTACCTGTTTGTTTTTGATTGTAAATCTCTCACTATTCTGACAATACAAGTTTTGCTGCCCTGTAGCTAGGGGAAAAAATATATGAGAGTGCATGGTTTATTTTGGCCTTCTGGTCTATTTCTTACAATTAAAAAAAAAAGTTTTAACACCCTATCCTATTTTTATAGGTTTTCTCCTGTTTTTCATTTAAGATTTAAATATTACATTTCAAATGTCAGTGTAATAAAAATTTGAAGGTACTTCTTATTAACTTGGTAATAACTTTTTGTCCATTCTACTTTTTGATTTTCTCAGCATATGGCCCCTTGGTTTGTTCAGCCCCGTGTACAATTTTTACCTTATAAACAGGAAGCATCCACGCTTTATCAAAACAAACCTGTAGGACTTTGCAGGGAAAAATACATTTATATTAATTATCAGTGAGAATGAATAATATTAATACTTTAATCTATGGCGTGTGTTGCTTAGAGTTATCCTTACAAGACAGTATTCTTTCTGCCTTACCCTCAATCAATAATTCTTACTTCATGAGGACTATTTAAGAAGTGAAGTACCACTTGATGAGTAAAAGTTGTTGAATGAGTACCAGAATTAATGTGGTAAGTTCACTCAAATACATTTTCCCCTATTTTACAATATTATTTACAATAATTTCCAAAACTAAGTGTTTTGTAGTAGAATTATACAGGAAGATGCTTTCTAAGTTTTTCAAAACAACACTAAACGTTTGTATTTTTTTGAATAACTCCATGTGTAACTTTTCAAAAAGAAAATAACAAGTCTAAATAGTGAACCTAAATATGTTTAATACATTAGAATTTTATGGTATGTAAAGGCTTATTATATCTTATATGTACAAAGTTAGTAGTTTAGCCTTAGGCTTGAAAAGTGACACTCTCCTCTCCATGTTTAATGTCAGAATTTTATTATTCCCCAATAGCAAACTAACTGTTGAGCCAAGATTTAGAAACAATATCATTTACATTTCTATAGTAAGATTTTAGGATTACTAGTATATATTAAAGCCTCACACACTAGCATTTGGCAGTGACAGACCTTTAGGGTTTGAATCACAAAAAGGTCATGTATTGATTAGTTTAAAAGGTGCACTTTCGTTATATAGCAAAAAAGGTTGTATGTTTTATTCCTAATTCAGAAAGAAAATTGAGTACAAAGGAGATCTCTGAAGCCATATATGATTGTTGGGGGTTTTTTTGTTATGAAAGCAATTTGTAAACATAACTGCCCTAGGCTACTTGAACATTAAATGAGAGTCAGAGAAGAACACAAACAACTGAAGATTTTGTTTGGTAAAAGAAATACTAATAGTATGAAGCTTTATCTCATTAGCAAAAATATACTCATATAAAAACATCTAAAATAAATATGGCACTTGCATACAGTAGATACCTATATGTCTCAATCACAAATTCAAGTTGAAACTTAATGTAGTAATCAAGGTATATGGTTATGTTAAATGATACTAAAATATTGAATTTAAATATCTTTGCAAGAAAATCTTTTCAAAAGGTCTTGTAAAGAGCACAGTATGACATACCAGATCTACAAACTCTCAGTTCTTTCTTCTCATTATTATCCTGATTTCCTGCTTCTCTGCTTTTCTTTCTGTTTTTCACAGACCAGCAGACTACACCCACAGTCACATATGGGAAACTTTCCTGACGTGGTTTCTGCAGTTTCTCTCTGCTTTTCATTACTGATAGAAGGTTCTGTCCCTGTGTTTAGCTGGTTTCACAATGGATTCTCAAGACTAAGCTCTCTTTCTTACTACTGGGTTTATATGCTGGCATACCACCAGTCTAATTTCACCTTACTTCTTTACAAAAGGCAGAAGGTATATTCTTACTATAGTAGATATTGGACATGTAGGGCTATAGTTTCCATGTATGGGCCTGGAAAATCTGAATTTTAACTTTTTAGAGATTTCTACACATCTTTACATCAGTGGGTGGGGCTGAGGCAGCGTACCTCATCTTCGTAAAAGAGCCTTCCCCTTCAGAAGCATGTAGAGAAATCCCATAGAATTTGAACAATCTGTACGGGTAGGGGCATTTGCAGGGAGGCTCAGTCCTTCACTTCAAGGGGATAGAACTCGTAGCAGGCAGAGCAGGAAGCAGAGTAGGATAATCCAAACATATACCCTGCAGCAGGGGTGGGCAAACTTTTTGGCCCAGGGGCCATATTGGGGTTCGAAATTGTGTGGAGGGCCGGGTAGGGAAGGGTGTACCTCCACAAACAGCCTGGCCCCACCCCCATCTGACCCCCACCCACTTCTTGCACCCTGACTACCCCTCTCAAAACCCTCACCCATCCCCCCCTTACTTGTCCCCTGATTGTCCCCTCCGGAGACTCCCCACTCTAACCGCTCCCCCACGGCCCCACCTCCTATATAAGACCCCCTGCTCTTTGTTCCCTTACTGCCCCCTCCCGAGACCAACCCACCCTAACCCCCAACCCCAGGGACCCCACCCCGTGTTTAAGCCCCTGTGCTCTTTGTTCCCTGACTGCTCCCTGAGACCCCCCCACCCTAACCACCACCCCCAGGGACCCCACCCCCTATTTAAGCCCTCGTGCTCTTTGTTCCTTGACTGCCCCCTCCCAACACCCACCCACCCTATCCACCACCCCCTGGACTCCACCCTATCTAAGCCTCCCTGCTCTTTGTTCCACACATGAGCATGCATTTGTACCGGGCACCTGAGTCTACTAATCTACTGAGTCTGCTGCAGACTACTTACTAAAGTAAGTAGTCTGTAGTTGTTCTCCTCATACTCCAAACCAAGGATATAAAGGGCAGTGCAGACCAACACCTCTCCAGTTCTTTCTTAACTGCTGCGTGGCCTGAGTCAAAATTATTTGTGTCTGCCTCGATTTTTCCTTTACTTAATATCTATAAATACAATTAGTAAATAGTTTTAGTAGTTTAGGCTTAGGTAGGTCTTCATTACCCACCGGATCGGCAGGTAGCAATCGATCTTTTGGCGATTGATTTATCGTGTCTCCTTAAGACATGATAAATTGATTACCAGTGGCACTCCCATCGACTCCGGAACTCCAGCTCGCCGCGAGGCGCAAGCCCGGAGTCAACGGGGGAGCGTGCCGCCGACCGGTGCTGCCATGAGGACGGCAGGTAAGTCGACTGAAGATACGCCAACTTCAGCTACGTTATTCATGTAGCTGAAGTTGCGTATCTTTGGTTGACCCCTCCCTCTAGTGTGTTAGTGTAGTTTTATAATTAGTATAGTTAGCTTAGTTCTCCCCACCCCACGGAGCATCCCAGAGAGGAACTGTGCCAAGAGTCCCAGGGGTTTGAAAACTTTGTTTCCTGCCCCCATGCCTTCTCCATCAATAACAAACACCAGCACAGCTTTTATTGCAGGGGTGGGGAAACTACAGCCCGCGGGCCACTTGTGGCCCGCAAGCCGTTTTTATCCGGCCCGCAAGTGTCTGCCGGGGGAGAGGGATCAGTGGTCCTGTTCTCCTGGGCAGGGCACTCTGAGAGTGCCCCAGAGAGCGGGGCCGACTACTGGTCGGGCGCACCGCCCGGGACAGCGGGCCCGCTGCCAGCGGGGCGCGTCACCTTCAGAGCGGGCACGGCGCACCGCACGGGTCCCCGCGGCCAGCCAGGTGCGCCGCCCTGAGAGCTGGCCCGGCGCGCCGCCTGGGACAACAGACCTGTGGCCGGCTGGGCGCACTGCCCTGAGAGCGGGGCTGGCGCGCCGCCCGGGACAGCGGGCCACAGCTGGACGCTGCCCGGAGCCCGGCACAGCGGGCCTGCGGCCAGCCCCGCGCTCCCGGCCCGGGGTGCCAGGCCGACCCCGGCAAGCCGCGGGGCCCACGCTCCCGAGCCGGTGACAGGGCCGAGCACGGCAGACTGCGGGGCCCCGCGCTCCCAGCCCGGGGGCCGGGCGGAGCGCTGCGAGCCGCAGGGCCCAGCGCCTGGCTCAGAAGGTAAGCAGGTGCGGGGGTGGTAGTTAGGGTAGGTGGGGGGGGCTTAGGTGCGGGGCTGGTTAGGGTAGGTGGAGGGGTGTTAGGATGGGTTGGGGGTCTCCAGAGGGGGCAGTCGGGGAACGGAGAGCAGGGAGGCTAGATAGGGGATGGGGTCCTGGGAGGCAGAGTGGGGGGGTCTCTGGAGGAGGTGATCAGGGGACAAGGAAGTGGGTGTTGGATGGGTCAGAGGTTCTGAGGGGGGCAGTCCAGGGGTGGGAAGTGGGTGGGGGTCAGATAGGGGGCGGGGCCTTCGGCCCTCGGCACAATTTTGAACCCTAGTGTGGCCCTCGGGCCAAAAAGTTTGCCCACCCCTGCTTTATTGCCATGGGAATGCTCACATTGCCACTGTATCTCTTGCACCTTCCCTCCCTGAACTTGCGAGGGGTGAGAGCTTCACCTATGGAAGCACCTCATGGAGCAGTCTGTGAGGACCCATTTGGATCCAGGCCAGAGAGATCCCCCATACAGTGGCCTCAGACTCTGAGCACTGCCCCTCTAAGCATGAGCTCTGGAGCAGAGGCTAAAACTCTTAAGCCATAGGGCATGTCTACAAACTTTTGCTCATGCAAGTTACATTAGCGTAAAGCCGCTGGAATTAGTATATTGCTTATGCACATGCATGCCTGGCTCCTTGCACTGGTGATGCAGGTACTCACCAGGAGTATTTATCAATGCACAAAGTAGTGTACCATGTGTAGCTATCCCAGTGTGCAACTTGCCACCATTCAGCACTCTGTCTTTTTGGAAGTTTTAGCAATGCACAGTAGGGCAGAAATGAGTCATGCAGGGGTGTCTGGGACTTCAGGGTCAAGTTTCCATCATGCAACTTTCTCCACCCTATAATCAAACTCTGTTCCATTATTTTCACTTCTATTTTGAAAATCTTATGAACCCACATAGGACTTATCATTGTCTGTCATCTCTGACAGAAGCCTGGAGCCCGCACAGCTCTGCACTATTGTCATGAGCATTGACACACAATCTTCTACTATTTGAAGAGTTGTGGGTAACATGACTGCTTGAGGACAGATTGCTGTTGGACATAGCCACAACCAATTCAAGATGGTTGGCAGTGTTTACAGAGCAGCTGCAAATGTTGGAGCGCTGCTTCTGGGCCTGAGAAAACAAACACTAACTGGTGGGATCACATCATAATGCAGGCTTGTGATGATGAGCAGTAGCTGCAGAATGTTTGGATGTGCAAGACCACATTCCCGAATCTGTGCACTGGGCTTCCCCCGGCCCTCCAGCTCAGGAACAGCAAAATGAGAGCTGCACTGACAGGAGAAGCGTGTAGCAATTGTACCATTGAAACGTGCAACACCAGATTGCTACCAGTCTCTGGTAAATCTTTTTGGAGTTGGAAAATTTACTGTGGGGGCCATTATCATGCAAGTGGGCAGGGCCATTTATCTTCTTCTGCTACACAGGACTCTCATCAATGTGCAGGACATAGTGGATGGATTTGCAGCAGTGGGGTTTCTGAACTGCAGTGAAGCAATAGACTGCATTCATATCCATATTTTATCACCAGACTCCTTGCTACAGAGTACATCAACAGAAAGGGCTATTTTTCAGTGGTTATGCAAGCATTAGTGGATAACCAGGAATACTTCACCAACATCAATGTTGGCTAGTCAGGGAAGGTGCATGATGCTCTCATCTTTAAGAACACAGGACTGTTCAGAAAGCTACAGGCGGGGACATTTTTCCCAAAAGGCAGATTAAGATAGGTGATGTTGAAATGCCAGTGGTGATCCTGGGGGAACCCAGGTTACCCCTTGATTCCCTGTCTCATGATGCTGTACACTAGGCACCTTGACAGCACGAAGGAAAGATCAACTATTGGCACAGCAGGTGCAGAATTGCAGTTGAATGTGCTTTTGGTAGACTGAAGGGGCACTGGTATTGTTTACTCACAAGATTGGATCTCAGTGAGAAAAATATCCCAATGGTTATAGCTGCCTGCTGTGCTCTGAATAATATCTCTGAAGCAAAGGGGGAAAAGTTGCTCTTGGATTGCTGGGCAGAGGTGGACTGGCTTTTTGCTGAGTTTGAACAATCAGACACAAGGACTATCAGAAGAGCTCAACATGGAGCTATATAGTTGAGGGAGGCTTTGAAAGAGAACTTTAACAGCAAGCTACGGTAATGTGTGTGGTTATGGGGCGTTTCTGGAAGTGTTCAGACAACAGCATGGATTTCTTAAAGCTGCCATGACTATTCCTTGCTCCTGAACTCCTTGCTTTGACCTCAGCTTGATTTGGATTTTGCCTTCTGACTCAGACCCTGACTTTGACTCTTATCCTTGGTATAGACCCTGGCCTGGAACCAGACCGTGCAGTCCTCCGTCACTCCCTGTCTGAGGCTTTCTCCTGCTCTGACCCTTGGTCCTGACTGCCTCTGTTAGAACCTTGGCAGTTTGCTGGGCCACCCTAGCCTGTGGTGAAGGCTCACCCTGGTGGAGCATGAAAACAGCAGGGTGCACCCTGCACAGCATGCTCTAGTCTAGCGGGTATTGGAGATGCCTGAGTGGGTTGATCACTCCTAGCAGGAGCTGGCCATGTTTCAAGCCCAAATATTGCAGCTCACAACAGAGAACCAAGCTCAGTGCAGGCCTAGCTGGCACAGCACACCATGGATAACCAGCTGCTACAAGCACAAGAGGTCTGGCAGCAGGAGGAGAATACTGCTCTGTAAACTCAAACTGCAACGATGTATCCAGACTCAGGCCCCCCCAGATCTTCTCCAAAAATGTTTGAATGGGGACTACCAAAAGTTCAGTATAGTTATTAATGCAACCTGCTGTTTCTGCTCCACCCCCAGTTCTATCCCACTAACCAAGCAAAGGTAGGACTCATTCTTAGCCTCCTAACAGAAGATGCATTGGCCTGGGCCTCATCCCTACTCAAAAGAGCGAGCTAGACATTATCAAACTGTGATGCCTTCCTCCAGGCATTTTCTGCCATATTTGATAATCCCCACCATGCCTACTTGGCAGAGATAGCCCTTTACAAATTCCATCGGGGCAGGGACCAACATTCTCTTACACCACCCACTTTCAGTGACTAGTCTCTGATACTGAGGGGAGTGAAGGAGCCCAGCTCTACCAGTTCCAATGGGGACTACACAGAGATTAAGGATGAGCTAGTTCATGTGAAGGCCCTGACAAACTTAGATGCCTTCATAGAGCTGGTCATATGCATCTATAATAAACTCAGCAAAAAAAGTGAAGAAAGGAAGGAGACTGTGTTACCACTTGGCCGGTGCCCCTTGGTATCTGTCCCCAACCTAGATCCGGAGCCCATTCAGCTAGATAATGCCATTTGTCATATGACTTCTGAGGAAAAAGAGCATTGTGGCCACCATGGGCTTTGTTTCTACTGTGGATGATCCAGCCATACTCTTTCCAGATGCCCATCCCGAACTCTAGCATGACTCAGTTCAGGAAACAACCACACCTTGGCTTGGTAGAGGGAGTTGGCCTAGGCAAGCCCCAAGATAATGCCCCCTTACACCTCACCAAGGCACGTCCCAAGCATGGTGAGCACTAGCTGCACCTTAAGGTTCAGGTCTGCCTCCATGTGTCAGGGAAGCTGTACCAAATTCCGCCACAGTGGGCACTGGTAGACTCCACGGCAGCGCACAACTAATCACTGATGCTGATACAGCCCAAGCCCTAGGTATTTTGTTTCAATTAAAGACTATCCGTGACCTAGTGGAAACTACAGAAGGCTCACTCCTGCCAGTGTCACAGGAGATGGTGCCTCTGGAATTTGCCATTCTGAACCATAGGTCAGTCTTTTGGTTCAGGGACCATAGGTTGCTCTTTGGCATTTCATGGTTGGTGGCTCATGATCCAAACATCCTTTGGCATGAGCCCCAGGTTAGCTTCTGCTCCAAGTTTTGCCAGTGAGTCTGCTTGTGTGCACATTCTGGTGAACCCTAGAACCAAGACATACACTTCTGGGCTCTGGCTGTAGATGAGTTTTTATCACCCCAGAATTGACTCCAGCAACTATGGTAATACCCTACCACTACATTGTGATTGTGACTGCTTGATTGAGCTTTAAGTGGGGAGCAAGGAGAATCAGGTCAAGGGTTTCATAGGGCCTTCTATCTCTCCTTCTGGGCCCATAGTTCTATTTATTAAAAAGAAAGATGGAAGCCTGTGCCTATGTGTGGATTAGCAGACCCTCAGTCAAGTTACTGTCAGGAATTGATACCTCCTTCCATTCATCCCAAAGCTGCTGGACCATGTATGGTTGGCCCAGATATTCACAAAACTTGAGGGGCCTGTAGTTTGGTTTGCATTTCAGCCAACGATGAGTGGAAGACGGCTTTTCAAACCCAGTGCAGCCATTACTAATACTTGGTAATGCCACTTGGCCACACAAATGCCTCTGCAACATTCCAGCACTTCATGAATGAAGTCTTCCATGACCTCCTAGACCAGAACATTGTAATCTATTGAGATGATATCCTCATCTTTTCCAAGGATCCTAAACAGCACACCCAGCATGTCTGGTTGGTCATGGAATGGCTCTACAAACATCTCCTGTATGCAAAGCTTGAAAAGTACAGCTTCGACCAGCACTCCATGGAGTTCCTAGTTACATCCTCTCACCCAATGGCTTCCAAATGGACTCCAGGAAGATGGAGGTGGTAGAGACCTGGGTGCCCTATCCCCAAAAAATCAGGAGCTGCAATGCTTCCTGTGATTCACTAACTTTTACATATGCTTCGTCTCTGGGTTTTCAGGCCAAAGTGTCCCACTGATAGTGCTTCTCTACAAAAACTCTATCTTCACCTGGTCTCTGGAGGCCCAACAAGCATTCAACCACTTCAAGTTGACTTTTCCAAGCACCCCAATCCTGGTTCATCCTGACCAGGCATGACTTTGTCATTAAGACCAATGCCTCTAATGTGGCAATTTGGGCCATATCCTGTCAAAGGTGTGGTCCTCAACAGCTCCCCCACTTTTCACCTACTATTCATGGAAGTTCACTCCAGTCTAACAGAATTACAAAATTCTAAATAAAAAGCTTCTAGCCATCAAAGCAGCCTTCAAAGAGTGAAGCCACTATTTGGGGGGTGCTTAGTATCCAGTACAGGTATACACAGATCATAAAGAAGTAGAATACCTCTGCCAAGCCAAAGCCCTGAACAAGAGGCAGCTTTACTGGGACCTGCTCTTCACATCTTTCAATTTCACCATCACTTACCACCTGAAGACTAGAACAAGACCACTGATGCCTTGTCCTGAAAAGGGGAATATCTCACCAGCCATGAGCCTCTCCCCTCTCCCACATGGAGTTCCCATATATTCTTAAGCCCTGTAATTAGTCTGACCAGATGTCCCAATTTTACAGGGACAGTCACAATATTTGGATCATCCCGATTTTTCACACTTGCTGTCTGGTCACCCTACCTGGAACTGCCTGTATGCCTTAGTTGATCAAGACCTCCTGTCACTGATCCACTCAGATATAGAGAAGAATTCCCTTCCAAGGAACTGAAGACAGCGAGCCAGGAGAAACACCAGGGCTTACTCTATGTCAAGGGTCACTTGCATGTTCATAGAATATCAGGGTTGGAAGAGACCTCAGGAGATCATCTCGGCCAACCCCCTGCTCAAAGCAGGACCAATCCCAACTAAATCATCCCAGCCAGGGCTTTATCATGCCTGACCTTAAAAACCTCTAGGGAAGGAGATTCCACCACCTCCCTAGGTAACACATTCCAGTGCTTCACCATCCTCCTAGTGAAAAAGATTTTCCTAATATCCAACCTAAGGCTCCCCCACTGCAATTGAGACCATTACTACTTGTTCTGTCATCTGGTACCACTGAGAACAGTCTTGATCAGAGGTGGGCAAACTACGGCCCACGGGCCACTTGTGGCCCGCAAGCCATTTTTAATCTGGCCTGTGAGCTCCTGCCGGGGGAGTGGGACCAGTGGTCCCGCTCTCCTCTGCCGAGCACTCTGACAGCGCCCCGGAGAGCAGGCCGGCTGCTGGCTGGGCGCGCCGCCCCCGCAGCGGGGTTGGCGCATCTCCAGGGACAGCGACCCCACGGCTGGCGGGGATGGGGCACTGCGGGGGACAGCGACCCAGTGGCTGGCGGGCCAGGCGCGCTGAGGGAGACAGAGGCCCTGCAGCCGGCGGGGCACGCTGCTCAGAGAGTAGGGCTAGCGGGCTGCCCAGAGCCCAGGACAGTGGCCCACAACAGGCCAGGCGCTGCCTGGAGAGCGGGACTGGCCCATGGGTGGCCGGGTGTGCTGCCCCGGACAGCAGGCCTGCAGCTGGCTGGCCACACCATCTGGAGCCCGGGACAGGTGGCCCGTAGCTGGCCGGGCACTCCACCTGGGTAGTGGGGCTGGTGCGCGCCCCAGAGCCCGGGACAGCTGGCCCGCCAGTGGTCGGGCGCCTTGAGCCCAGGAAAGCAGGCCTATGGCTGGCTGGGCACTCTGCCCCTGAGCTGGCCGGTGGCTGGGCAGGCGCTCCGCTTGGAGCTCGGGAGAGGCTGGCGGCTGGCCACGTGCTCTGCCTGGAGCCCAGAAGAAGCATGGCTGGCACTCAGCCCGGGAGAGCGGGCCTGGTGAATGGCCCCCCTTACCTCTAGCTCTGGGGATCAAAACTGCTGTTTTGCTGGTCTTCACCATGCTTTTCAGTGATGGGCAGTCATTTTTAGCACAATCTTCAGGGAGGATTCTGCACACAAAACTCCACATTCTTAATATATGACGTCACCACCCCTTCAACGCAGTTTATTTGAATATCTCTGAATTGTTAATTTCGTGAGCATTCATGGCGCACCATGAGGTAGTCTGGATGCGGGAAGTGGGAGGGGCTCAGGAAGGGGTGGGGCCAGGCTACCCAGCCCTCCATACAGTTTCGCATCGCTGATGTGGCCCTCGGGCCAAAAAGTTTGCCCACCCCTGGTCTAGATCCATCCTCTTTGGAACCCCCTTTCAGAGAGTTGAAAGCAGCAATCAAATTCCCCCTCATTCTTCTCTTCTGTAGACTAAACAATCCCAGTTCCCTCAGCCTCTCCGCATAAGTCATGTGCTTCAGCCCCCTAATCATTTTTGTTGCCCTCCTCTGGCCTCTTTCCAATTTTTCCACATCTTTCTTGTAGTGTGGCCTCCAAAACTGGACACCGTACTCCAGATGAGACCTCACCAATGTCGAATAGAGGGGAATGATCATGTCCCTCAATCTGCTGGCAGTGCCCTTACTTATACAGCCCAAAATGCTGTTAGCCTTCTTGGCAACAAGGGCACACTGTTGACTCATGTCCAGCTTTTCATCCACTGTAACCCCTAGGTCCTCTTCTGCAGAACTGCTGCCTATCCATTTCGTCCCTAGTCTGTAGCAGTGCATGTGATTCTTCCGTTCTAAGTGCAGGACTCTGCACTTGTCCTTATTGAATCTCATCAGATTTCTTTTGGCCCAATCCTCTAATTTGTCTAGGTCCCTCTCTATCCTATCCCTACCCTCCAGTGTATCTACTCCTCCTCCCAGTTTAGTGTCATCTGCAAACTTGCTGAGGGTGCAGTCCACGCCATCCTTCAAATCACTGATAAAGATATTGAATAAAACCTGCCCCAGGACCGACCCTTGGGGCACTCCGCTTGATATCGGCTGTCAGCTAGACACGGAGCCATTGATCACTGCCCATTGAGCCTGATGATCCAGCCAGCTTTCTATCCACCTTATGGTCCATTTATCCAGCCCATACTTCTTTAACTTGCTGGCAAGAATACTGTGTGAGACCGTATCAAAAGCTTTGCTAAAGTCAAGGAATAACACATCCACTGCTTTCCCCTCATCCACAGAGCCAGTTATCTCATCGTAAAAGGCAATTAGATTAGTAAGGCATGACTTGTCCTTGGTGAATCCATGCTGACTGTTCCTGATCACTTTCCTCTCCTCGTCCTGTTCTGCTGCCCCACACTTGCCAGTTAGAGGCACTTTGGTTTTGTCATGACATGCCATTGCAGGACATCAGGGGTGCCTCAAGACTCTTCATTTGGCCTCCTGTGCCTTCTGATTGCTATGAATGCTCACAACACTAGCCTGGAACAGGACTCCTCACTTCTCTGCTACTTTCTGCCTCAGGTTTGCCTCTGCCCTGACCCTTGGTCCTGAATGCCTGTACTGGGATTCTGACAAATGGTGACTGCAAAGTTGTCCCTGTCTGTCATGGGAAAGAGTCCTATCACAATCCTAGAAACCTTCAGAAGAGGATTGCAGACTACTACCTCCAGGAAAGTTTCACGGAGATCTCTCAGAAACATTCAAGTGATATCCCTGATACATAAACAAAGTGCTCTGCGTGCCATCCCTTCCCCCCGACCTAACACTCAGGGGAACGAAAAGCAGATAACTCTACTCTCTGTTGTATTGCTATCTCTTCTAGTATGGGTAAATTAATAAAATGTCAATAGTTGTGTCTTGCTAATTTGGGGGCACTGTCAGTGTAATGAGAAATAAACATACACACTTACCCAAGGTTTCTTCCCCTGCATTAGGCTCACACATGCTCAAATGCCAGGATGGACTGGAGTCTCAAACAGGTCCAGGCTCGTGGCATAGCTGGACGCTCCCCCACCATGTCCCCCATCCCTTCCTCTTCCTCCACTACCTCAGGAAAAGGTGTTTCAAAAATTCACAGGGTTTTAAAGTGTTGTTGGTGGGGACAAGGAGTGGGGGGCTCCCTGTCTCCATGGTCCCTGAGCAATGGAACTCACAACAGTGACCAGTTCTGTCAGCGTCAGGCATTGTGGGACAACTACTGGAGGACTGTTAGTGTTGACATAGGTAACTCAATGTATACAGAAGTGACAAAGAGTCCTGTGGCACCTTAAAGACTAACTAAAGTATTAGAGCATAAGCTTTCGTGGGCTAATACCCACTTCGTCGGATGTTGCATCTGACGAAGTGGGTATTAGCCCATGAAAGCTTATGGTGCTTTAAGGTGCCACAGGACTCTTTATCACTTCTGCAATTCCAGACTAATATGACTACCCCTCTGATTCAATGTATACATTCATGCTGCGTCAACCTCAATACACTGACCATTGCTCGATGCCACTCAGGGAAGTGGTGTTACTATGTCGGTATAATGGAGAGCTTACATCAGTGGGAGACATGAACAACTAGATTGACGCAAAGCAATTTATGTCAGTCTAACTTTGTAGCATAGATTAGGTGTAAGAAATCCTCTTACTAGAGTAGGGGACTTGACCATAGGCATAAGGACAGGTCCTCATCCAGAGCTGCCTCTAAGAAAAAGAATCTCTCCCCATTTCAGTTCGAGTTTGATGAGTCCTCATGTGTGGGTTCTAAAGAGTTCGATCCACATGAACCTTCCATTCAAGAAAGCAATGGAAGAAGGATTCAGAAGCAATGGAAGAAGGATCCAGAAGCAATGGAAGAAGGCTTCCATTCAGAAAGCAATGGAAAAAGGATCCAGTTCTGGTTCTGGCTGCATCCCAAGGACTCAAGGATCAGTAACTACTGGTCCCATTTGGGAGCTCCACACTGCGCCCTTATTCAATAGTTATGACATACTCCTTTTGGGATTCTCTGAATAGCATACCATTGGATGCCCTGGATTCACCAGTCCCCTCCTCAGTGACTCACCAAATGCCAGGAAGGACTGAAACATTTACCTCACCAGAGAAGATATTTTCATGCTGCTCTACACACAATCTCTTCTGTTATTGGACATGGTCCTCATTAGAGACATCTCTACAGCCAATGAAATCATTCTGAAAGGAAGAGGACCCTCCCTAGGCCATTTTGGAACCTGACAGATCTGTATGTCATACCCTTCCCAAAGAGGGCTAAAAACCAATATTTTGTGCCACTTAAAGGAGCAGAGCTTTTATTTACTCATTCCAGTGCCCAAATCTTTAGTGGTGGGTCCAGCCCTAAGACTACCCCAACTGATAATGCCTTGACCTTTAAGGGAGGAAATATTTTTATCAGCCAGTCTCCAATTCATAGTTGCTACCTACTAGGTGCTATAAGAAAATATGATTTCCCAAATTATTCAAAATTTCTAGACTTTAAAGACAAAATTCCTCTAGAAGACAGGGCCTAGTTCTAAGCCTGATTGTTGAAGGTAGACTGGTGGCCAAGACATCACTCCAAGCATCAGTAGATGCAGATGACACTGTCTTTAGAGCTACAGCTGTAGACATGAGGCATGAATTGTGGTCCAGGAGAGGTCCAGAATACAATCAAGAACCTCCTTTTTATAAGTCTAACCTCTTTTCAATGAAGAGACAGATGAGTCTCTACACTCTCCTAAAGATTCCAGGAGAACCTTTTGCTTCCTGGGCATTTACACCCCAACCCAGAAGATGAAACATCATAAGCAAACCCAGACAGCCCCTCAGGCATTCTGTCACCAGCATCCTTATGAATCCCCATGCAAAATACAAAGGTTTCAAAGACCCAGATATGCAGCTTCTTCATATGCCCTGTACAATAGCTGTGCAAGCCCTCATCCAAAGAGTTCTTTTTATGGGACGCTCAAGGACCATGCCATCCCTTTTTGCCCCCTGAACCTTTGGTGGCCTCATTATGTACTTTGATCAGAACTAGGGGGCAATAACAACAGATATATGGGTACTAGACATCATTCACCATGGCTAAACTATCGAGTTTATCACAAACCCTTTTCCTGGCCCCTTCTCAGGGACTATACTCACAAGGAGATGTTTTGTTAAGAGAGAAATTCTGTACCCCAGAAAGGGGCAATAGAACACGTGCCATTCCACATCCATACCATCTGCATCCTCACACCCATCTCCTGTTTGACTACTGTTTACTAATCTCAAATGTGTGGAATACACATAGGGATAGGGTGACCAGACAGTAAGTGTGAAAAATTGGGACAGGGGATGAGGGGTAATAGGAGCCTATATGAGGAAAGGACCCAAAAATTGGGGCTGTCCCTATAAAATTGGGACATCTGGTCACCCCACATAGGGACCATCACGCGAAGAAGAAATGAAGTTTACTTACCTATAACTGAATCCCTATCTGTATTCCACTACTCACACTCCATCACCTTTGCTGCGGACCATGACCAGCTACACAGAACTGAAAGGGAACTGAAGTGGTGTTGGTCCACACTGCTCCTTTATAACCTTGGTTTGGAGCACAAGGAGAACAACTGCACATGTGCAGACTAAGAGCCACTACTTACTAAAAGCTCTGGGGGTCAAGCAGTTGGTGTACATGCAAACCCACTTGTGCAAAACAAATAGGGACCACACATCTTGATGAATCTCCAGTTACAGGAAAGTAACCTCAATTTCATATTCTAGTGTCAGGCTTATTTTTAGCATTCTCATCCACATATTATATGTCAGCCTCTTTCCATATTTTTCATAATCTCTCTCTTTCTCACGCTGTTTTTCTCACAAAATCAAGTCACATTTCTTTTCATAATTTTAGAATAATGAGTTATCCTGGCATTGTTTCTGACCATAGATTGCTAAAAAAACTAAAAAATAGATTGTATGAAGTGATCACATGCTTTATGTTAACCAGTGTACCAAAGAAAATATGGATATATTTTCTTTCAAACATTTCACCTCAGTGAAGTACAACACCTCAATATGGTCTCTGGGATATAGCACTGTCAGTGATTTTGTAGTTCAACTAGTTAAGAATTTGTCTTTAAACAAGACTGTTAGATTTACATCATATGTGCTTTTATGGGTCCATAAAGTACTATATCCTACATGTCACATTGTCACATAACTGCCAGTTCCTTTTTGCCAGAGGCAAATTCCTAAGAAGAATTCCATATGCATTAATTTAATCACACTGCACCAAAACTGTTATGACATTTTACATGTTAATATATAAATATTTGTTTGGTAAATGGAATTGATTAATAAATAAATAATATTTTTCAGTTGTGGTTCTACAGAGTCACACTGGTATATCATTTAGAATATCATTTAGTATATCAATAATTTTGCATTTTCATTCCCAGTCCTAGTTAGGACATCCCAGAAAATGTCCATCTGCTTCATCAGGTGCTCCTAGTGCACCAGGATCAGGTCTTACATTTACAATCATGGCTGGTATAATCTCTGTTGGAAAAAAACTGAATGTTCATTTACACTGTGTGAATGAATGGATAATAATGTCCCTTATCTTGAGCTGTCAGGTCTAATGTGAAATATGAAAGTATTTTAGACTGTCTGCAAAATAGTCTAGGCTTAATATGTCAGCAAGGAGATCCTGTGGATTCTGAATGGACTGTAACTCTCAGTAAAAGCAACCCAATGACAGTTGCAGTGATTTGGATGTCTAGGTCATAATGTCTATTTTAATATATTTTTTAATATTTGTATCAAATGCAGATTGGTCGTTTAACAACATTTCTTTGGTTTCCACGTAGGATGCTGGAGAAATGGTTCGCTCCTTTGTTGGTGGCTTGGAACTGATTGTCAATTTGCTAAAATCCGAGAACAAAGAAGTTTTAGCAAGTGTATGTGCTGCTATTACCAACATAGCCAAAGATGAAGAGAATTTAGCTGTTATAACAGATCATGGAGTCGTTCCTCTGTTGTCCAAACTAGCAAACACAGTAAGTGACATCTTTCTGTAATATTCAACCTTCTATACAAATTTAATTAGCCATTTGATTCCAGTCCTTGTATCAAACTCAAAGTGAAAGAGCATGGCATGAGTGGTGAGTTCTATAGCAGTTGTGGAAAAGGGATATAGACTCTTTTCCCACTTCAGAATGTAGACTGGCTATGAAATCACTCTATGACTAATACTACAGCTGCTTTGAAGCGTGAACCCCTTTTTAGTATTCCTTGCAAGTAATACAAAGGGGATAAGGGTGCCTGTCTATGTAGCAGCTGTCCTCTGGGAGGAACAAGGAGGAAGGGAATGAGCAGTATATTTGAATGATACAGGGAAATCCTTTTCAGAATCTCAGTGATGGAGCCACATTCTGAGCTGTGGCTTTTCATACAGATTTTAACACTCATTTTGCCTAATTTCTAAACAGCCTACACACACACCTGAATCTTTGAATATATATAGCATCCATTAAGCACATAACAGTATAAAGCTGTCAGCCCCACGCACTCATGCAAGATCCTTCATAAATTGAAATCATAATACATTTCTCTTTCTTTCTTTCTTTCTTTCTTTCTTTCTTTCTTAATTGTGGATGCTCTTAAACTACTTGGAAATATGGTTTTCCTGCTTATTTAAGAAAGATATTTAATGGATTCTTTTTTCTTTGCCCAGAACAATGACAAATTAAGGCAACATTTGGCAGAGGCCATTTCTCGCTGTTGTATGTGGGGAAGTAACAGAATTGCCTTTGGAGAAACCAAAGCTGTGGCCCCTTTAGTACGTTACTTGAAATCCAGTGACAGAGCAGTTCATCGAGCTACTGCTCAGGCCTTGTACCAACTTTCAGAGGATCCCAATAACTGCATCACTATGCATGAAAATGGAGTAGTGAAGGTAAGGTGCAAGATTTTTGTAACTCTGGGTTCAAATTATTAAATAACATTGGCATGATAAGAAGAGTTCCAGCACATGAGGGAATTTATGAATATATTTGCCTACCTGAGATCAGCTCAAGTTTACTACAGAGAACTTTGGTTAAACAATGAGTTAGGGGGTATTTGTATTCTAGAAAGAAGCCGAGAACCAGCCCCTAGTTAGAGTGCTCAGTTCACCAACAGCCTGACCAGTAGGCTCCTTCCTTCCCCAACAGCCTATGGCTGGGCCAGCACCCTGGGAAAGCCCAAGACCTTCCAGCCTGGGGCATTGGTCAGGAGGAGCCAAGTCCTGCAGGTACCAAAGTCCCGCACACCACTGGCACGGGGAAGCCTCTCCATCTCTCAGCTAAGCTCTGGAGTGGTGAGGGAGGAAGTAATTTCCAGCCTGTTCGAACTCTGACCCAGCTGGCTTCACAGCAGCCCCCCGAGCAGCATCTTAGCTCCCTCTTCACCATCCCCCACTTCGTTCTTCCCTCAGGGAGAATGGGTCTGCTCCATCTGCTAGGCACTCTCCCCTGCTGAGCCACCTCTCTGGCCCGGTTCCCTGAAGCACCTGTCATCAAATTCTCTGGGCACTGGTGCACAGTGAATCTGTAGGGCTTTAACCCTTCCTGCCCATGCTGTAGCCGGGGGACAGTAGGCAGCTGGGTTATATTGGGGCCAGCAGTAGCATGGAGGTGTTAGCTGCTTTTCGACACTGTGTGAACAGGAAGGGACAAGTTGCTTCCAGTCACAGTGGGTATGGTAGTAAGAGATGAGCTCTGCAAAGACATGGGCCAGGTCATTCCTTCCCTGGCCCCTTCTCTGCTTCCCCATCCCTTCCTTCCCACACAGTGCCAAAAGGCTGCTGCTGGCCATCTTCTGGTGTGAACCCTGGCAGAAATCTGGGAAGGGGGGCATGTGACCCTGCATGCTTCCCACCTCAGTGTGTTGCCTCAAGAAGATGCAGCACCAGGAACCAGGAGAGGCGGGTCCATTGCAGGGACCCAGCCAGCCATGGAGTGCAGAGAGCACCAGAAAGGGAAGGTTCGGTCAGTCGGTCACACACTGTCATGTGAGAGAGATATATGGAAGTGTGTATGTTACCTCTCCTCCTGTGAACCCCAAAGCAATAAAACTAAGAAGGTAAATAAAAGGAATCCAACTATGCAGTATTGCTTTTTAACATGGGCTCTGTCAAGTTCATGTTAATTTGAACGTTTGATTCTGATTAATTGCCACTGAACTTGCTTGAACATGAGTAAATTTACCAGGTGTCTTGTATTCAGCATAGGGAAATATGGTCAACCTAGAACTGACTCACGTTTGAACCACTCTCTTGCCCCTAGTATATAGTCCCTGTAGGTCTTAAATGAGGTATGTTGGTAATGTGGTGTAGGGAAGCTTTATACTACCATCATAGCCCATCTTGCAGCTGTGCTCTATGGATAGAGGGAATTTGGGTTTGTCTCTTCATTTTTGATGCCTTCTATTGCTGCTTATCCTCCCTTTCTAGCCTAGACCCCTGACCAGATCCCTAGCATCCTTTTCCTATTTATTGCCCAGCTATAGTTTGTTGTTCTCACTCATTGCATCATGTCTAAAATTTGATTGCAAGTTCCTCAGAAGAAGGACCGTGCCTTCCTTTAGATCTGTAAAGCACATAGCACACTTTAAGCCTTATAGAATGGTGATAAAATACTTTTATTAAGATTTCACCTGGATCTAGGTTCATTTTTAACTTTCAGTTCTAGCTATAGGAGCTTTGAGCTTGGCTGGTAAATTTTCCCCAAATTTCCCATTATAAGATGCTATTTTCAATTGCCTATAACTTTGCCAAACTGAAATTTTCCATGGCAGGTGACCACTGTCCCCATATCTGTAGGGATGGGGAATGTGGACAGGGGAGCAGGTAGAGGGAGGCTGGGACCAGGGAGAGAGAGAGATTGAGCAGTATGTAAGAAAACTGGGATGGGCTGGACAAGGAGACTGGGGCAACGTGCTGGGGAGTTGCAGTGTGGAGGGACTGGGAATAGCTATTCAAAAAAACAGGCAATGATAGGGGGAGACTTCTAGTGAGGTTTGGGGGGACTGGAATAGGGAGTCTGGAAGGCTGAGACTTCAGACCTTAAACTACAATGTAAAATTAAATATTATGCAGCATTGTAGTTTCAGGACTGAAGTGTCAGTTATTGTTAGGCATTCTTACCTTATGCATAGCTGGAACATTATTTTGAAAGTTTAGAACTTATGAACTGAGGTAAGGCCTCTTCCTTGAAGTCTTGAGCTCTGATGAAGCATTAATGTGAGACCAGTTCATAGAAAGAGAATGCATGGTGTCAATTGTTTTAATGCATGGCCCAAGGAAGGATGCTGAGAAATGGAGAGAACCTTGTGGCTTATCTATAATAACAGTTAATGTTTGGACTGGGTTGCAAATTGACTTTGTACTAGTTTGCTGCATACTAATTTTCTGGTGGATTCTGCTGCCATGCACTAGAAGTTCCCTAATGCAGCAACAGGACGATGTGGCAGACTACAGCAAGGTACATTTACACCCCAGCTTGCTGTGCAGTAACTATACATCTAGATCGGGGTGGGCAAGCATTTTGGCCCGAGGGCCACATCGGGGTTGCAAAACTGTATGAAGGACTGGATATGGAAGACGGTGCATTCCCAAACAGCCTGGCCCCCGCCCCTATCTGCCTGGCCCCCTTACCACACCACTCAGAGCAGCAGGTCTGGCAGCCGCGTGGCCTGGCCGGAGCTAGAAACACTGCTGAGCTGGCCCACAGGAGCACGCAGCTCTGCCCCCCAGAGCACTGCCCGTGTGGTGGTATGGCTGTAGGGCAGGGGAGAAGGCAGGGGAAAGACCAAAGGGTAGCCTCCCCAGCCGAGAGCTCAGGGGCCAGGCAGGACGATCCCATAGGCCGGATGTGGTCCGCAGGCCGTAGTTTGCCCACCTCTGATCTAGATAGTGTGAAACTGCTATCAAGGGGTGGCTGGAGCAAGGGCCAGCTGTTGGCCCCGCCGGGCTCCCAGAGCAGCAGCACCTTGGGGATCCAGGAGCAGCTAAGATTTAGTCAGGGGTATTTTTAGTAAAAGTCATGGATAGGTCACAGGCCATGAATTTTTGTTTATTGCCCATGATTGGCCAAGACTTCTACTTAAAAAAAATGATTAAATCTTAGCCTTAATTACAACATTTTTAGGAAGGATTGAGTGGGCAAAAGGAATGGGAGAGTAACATTCTATGTCAACAAGTCATCTGTTTCCAAGTCACTGAAAATAAAGAACATGATCTTGAATATTTATGGATCAGTGTTCTAATAGTTAAAGCACAAGATGGTATTCTAGTTGGTGTCTGCTATAGATTGCTAAATCATATGAGAGATCAGGATGACTGATTTCTTCAGCACCTATCTAACTATAATGTGAGGGGAAAAACCTCCATTATCATGGCGGACTTCAATCTGAGTGACATATGCTGGAGGTTTCATGCTGCCAGTACTAAAATGTCCTTAGAAGTTCTAAAAATTATAGATGATAATTTCCTAATTCAAAAAGTGTTGCAGACAACATGGGGGAATTCTATGTTAAACCTCATCTAGACTGATAAAAAGGAATTCATTACAGAAGTAAAAATTAGTGGTTGCTTAGGTGCAGGTGCTCATGTTTTCATTACATTTATGTCCACACAGAATAAAGTCCAAACCTATAATATATACTTGGTCCCTTAAAAAGGGCCACTTTCACAAAGATGAAAACTATTATGGTCCAAATCATCTGGGGGAAAAATTAAACAGAAAAATATAAAGGATAATTGTGAACTGTTTAAGAACATTTTACTAGATACCCAAAGGCCACAATCCCAAAATACGAAAGAAGGCTACACTGGTTAAAAAACCAATCTGGCTTCGAGGGGAAATTAAAGGAGCTATCAAAAATAATATATATAAAGGGGGCCCCAGGTGTACATCTTCCCCATATCCGTTGTTTCGGATATCCGTCACTCATCAATAGGGGAATGTGTTCCGATTTACATTGGTCCTGATTCGCATATCATCATTTGCATGGATCAGGCCGGACATGAATTCCAACACATTCCCCTATTGTACAGTACAGTACTGTACTTGTATCCACCAGCCATGTTCAAGGCTTCTTACCCTACAAAGGATGTTCTCCATGGTGATTAATGAGACAGCAGGTGAAGGAACACCTAGTGTAAAGGAGTTTTGGAAATCCTACATCTTGAACAGTGTAGAAAACATTGATGTGTCGGGAGAAGAGGTCACTTCGCAATGTATGAATGGCATTTGGCGCCATGCATGGCCAGATGCTGTCCACAGCTTCATGAGATTTGATGCCGTTCCTGCTTTCGAGCAAGGAATTGTCAAGTTTGTGAAGAATGTCAGCTTTGAGGAGGTGGAAGAGGATGATGTTCAGGAGTTGTAGTAGTCTCATGCTGAGCAATTGACAAATGAGAAACTGATTGATCTGGACCAACAACAGATATCCAAAGAAGGCAAGGATGATGATGACATAGGGCAGGAAGCCAGGAGTCTGATGACAAAGAATCTCTCCCTTTGGATTGCTGGATGAGATGACGGAAATCATACAGATCAGTGATCCTTTCGTGAACGGTCTGCCAAAGTCTCCAGGGCTCTCAATGATGCAGTGGCTTGCTACAACAAGATCTAACATTCAAAGATTCGTGCAGGAGAGCAGACGTCGATAAAATCTTTTTTAAGACTTCTGCAACCAAAAAGCCAGACACAAAAAAAAACCAGCCCAAGAAAACCCAGCCACCACCCAATTTAGCATAATTGACACTGTTTTATACTGTATTACTGAACTGTACTGTATTTATTGTATTAAAATGTTCTTTGTGTTTGACTGGTGTTGGTAGGGTTCCACATTATTTTAGTCAACATTTTATGTAGATGTAAGCCATGTCAGGAATGAGATATATTCTGACATCTGGTGGCGAACTATGGGAATTGCAGTGAGTCTTGGAAAATAATTCTGGGGCTGATCAATTTGCATAGACACACCCACTGCGCCTAGCCTGAGCCCACAGCAGCCCACATGGCCACTTCGGCTGATGAGGGAGCCCCAGTTTCTATGTTATTGGGGCAGGAATGATAAAGTGATGTTACTGTGATTATGTGAATGAAGGACTATGGACATGTACTTGGCCCTTGTTATGATGGAGGGACTCGCCATCATCTAGGTAGCACTCACTGGGCAAGGGCCATGCGTTTCAGAACACTGTGAGATCGAGAGAGGTGGTGGACAAGCATCTATACCTTTTGGTGAGGGCTGTGTCTGAGGGCCTCCCAGGCCTATTGCACCCTGCCTCTCTCCACTGTGGAATGTCAGAATTGAATTTTGCTTCCATTAGGAGCCTGGT
Source organism: Dermatemys mawii (assembly GCA_007922305.1). Classification (NCBI taxonomy): domain Eukaryota; kingdom Metazoa; phylum Chordata; order Testudines; family Dermatemydidae; genus Dermatemys; species Dermatemys mawii. The sequence goes on from ML677349.1 coordinate 19,661,766, forward strand.
TTCACTGAGCACTGTCTTAAGTAGGGGGGGCCTGAGAAAAGTGCAGAGTGGCTGGTGCAGCAGAGCAGTCTGTGTGTTGGCTAGCAGGACGGCTAGTGGAGTTGTTGGTGCTGTGGAGTGGCTGGTGCGGCAGAGCTGTCTGTATGAGCCGTTGGTGCTACGGGCAGAGTGACTGGTGCAGCAGAGCTGTCTGTCGACTAGCGGAGGCGTTGGTGCTGTGGGCAGAGTGACCGGCGTGGCACAGCTGTCTGTGTGTCAACTACCGGAGGTATTGGTGCTGCGGGCAGAGTGACCGGTGTGGCACAGTTGTCTGTGTGTCAACTACCGGAGGTATTAGTGCTGCGGGCAGAGTGACCGGTGTGGCACAGCTGTCTGTGTGTCAACTACCGGAGGCGTTGGTGCTGCGGGCAGAGTGACCGGCACAGCACGGCTGTCTGTGTGTCGGCTAGCAGAGCAGCTAGCGGATCAACGGGCAGAGCGGTTCGTGGGACAGCCAGCGGAGCGGAGCAGAGCCGATTGCGGGGAGAGCTGCAGCGGAACCTCACAGAGAGGCGGCGCAGTCGGCCTCGGACCACGTAAGGTGCCCCGTGCCCTACCCTCCATTTCCACCCAGGCTGGGAGGTAAGACTCTGCCAGTTGACTTTCGAGCTCTGCACTGACCCAAAACAGAGACTCTTGGGCTGCTGGACTTTGGGACTATTGAGTGACTTTTTGGGGTTGAGGAACTCAAGAGCCAAAGGGAAGGCCACGGCCTATTTGCTGGGAGGGGGGCTTCTGGTTCATGGTTTGGTTTATTAACCTTTTTTTGTGGTGTTTCCTCAATATAATGCCACATTGTTTCTCCTTGTTATTAAAAGGCTTTGGTACACTCAGACTCTGTGCTTGCTAGTATTGTCTCCTATAGACGCCCAGAGGGGTGGTATATGGTTGTCCCAGGTCACTGGGTGGGGGCTCGAGCCGGTTTTTGTATTGTGCTATTGGAATGGAACCCCTGGATACTGAACCCGGCCCTTGTTGCTGCCAACTCTGATGGGCAGAAGGGTTACATATAAATGTATACTGTATACCAGTCATTGTAAAAAGGTACACTGTTTAGTTGAAAAGAATCAGAGGGGTAGGCGTGTTAGTCTGGAATTGCAGAAGTGACAAAGAGTCCTGTGGCACCTTAAAGACTAACTAAAGTATTAGAGCATAAGCTTTCGTGGGCTAATATGCAGCATCCGACGAAGTGGGTATTAGCCCACGAAAGCTTATGCTCTAATACTTTAGTTAGTCTTTAAGGTGCCGCAGGACTCTTTGTCACTTCTGTTTAGTTGAAAAGGGCATTGACATAGGCAAGTGCTGTGAAGTTGTGAATGGAACCCCCTCCCCACCCCTTATTCCATTATTTCTTATGGGGAAAAATTCCCTGGTATACATTCTTTTGTTCTTCTGTCTTATGATTAATCGACAGCCCTAATTCAAATAATATAATCAAATGCTTTCCATCTTAACAGTAACTTAAGAGGATGTTAAACAGCAGCTATTAAAGTTAGGCATTTTTAATTCAGCAGAACAAGATAACTTGCTTCCAGTAGTTTTAAAAGAGTTGGCTAAGGAGCTCTCTGAAGCTTTATTGTTGATTTTTCAATAGGACTTGGAACTGTGGGATGTTCCAGAGGATAAAAAGAAAGCTAATGTTATGCTAATTTTTAAAAAGGGTAAATGGGATGACCTGGGTAATTAAAGGACTGTTAGCCTGATATCGATCCCAGGCAAAACAATAATAGATTAATAAATTATAAGTCCTCTATCCTGAAAATATGGCCTTCATTCTTTGTTCCTGTATGTGTAACTTTACATTTGGTCATATTTAAACATACATTGTTTCTTTACATCCAACTTACCTAGCCATCCAAATCATTTTATATCAGTGATCTGTCCTCTTCATTGTTTTCCTCACCCCCAATCTTTGTGTCACTTGTAAACTTTATCAATAATAATTGTATGTTTTTTCCAGGTTATTGGTGAAAATGTTAAATAGCAGAGAGCCAAGAACCAATCTCTGCAAGACCTCGGTAGAAACAAACCTGTTCTATGATGGTTTCCCATTTGCAATTACATTTTGAGACCTATCAGTGAGCCAGTTTTCAATGCATTTAATGTGTGCCATGTTGACTTTGTATTGTTCTAGTTTCTTAACTAAAATCTCATGCAGTACGGAATCAAATACCTTACAGAAGTCTATTACATCAATGCTATTACCTTTATCAACAAAATTTGAAATCTCACCAAAACCAAAACCTCAAGTGAGAGAAGATCTGTCTTCCACAAATCTCCATGTTGATTGGCATTAATTATATCACCCTCTTTTAAATATTTTATTAATTGAGTCTGATGTGCAGGCCTGCTGTAGGGGGCTTGCAGGGTGATGGTTGTATCAATGGCTGGGCCTTGGCAAGCAGTGCTGCATAGATTTCAGGTAGAACTCTGACCCATAAGATACACCTGGATGGTATATGTAGCTTAGATGGCTCCAAGGCCACCTAAATTATGCTAAGGGTTTCTCCATCCTCCAAAACAGCCCAGGATCAGGAGGGTGCAAAGGTGACTTAAAGGCACTTTAGCTTGCTTATTCTCGCCCCATTGGCTGTCAGTTCTGTGTTAGTGCTCTTAGAGGTTCAGCACAGAATCTCACTGTGATGTTGTACTCCATATTTTTATAAAAATATGTTTATAATTGTGGCTATGATGTAACTGGAATACGCTTTATGCAAAAGGTCTCTTGTAAGGTATCATAGCAAAGCTTATGATCTACTGAGTGTGGTCATCCTATTTGTATGAATGTATCATTCTTGTATCTGAAACTAGGAATATGAAATATAACTCTGAGGTCCTATTGTAATTATGCAAAGCCTGGGCCATTGATGGTGGTTTGGAATCTTGATGGCTCCCATTAACCAGGAAAATAGGTCTGTGTACTTGTAAGACTTCCTGTGTATGTGTGTGCCAGCAATTGGGTAATGAAGTCTCACAGGACATGTGATCATGCCACCTAAACTGGAATCCATCTTTAACCTGGTGCTTGGTAACTTACTTTGTTCTGTTATTACTTGAAACCACTTAAATCTGCCTTTTTATACTTAATACAATCACTTTTGTTTATTTATTAACCGAGAGTTAGTGATTAATACCTGGGGGAGCAAACAGCTGTGCTTATTTCTCTATCAGTGCTAGAGGGTGGACAATTTATGAGTTACTCTATGTAAGCTTTATACAGAGTAAAATAGATTTATTTGGGGTTTGGATCCCACTGGGAGCTGGGTGTCTGGGTGCTGGAGACAGGAGCACTTCCTGAGCTGTTTTCAGTTAAGTCTGCAGCTTTGGGGGTGTGATTCAGACCCTGGATCTGTGTTGCAGCAGGCTTGCATGGCTGGCTCAACAAGGCAGGGTTCTGGAGGCCCAAACTGGCAGAGAAAATGGTTTCAGAGGTAGTATCAGCATATCAGGTGGCAATCCCAAGGGGGTCTCTGTGATCAAACCGTAACACTCATGGACATGCTAGTGCCCAAAGGCCTCAATCACAATCTGGGCCCCATTGTGCTAGCACTGTACATATACATGGGAAGACATGATCCCTTCCCCGAAAAACCTGCAATGTAATCTGAAGCAAGGTTTAACAATGGGTATAGCAAACAATAGGAGGAAAACTGGGAGGGAGTACAAGAATAACAATAAGATCACATGGTTACATAGGTTAGCTACTGAATAGTGGATTCCAAATGTTTCTGAAGGTGTTTTTTTAAATTTTATGAATAAATAAGTAAAACTAGCCATCCCTGATTGTTTTTCAAGTTAACTCTGACACTCCAATAAAAGTGGATGCATATTAAATCCATCCCATAATTACCAACCTAGGGCCAGATAGTGATGTCCTAACTCATATTGAGTAATTTACTTTACAAGTCTTCCCACTGACTTCAGTGGGACTATTTATGTTGTAAATTACTAATTAGCATAAATAAAACTCTCTCAGTCTGATCCTAATGATTCCTAGTCTAGCACTAGCAGAGAACTCATCTCTGTGGGAAAAGGGGGATTACTGTACCTGCCTGCTACTAAGGTTGGTCCTGGTGAATCAACAACAGATTAAATAGCCCTTAAAGGTATTATATCAACCTTCTTTTCTCAGGAACAAAACATAAACCTCTGCTTTAACAAATGAAATCCCTCCTGTCAATGACAGCAAAAAATCAGCATCCACAGAAAAAATATCCTTCTCTCTTTTATCTTTTTCCAGAATAAAATGTCTCCTGTTCTTAATCTTTAAATACTTACTCCTCCTTTCATTGCAATTGTAATTAAAATATTCTGCCTCACTCCAGATAGGAGTCATTTAAGGTGTTAACCCTCTACCACCTCCCTGGATGCTAGTGTCCCAAGCAAAGAGGGACCTGGCTGAGCTGCACTGGGATTTTTATATGGCATAGGACTATTTTCTTTTTTCTTTTTTTTGTTTTTTCCTGGTTTTTTTGCCATAAACTACATAAAAAAGATTGTTGAAATAATTTTAAAATCCCCAGTGATATAGATCTCTTCTTGGGTAAGGATCACTCACAACCTAACAGCTTTAACTGAATTTATCCAGGTATTTTTTAAGAAAATAAAATGTTTATTAAGAGATCAAAATACTGAATCTCTTTATAGTGTCTTTGAAAGTGAAATATTCCATTATCGCAGTTGGAGATGACAGTTTTGGCAGCAGTATGATATGTTAGAAAACAGGAATCTTACTGGTTGAAAATATGGTAATGATTTGTGAATTATAGGTACCTAGTGATGATAGATTCCCTTTGTGATAAGAATACAAGCAGCTTAGATAAGAAAACTTTAAAGCTGCAAACAAGATGATGATGATCTCACATAAAAACATCTCTCAGGCTTGCAAGCAGCTTATCAGCTGGCACATAAAAATATTCTAAAACGGTCAGGGATATCCATCCAATCAGATCACTTTTACTGTCATTTTTACTATGTTGTGGAGTGTCTGAGACACCTTTTGATGTTCCCAAAGAGAATCATTTGACCTTAGGCTAGCTGTGTGCTAAAATTGTCAATTTAATTAAATGATAATATGTAAATAATTAAGTGGTCATTTATTTACATATTTATTTGTATTGTGATAGCAGTTATAGGCCCCAATGAAGGATCAAGGACTCATTTTGGTAGGCATTGTTGTATGTAGACATAAAAAGATGGTTCCTACCTGCAAAGATCTTGAAGTCCAAACATATGATAAGACACAACAATGGAGATGAACAACAAATGGGAAAAGGGATGCTGGGAAAGGGAGTAACAATATTTGTATTGATCTGCTTGGTAAAATGAGCAGTGTAAAATACCATCCACTTCTTACTTCCAGTTATTGCACAAGGTGTCTTATTGTTTTGTATAAAATAATATTTTTTTTAAATATGTATACTGTTAATTAAAAGATAGATCTTTTCCTGGCACCAGCCCAAGTAATTTGACTGGGCAATGAGGTTTTTCATGGGAAAGGAATCCCTTTACACATGTCACTGAGCAGCACTGATGTCTGCTCCATGTCTTCTTCTTAAGCCTTGGGTCTTGAGAAGCTTCCTCTCTTGTGCCCCTGCTCCACTGATAAGAGGGAGACAGTTATCAGTGAATCTTCGTAGTGGTGGATCGACGAATCCTCCCTCAAAGTACTGTTGCACATGGCTGGGGTAGGAAACACACACAGTTACGTTTTATGGTGTGGAAAGATCATGTAAACCATGCACAGACTTCCAAAATCTTGTTCCCTCTAGGGTGACCAGACAGCCAATGTGAAAAATCGGGACAGGAGGCGGGGGGAAATAGGAGCCTATAGAACAAAAAGACCCAAAAATCAGGACTGTCCCTATAAAAGTGGGACCTGTGGTCATAGAATCATAGAATATCAGGATTGGAAGGGACCTCCAGAAGTCATCTAGTCCACCCCCTGCTCAAAGCAGGACCAACCCCAACTAAATCATCCCAGCCAGGGCTTTGTCAAGCCTGACCTTAAAAACCTCTAAGGAAGGAGATTCTACCACCTCCCTAGGTAACCCATTCCAGTGCTTCACCACCCTCCTCGTGAAAAAGTTTTTCCTAATATCCAACCTAAACCTTCCCCACTGCAACTTGAGACCATTACTCCTTGTTCTGTCATCTGGTACCACTGAGAACAGTCTAGATCCATCCTCTTTGGAACCCCCTTTCAGGTAGTTGAAAGCAGCTATCAAATCTCCCCTCAGTCTTCTCTTCTGTAAACTAAAGAATCCCGGTTCTCTCAGCCTTTCCTCATAAGTCATGTGCTCCAGCCCCCTATTCATTTTTGTTGCCCTCTTCTGGACTCTTTCCCGTTTTTCCACATCCTTCTTGTAGTGTGTGGCCCAAAAATGGACACAGTGCTACAGATGAAGCCTTGCCAATATCGAATAGAGGGGAACGATCATGTATCTCGATCTGCTGGCAATGCCCCTACTTATACAGCCCAAAATGCTGTTAGCCTTCTTGGCAACAAAGGCACACTGTTAACTCATACCCAGCTTCTCTTCCACTGTAACCCCTAGGTCCTTTTCTGCAGAACTGCTGCCTAGCCATTTGGTCCCTAGTCTGTAGCAGTGCATGGGATTCTTCCGTCCTAAGTACAGGATTCTGCGCTTGTCCTTGTTAAACCTCATCAAATTTCTTTTGGCCACAATCCTCTAATTTGTCTAGGTCCCTCTCTATCCTATCTCTACCCTCCAGTGTATCTACTCCTCCTCCCAGTTTTGTGTCATCTGCAGACTTGCTGAGCATGCAGTCCATGCCATCCTCCAGATCATTGATAAAGATATTAAATGTGTTTATTGGGCCAAAGAAGATGATCAGAGGCCATTGGCAACGGAGCCACACGGCTAAGAAGAATCAGAGAGGTAGCCGTGTTAGTCTGGAATTGCAGAAGTGACAAAGAGTCCTGTGGCACCTTAAAGACTAACTGAAGTATTAGAGCATAAGCTTTCATGGGCTAATACCCACTTTGTCGGATGCATGCAGTGGAAGAATCCAGGGGCAGATACACTAATATTCTACACTAATATTGTGAATCCAGGGGCAGGTACACTAACTTCTTCACTAATATTGTGACAGTCTTAAAGTATAGTCTGCATTTTTATCATACACTGCTTTCAAAAAACTGGAGATTGTTTGCTAAAATCATAAATCCTTACAGACAGCATTGGATAGATTTTTTTTATATTAAAGAACTTCTTTCACAAAACAAGCTTTGTGAAGTAAATTGAGGTAAATTACAAATAATTATCTTCTATATTTTGTAATTTCTACTGCAAATATTCCAAAAATGACTGTTGCCAGCTTGAAGTATGGGCTTGAAGTTTAGTATCTGAAATACTAAAGCATTTGGCTTTTATTTATGTAGGGGTTTTGGGGTGTTCGGGTGAGAACATGACAGCACAGAATCTACTGTTTTACACCATCAGCTTAAGAAAGTTTAAGAAAAGAGATTTTTAAAATTGATGCAAAATATTTCTATTTAAATATATTACTACACAGCACATATTTCTTTACAAATGTGTGTATCTTTAGATTAGAATTTTATTTTCAATTTAACATATAGAAGAATCTGTGTTCTTGTAATTGTCATTGTTGGCTCCACGGTTTAGGCTGGAGGTGCAGTGCATGGCTTGCACATACACCAAGCTGATGCCTGTTACTTGTTATAAATTAGTTGTTACAGTACTTGGACAAAAAATAAGGCAGTAGATGGCAAAATTGCTGCATGTCTGTCAGCTGTAGAAAGTCTGTCCAATTCCTTTGCTGTTTACAAGCCAGCAAACATATCAATCAAATTTCACTTGAGAATTTCGGAGAAAAGAGGCTCCATAAACCAGCCCACGTACTTGCATATTTTGTTTAGTTTAGGAAGAACTACTGAAACTTGACAAATGTAAATCACTGTAATCTGCATTCTGTTTAAAAGCAGCCAGGTTGAAACATTTTCCTTAAAGATCCAACATCATTAAGGAATCAGCAGCCTCTGCCCTCAGATCAAGAATTCCTTTACTACAGTTTGTTATTGCATCATTGCCAGAGGTGATAAAGGTTTTGATTCAGTGTAAATTAGACCTTGACTGGAGTTAATTTCTCAAAATTATCACATTACTGATATTTGGGATATCTAGAAAGTCTCTATTAAAGTCTATCTGACCCCAGATGGGAAAAAACAGCAGCAGCAGCAAGGGAGAGCAGCTTATCTTTGCCTGAACTGTGTGCTTCAGGAGACCTCTAATTTAGTAACGTTTGGATAACAAACCTTGAGGCTGGCATAAAACTTCTCTTGGCACATTCTAAAAAACTTTTAGTCTTATAAAAAGAAGCTTGTCCCACTAAGCTGTAGGTTTGTTGGAGCTGTTCAACAGTAGCTGTGCCCTGCAGCTCTTTTAGTGATAAATGAGCCGTTTCAAATAAGTGGAGCTACAGCCAACTGTGCAGAAGGAATCATTAAAAAAAAATTTAAATAGACATTTTTGAAGGTTAAAAATGCACAAACAAAGTATGTTAGACCAAAATATATGCTGCTCCTTTTAATGGAAAAGATTGCTACTGGCTCAGTCTGCCAGCTTCAATAGGTGTGCCAAAAAGCCAATGAATCTGGCAGAGTCCATAGATAGCAGTTCCATCTTTCATCTATATTTCTTTTCTGTATTTATCTTGCTTTAGAAAATGCAGGGAATGTCTTTTCCTTCCGACTTGGCACTTTTTCCAAACCACTGAAATACACAGAGCAGCTTCTTGCAATTGTTTAGTTCCCTGCACAGTCTGATCTTTGTGACTGTGTGAAATGTTTCTTTTTTAATTTGGCAGTCATAAAAAGGAAAAATACTATTAGAATGCTGTTTATTTTTATGAATAATAGAATATACAATTACATTTTAAAATGAATAAAATTAATTTTCTTAATTGGCTGGTACTGGGCTTAATACCCAAGTGCACAATGCCAGATAACTGTTTTTGGCTTTCAGCTGACCAAAAATAGTTTCCTTGTATAAGAAGCTATTCACAGAAACTGAAGATAAGAAATAATAATATTAACAACAATAATGGTGTTTCAGACTTCATGAATAACTTTTTTGGCATTCAGTGCAAATATGATCTATTTTGCCTTGAATACAGCAACTCTTAAATACTCTTTACTTATGCACATGAATTGGCACTCAGGAGACTTAATGTACCAAAATATGCATTTATTAACATCATCTGTTGAAACAACTTTTTTCTCTTGGCAGTATCAATCAGTTTTTAGATAAAAATAGCTTTCAAACACTTAGTCATCATTGTCTTTAGATGTGTCTACCTTAAACACCCCACAGCAGTATTTTTATAGTAATAGAACATGTCTGATTGGTTCCAGTGTAAGGTGCAAGTGATAAATAAAGTAGGGTCTAGACTATCAACAGATGAGTTCTAGTTTTTAAAATCTGCCTCCTAAAAGACTTCTCTCTCAGTCCCACATATTTTAGGTAAAGTGAGATGTAAGGACCTGATCAAACTCTCATTGAAGTCAGTGAGATTTTTGTCATTTGACTTCAGTAGGCACAGAATTAGACTCTGAATCACTGTTGCAATAGTGGCTTTTTAACAATAAATATTAAAAGGTATGCAAATATTTTATAACACTTGTTTCTTTGATGATTGAAAGTCTGCCAAATTCCATTTTCTTTCTTTTTGCTGTTTCCAGGGATAACCATTTGGTCATACTTACTAACTGCTAATCACTGTAAGAATTCAAAGTTTGTGTTGGTTCTATTTGTGAAGTGGGGAACATGGTCATTTAAAGGAAAAAGTAATGTTAAATGAATAGAACACTGGCCAATATGGTGTCCTCTTGAGTTAACTTCTACATGTAGGGCCCAATACAGCAAAAAATATCCATAGTCCAAAACTGGAAAACCAGAAGGCTACATGGAAGCTGACTTTACGGAGAAACCGTTCTATCCCGGGGAAAATTAAGTCAAAAAAATGGGTGGAGGAAAGTCTGCATGGGATAAAACTACAAATCAACTTGAGGAAGAGGGCTCACATAAATGTGCTCCCACCCTGCATTGCAGGTACTGCAGCTCAGTAATCTGGATTTATATGTGTTTTCTCTTTTTCTCTCTGTGTATTGCACCTGTGTAGCCTGCAGGAATTCCTGCAACCATAAGGTTGGAGTAACTCCTTTGCATGAACCCCAGGATAAAAGATAAATGGGTCCCAGCCAGGTTTGACAGGCAGCAGCATCTAGTGGAATTTATACAGACCTGGAAACCAGACATACTTGACTTCTAATTTTGGCTTTTCCCACTGACAAGTTCATCTGTTTCTGTTAACCTCTCTGGTCCTGAATTTCCTCCTCTGAAAAATGGAACCTCTCTTTACTTTCTGTCCTCCCAAAGAATTAACAATTAAGAACAAAAATTGTCTTAATATCCCTTTGTCCTCAAATGTGTCTTGACTTCCCTAGGTAAAAAAAGCCTGATATTCTGTTCACTTTTCCAGTAAGTTAGAGGCATACTCAAGAACAATCAATCCTGACAGATGCCTCAGTTCAGAAAAGCCCATAAGCACATGCTTAAGTCCCACTGACTTCACTCCTGGCTTGGCTACAGTGACATTTACTAACTTGCTGGTTCACAGGGTCTGAAAAATCTAACTTGCTGGTTCAGGGGTGTGAAAAATCACCCCTTAAGTGCAGCAAGTCTGAGCACTTTAAAGTGCTAGTGTGGACAGGCTCCGAGCACTGGGAGCCGCACTCCCAGCGCTTAGAGCTAATCCCCTCATGGAGGTGGATTACTGGAAGCGCTGGGAGGGTTTTCTCCCAGCACTCGTGCTCGATCACACTCACGCTTCAAAGCGCTGCTGCAGGAGCATTCCCGCGACAGCGCTGTGAAGTTTTCAGTGTAGACATGCCCTAATTCTAAGTATATGCTTAAGTGTTTTCCTTAGAAGAGCTGCTTATTTGAGCCAGAATGAATGAGACTATATTCACACTTGCGAGAGCTGTTCTGTCTTAGGCCTGGTTTTCCATGTTGCAATAACTAGATCACAGAGGTGCCACAGGCTAGGGTGACCAGATGCCCTGATTGTATAAGGACAGTCCCAATAAAATATTTGGGGCTTTTTTGTATATAGGTTCCTATTACCCCTCATCCCCGTCCTGATTTTTTACACTTGCTGTCTGGTCACCCTACTCCAGGCACACGTCATTTCACATGAAAATGCCCACTATGCTGGCAATAATGCCCCTACACCAGCTGGGGAGTTTCAGTATGCAAATGGAATTTTTAGGTAGCCATTTATGCCAGATTCCCAGCTGTTTTATGCTGCTGGAATGGTACTACATAGTTAGAGCTGAGATCAGAATGTTGACACTGAATCTTTTAGCTTCTCTAAATGTATCCTTCAGCCAGACCTTCATGCATTTGTCTCTCTGTTTTTCTCTTTTCTATGCATATTTGAGTGTTGGCAGTGTCTACAGTGCACACTTCTGTAATCCATCTGCCAGGGGCTGTAGGCAGCAACAAGGACCAGAGTCAGTATCTAGGAGATCCTCTGAACAGTACAAAACAGAACCACCTTGAGCCTCCAAACAGTAATTTGGTAAAACTAAACAGCACCCCAGGCATCTCTAAGAGGCAATACTTCCCCACTTGCAGGCACTGAAACAGGGTGTAAAAAAGAAAACTTTTATAAACAGAAGGAAACACAGCACTAATTCTGGTCAGTTCTCTCTTCAAACACTGGAGAAGGGGGATGGTCATGTGGCTTCCTGGACCCTTTAATGAGGTTAAGTTAGGGTGAACCCCTCAATCAAGGCATACTAAGCACAGTTCTGCAGTCCTTTAATCATACAGTAAGGATAATATTTTATTACCTCTGCACTCAATACTTAACCCAAAACAGCCAAAATTGATCATTTTGCATAGCAGCTCTGTCTGCTGAACATCTACGCAGAGTAGGTGTGACTATGCAAATAGCCAGATGACTCCTGAAGTCTTTTCCCCCAGTTCACCACTAGCTGTCAGGGGAGAGCTCATTGAGACACTGCTTAAACATCTTTTGTTAGCCTGCTTAGTGTACATACCTATGTAGCCCTCTTAGAAAGGGTATAAATGCAGTGGTGAGACCCAGCTTAGGCAAGTAAAGACACACCTGAAGAGTGTGGGTGTGTACTCAAAGGCATACCCTTCATGGCTCTCTACTTGCTGAAACTTTGCCGCCTTCTCTACAGTGTAGGCTCCAGCAGTGGGACACTTTCTCCACTGCAGGGAATGATTCCAGCAGCAGAAAAAGGCTCCAGCAGCAGAGAGGCAGCAGGGAAAGGCTCCACCTGCTCCCTGTTTCTGGAGCCTTTCCCCACAGCAAGGAAAGACTCCAGCAGGGGGAAAGGCTCTGACGGGGGAGCCTTTCCTCACTCCTCCTCCTCTGCTACAGTCTTTTCTCACCACCATGAAAGGCTCCAGTAGCAGGAAGCTGCCAAAACCTTTTCTTGCTGCCTCATTTCTGCCGGAGCCTTTCACTGATGTAGCTACACACTGTGGTGTGGACACAGCTTGCTTGTCACTGTGGTGTGTAACTGCAGATACCAATGTACCATCAAAAGTAATGTGCAGTTTAGATGTAGCCTCTGTGTGTCATGTAGAGATTACATGATTACATGTCTTGTTTCTCAAAAGTTAGACTTCATACTTTCACTGTGTTGCTAAGGACTGGTCTGAATACAGTTTTTGTACCCCTTTATCAAAAGTGTTACAACTTTCTGATATGGATGCAGTTATACCATTATAAAGGTGCTTGTATAGGTATTGTTTGTTTCTATAACTTTATTAAACTAAGCCATATAGGGACTGAAGCATTAATATACTGTGTCCACATTAGTACTGCTTTCACTATATAGGTTTCTAAACTATTATAGTGAAAGCAGCACAAAAACTGTGTGTAAACACACACTAATACTTCCTTTCCCTCCCTGTCCTACTGTTTCACAATTCAATACTTCCCACTGATGGATGGTTTTCTTTACTTCAAATAAAAACAACCCTTGATTTTTTGGCATGAAGAGGGCATCTCTCTAATTGAATCACTGAATGTGAGAGGCTTTTGCTTTAATCAAGTGAGAATGGGAGGCCTTCCTTTTTATCAATAACTTCTTAATTCATCCCCCAGTAAAAGTCTTTAGAGAGGTAAGGCAGGAAACAGGTAGGACCCTTTTGCATTTCACTGGTTAGCTAGCACAACGCAGTCAGGAAGGTGATATTACTTGTTTTCAGGCCATGCAGTGCCTTTACAAATTTTTTGCCTCACAAAACTTCCAAAGTCCAGCAGCCACTCAAGCAACCTGGGGATGAATAGGGCCTTTAGGGGAGATTTAACAAAATTAAACAAAATGTCTATCCAGTTCCTCTCTACAGAAGTGCATGGAACTCTTATATACTTTGCCTTGCTCAGATGTAGATTGTGTGAGCTGGATGGTGTTTTTATTCAATACAGCCTTTGATTTTTAGTCACAAGTAAAGGTTTTATCGCTCATAAGTCTGTATGGTAATTATTTTTATAACATAACCTTATGTTATAAGTTTCTAGCACTTCCAAGTACACTTTATGTTCACTAAAACATTAAACTCTCTCTCATACAGTTTGTGTTCACTAAATCACAACATTCTGAAGTATCAGAGGAGTAGCTGTGTTAGTCTGGATCTGCAAAAGTGACAAAGAGTCTTGTAGCATCTTCTAGACTAACATGTTTCAGAGCATAAGCTTTTGTGGGCGAAGACCCACTTCGTCAGATGAATGTAACATTCTGAAGGTTACCATGAGCACATTAGACTAATGCTGATGCTTCTTGACTTATTAACAGCTGGGCGACACATGAAAATTAGATTCACCTAGATACATCTCCAAGAACTGTGAAAAATGTCATGCCCTATGTGGCATAGTTATGTCAACCTATCCCTCACTGTAGATACAGCTAGATTAATGGAGGGATTCTTCACTGAGCTAGCTATCACCTCTTGGATGGGTGAATCAACTACAGTGATGGAAAAAACCCTTCCATTAATGTCAGAAGTATCTACACTACGGTGCTACAATAGCACAGCTGCAGTGCCATAGCTGGGCCACTGTGTCTGCTGTAGTATAGATAATACATTGACATTTGGATTGAGTTGGAGAGAGTGTTGAATCATCAACAAAGAGAAAATTTACTTCTAATACTTTAGCTAAATAGATACTAACGAAAACAGTTTTAGACAGTATGAAATAAATCACTTGCCCTCTCAGTTCTGGATTCTGTGTATGTGTGTGTGTGTGTGTGTGTGTGTGTCTGCTGTCATAAACTTAGTTTTCCAGCCAGCCACTGAATTTCTAATGCTCAAAACAAGCAATAAATAAAATAAAACCAAATCCCACCTTTAAAGTATTAGTCTGGATCATAAGGAAGCAGAAAGACTGTAAACCCACTTTTTTTTATTTGGAAGCCAGCTTTGAAAGAAAAACATTTTGTATGCCCTTTCATTCAGTCTGACCTTCAAAAATGTCAAAAGAGTTGTATATTTAATTTTTTGTTTTTTCTTGGCACATTGATCTCTTTGGTATTATAAGATTGTAATATGCTCTAAACAGCATATTTTACCATATGAATTCCAAATACATGTTGTCTGACTTTTATTTATCCATAAAGGTTAAAGATAAAAAAACAAACAAAAATAACAATTCCAACAAAAATTCTTCAGCCAAAATGTAGACTGTGAATGAGCAGTTTTTGATTGATTTAGCAACTAAGATATATTCGCTAAAGTTCCAGTCTAACCTATATTTTTAATAAAAGTTCACAGAGCAATTGTCAGTTTCTTAAATCAAAATATTTCAAATTCTATTTATTTTTTAACCATTTGATAGCAACAGAATGTTGTCTTGAGTAAAAATAAATGTCCGGGGCTAGAATCATTTTTGGTGTAACACAGTTGACCTCAGTGGAGTTAAACTAAAAATGAATTGGCTCCATAGACTTTGCATTTATATTTGTTTTCAACAAATGCCTCATTTTTCCTTAGTATTCATCTGTGAAAAGGAGGCCATTATTATTCCAGTCAGTAACCCATGGAAAAGTTTAACTCTGATCAATGGATCACTTTGAATCATAAAATCGTAGGAAGGGAGGGACCTCTAGAGAGTGTCTAGTCCATTCCCCTGTACTCAAGGCAGGACTAAGTACTATCTTGACCATCCCCAACAAGTGTGAGAAATCTCCAATGACAGAAATTCCACAACTTCCCTAGGCAAGTTATTCCAGTGCTTAAGCACACTGGCAGTTATGAAGTCTTTCCTTCTTTCCAACCAAAACAGATCTTGCTGTAGTTTAAGCCCATTGTTTCTTGTCCTATACTCAGAGGTTAAAGAGAACAATTTTTCTCCCTCTTCCTTGTAACAGTCTTTTATGTACTTGAAAACTGTTATGTCCCTCCTCAGTCTTCTCTTTTACAGACAAAACAAACCCATTTTTTTCAGTCTTCCTTCACAGGTCATGTTTTCTAGACCTTTAATCATTTTTATTACTCTTCTCTACACTTTCTCCAATTTGTCCACATCTCTTCTGAAATGTGGTGCCCAGAATTGGACACAGTATTCCAGCTGAGACCTAATCAGCATGGAGTGGAATGGAAGAATTACTGTTGTGTCTTGCTTACAACACTCCTGTTAATAAATCACAGAATGTTTCCTTTTTTTGCAACAGCATTACACTGTTGACTCATATTTAACTTGTGATACACTATGACCCCCAAATCTCTTTCTGCAGTACCTCTTCCTAAGCAGTCATTTCCCATTTTTCAACTTGTTGCTCCTTCCAAAGTGGAGTGCTTTGCATTTGTCTTATTGAAGTTCATCCTATTTACTTCAGACCATTTCTCCAGTTTGTCCAGATCATTTTGAATTTTAATCCTGTCCTCCAAAGCACTTGCAAGCCCTCCCAACTTGGTATCATCTGCAAACTTTATAGATGTACTCTCCATGCCATTATCTAAATCATTAATGAATATATTGAAAAGAACCAGACCCAGAACTGATCCCTGTGGGACCCCACTTAATATGCTCTTCCAGTTTGACTATGAACCACTGATAACTGCTCTCTGGGAACAGTTTTCCAACAGTGGTGCATCCACCTTATTGTAGCTCCATCTAGGCTGTATTTCCTTAGTTTGTTTATGAGAAGGTAATGCAAGACAATATCAAAAGTCAAGATGTACCTCATCTACCACTTCCCCCTATCCACAAGGCTTGGTACTCTGCCGAAGAAAGCTATTAGGTTGGGGTCTTTGGGGAGCTGTCCAGTCACATGCATGGTGGTGATTCCTTGTCCTTGGTTCCACCTGCTAATCCACATGTGGTGGTCTCTGCAATTGCAAATAGGCAGGAAAGTGGGAGAATTTTTCTATTAAGATGTTGTCCATGCTATGAAAAATGTGGGAACTCCTGTTATGCATAATATAATTTGTCTTCCCTGCCTACCCCCTATTTTTTCATTACTAGGGAAATTTATAAGAGAACAAGATGCTCGACTTTAAGAGGTTTTTCGCTCTTGCTCCTTTATTCCTCCATAGCAACCAGTTGTAATAGGCTATGACCTATTAAAGAATAAAGAACAAGATCAGATGGATCCTTAAAATCAAGCATCCTGTCTCATGTGCATGTCCCTATTAATTAAAAAGGGGAAAGATTATACATAACCAGAAATGTGTTTAATGGATTTACATGTTATCTACAG
This sequence comes from Dermatemys mawii, assembly GCA_007922305.1. Lineage (NCBI taxonomy): Eukaryota > Metazoa > Chordata > Testudines > Dermatemydidae > Dermatemys > Dermatemys mawii. Next base: position 19,678,591 of record ML677349.1, read on the forward strand.
ATTTTTAGAAGACCTCAGATTACAGATTTCTTAGCCAATCATGTTCTGTTTTTGCCACAATAGCTTCATTAATGGATAGGCAATATGGGTCAAACCACATTTCTTGTTGTAACTCTATTGAATTTAATGGAGTAACACAAATAACCAGTGTGGCTTTGTGTGTCATACAAGATACCAGGTTTGCAGTAACATTTGAGCTCTTGCTTTCTGGTCTGGTGAAAGCTGCAGTAGACACACTGTAGAATATAAATGGAAAATTAAAAATCTCTGAATATGGGAACTGTTTCTTGGACCATGGCCCCCTGACAAACTGAAAGTAATTTTGAAATAATGGTTAATATAGACTTTTGAATCTCAGGTGATACCCAGAATTATTCAGATAGAAATGATAAGACTTCTCCCTCTAAAAAATAAATTGGTGAATTAGAAAACTATAGGGTCAGCTATAATTGTGTTCATCTAATCTATCCAGAGCTTTATTTACAGCTTTCATGGAAAAGGGTAGTCAAGGCATAAGATCCTTATTTATGCTTGATTATATTTTTGCTCTATTAAAAAGCAATTGAGGGATAAAGATGAGGTATAATGTCTGATTATGCTTTGTTTTATTAATCAAAGTTTTGGATTAGTCAGGCAGGGAACAGTCATATTTTACCAAACTATGACAATAAAAAGTGAATGAATCATCAGACTGGTAAAGCAGACAGAATCGGAACTAGGGTCCCAGCTGAGCAGAGCACTTGAGCATATTGCAGTGTTACTCACATGAGTAGTCTCACTGAGGTCAATGGGACTTAAACACTTGTTCGGAGCTACGCACATACATAAATGCTTTTCCAAATAAGGATTACTCGTGTACTAACACTTAAGGAAGTACATAAAGTGCTTTGTAGAATCTGTGCCCTTCATACTTTGGGCCTGATTTTGTTCTTACTTATACTAGTGTAAATCGGCAGTAACTTGGTTGATGTCAGTGGAGCTGAACTGGTATAAATGTTATTATGATAAATTCAATTCTGTAGAATCAGGATTGAGTGTGTACCTGTTTCATACATTTTATATTTTGGTTTATATTATTTGTCACTGCTTCTGTGAAGTTCTAGAAGATATTGTGCCATATAATTTCCCTTTTTCTCTTGTTTGATGTAATTGCTGTTAGCGAAATCTCTTTGGTAGCCCCTGAAACAAAGGAGAATATTAATATCGGAAAGAGAACAGATAACTGATTACTTTAAATGGCCCTCTCATGTTTGGGCCCTAGGCAAATTAGTGATTTTCTAGATTGGAGGAGCTGTTCTTTGTGTCCACAGGGATAGTGAGCTTACATGTGATCACAGAGGTGAAACTGTGTTCATGCTGATTTTATATTTGATGGTTGTTTGGTTAAAATGTTGGCTTTGGCTTACTAGGTATACAAATAGTGAAAGCCAAATGTGTGGAATCTCCAGATTGATATTATTTAATCAATATATTCTTCTTGTCTTGAAATAGTCTTCCTTCATTAGATTCCAGAGTTCATGTATTGATTTTTACTTTATAATTATTTTACACAATGCACCAAACATTCTCTAGAACAGGGGTGGGCAAACATTTTGGCCCGAGGGCCACATTCGGGTTAAAAATTGTGCGGAGGGCCAGGTAGAGAAGACTGTGCCTCCACAAATAGTCTGATCCCACCCCTTATTCAACCCCCACTCACTTCCCACACCCTGACTGCCCCCTTCAAACACCCAACCCATCCAACCCCCCTTCCTTGTCCCCTGATCGCCCCCTCTAACTGCCACCGCAGAACCCCACCCCCTATCTAAGCCCCCCTGTACTTTGTTCCCTGACTGCCCCCTCCCAAGATCCCCCCACTGAAATCCCCATCCCCCGGAAATCCCACCACTCATCTAAGCCCCCCTGCTTTGTTCCCTAACTACCCCCTCCCAAGATCCCCCCACTCTAGCCACCTCCCACAGGACCCCACCCCCATCTAAGCCCCCTTGCTTTGTTCCCTGACTGCCGCCTCCTCCTGAGATCTCCCAACTCTAACCACCACTCCCGGGACCCCACCACCTAACCCCCTCCCCTTGTTTACCTTACTCAGCCGGGCGCGCCTTGACCCGGCCTGGCCAGGGAGCATGGGGTCCCATGGCTCCCTGCGCTCCACCCGGCCCCCCGGCCAGGGAGCACAGGGCCCAGCAGCATGCCGCGCTGGGCCTGGCCAAGGAGGGTGGGGCCCTGCAGCTTCCCGCACTCGGCCCGGTTTCTGGCCCGGGAGCACGGGGACCCGCAGCTTCCCGCGCTCAACCCAGCCGCTGGCCAGGGAGCATGGGGTGGGCCCGGCCCAGGAGCACAGGGACCCGTGGCATGCTGCACTTGGCCTGGCCCCTGGCCAGGGAGCACAGGGCCCAGCGGCTCCCTGCATTCGACCTGGCCCCTGGCTAGGGAGCGCGGGGTGGGCCTGGCCCGGGAGCACAGGGACCCGTGGCATGCCGGCCTGGCCCGAGCTCGCGGGCCGATGAAAATGGCCAGCGGGCCGATGAAAATGGCTGGCAGGCCACATGTGGCCCGCGGGTCTTAGTTTGCCCACCCCTGCTCTAGAACATTTATTTAATTTAAAAACAGAAGATGTACAGAGCAATATCAGTCCTAAATAGATTTGCCTGGGATTAACCAGATGCGTACAGCACTTCCATCCATACAAACAAAAGCCTGAGAATATACACATCTTTTATTCTGCCCTGAAGGCAAACAGATTTAAGATTTCTTGGACAATGTAGGAAGTGAAATCTAGGGTATGGGCGATCTCCCATATGAACATCCTGCTTCTAATCTCCAGGCATTCAGGTCTGAGAACTACTAGAAAAAGCATGCTACTGGTTTAAGCTTTCGTGATCGAGTATACAGAGAAAGGACATATCCTTAGATATCCCAGACGCAAATCTAGTAGAGATTTAGAGGTCAAAATCATGTTGAATTAAACTAAAAAAAAATGTGAGTCAAGTTCAGACTTTGAAGACTGATTAATATGCTCCTCAAAGCTAGCTCTACTAAGTAACAGTCAGATTCTGCCATCTTGAAACAAATGGGAGTCCTCACAGAGTAAGGTACTATGTGATGGAAGGATGGCAGAATCTGACCCTAATCTGGAAGCTGTATAGTGTTTGTTAGCTGTAGTTCAAAGTAGTAAAGGACAACACTATGTAGAGTAAATTTCAAGAATCCAGGAACAACTGGGAATCCAGAAGCACACCCAGCCAAGGATCTTATTGACAGATCATGCATAACCCTTCAGTAATGAGGACAGACACTACCAGTGTGTTTTCTAGAGTAAATGAGTTATTTGTGGCCAGTATATACACTCCTTTTCTCTTAGGATTTCTGTTATTTCTGTGAACCCAATAAGAGTAGGAACTTTATGAGTCCACAGCAACTAGTTGTTTATTTACAGTTGTCCTGTTTTGCCAGTCATTCTATTACACAGTGCAAAACCATTTCAAATTAATAGCAAATTAATAAACATTTGGAAAAGTGGGATGCCACTTGGTAATCTGTCCCCAGATTTCCTATACTATGCCAACAGTAATTCATGGAGTGGGAGGGCAAGGCAAAATTCATACTCACAAAAATAGGAAGAAATAGACATTGTTTTTTTAAAAAGAAAAGTATAACAAAATGTGAAATAGCAAAAGGAATCAAAAGAAGAAAGATAGGTGAGGGTAACTGCAACAAACGAAAAAGAGGGTCCTCAGGATGTCACAGAAGCAAACCTAAATTACAAAAAAAAATTAAAAACAACATCCCTGGCAAAGGGCTGTCTGTTGTAAATGTCTATTACGTACTGTAACTAATTGAGCTCCCATTTTAATATTTGTAAAAGGGATTTCCAATCATTTGTAAAAAGGTTGTCTGTGTTCTCTCGCTCTCTTTCCATGTGCCTTTTTTATATGTTAATCTTTGCTTGAAAACTACAGTGAAATAAAAATAAAATTGAGATAATTGTCCAAACAAAAATATGCTATAAAATCTTCGGCTTCATCATTTCTGGATTATCAAATATGCCTTTTGCTTTTTGTAGGATGAATTTCAAATCCCATAAGACTCTTAGTACATTGGAATGTTCTTGATAGAATTCTTTCTAAATATTGCAACAAACCTCTTAGACCCAAATTATCTGACATCTGAGAGTCTAGACTTGTTACATGTATTCATAGATGATAATCAAAGATTAATAATCTGTTTTAGTATTAGTTATATATAGGTACAGTTCATACTTCTATGCTGTATGAGTATATCCAATAAGATCCCCAATTTACATTTGTGAAAATGTTCCTTGAAAACATACAAATTACAACATAAAATGGGGGAATCTTAAGAGTTCCTATATTTTAAAGTATTCAAGAAGTTTACAAACTTTTAATATTTTATATTTTGTTTTATATTGGCTCCCCCACCTCTCTGCATTGTCAATGATCCTCCAGCTTCATTCACCTAATTGTCAGATTCTGAAACAAGCATCTTGTAACTTCGTTTCATCCTGCCCATCATCCCTGATCTGCCCCATAACACCATAAGAAATTAGCCAATTGATAATGGGTAGGGAGAGTAGAGGATAGAGTATTCTTGGTCCATTTACAACATTAAAAACATGAAAGTGTGTACATATATGTATATAATTACTTTATATATTAGATAGTATCCTCCTCATACACTGTGGGTATATCACTTCTTTGATTGTAAGCTCATCAGGTCAGGGACCATGTGTGTGTTTGTGCAGCACTTAGAACAATAGAACCTTGAACCTGATTCTGGTTACTGCTTCAATACTTATTATTATTGCTTGTTTATGGTATTTCCTAGAGGAACTCCAGTCCCATTATACTAGGTACAGTACAGAAAAATAACAAAGACAATCCTTGTCCCAGAGATCTTGAGGTATCAGACAGGATGCAACAGATGGATGAAATTAATAGGGATGAGGGCGGGGAGATTGGGGGAAATGATGATGAAATTTCACAAAACAAAAAATTCTAAACTAAAATATCTGTTTTAACAGAAAATCAATTAAAATATAATGAAAATGTGTACTGTAATAAATAAATCACATCTTATTGCCAGACACAATCAGACACAGCTTACTTGACTTCCAATGTTGGATCCCTCAAGAATGTTATTTCTTTCTCTCCTCCTTTGTGTCCAGTTATTTCTCTCTTTCTCATATTCCCTTCCTCTGTCTCATTTGCAGGCTCCGTTGTCTCCAGGTTTCTTTTTTATGTTTTAGTCTTTCCTTGTTTTTGACTAGCCATTTAGAACCTAGCAGTAAAGCTCCCCAACTCAACTTAGGCCAGGTCTGGTCAGAATTTTAGTTAGAGTTTCCCAGGGGCTGATCTAATTTACACCACTAGATAAGATCCCTAAGAGAAGGGACCTTATGCCAGTGGAGAATCATCATAATGGAGCTCCATGCTGCCAATCCCCTGCTAGGCCCCTTGCCTTCCCTGTCACACCCTCTGTGCTGCAATGGGAGGGTGGCTGGAACAAGAACTGGCTTCTCTTTAGCTGCCAGATTTACACTAGCAGGGAGTTCCCCTCCACAAAGGGAATTCTTTTACAGCTGGAATCCATGCACTTTGTGCCACCTGAGCAGAGCAAAATAAGCACATAGTACTGCAGAATCTGGGACAATGCCTTTTTCAGCAGTATGGGTATGGCCAACATTGTCTTATCCTTTTGCTCAGTTGGAGATGGAAATCAGCTTGCTTTTTAGTAAAATTGAAACAGTGACTGAGCTTAACCTCATGTTTTGATTGTACAGTATGTTGTAGTATTTATAATTTAATTGTATGAGAAATATTTTCATAAGGATAAATTATATGTGTAACATAACACTCAAAGCTAGGTGCTTTAAAATTTTCCAGTGTGTAGTATATTGCTGAAAGTTACAAAATGTTGGCTGGATCCAGACTGATACTTTTTTGGATAAGTTTCTTCCATATGCTTTTATTTAAAGTATTTTTTTTCTTTTAGGTTAGATTTAGAAAGCATGTAAAATGTCTTTTTTGGAATGGGAGTGTTTTATAATTAGAAGATCATAGTGCTGGAATTCAGCATCTTTTAGGAACTGTAGCATATGAAAGAAATGAAATACTAAATCTGGGGGGCGGGGAGGAAAGACAAGTCCCAACACCAGTTGGGAATACTGTCAGTCTAAAATATGTCATCGCCAAAGTGATAAACCAAAGCAGAAATCTTATAAAAACAAATATTTTTGATCTCAAGGACTCTAGGCTCCATCCGATCTCTCCCTGACTTCCCAGTCTCTCTGTCTAGTAATAGATTTAATTGAAAGACGTAGCTTATATTTTCTTCTGATTAGAAGAAGTTGAATATCTTTGTTCAAAAAGGATGAGAGAAATGGAAAAGGAATGGTGTTGAATGTTCTGTGTGTAGAGACTTCTTCATTCTGTTGTTAGAGGGTCTGTCTTTCATGTTCTCAAGATGCTGAAGGTGGTCTCTAAAGTATCTGTTTTACCTCAGCCATGAAACCCTTGTCCAGTATGGTGGTTGTGCCCTTGCATGCTGTTTTGGATCAACTGAAGAATGTAAGGCAAACACTTCATAGCTACCCTTCTCTGAAAGGTGACCAAGATAAGTATATTCTCCCTGAAAATGCTGCCTCCTGTGTCTCCCACTGCCCACACAAGACTTTGGTAGCCAAGATGGCCATGGCAAGAGCAAAGAAGATGAATATACACTACCATGCTCCAGAATCTTGATCTTAGGCACCAAGATATTTTTGGATGAATGGTTTACTAGTGTATCAATGCTTATGTTTGCTTTTCTTTTTTTCTTTTGACATCCTCTGAGCTCCTTAGTCTCCAGGGGTGAGAATTCTGCCAGTATGGTATCTTCACAGAAAGGAGAATTACTTTGTAATTGTAATTACAATTGTAATTACTTTGTAATTGTTTCATTGACGGTATTGCCTCTGCAGTGTTCTCGTTCACAAGCACATCTCTCCTCAGAGTTTGGAGAGCAAGTTTCAGAGCTGGTGTATATCTTTACAATTTGATGTTTGTATTCTTCTATTTGAGGAAATAATTTTTCAGTTTGTTTTGTGATTGACTAAGGTTTTCTTTGAGGAGCCTTTGCTTTTCGCTTGAGGGCAGTTGGAGTCCTTGGTGATGCACAACTACCAGCAGAGGTGCTGTGGCTTACACACTGACCCATTACTGCCACACTAGGGACTAAAAACCTTAGAGCTAGAGAGCACAAGATTTGGCAGTCAGAATCCTGTAAAAATATCTTTAGATTAACAGAATTACAAGGCAAGTAATTTCCCCTTATGCAGCCTTGGAATCTTGAATTTTAAAGCTGGGCTAGCAATAGCAAAATCTTCTCTATTGCTATGACCATCTGGATAATTGAGGCTGTAAATTATTCTTCATTTTAGAGCCCATAAATGATGTTCACACTCTGTATGATCTCCAGACATCTTATGTATGTTCTTATTTGCTGGTATGATGTGCTACCTGTGCCAAATTTGCTTGGACCTTTGCCTTAGAATATAAATACCAGCCAACAAAAATGGAATCTAGATAATATTGAAATTGCCATCTCTTTTTGTGGAAAGTGCCTCTTGCAATCCAGACAGACGCATTTATGCCACCTGCCTCTTTGCAGCCTCTGACATCTGTTAACATTTACATGTGTCATAAAACAATACCTGCACAGTAAAGAGAAAGGATGCATGAAGTTCAAGGGCATTGCATCTGGGGGAAAAAAAAGACAAATTATGTTGCGTTGGTGCCTTGGAAGCTCAAAAAGCCTTCTTGGACTTGTCAAAATGTGTGTAATATTGACTAGAACACCCCAAATCACAAGTAAATTGAATTACACCTGTGAAATAATTTATTCTTCCACTGAAAAAAGCAGGCAGGACAGCAATGACCTATGATCTTGTTACCATTCAACAAAGGGATACTTTTTTTTTTCACATGAGGCAAAGATAATATCAATGCTTAGCTAAAATCCTCAAACTTAAGTGCCAAATTGTCATTAGATACTTAAATTGAAACATTCTGGGTTGTGTGCTGCTCACCTCTGCAGTGATTCTGTGAGAGCAGGATGAGGGAGAGAAAGAACAAGGGGTTCTGCTGCTATATGTTCTCCACCCCCAGAGAGGGCTACCATAATGGCCTGTGGTAGGAGGATTACTTCTCCCTACACACATGATGAAGATATGCAGAGCACAGCCTGGTATATAAGGTTTGTCTATACGGTGGCAGTTCTGCACATATGTCACCGTTTGCTGATGATCTGAAAGAACAGCAAATTGGGAAGTGATTGATCCTTGCCCTGCCAAGGTCAGAAGAAAAACTCCCATTGACTTCAGTAGAACCAGGCAAGTGTTTTTATGATGGACAGTATCATTGAATAGGTTTATAAAAATTGATGTGTATGTTACTGATCTTCTAATCAAGTAACAAAATAGTGTGCATTTAAAAAAAAATCTTGCGTACTCAGAAAGAAGCAAGTGGCTGAAAGAAAAAATAAATAGGATGGAGTTGAGGGGATATAGGCAGATAGCAAAGAAGCACATTTTTGTCTATTTGCTACTAAATAATGTACCTCCAAAAAACAGTAATTCCATCATAACATCTGGTGACATGAACTAATCACAATTCCAACAGTGGAATTATTATGAAAAGTTGGGGTTCAACATTCTTTAAAATAAAAAAGGCCTTGCAGTAGGACTGTGAACATAGACTGTAATTACATAAAGTATATGGTTTTCTTGTTCCAAAACTTCAAAATTATGGTTTTACTAAAATCACCATATGTACGGCACATACATGCATATTTTTGGTTTGGAATCAGACACATGAAATACGTGTACCTTTACTCTGTAAGTTTCACAAAAAAGTTGTGGCATGCCCAAGGGAACCCTTTTTATGTTGATATTTAAAGTTGATCAGAATTATGACTTACTGAAGAAACAAAATAAATAGGTGACATAATTAGCAAGGAAAACATTCCTTTATCAACACATTTTTTTAAAAAACTACCTCATTTAAGCTGTCATAAGAAATGCATTCTGTTATTTCTGTTACTACAGAATGCAGTTTTATCACCACACACACACAGAGTCTGATCTTGCTCCCATTGAAATAAATGGCAACACTTCAGCTGACTTTACTGACAGCTGGATCAGGGCCATAGTCTGGGAACAGGTAAAAATAAGAGTGTATGTTATAGATCCAAAGCTTTCTCAAACAATTTTTTCATCAATTTTAACTGGTTTTGAGCAAATAAACAACATATATATCTTTCTGAAGTGTTCACACTTTAAGAATTCTGATCTACTGTTAATCCATATGTAAATTCCATTAAAATTGATAGGAGTTATCTGAAAACTTTGACACGAGAATTGACCCCTACTGACACTTAATTTACATAAAGCGTTTTTTAACATAATTCAAGCATATTCACAGAAGTCTTTCATAAGTTACTTATAGTAGTCAAGGGGTGAAAAGTGACTGGCAAGAAGCTTATTTTGTACATTAGTCTAACACAAATACTTCCTTAAGTATAAAATACTTTGATCTTCATAAGAAAATGCCATATGTGTGCAGCTGTGACGCATGCCTAACTGCTGGAAGGTTAGCGAAAGGTAGCATATGAATTCGATATCTGCATTCAATTTAGGCTTTTATATTTAGCAGTTCATAATTTTATGTAATATTTTAGCTGTATGAAAAATATGCACTGGAGTTGAGTGATAACAGATTTCTTTGTGGTTTGACTCAACATTGTTTGGGTAAATACAGAATCCTAAGTATTGCAGACTGAAAGTTGGGGTTATAATTAGAGCTGTCTGTGCTTCAAAATACCTGAACTCACATTAAGATTGGCAGATTTCCAGAAATCTAAAGATTATGTGGAGCTAATTTGAGCTAAGCAAAAGTCTTCTGTTTTCCTGTGTATATGGCTCACTGAGTTGCATCACTGACTTGCAATACATTAAAAATAAGGAAAAAGAACTATGATCAGTCATTTGTTGATATTTAACAATATTTTATCTGTAAAGATCCAGTTTTATCACCCTTATTTTGAGTAGTGCCCTATTCAAAGAGAATTTCCATTGAAAACAATTGGACTACACAGAGTAAAGTTCTACTCAACTTGAACAAAGGACAGAATCTGCCCCTAAATTGTTTTCTTTTTGAAACGTAAGTTTCTAAAGAATTACGTCTTAAGATTTAGATCCCTCAACTAGATGAATGTAGGTGGACTGTTTAGTGTGGTTCTTCTTGGGCACAAGGGTTCAGCCACATGGATCCAATCGCAGGAGAAAGGTCTAAAACAGGATACCTGGCTACTTTCAGAAAAAAATCTCAAATGTATGTCATAATTTAGCAAAGAAAATGAAGTAATTTCAGTGAAAATTGTTCTGCAAATGAGAAAAACAATCCAAGAGAGAACCCAACAGGATACATGTATGAGATGAACAAATATAAGATGAGAAAAAGCAGTATCACTGTCACAAATGTGACAGAAAATGTCAGAAGTCCTTATGAACTGTACTAACATGATTTGTATTATTGCTTTATTTAAAATTCAAAAAGTCTTATTTGCATATATGAATGTGTTAATGAGGGTGTGTATACATGTGAATGTGTGTATATATGACTTTAAATTTAATTCAACATTTTAATTTCAGTCTGTTCATTTTATTTTTTCCATCTGATTTTATTTACTAGCTTCTACTGGGTATGGTGGGCTCTACAGATGAAACCCTACAGGAAGCAGCAGCTGGTTGCATAGCAAACATCCGCAGATTGGCTCTAGCTACAGAGAAGGCAAAATACGGTTGACGCCTCAACCACTTTTACTGGCTCCCATATTTTACACTCTGCAAGACATTTGAATATGTAACTACATGGACTACCTGAGTTTGAGAAACATTTGAGGATATTTTTAAAGCCTACTATCTAATTAAAATACATGTGTTTAAAAATGGAAATGTACTCAATAGTGTATTCATTCCGTACGCTTTTAAAAAGTTTTTCACTTATTGTATCATCTAAAAAGTACTCAAAACACATGAAAATAATTGTATGAGCTCCAAGTTAACATTAGTAACTCTCAAATTTAAGATACAGTTTTGCGTCTGATGAAATTGTAAATTTTTTCTTCACCGTGTGTGGCTTACAGTAATTCATGAATGTCTTGAGCAATTCTCTTTCTGCTAAACCTGTCTAATCATCCTGCCATTATGGTTTTGCCTGTTTGATCACTTGCAATCCACAAGAGGAGACTGACTACAGATGCACCAATTTCACATCTGGTATTGTATAAGTACTGCAAACAGCTGGAGCTGAAGATATTATTCCAAGGTTATCCCAAATTTCCTCTTACTATCACCAACATCAAACAAGGTAATATTTAATTATCTAAGTAATAGATGTGATTAACTCAATAGGTAAAATTCTCAGCAGTAAATTAAGAAAAAATAAAGATGAGTGAGCATTTTATACTAATATTCTTATATTTATATATTAGAAATATAATCTATCAGGGATTCATCTATTTTAAATTTAGAACAACAGTCTTTGAAGCACGTTTTACATAAAACAGTCTTCAGAATTGACTTTCTTTCACTAATCGAGGTCTTTATTCTAATTTTTTAATGAAATACCATTGGTAATGTAGATATAGAACAATTGTTGAAACACATTCAGGCAACTAATTAACTTATAAGTAGTCTAGGTTTATGCATGTACTGTGTCCAGCAGCCTTTGTAAACAGTAGTATGAGACAGAGACCCTGAATTACAAGTGCAGACCATTCTGTCATACCTGCAAAAAAAATCATAAAATTGCATTTACTGTCAAACATTTACTTCTGAATGAATTGTATTACTATACTTCTCAGTGTTGATAATTTAAAATACAGCATATCCTAGAAGCTGCAGTGTCCATTAAATTTAATTAATTTCCCCTGTGCCTTGTGATATGAAATTGCAGCTACTGAATGAGGTTGGCTTCTAATGGAGACATTCTTACAAACCCCAACTTTTTCATATTTATTACTTGCTTTTAAATGTATCCACAGACTCATTAGCTATAGTTAGATTGGTGTTATACAGTTGTTTCTTTTAATTAATAAAAAAGAAACAATCAACATTCATTGCCTGAAACAAACACAGTTTCTTGCATCTGAGCTGATTTTCGATTTTGAAGGCCTCTGAGAATTTAATCAGAGAACCCTGGTTCTAGCAAGCATTAAGCATGTTCTTACGTCCAGATAGTGCTTAAATAAGTGCTCAAATTTAGACATATAGTCAAGTACTTTTCTGATTTGGGGTCCGGAAACTTTAAAATGGCATTCTTGTTCTTATTTGTCAACACTCTGCTTCCCAATGCAGAGGAGTCAGCAATGCCACATCACTCAGTGCAGGGGACAGCATTTGCCCTTTAGTAAGGTATAAGGAGTTTTAATGAAATATCTGGGGACCGATTATGAGCTTCATGACAGTGGTTTAAATCTGGAGTAACTCCACTGGTATTAAAGGAGACCAGAATGTGAGTCCACTAAACAACAATTATGCATACCTGTAAACCTTTGCGTAGCATCATGAACTTCCAAATTCTGTTGGTGATTCCTTCTACACCAATAGCCTTGCTAAGTACTTTTAAATAGTGTGTCTCTATCTTGCTTCTGGTGTCACAATAAAGTCTTTGTTATATACAAAATATATCTATCTAATAAATATTTTTTGCAAATATGTTTTAGTCATGTGAGGAGGGAGGCTGGGAGAGAATAGTTTGAGAATAATTTCATTTTTTTGCTTATGAAAAGTGTAACACAAGTGGATATTCTACTGTATAAAGGGAAACAAACCTTTGTCAAGAATAGTTAACCTTGATATGACTTACCTTTTCAGTCTTTAATGTTTTATATCAAAGTTTAAAGAATGTATAATCTAAATGTAAACTTAATTTTATGAACTAGTAATTTTGAAAATAAATGTAATTCTCACTGTTACAGGACTTGAACCTGAAGCTCTTACTCATATGAGGAGCCCTTGTACATAGGAATAGTTACATTGAAATCATTCATTTAAATCACAGTCTTGTAATCCCAGCCTTGAGCTGTATTATTTGTGATGTTTCCTTTAGCATTCCTGCAGCTGTTCTGTTCTGTAGGGTGAGAAGAAGCCTTTTGAAATGGAAGCTGAACAACTACATAGTCACAGTAACTGTATTAAAAAGACAGCTCTCATTTGTGTAAACCTGCTGGATTCTACATAATTAGTTTAAACAGATTAGATTTTTAAGAACAATTAAATTCTGGTTTCTCTGACTTACTGTGCAGTGTAGGCACATCCATTTTCAAAGGCTTCCACATCTTTCATTGAACAGAGCAGGCACCACAACAGAGCAGGTCTTTGAAAAGGAACTACACAAAGATGGTTCTTAATCACTTTTTACTTCCCCCAAGCATGGTGGCATCCAGGGGCCAGAACAGCCCCCGGTGCAAATTAGAGCAGCCACAAGGATTTAGCCTGAGCCAAAGATTTAGCCCACATGTTGAACACCTGTGATGATCAGACCTAAGTTATCTCTAGCTCTAGTCCCTGTATATCACTAAGCACGGGGACTGCAATTCTGTGGGCCATGCAAAGGTTAGGAAGGCACCTTAATCTCTCCCCTAGCAGTCCTTACCCATGTAAGAATCGAGTCCTTTGAAACCTTAGGTCATATTGATTTTGACCAATGCAGACTCTTGTCTGGAGTTATTAGACAAGAAATGGTTATTTTAATAACAATGGAATGATTGTTAGAAAAATGCCCATCTCTGTTACATGCATCTTCTGCTCACCTTGCTCCCAGCTTGCTTTTTAATTTTTCAGTACTTTTTCAGCAGCAGCTTTCGATATCTCTTCCTTGCCTACTGCCTATTTACATTTGTTTTGCTGTAAGAGAAGAGGCTATCCCAATGCAGAAATTACCTTTTCAGATATTTGGGGCCAGGTCCTCAGTTAGTGTAGATCATCATAGTGCCACCAAAGTTAGTAAAGCTGTGCCTGATTTACACCAGCTGAAGGTTTAGACTTTTGCTCTTCATTTTTATTAAAATGTTCAAAAAAACTGAAATCCCAAAAAAGTAAAATTGCCAGGGAGACAGCATTCTTTCTAATGCGGAAATACCATAGCTGCCCAGTGAGAAAGCAGCAGAAAGAATCTTTCACCTTTATGTAATTCCTTATTGAATCTTAAAGGAAAACCAAGTCTTTCATTCCAAACATCTGTCAGCAGACAAGAAAGCTTTTCTTTTATTACTCTATGGCTCTGTGATTTATTGCTTGTGACAATCATTATCAATTATTTAATTGTTTCAGGATGGTCAAACTACACCTTTAAATGTAAGATTTATGTTCATTTCTCATTAAAGTTCATGTTTATGAAAAATATATATGTGGTGATAACAGTTATCTCTAAGTGGTTAAAGAAACATAAAATGTGTGTCCTGAGTGCAATATATATTTTATTGTACTAGCTGCTTCTTTATGCTAGTTTGTCACCAGAAATATTGTCCCGTATTATAATGAAAGCTGGGCATTGAAGCTCAGAAGGATCTGTCACTAAATTTAAATTTGTTGTATGCCAGCTGATCAATTCTTCTGAAAGCAGTTGATTTGCTCTTTTGTTTCACATGTCATAAGGTACCTGACATGAGCTGCTGACGCTGGGTGTCTGTGACAGGGTAGAGCGGCCCCGTTCTGGTACCGCAGGGGTTAACCTTTCCTTCCTAGCAGAGGAAGCCATGCCCCTGAGCATCTGCCAGGAATGCTCCAATGGGAGAACAGGTATAAAAGCCTGCAGAGTTGCTCAGTCTGGGCTGACCAGCAGAGGGGAAGGAGGAACGCCACAAGCTCCCAAGGAGCGACGACCTGCACTCCAGGTTCTGGATGCCAGCCAAGCTGTGATGTGTCCAGAGTACATCACAGAAGGGGAACAGACTAGAGGACCCCTCCAAAATGAGGGACCCGAAGGTTCTGGTAGGAAGTGACCCAGGGGAACTTTAGAGGAAAATGGTGTTAGAGCCACACAGAAGCTTGGCGTGTTTCGGGCGGATCTCCGTGAAGCCGGTGACAAGGGGAACTTGCCATTACCAGGGTCCTGGGTTGGCACCTGGTGGAGGGACCGGGCCTGGGTCCCCCTACCCCTCCCAGCCATCTGCCTTCCCCAACCTTAGGGGTGTGGCCCAGCAGGGAAATCATACGGACTCTGGCACTAGGCCTCACTATCCCACTAACATGGGGAATTATATGTACTCTGGCCACTGGGCTACATTGCTCCATTGCTGGGAGTGATTTATATGGACCCTGGCCATTAGGACACACTACCCCGACTAAGGGGTGATTGCGTGGAGGGAGGCCATTAGGACGCTTCAGGCCACCCACAAAGGGGCGAGCGTGCAAACTTAGGAGTAGTGAGGTTCCAATACCCCATCCCTCTCTACTCCAAAGGTGGGTGAGGTGCCAGGCCTGCCACAGGGGTAAAGAAATAAGTCTTTCCAATAGGTTGAACTATTAAGAATTTCATCTCATAATAAATTAAGTGGCTGCTCCTTGTACATTTATTTCTACTGAAGTTATCTTTGCCTTATAAACAGCAGCAGAATAACAAAGGAAAACAAGTTACGCATTTCTCTAATGATGATAGTCAACTTTCCATATAGACTGTCTGCATACAGAGTATATTTCTGAATTCATAAGCAAACTGTTCCCCATTTGTAATCTGTGGTTTTCATCTTTGTAGCCATTTAAGCTTTGCCACATATTCCTCAGGCTGCATGAAAAATGTGCTAGGCAATCTTGTGTGGCTCAGCCACACTGAAACAAATTAGTCCTCTGAGTTTCAGTGACTTATTTACCTTTTAGAGGGCCAAAATCTCTGGTGACGGACTATCACTGAGGTCAGTGGACCTATAATAGCAGAGAATGTGGCCCAAAAGTCTGCATTCTAAAGAGAATCACTGTTATGGTGACTATTAGACTATATGGCGTTTCTCACAAAGAAACCAATAAAATGTACCAATTGTGCTTTACTACCCTGCTTAAACTGAAACGTGCCACACTATTCAATGCTTCGTTCTCCCAACCAGGATGCTGAAACTAGCAAAATACTGCTTCAGTTTTATGAATCTTTTCTATTTTATTAGATTAGTCCTATTTTGCTGTTCTGTATTTCTGTAAGTGGATTTTAAACATTATCTTCTAGATACCAATTCAGTGGTGGTCCCTATTTTATACTAAGGATTTTTATGGACAAGATTGCCTTGGTTTGTGTTAGTTTTCTAGTCTTGTTTCTGTGTCTATGCAAGGCACCTTTTGGCTGGCAAGATCCTCTCCTATTCCTGCTATTTTTATTGGCATATTAGAAGTTTTCTCCAAATTTGTATGGTGCATAGTGTTATTCATCTGTCTGTTCTTTTCTTACAAAGAGTGGTCGATTGTAGTATGGTTACAAATCTGGTTCCCCTTCAACAGATTCATAAAACCATGTGTGGGAAGCTCTGCACTGGATATATGGGCTTGATCCTGTCATCATTAAGGATTCTTTGCATTTCTCTAATGGCTGAAAGACATCTTACATTGGCTCCAGTTACAGTGCACTGAATATTCATCTACCTTCATTGCTTTATTCCTGCCACTGACGTACTGTAAGGAGATTTCCCACATCTTGTTCAAAGAATATTCATAGTTTTCACACATTATTAAATCTTCCAGTGAATGGGAGGGAGGAAACTCACATGTTGAGACAAACTGTTTAAAAAAAATCAGAGAATGAAGATTGATAATGCATGGTCAGCCCTTTGATAAGAGATAGGTATGCATTTGAGGGTGCTAGCAACCAAAAGTCATCACTTTGGGGTGGTTGTTTGATAACCTATATGAAATTAGCTGGGGTTCTCCAGTCAGTTCATAGAGAACGGTTGGAAGAAATTAGCACCATTGTTAGGCCAGCAATCGCCTGGGTGTAGTAACTATAGTAACACTGACCCTTTGGAACAAAGTTGTGATAAATTAGTGTAACCATTGCCAGCAGATTGAGGGAAGTGATTATTCCCCTGTATTTGGCACTGGTGAGGCCACACTTAGGGTGACCAGATGTCTGAGTTTTATAGGGATAGTCCCGATTTTGGGGTCTTTTTCTTATATATGCTCCTCTTAATCCCCACCCCCATCCCAATTTTTTCACCCTTGCTGTCTGGTCACCCTAGCCACACCTGGAGTATTTCATCCAGTTTTGGTCCTCCCACTACAGAAGGGATGTGGACAAATCGGAGAGAGTCCAGCAGAGGGCAATGAAAATGATTAGGAGGCTGGAGCACATCTAACAAAAACTATCAAGTGACTGACACCGTGCTACAATTGCGCTTCATTGAGCACTCGAGGAGTTGTGGGGGAGGTAAAAGGTCACGTTATTACAAACATTGTGGGGGAGAGGGCAATTCTGTCCTTAAATACACGGGAACCTATATATCCCATATATCTGAAAGCAGTTATGTATCTCCCATATATAACAGCAGGTATGGACTGATGGATCTGAGAGCAGGTTTAGCTGCCAGTCCTAGTGAAATAGTCTTTCCTAATATCCAACCTAGAACCTCCCACACTGCAACTTGAGACCATTGCTCCTTGTTTTGTCATGTGCCACTCCTAAGAAACAGCCTAGCACCATCCGTTTTGGAATCCTCCCTCAGACAGTTAAAGGCTGCTATCAAATCCCACCTAACTCTTCTCATGTGCAGATCAAAAAAGCCCAGTTCCCTCAGCCTCTCCTCTTAAGTCATGTACCCCAGCCCCCTAATCATTTTTGTTGCCCTCCACTGGAGACTCTCCAATGTGTCCAAATCCTTTCTATGGTGGGGGGACCCAAAGCTGGACACAATACTCCAGGTATGGTCTCACCAGTACCAAATAGAGGAGAATAATAACTTTCCTCAGTCTGCTGCCAATGCTCCTACTAATGCAGCCCAATATGTGGTTAGTCTTTTTGGCAACAAGGGCACACTGAATCATATCCAGCTTCTTGTCTACTGTAATCCCCAGATCCTTTTCTGCAGAACTGCTACTTAGCCAGTCGGTCCCTAGCCTGTAGTGGTGCATGGGATTCCTCTGTCCTAACTTCAGGATTCTGCACTTGTTCTTATTGAACCTCAGATTTATTTTAGCCCAATCCTCCAATTTGTCTAGATCACTCTGGTCCCTATATCTACCCTCCAGCGTATCTACCTTCCCCCAAACTTAGTGTCAGTTGTGAACTTGCTGAGGGTTCAATTCATTCCATCATCCAGATCATTAATAAAGATGTTGAACAAAACTGGCCCCTGAACAGACTCCTGGGGCACTCCACTTGATACCAGCTGCCACCTAGACATTGAGCTGTTGATCACTACCCACTGAGCCTGATGATCTAGGCAGCTTTCTATCCACCTTATAGTCCATTTTTTAACTTGCTGGCAAGAATACTGTGGGAGACTGTATCAAAAGCTTTGCTAAAGTCAAGATATATCATGTCTACTGCTTTCCCCATATCCATATAGCAGTTATCTCATCATAGAAGGCAATCAGGTTGGTCAGGCACGATTTGCCCTTGATTAATCCATGCTGACTGTTCCGTATCACCTTCCTCTCCTCCAGGTGCTTCAAAATGCATTCCTTAAGGACCTGCTCCATGATTTTGCCAGGCTGAGTGGTCTGTAGTTCCCCAGATTCTCCTTCTTCCCTTTTTAAAATATGGGCGCTATATTTTCCTTTTTCCAATTGTCCGAGATGTCCCCTGATCGCCCTGTGTTTTCAAAGATAATGGCCAATGGCTCTGCAATCACATCAACCAACTCCCTCAGGACCCTCAGATGCATTAGATCCGGTCCTGTGCACTTCTGCATGTTCTTTTCTAAATAGTCCTTAATCTGTTCTTTCACCACTGAGGGATGCTCATTTCCTCCCCATACTGTGCTCCCCAGTGCAACAGTCTGGAAGCCAACCTTGTCTGTGAAGATCAAGGCAAAAAAAGCATTGAGTACGTCAGCTTTTTCCAAACTATCTGTCACTAGGTTGCCTCCCTCATTCAGCAAGGGTCCCAAACTTTCCCTGACCACCTTCATGTTGCTAACATACTTGTAAAAACCCTTCTTGTTACCCTTCACAGCCCTTGCTAGCTGCAACTCAAATTGTGCTTTGGTCTTCCTGACTGCATGCTCAAGCAATATTTTTATGCTCCTCCCTAGTCATCTTTCAAAGTTTCCACTTCTTGTAAGCTTCCTTTTTTGGTTTAAGCTCACCAAAGATTTCTCTGTTAAACCAAGCTGGTCGCCCACCATATTTGCTATTCTTTCTGCACATCAGGATGGTTTGTTCCTTCTCCCTCAATAAGGCTTCTTTAAAATACAGCCAGCTCTTCTGGACTCCTTTCCCCCCTCATATTAGCCTCCCAGGGGATCCTGCCCATCAGTTTCCTGAGGGAGTCAAAGTCTGTTTTTCTGAAATCCAGGGTACATATTCTGCTGCTATCCTTTCTTCCTTTTGTCAGAATTCTGAACTTGACCATCTAATGGTCACTGCTGCCTGGGTTGTCACCCACTTCTACTTCTCCTACCAATTCTTCCCTGTTAGTGATCAGCAGGTCAAGAAGAGCATGGCCTCTAGTTGGTTCCTCCAGCACTTGCACTAGGAAGTTGTCCCCAACATGCTCCAAAACTTCCTAGATTGTCTGTGTACTGCTGTATTGCTCTCCCAGCAGATGTCAGGGTGATTGAAGAACCAGGGCCTGTCATCTGGAAACTTCTGTTAGTTGTCTGAAGAAAGCCTCATCTACCTCATCCTCCTGATCTGGTGGTCTATAGCAGACACCCACCACAACATCACCCTTGTTGCTCTCGCCTCTAACCTTAACCCAAAGACTCTCAACAGGCTTTTCTCCACTTTCATATTGGAGTTCTGAACAATCATACTGCTCCCTTACATACAGTGCAACTCCACCACCTTTTCTCCCCTACCTGTCCTTCCTGAACAGTTTATACCCATCCATGACAGTGCTCCAGTCTTGTGAGTTACCCCACCAAGTCTCTGTTATTCCAATCACATCATAGTTCCTTGACTGTGCCAGGACTTCCAATTCTCCCTGCTTGTTCCCCAGGCTTCTTGCATTTGTGTACAGGTGTCTAAGATAACTAGCCAATTGCCCTATTTTCTCAGTATGAATCAGGAGGCCTCACCTGTTGCACCCTCCTCCTTGTGTTTCCTCCAGGTATCCCACTTACATATAGGCTTAGGTCTCCATCCCCCAGCAAACCTAGTTTAAAGCCCTCTTCACTAGGTTAGGAAACCTGCCTCCAAAGATGCTCTTCCCTCTCTTGGTTAGGTGGATCCCATCTCTTCCTAGCAATCCTTCTTCCTGGAACAATATCCCATGATCAAAGAATCCAAAGCCCTCTCTCTGACACCATCTGCGCAATCACTCATTTACCTCCTCAGTTCAATGGTCCCTACCTGCACCTTTTCCTTCAACAAAGAGGATGGAAGAGAACATGACTTGTGCTTCAAACACCCTTATCCTTCTTCCCAGAGCCATATAGTCTTCAGTGACCCGCTCAAGGTCACTGTTGGCCGTTTCATTGGTGCCCACATGCAAAAGTAGGAAGGGGTAGCTGTCTGGGGGTTTGATCATCATATCAGGGTCCAAGGGCTTGATTATCAGAATGCTACCATAATCACAGTCACAATGCTATC
Organism: Dermatemys mawii; assembly: GCA_007922305.1. Lineage (NCBI taxonomy): Eukaryota > Metazoa > Chordata > Testudines > Dermatemydidae > Dermatemys > Dermatemys mawii. The sequence goes on from ML677349.1 coordinate 19,699,385, forward strand.
TTAATCACAAGTCTCCCAAAAGACCTACTGATACGAGAGGGAAAAAATGCCTTGTGATTAAGCTGCCATTCTCTTAGCTTATATGGCTCTCAAATATTTTGTGTTATAAAAGATTGTGTTTGAATGTAAAAGCATTTCAGTTTAAAGTCTGTTAGTAGGTAACATCTTGTTCTGGCACTGTGCTGCTATCCACTTTTAAGAGAGTTCTGGACTTCATTCACAGTATGGATACATGTTGGGATTTGGCCTAATGTTCTGAAGAGATGTGGATAAGTGATCTGGGGCATGGTGGATGTGTGGCTCTAATTTGCCTAAAGTAATTTTTATAAACATGTTAAGGATCTTATAGAGCTCTTGCATGAGAGAACTACTTCGGGATCACAAAAGGAAGTCATGAGGACTCCCCATCTGTTCACACTGATCTTGCATTCACATGAAGTTTCCATTTTCACCAATAGGAGGTGCTAGCAATTTCTGCATTGGTCGTATTGCTGTTTCTATCATTTTGCAACCTACACAGTATGATCTGTAAACAAAAGGGGTAAGCACTTGACTATGTGATCATTACAGCTTGTTGGGTATGTGACGGAGTCAGTCCAGAAGGGTATAAGAAAGTGCTGGAAGGCAGGTATATCAGCATCAGGATGTGCAGGTCCCTGTTCCCTGGATAGCCAAACAAAGGCTACTCCAGGCCAAGACACCTGGGACCAATTAAGAAGCTTCTAGAAAGCAGCAGAAATAGCTAGCCTGATTTGGACACCTGAAGCCAATCAGGGGCTGGCTGAAACCAGTTAAAAACCCTCCCAGTTAGTCAGGTGGGGGTGGGTGTCAGGAGCTGTGGGAGGAAGTTATGCTGTTGGTGAGACTGAGTGGTGGACAACATATCGTACGCAAGGAAGGAGGCCCTGAGGTAAGGGTGAAGTGGAGTTTGAAAAAGTGGGGACTGCTGTGGGGAAGTAGCCCAGGGAATTGTATTGTGTTTTGTGGATAAAAGGTCAGCCATCTTAACTGATACTATTAGGGTCCCTGGGCTGGAGTCCGGAGTAGAGGGAGGTCCCGGGCTCCCCCCTTTTCTGCCTCCCCTAATTAGTTACTGAGAAAGGGAGGTCACGCTGGGCCTAGATGAGTTTCTGAGGCCCCTAAATCTGCCAGGAAGCGCAGGACCCACAAATACAGACTCGGAACTTTGTCACAGGTATCATTCCAAGAAGAATGTCTCGAACACTGGCAATAGCTTTAAAAAAACAAACAGCATTTTGTATATCTGGATTTAACATCTGTTTTAGAATGCTGCATGTGACTTGTCAACTATCTGAATGACACATTAATTCAGTTATGTTAAAAATGAGACACTACAACCATTAGCACAACAGATTAATTAGCTACACCTGTCATTCCATTTATTTGACTAGCTATTTCTATTAAAGTTGGCTCTCAAACTCCAAGAAATTGTCTGCTTTAAATCAGGATTTTAAATCAAGATCATATGTAAACTACAAGGTACAGCTACCTAGGACAGGCTTTGCATGACTGCAAGTCATGTGGCAAAGGCTTTTCACAGGCACACCCAGTGGTTTTCGTAGTCAGAGACATTTAGAAAAAGCTTTCCATAAACCTACACAATCTCAGAACTATCAGGATTGGTCTTTCTATACCGGGAAAAGCTTTGCACTGTCTGACGTCAAGATTGACCCAGGGAGAATAGGGTCCGGAAGTCCCAAAGTGCTTTCCATTATTCCAAACAACCCAGATTAGCCTTCCCAAAACTAGTTTTACAGAACCTGGAAACAACTGGAGATTCTTTTTTCAGGTCACAAAACCATAATACAGCATGGTGTCTAGAAAGCAGATTGACTTGACACATGCTTTCCAAGACCAGAAATCCATTGAATGGAGTTTAAGATAAAGGTTTATTCATTTTTCAAACCAAAGTATTGACAAAGGGGCTCATTGATTACAATAATCAAGGAGTTTAAGAAGTGAGGGGGCTGAGAGAGAGGCTTCTTCTGATTATATTAGTCAGTGACTGAGAGACAAGCATGCCTAAGTATACTATGACCCTTTCTATCCATTTTAAGCCCTCAAAGTCCATATGAAATTTATATCCACACATAGAAGCTGGGAGAATTTCTGACTTAGTCCAGTATCAGAGGGGTAGCCGTGTTAGTCTGTATCCACAAAAACAAGTAGTCCGGTGACACCTTAGAGAGTGAAATTTATTTGGACATAAGTTTTTGTGGTTTTTTTACCCAAATAAATGTTAGTCTTTAAGGGGCCACCAGACTCCTCATTGTTTTTCACTTAGACCTGTTTATTTTGCAGTTAGATAACTGCTTGTAATGAATTGTGCTCACCACCATGGTGAGTCCTACTGGTTGCTTTGGGAATTAGCTCTGTTGATCAGCAGGGCAACCTCCTCTTGTGGTGTCTCAATGTCCATCACTGCTTCTCCATTGCCTCCGCTGTTGGGACCAACATCCTCTTCAGGGCATGGCCCTCCAACTGTGCCCAATTCCATTGTCTCCCCCATTCCGGGGAACTGGCCGTCCTTCACCTGGCCTTTCGCCTCAGTGGTGAACTGCAGCCCCTCGCTCAGGGGCCAACTGCAGTCATTTGGCTGGCCACCACCCTCTGCGGCCAGTGGGGCAAGGGAGGGGGCCAGGCCCTCCTGCACACTACTCTGGGCCTTGAACCTTGGGACCCTTCATCTGGCAGCCACTCACTGCCTCTCCGTCCCTTCTGCCGCTACCTGCTTTCCCTGGGCCACTTCCCTGTAGCCCCAGCACCTACTTGGCCCCTGTATCAAGGCCTCCATCTGGGAGCCAGCCAGGCTGGAGCTCAACTTACTCCCCTGACCCTGCCCAGCATTGCTTTGTCCCTGGCACTTCTCTCTACAGGCAGCCAGTCCTTCTCCCTCAAGCTTCAGGGAGAGATTGAGCTCTTCTCTGCCCTGCAGTCCTTCTTAAAGAGCCCAGCCTGACCCTGATTGGCTGCTTCTAAGCCTGCCTCTGGTTGGCTGGGTTCTGCACAGCTGCTCCAAGGGCTCCTAGTAACCCTTTGCCAGCCAGTAAGGGGCAGCTTCGCTGTCACACTGCCCAAACTTTTGGATGAGGGTAAGTAAATTGAGACATTGTGGGCAAATACCAGGAAAAGAATATTATCAGTATAAAGTAAGAAGGAGGAAACATTTCTCTGTCAGTATTATTAATGTTACAGTAGCACCTAGATGCTCCACCGATGAGCTGGCACATACTGTGTTAGACACTGTCAAAGCAACTATTATCCCCTTGTAGTAGATGAAGAGCTAAGGCACAGAGATTACAACTTGTCCAACATCAAACACAAATTTGTGGTAGAGTTCGGAATTGAACCAAGACCTCATGAATTCTATTCCCATATCTTCACCACAAGCCTATTAGTACTCTTGTAAGATATCCACCTACTACAGGTTTTGGCTGGTTCTGTTGTAAATATGGCAGCTATTTAAAAATGCTGAAGAGCTTGGAATGGTAGGCTGAGGACAGGTCTACACTACAGCAAGGATCGACACTGTGAGATCAATCTAGTCTAGACATGATAAATTGATCCCCGAGCACTCTCCTGTCAACTCCACCACCACGAAAGGCGCAGGCGGAATCACCAGGGGAACGGCAGCAGTTGACTCACCACCGTGAAGACGCCACGGTAAGTCGATCTAAGTACGTCGACTTCAGCTATGCTATTCTCATAGCTGAAGTTGCATATCTTAGATTGATCCTCCCCCCCACCTCCAGCAACACACACACAGTGTAGACCAGGGCTAAGTCTCACAAAGATGGAGTAGAGAACAGATGAGGTATCAAGCATGTAAACTAAAATTTTTGTATTGGTAGCTATAAAGACCATCTCAGAATAGCCAGGTGGAAAGGGCACTTCCCTTCGATGTGGGAGATGTGAAACAGGCAGAGCAGGAATTCAGACTTGCATCTTCCCAGGCTCAGGCCCTATTGGCTTTGTGTGCTTTTGTTTTCACAATATTTCCCAAAACGTTCCAGTCCCCATTGGAATGAAAAATACTGAAACCTTGATTTTATTTTATTTTTATTTTTGCTCACTGGAATTATTGTTTTCTGGCCAGCCCTGACATTTATGTCTCTCCCTGTGTATAAAAGACAGGCTTGAACAAAAGTCCCTCACAACTTGAAATATATTATAATGCTTTTGATGATTAAAAATGCCAGGTTGGCAACTATATTTATTATATTGGTGAAGTCATGCCAGTGGTATCAGTTACCCTATAAATATCTGACTTTATCCCTTTCAGTAAAACTAGATTGGGAACCAGAATAAATATTAGTGAATTTAATAAAAATGATGTGTGATGTTTCTTTTTTGCACAGATGTCTAAAGTGAAGAAAATGAATTTTTATTGTTCTCGACTGTTAAACATTTAACCTTGAGTTTTCAAAGTAGTAGTAGGTAATTTTAGCATTGTGGCATATACCAATGAATGGTAAATCCTCAATCACTTTGGAAATGTCTGGCAGTAATCTGCCATTTGAATGCTGGATTAGTTGGAACTGAATTATTCCGTAACTTGTCAAATTTAACTGTACAGTGAATTCCAATAGAAGAATATGAATTGCACAATGCCCTGGTGATCATTGCACAGAATCGCTTGCCAATCTGATTTTCTCCATAATTACACATTTGTTATAGTACTGTCACTGCCTGATGTGACAAAGAGTCCTGTGGCACCTTAAAGACTAACTAAAGTTTTAGAGCATAAGCTTTCGTGGGCTAGTACCCACTTCGTCGGATGCATGCAGTGGAAGTATCCAGGGGCAGGTATAAATAGGTAGGCAAGAACCAGGTGGGAGATAACAGGGTTAGTCCAATGAGGCTGAACCAGCTTGTTATCTCTAATCAGGGAGGGTGAGATGTTCCTCTAGCAGCTGAATTGGAGGTGTGAATGGCGAGAGAAGAGAAGCTGCTTTTGTAGTTAGCTAGCCACTCGTAATCTTTGTTCAATCCTTGATTGATAGTATCAAATTTGCAAATGAATTGCAGCTCTGCAGTCTCTCTTTGTAGTCTGGACTTGACCAGACGTGCACAGGCAGAAATTATGGAAAAACAACATTGCCTGCCTCACAACCTAAGTCGAGCAGAACGCAATGGTATCCACAGCCTCAGAAACAACCCTGACATCATAATCAAAGAGGCTGATAAAGGAGGTGCTGTTGTCATCATGGACAGGTCTGACTACCAAAAGGAGGCTACCAGACAACTCTCCAACATCAATTTCTACAGGCCACTTCCCTCAGATCCCACTGAAGAATATACTAAGAAACTGCACCGTCTACTCAGGACACTCCCTACACTAACACAGGAACAAATTAATATACCCTTAGAGCCCCAACCGGGGTTATTCTGTCTTTTACCCAAGATCCACAAACCTGGAAATCCTGGACGCCCCATCATCTCGGGCATTGGCACTCTCACTGAAGGACTGTCTGGATATGTGGACACTCTACTCAGACCCTACGCCACCAGCACTCCCAGCTATCTCCGTGACACCACTGACTTCCTGAGAAAACTACAATGCATTGGTGACCTTCCAGAAAACACCATCCTTGCCACCATGGATGTAGAGGCTCTCTACACAAACATCCCACACAAAGATGGAATACAAGCTGTCAGGAATAGTATCCCTGATGATGCCACAGCACAAGTGGTTGCTGAACTCTGTGGCTTTATCCTCACACACAATTATTTCAAATTTGGTGACAATATATTCCTCCAGACCAGTGGCATCGTTATGGGCACCCGCATGGCCCCACAGTATGCCAACATCTTTATGGCTGACCTGGAACAACGCTTCCTTAGCTCTCATTCACTCACACCCCTCCTCTATCTACGCTACATTGATGACATCTCCATCATCTGGACCCATGGGAAAGAAACTCTGGAAGAATTCCACCATGATTTCAACAGCTTCCACCCCACCATCCACCTCAGCCTGGACCAGTCTACACAGGAGGTCCACTTCCTGGACACCACGGTGCAAATTAATGACGGCCACATCAACACCACCCTATACCGAAAACCTACCGACAGCTATGCCTACCTTCATGCCACCAGCTTCCATCCCGGGCACACCACACGATCCATTGTCTACAGCCAAGCACTGAGGTACAATCGTATTTGCTCCAACCCCTCAGACAGAGACCAACACCTACAAGATCTCCACCAAGCTTTCTCAAAACTACAACACCCGCACAAGGAAATAAGGACACAGATCAACAGAGCCAGACGTGTACCCAGAAGTCTGCTGCTGCAAGACAAGCCCAAGAAAGAAAACAACAGAATACCACTGGCCATCACCTACAGCTCTCAGTTAAAGCCTCTCCAACCATTATCAGGGATCTACAACCCATCGTGGACAACAATTCCTGACTTTCACAGGCCTTGGGAGGCAGATCAGTCCTGGCCTACAGACAACCTGACAACCTCAAGCATAGTCTCACCAGCAACAGCACACTGCGCCACAATAACTCTAACTCAGGAACCAATCCATGCAACAAACCTCGATGCCAACTCTGCCCACACATCTACACCAGCAACACCATCACAGGACCAAACCAGATCAGCCACACCATTACTGGTTCATTCACCTGCACATCTACCAATGTAATATATGCCATCATGTGCCAGCAATGTCCCTCTGCTATGTACATCAGCCAAACTGGACAGTCCCTATGAAAAAGGATAAATGGACACAAATCAGATATCAGGAATGGCAATATACAAAAACCTGTAGGAGAACACTTCAACCTCGCTGGACACACTATAGAAGATTTAAAGGTCAGCATTTTACAGCAAAAAAACTTCAAGTCCAGACTACAAAGAGAGACTGCAGAGCTGCAATTCATTTGCAAATTTGATACTATCAATCAAGGATTGAACAAAGATTACGAGTGGCTAGCTAACTACAAAAGCAGCTTCTCTTCTCTCGCCATTCACACCTCCAATTCAGCTGCTAGAGGAACATCTCACCCTCCCTGATTAGAGATAACAAGCTGGTTCAGCCTCATTGGACTAACCCTGTTATCTCCCACCTGGTTCTTGCCTACCTATTTATACTTGCCCCTGGATACTTCCACTGCATGCATCCGACGAAGTGGGTACTAGCCCACAAAAGCTTATGCTCTAAAACTTTAGTTAGTCTTTAAGGTGCCACAGGACTCTTTGTCACTTCTGCAATTGCAGACTAACATGGCTACCCCTCTGATTCTTCACTCCCTGATGCTATTCCAAATAAAACACTAGCAAACAGTCAGTAAAACCATGGATTTTATTTGTCTGCATGGCTGTCCTCAGAACAAAATACATCCACGACATAACGTGCATATCAGAAGAGGAGCGAATAGATCTTGCAGTAGCACAGTGCATCTCAAAGAAAGTCTGCTCCTGTGTCCATTGAAGTCAGTACCAAGAAAACACTGGCTTCTGTGGAGTTGAATCACATCCACATAGGATATGCTTTGTTATAACGTGTCCAGGGAATGGGAACTCTGAGAAATGCAATGAACAAAAGGGATGGCCCAGAATGTAGAGAAAAAGCACTAAGCCCATCACTAAGTGACTGGCCATTGTCCTAAGACAATGAGGCAGCTGGGGCCAGGGTCCCATGCTGGGCATCAGAAGACCAAGATCCTCTTCCTAGATCTACTATTGATTTGTTACATGACCTTGATCTAGTGGCTTCAGTCTTCTTGCTTTAATCTACTAAGTTCTAAATGGGGATAATAATGTTTACCCACCTTTGAGATCTATGGACGAAAAGGACTATGTATTTAGCAAGAGTTATCTTTATTTACTGTCATCTATTCTCTGTGGGGAAGTGATGGCTGCCTCAGAATATATGGCTGGATAAAGTGAGAGGAAAAACTGTGCTTGAATGCATCTGAGGTCCACTCTATCCATGACAGAAAGGGCAATAAACTGGAGGCATCACATTGCTGTGATCACATTATTCTAAATTAACAGCCTAAATTGTAATTTTTCCAAGTAATCCAGGGAGCCTGCCATTCTCTTCTTAGGCGTAGAGTGAATGTTAACGCTGGATCACAAAGAAACAGGATCTTCCAGAGTCCTTTTCTGATACATCGAACATCTGAAACCACTCACTCAATGTTTCCAGTTCATACAATTTTAACACCAAGTGGTCTCCTGCATTTTAAAAGAATCTGGAGGCAGCTCTTCTTTTCAGCTTTAATTTCTGACATTGCCTATTTCTTCCAGATTTAATTTTGCAGCATCTTACTTTCAGTTGTTTTCATACTCAACGCCACCTTTTTGATATTAATGTCTTTTCTGGTAGGAGATAATTGTGTTTTATTCTAAGAGCAAGTCTTTGCTGGGTGTATAATCTTTGTCTCTCAATGAATTTACTCTGACTAAAATTGGATAACACAAGATTTTGTTTTACAATTCATTTTGCCAGTCTTTACAATGTCATAGGTTGACAATTTTGTCTTTTTGCCTTTTCATTTTTCTTTGAGTGGTACATTCCTTTAACCAGCAGCTTAACAATATCATCTGGCCACAGAGTCAGCAGGAAAGTTAATTTTAAAACAGTCATGCATTATATTGGTTTATTCACTTTTCAAATATGGTTTCCCACTTAACATCCTCCTCTTACTAACTACTTTAGTCCAATATCTGTGAAAAGAAAAATGTAAGGTTTTGTTTTATTTTTCAGATGGATCCTTCACATCCCTCATGAAACTACAGAGATCCTCCATTTCTCTGCAGTGGAGGGGGGCGGGAGAAGTCTAGCACCTGTGTGGAAAACCTGCTCCTGTGACAGCATGTTTTCTAGAACTTGATCCACTCTGATTTCAGCTGTCTCAAGAGATGAGGCTTCCACCAGTTCCTTTGGGAGGAGAGTATTTCACAGTCTAATGAGGCCACACTATTAGAAAACATATCCTAAATTTACCTTTACTTGGTGTCATCCCTTTGCTCTTGAGGCCTTGTCTAGATTACCAAACAGTAGCAGTGGGAGTGATTGCAACTGAAGTGTTAAAACCCAGTTTCTCACCATTTCAGTTTATTGGGTTAACCCAGGTTTTTCTTCTCTACATTTACAGCTGAAACATGTTCAGTGCTGGTTCATTGGCAATCATTGTTAACAACAGTTGTCAACACCTGTTCCGTGTAGGAGAGTAAATAAGGCTTCTGTTTATATTATCCTAAACAATCCCTCACCAACATGAGGGATTTAGGCTCTTTAAATACAGGTAGATAGTTATTAGCCACTGTGACAAGCAGGGAGGAGGGTGGACATGACTCTTGAGGGGAAACTGCTCTGATCAGGATACCTGGAGCTATAACCTGAGATGAGAAGGGGGAAGGGAGTTGACACCTAGGGCCCGGGAAGTGAACAAAGGAAGGCAGACGGCTGCAGGGATTTGAGAGAAGTAGAAGCTGGCTGAGGAAGAGGGTGGGGGAGCCTGGATTCGGGGTCTTATCTCCCTGCCCCCCAGAAGGGCCTGACTAAAGGGTCCTGTTTGTACTGACAAGCTCTGAGTTGGATTGTGTTCCTGGCATCTCAAATAAACCTTCTGATCTACTGGCTGGCTAAGAATCACTGTGAATCCCAGGAAGTGTGGGGGGAGTGGGAACGGGACTCCCCCACCCCCTGTGACAACTGGTGGTAGCTGTGGGATTTACTGCACCCTGTGAACGGCACTTCCTGCAGTAAGTGATTGGGGAGCAGTATAACGAAGGGGGGTTGACGGGAACCAGGTGTGCTGAAGATCCAGAGAGAAGCGGTTTCGGGGGGCGGAGGAGCTACGCTTAACCCCTGAGAGTGTGTGACCAGCGAGAAGGTCTGTTGCAGTAGCGGGGTCCCCTTGGGCACTGCGGTGAGCAGTCTTAGGGGTGAAGAGTGGCAGCTTGACCCTGGGAGAGTGGTGGTGAGAACGGCTGGCACACAAGGGGGTTCCTCCTGGAAACGGTGGGAAGCTGAGAGCACAGGCCTGCGAGTGGCCAGCAGGAAGATGTATGCCAAACGCCTTAAGAGCGACCTGGTGGAGCTGTGCCAGCAGTGGGGGCTGCACATTGCGAGGCTGACCAAAGACCAGCTGATTGTGCAGCTGGAGGAGAAGGACTGTGTGAATGCACCAAGCCCTGCCTCTGAGGGGAGCCGCGCGGCAGACGGAGTGCCAGCCCTGGTGCCTGACCCGACGGGGAGGGGGCAGACTGCTGCCAAGGACATCCCGATGCCCCTCTAACCTATGCCTAGGGGTGGGGTTGGGGGAAGCCCTGCAAATACCGAGGGCACCCAGACTCCGGCAGCCAGCAGGGGATTCTACTGGTGGGGTTCCCCAGCCCTGGAGCGGAGGCACTTTGGATATGACCGATAGATGAGACTGAGAGAGTTGGAAGACCGAGAGAAGGAGCGACAGGACCGAGAGAAGCAGCGTCAGCATGAGAGGGAGGAGAAGGAAGAACAGCGTCAGCATGAGATGGAACTGGCCAGGCTGAGGAGCAGTGAGGCCCCGGCTGTGGTGGGTGACGGGGGATCCAAGACTGTGAGGAGGAGCTTTGAAAAGGGCATCATGGCCCCGCGTAAGAAAGGGGAGGATATAGATGAATTCCTGACAGCCTTTGAGATGGCCTGTGAGGTGCACAGGGTTGACCCTGCAGACAGGCTCTGGTGTCTCATACCCTTACTAGACCCCAAAGCCGTGGCGGTGTACGGCCGAATGGAAGCAGCAGAGAAAGGGAACTATGAACTGTTCAAAAAGGCCCTGCTACACGAGTTTGGGCTGACTCCCGAGATGTACCAGGAAAGAGTCCGGAGGCAGGATAAAACCTCTGAGGGCACATATCTAGAACTGGCCATTCGCATGGAAGGGTATGCCCGTGGATGGGCAGATGCGGCCCAGACGAAGGAGGACCTGGTTAAAATGATTGTGCTGGAGCAACTGTATAAGTGGTGCCCATCCAACCTAAGGCTGTGGTTGGAGGAACAGAAGCCAGAGAACCCGCGACACGCCAGACGGCTGGCCGACGAGTTTGTGAAGAGCCGGCCAAGAGGTGGCCGGGAGGAGTCCCAAAGGAACAGACCCACCATGATGCAGCGAGAGAGTCACCACAGGACCTCCCAAAGGGGGAATATGGAGAACCCCCTCAAAAGGGGAATGTCCAGCATCAGGACCGACCGCCCCTCTTGAGAGGACCAATGGGACATGAGCTGCTATAATTGTGGCCGGAGAGGCCACATACGGGCCCAGTGCCCCAAGCTCAAGGACAACCTGAGCAGACCAAACCCCCACAGGGTTAACTGGGTACGGATCCAGCCCGACGAGGGGCAGACAGCCCAGGTAAGGGGGGCTGGCAGCTTACCACCTGCTCAGGAAAGAGGAGTGCCCCAGAGCAGCTCCTCTGAGGGGCTGGACGCTCAGGACTCTAGGTTCTCAGTTTACAGAGTGGGTGCAGGGCTGTCCCTGCGGAGCGAGTGCCTTGTTCCCCTGGAGGTGGACAGGAGGAAGGTCTATGGATACAGGGATGCGGGTGCTGAGGTGACACTGGCCCAGCCCGAAGTGGTGGCCCCAGATCGGATGGTGCCCAGCACCTACCTGACCCTGACGGGGGTGAGTGAGACCCCGTTTAAGGTGCCCGTGGCAAGGGTGCGTCTGAAGTGGGGGGACAAGGAGGGCCCCAAGGATGTGGGGGTGCACCCTCATTTGCCCACGGAGGTGTTGATGTGGGGGGACCTAGAAAACTGGCCAAGCAAACCCCCGGGCGCCCTGGTCGTGACCCGTAGCCAGAGCCGGCGGGGGGAACTGCACCCTGACCGTGGAGAGGGTACTGTACCGGGGGTGCAGGACCCTGCCCCAGCCGGGAGCGGGTGTCCAGGGACCGGGCTTAACGAGACTGTGGCCTCGGACTCAGCAAGCACGAGGGAGTCGGCCCCCTTCCCTTCCCCAGCCGCTGAGTTCCAGGCCGAGTTGCAGAGAGATCCCTCCTTGCAGAAGTTCAGGGACCTGGCCGGCCTTAGCGAGGTACGGACCATGGGGAGGGGCTGCCAGGAGAGGTTCCTGTGGGAGAAGGGGTTCCTGTACCGAGAATGGGCTCCCCCAGGGAAGTGGAGTCATGGGGGATCAGGACACAGCTGGTGGTCCCCCAGAAGTATCGTCGCAAGTTACTGTACCTGGCCCATGACATCCCTCTCGCAGGGCAGCAGGGAATCCGGTGCACCGGGCAGAGGCTGCTACAGAACTTTTACTGGCCTGGGGTCTTTACAGCAGTCCGACAGTACTGCCGATCCTGTGACCCCTGCCAGCGGGTGGGGAAGGCCCGGGATAAGGGGAAAGCGGCTTTGAGGCCTTTGCCCATCATAAAGGAGCCTTTCCAGAAGGTGGCTATGGACATAGTGGGGCCTCTCAGCAAGATGACCCGGTCGGGGAAGAAATACGTTCTGGTGGTAGTGGATTTTGCCACCCGCTACCCTGAGGCAGTGCCCTTATCCTCCATCGAAGCAGACACTGTGGCCGACACGCTGCTGACCATTTTCAGCCGAGTGGGGTTCCCCAAGGAAGTCTTGACAGACCAAGGGTCCAACTTCATGTCGGCCCTACACCGGGGCTTGTGGGAGAAATGTGGGGTCCGACACAGCTGGACCACAGTGTATCACCCCCAGTCCAACGGGCTGATGGAGAGGTTCAATGGGACGCTTAAGATGATGCTGAAAACCTTTATGAACCAGCACCCGCAGGACTGGGACAAGTACTTACCTCACCTGCTGTTCGCATACCGGGAGGTGCCCCAGGAGTCTACCAGATTTTCACTTTTCGAACTGCTATATGGACGGAGGGTAAGGGGGCCCCAGACCTGATGAGAGACGAATGGGAGGGGGAGGCCACTCCCGAGGGAGAATCGGTGGTGGAGTATGTCCTGACCTTCCGAGAGAGACTTGCGGAACTCGTGCGCCTGGCCAGGGAAAATCTGGCCAGAGCCCAGAGGAAGCAGAAGGTCTGGTATGACCGCACAGCGTGGGCCCGTGCCTACGCCACCGGGGACCAGGTGATGGTTCTCATCCCTGTGAGGAAAAACAAGCTACAGGCCACCTGGGAAGGCCCTTTTAAAGTTGTCAAGCAACTAAATGAGGTAAATTATGTGGTGGAGCTGTCTAACCAGGCGCACCATCACCGGGTGTACCATGTGAATATGATGAAGCCATATTATGACAGAGGGAATATGGTGTTGGCCGTGTGTGGACATTGGGAGGAGCAGGGAGCTGATCCTCTCGTAGATCTATTCCCTGGGACAGGAGTGGGCTCCCCCCTGGACATAATCCCTCTCTCGGATTGGCTAACCCCTGCCCAGCAAGCTGAGATCAGAGGGGTGCTACAACTGTACCAGCAGCTGTTTTCCAACCAGCCTGGACGCACTAATCTGACTGTCCACCGGGTGCAGACGGGATCGCACACCCCTATAAGATGCTCCCACTTCCGAGTCACAGGGAACACTGCCAAGGACCTGGAGAAGGAGGTCAATGACATGCTGGCCCTGGGGGTGATCCAGCCATCTTCCAGCCCTTGGGCCTCACCAGTGGTGCTGGTCCCCAAAAAGGACGGTCGATCCGGTTTTGTGTGGACTATCGAAAGCTCAATGCCATCACTGTGTCTGATGCCTACCCTATGCCCAGGCCTGATGAGCTCCTAGACAAGCTGGGGGGAGCTCGGTTCCTTACCACTATGGATCTTATAAAGGTTACTGGCAGGTGCCACTAGATGCAGATGCCAGGCTGAAATCTGCCTTTATCACCCCTCTGGGGCTCTATGAGTTCCTGACCCAGCCTTTTGGCCTCAAAGGGGCGCCAGCCACCTTCCAGTGCCTGGTAGACCAGCTCCTGAAGGGGATGGAGAGTTTTGCCTTGGCGTATATTGATGACATCTGTGTCTTTAGCCAGACCTGGGAGGACCATGTGTCCCAGGTTAGACAAGTGCTGGACCGACTCCAGGAGGCTGGGCTGAACATAAAGGCAGAGAAGTGCAAGGTGGGGATGGCTGAAGTGTCCTACCTGGGACACCGGGTGGGGAGCGGCCGCCTAAAGCCCGAACCAGCCAAGGTGGAGGCAATCAGAGACTGGCCCGCGCCCCAGACCAAAAAGCAGGTCCAAGCCTTCATTGGGATGGCGGGGTACTATCGAAGGTTTGTGCCCCACTTTGATGCCATAGCTGCCCCCATCACTGAGCTATGCAAGAAGGGGAAACCAGACAAGGTGGTCTGGACCAAGCAGTGCCAGAGGGCTCTCTGTGTGCTGAAGGAGGCTCTCGTCAGCGGCCCGGTTCTGGCAAACCCAGACTTTGACAAGCCGTTTGTGGTATTCACCGATGCCTCAGATGTGGGGCTGGGGGCAGTGTTAATGCAGGAGGATGAAAAGGGGGAGAGACACCCCATCGTGTACTTGAGCAAGAAGTTGCTCCCCCGGGAGCAGAACTACGCGGCCATTGAGAAGGAATGCCTGGCCATGGTGTGGGCCCTCAAGAAACTACAACCGTATCTATTTGGAAGACACTTCACCATGTACACCGACCACTCCCCCCTGACCTGGCTGCACCAGATGAAAGGGGCCAGCGCCAAGCTCCTGAGGTGGAGTCTGCTCCTGCAGCATTATGACATGGATGTGGTCCATGTGAAGGGAAGTGCCAACATGATAGCGGATGCGTTGTCCTGGAGAGGGGGCCCTAAACTTCCCCAGGTGGCTGGTCAGAGCGACCCCTCTCAGTTCAGACTGGAAGTGGGGGGTAATGTGACAAGCAGGGAAGAGGGTGGACATGACTCTTGAGGGGAAACTGCTCTGATCAGGATACCTGGAGCTGTAACCTGAGATGAGAAGGGGGAGAGGAGTTGACACCTAGGGCCCAGGAAGTGAACAAAGGAAGGCAGACAGCTGCAGGGATTTGAGAGAAGTAGAAGCTGGCTGAGGAAGAGGGTGGGGGAGCCTGGATTCGGGGTCTTATCTCCCTGCCCCCCAGAAGGGCCTGACTAAAGGGTCCTGTTTGTACTGACAAGCTCTGAGTTGGATTGTGTTCCTGGCATCTCAAATAAACCTTCTGATCTACTGGCTGGCTAAGAATCACTGTGAATCCCAGGAAGTGGGGGGTGTGGGAACGGGACTCCCCCACCCCCTGTGACAGCCACCTAGAATCTTGTAGCATAGTGTGTGCGAATGAGATAGAGAAAGTCTCTGAATTTTAAATCTATATGTTAACTGTGTAGGAATCTGCAGCTGAAAGGAAATTGTACATAAAGATGAGCCCAGATTCTTAAAGGTATTTATATGATGAACTGCCACTGAAATCATGGGAATTAGGTGCCTAAATACCTTTCCGGATCATGTCCAAGGTGATATTTTTGAAATGTAATTTTTAAATATTGTAACTCAAAGAGAGGGATAGGAGTGAAACTCTGTGGAAGGGAAAAGGATCATTGAAATCAGCTTCTTATTTTAAATATATATAAATTGCCAGACTAAAAGTTGACCTTGGGTTGGATTGGATTGGACGGTTAAAAGTGAAAGAATTACTGGGAAGCTGTCTTTGAGACCCGCCACTTGGAAACTTCAGCATGCCCTTGGCTTGCCACAGCATTGAAAAAGCAGGTTCTCCACGCAGCACTAAAGAGAGAAGGAGAAGGGCGGAATAAAGGCACTGAGTAATCTTCTTCAAGATTTCAGTGTGCTCAGGAGTGTGCTCAGCAGGCGGGGTGTCCCAGGGTCCTGGCCAGCCAGTACTTGCCATTCCCTATTCTGTGCCATTGGTACCATAGCAGTGCTTGTGATCTGGAGGGTTCTGTTATTTCAGTCTAAAGCAAATCACCTTCTGAATTCTAGCCTGCAGTTATTGGTGCTTCCAATGGGAAATAGCATTAGGCCCATGGTGCCTCTTTCAGGCCCTATGGAGCCCATTCTGAGTAAGGCATGTCTGAACAATGCCCTCCTGACACTTCTCTGAGTTCCAGCTAAGAGCTCTGGTCACCAAAAGGGTCATTCCTGAGTCATGAATGGAAATTTTCAATTACATTAAATATAGAATCAACTTCTCCGTGGGACTCCAGGTGACAGATGCCCATTTTGTTCAAAACTATTGTTCAGGTTTTGACCTATATCCTAACACACCCTGTCATTCCACCCTGTTTTGAATGTCTGCCCTTAGACACAGTTAATATTTCCCTCCTGGTGTTGTGTAATCTTTTATAATTTCTGAGATGGAATATCACTGTTGCCATCCCTCTGTGGACATTCTAAAGTGTGAGTTCACTGAGCTGTGAGCTTGCTGCCCAGCTAGGAGGTATGGACTTCCTGTTCCGTGCAGTGTTGGGTAAGTAACCTTAATTAAAAACATGAAGTCCACATTTTGTACCACATTCTAAATGTTAAACAAGCTCCGAAAATAGAAATCTTGTTTTTATTAAAGCTTTTCAAATGTGATCTAAGAAATGAAATATGGAGGGGGAAAGTGTATGTGAAATTTACATGATTATTTGGTAGATCTCACTTCTTTTAAAGGCTTGTAAGGTATTTTGGTGCCAACTGCTCCTGCAGTTCCTTCGCACTGTTTGGCAGATTTTTCCCTACAGGGCCTGTTGGTATTTTTCCAGCACCGCTTTCCAAATGTTGATTTTTTTACAAATATTTTTTATTTGGATCAGCCATACAGGCTGTTCTCTGTTAACCTGCTGTCCATCTATCGATTAATATAACCAATTGGGAGAGCAGCACTCAGTCTGTCATCTGTGTGTTTCTGGAAGACTTGCTGATGATTGGGAATGTGGCCTAAATGACAGGAATGTCTTTTGAAAGCACTAATGGAAAAAATGATTCCACTAGAAAGAATTTTGCCTTTTAGTAAAACAGCATTTTTACAAAACACAAGGAAGTGAGTCTTTAACTTAGAACGAAATATTTTGCTTAGTTTTACAATCACCTTCAAAAATGTTTTAGAACTTTGTTACAAGTAGAATTAAAGTGCCACTTGTAGGGGCTCTCTTCACTTTAATTTAATAACTTCCATGATAATATAGGACACGAAGTCTTGAGAACCTATCACAACTTCACTATGGAGCTCCTGCAGAATGAACAAGGTATCAGTATTATCCAGATCTCTATCCAAATGTGCACAGACTTTATTTACAATTGAAGTGTGGCAAAAGCTCTTTGGGGACATTTGTAGATAAAGGCTACATTACAAAATTGGCTAGGTTGGTTTTTCACGTAGGTATTATATGAAATTCAAGGTCTGTAGAAAAGGAATAAAAACATGATTATTACACAGTCTAATCCTGCTTCTTGGTGAGCTTTTACCCCTTATATATGTCAGTTAATTACAAATCATGTTCAAGTGAACAATTATAAGTCATAAGTCAAATAATAAATCTATATTTCAGTGAGTTTACATGAGTAGTTAAGGTGCACACCATGCGTCTAGTACAGACCTGAAAATAGAAGGTGACTCACTAACAAGATTAACAACATATTTACATTTTTAAAAATTGAGAAAACAATCAACCCCTCCAAAAGCAGATCAAAGACAGTGAAATTCCCTAAAGTCCAAATCACATTATTATTCATTATTCTTAGTTTTATGTAATATGCAGGCACACACGTGTTTATGAACATGCATGTGTTAATTGTGACAATCACATTAGTGTGATTACTAAACAACTGATAGATGAATCGCATAATTATTTGGTAAACCATCTCAGATCCCCTGAAATAAATGGGTCTACTCCTTGGGAATAAAACGACCACGGATTGTTAACATTTTAGCATTGACATCAGTGTGAAAGAATCCATAAAAACGTTACCAGATTCACAAATCGAATTACTGTATTGGCATCATCATTCTTTGCATTATCAAAAGTCACGTAGTCACGATTTTAAAAATCATTGTCAAGCCTATAGCCTTTCCTCCCAACACACAGAATGCTTAAATATTCTTTACCATGTTTAATTAAAACCTTCAGAGGCCAGCACAGTTACGCTGAAATCCACAAACCAGTATGGTGATCTCCTTTCAGTCTATATGCCATTTCCGGGCTACAGTTCTACCTCGGGGTCCCAGATGACATTAGCAAACCAGTGGGAATCTTTCTCCTGGTGATTTATGTTTAGTACCAAAATACCACCATGGAATTACAACCTAATTATGTACCGTTAAGTGTAAATAATTCCAGGTGTTATTCTGCGGGATTATTTTTACATTTCAAGCGCTGTTATAAAGGGGAAATGAGGCAGTAACTGGAAAATATGTTTGAAAATGGACACTTTCTTAACTGTCTTTTCATTTTGCTCTTTCCAACTGTTGTTCTGAGGTGTAGCTTTCGGAAGTTTTATTTCTTTTCTTTTTTCCTTCCTGATCTAGTGTTTCTCTTTGGAGTTTTGTTTAACTGTAATACAATGCTAATAACACTTTCACATCATGAACAGCTCACCTGGGGCAGTGAATAATCACTGAGTTGCATGCTGTTCAGTAAGGCTGCAACAGTTTGCTCTGATTAAAAGGTAGGGTCGAATATAATTTACAGGCTCCGTTTTTGAGAAGTATGCCTCCTATTCATAAAACAGCCAGCGTCTTTATGTATGCATTACTGTTGATGCGAAAATAGAGTGGAAGGTAAGGGGGGGAAAGTGTAGGATAACAAAAATAAAACGACGATGGAAAGCTCCTAGTTTAAACTCTAATTTATACATTGAGAGTTGCCCTTAGAAACCGGCCCTTAAAAACTTTGTTCAGAAAGTGGGAGGTTGTTTATTTTTTGGCTTCGAATATCTTTACATTTTTCTGCTTCGCGAAAGGCCGCCCCATCGCCAGACCAATTCTCCTAGAACATGTAACGATCGACTGAGTTGTAAATTGAGCGGCTCGAGCCATATGTGGCGGTCATTTGAATGTGCTTGTATTGCGTGTTAAGCAGGTAGCGGTGACTGATTTACCTGTACATTGTACTGTGACATCACAGTGACACGAAGTGATGTCACTCCTTGGGACAGCTGTTAGCCAGCTGGCGCTGCAGCCCGTTTCCTGTGCGGAAGCTGCTGTCTCCTGGGCTGTGCTCGGCGTGTCCGCGTAACCGAACAGGTTCAGCGGCCCGGCGCTCCCCCAGGCAGCTGTCCGCGGGGTTCCCCCCTCTGTCCTGATCCCCCCTGCGTAGCAAACCGCCAGGTAAACCTTGCGGGGTTACCTTGTGTGTCGAAGGTGTTTGGAGGGGAGCAAGCACCGGCTGGGACGCATGTGCCGCTTTCCCCGCCACAACAGCCCCCCTGGCCCCGGACGGGCTGACAGATCTAGGACCCCGCAGGCCCCCCCGGCCCGCAGCGCGGCGGGGGGGGGTCGCTCCTTTCCAAGCCGTGGGGGTTAGGGCGGGTTGTCCGGGGATTTTAGGAGCAAAGGCAGAAGAAAAGAAGGCGCCAGAGGCTCCCGCCGGGCCGGTCTCCCTGCAGCCCGAGGCGGCGGAGAATCGCCGGGGAGCCCGGTAGCCTCCCCTCCGCACGGCCCCGGAAGGTGGATAGCGCAATGGGAGGATGTTCGCAGGCTGAGCTGCGCAGCTGGGAAACATGAGAAGGCTTCGGGATTCATGTTCCGGGGCCTGGCCGTGCCCGCTCGGTAAATAAAGCGGCGCGGCGGCTGCCGCGGGCGGCGCGGTCAGAGCTCGGGCGGTGTGTGCGGCGACCATGCGGCGGGAGCGGGAAGGGGAGTAGGGACCCCGCTGGATTATTCCCCACCGAGCGGACTCCGCGGGCCCGCCCGCACCAGGTAGCGTGTCCGCGCCGCCCGGAGGCTCTGCAGCCCGCCTGGGAGCAGGCGCTGAGCCGCTGCCCTGAGCAGGAGCCCGCGCTGAACCGGCCTCCCGGCTCCTGCCCCCGGGAGCCGGGCCGGGCGCTTCCCGGGCTGCTGGAGAGCGCGAGGGAGGAGGGGGGTTCCCCGCGTTTCGGGTCTCCGGGGCTGTCACGTGTCTGTGTGTGGTGTGTGGTGTGTGTGTGTTGGGGGGGGGGTCTGATGGCGCTGACAACCGCAGGGTCCTACTGGGAAAGTAACGCAAAGTCCGCATGTCCCGGCCGGGATGCGGCGGTACCGCCGGATGGACCGAGCCGTACCGGGATGGACCGAGCTGTGCTGGGTACCTGCACTGGGCGCGGTGCCTTGGGCATCCGTGGATTCTGCCAGCCGGTAATTTAGTGCCGTTCAGAGGCCCTGGCAAATCGCTGGGGTTTGAAATCCGTGTCAGAGGAGTTGGCTTGTTCGAGTCAGTTGCGTTGTTTGCTCCCTCGCCGTCTGGAAACACGTCGGCTGGGTCCTGGAAACGCCTCTGCTTTCTGTGCAGGGTTAGACCAGGGAAGCAAACGTGGTTCAGAGTGGGGCCGGGCGAAATAAGCACCTGGGTAAATAACCCCCGTGGGGGGAGGGCAGAGGAGGGATCCTTCTACCGCTGTCAAAGGACAGTTTGGACGGTGGGGATCCAAAGGCGCCTAAAGAAGAAGGAGGGAGGAGCTGTGGGGAATCCGAAGCGGTGTAGGTGTAACTGTAATGGGTGTATCTGGGTGCAAACACCCCCCCCCAGCAGTGTGCACGTCCCGGGCCAGTGCGTGCGGACATCTAATCACATTTCACACGCAGCGGCCAAAGAATGGCTGACTGGCGTCCTCGCCAATACTGACAGTGGCCGCGTTTTCCGCCCCGTGCGCAGTAACTTGGCCATTTCGCCGCGCGGCAGCCTCGGGCCGGGAGCGGCTGGCGAGGGCGGGCGGGCTGGGCGGCAGGTCCCCGGCCGGGGCGGGCGGAGGGGAGGCGGCGGCGGCGGCGGGATGGGGACTGTTCTGTTGCAGCCCAAGAGCGGTCCCGGGAGCGGGGCGCCGAGGAAGTCACGGGGCAGCTTGGAAAACAACCCCAGAGGCGCGCGGGACTCCCCCACATCTCGCCTCTCCCAGCTTTTTAAAAACAGCCCCGCTCCGCTGAGCGCCGGATTGGGGGGGGGCGTGTGTGTGGGTGTGTGTTTGTGTGTGTGTGGGTGTTTGTGTGTGTGGGTGTGTGTGGGTGTGTGTGTGTGGGGGTGTTTGTGTGTATGTGTATGTGTGTGTGGGTGTGTGTGTGGGGGTGTGGGTGTGTGGGTGTGTGTGTGGGGGGGTGTTTATGTGTATGTGTTTGTGTGTGGGGGGGTGTTTGTGTGTATGTGTGTGTGGGTGTGTGTGTGGGTGTGTGTTTGTGGGTGTGTGGGGGGGGTGTTTGTGTGTATGTGGGTGTGGGTGTGTGGTGCGGGTGTCTGTGGTGTGTGGCCCGGTCTCTGGCTAATCTCTCTCTCTCTCTCTC
>ML677349.1:19720849-19777869 GCA_007922305.1 Dermatemys mawii
TTGTGGGTGTGTGGGGGGGTGTTTGTGTGTATGTGTTTGTGTGTGTGGGTGTGTGGGGGGGTGTTTGTGTGTATGTGGGTGTGGGTGTGTGGTGCGGGTGTCTGTGGGGGTGTGTATGTGTGTGTGAGAGAGAGAGAGAGAGAGATTAGCCAGAGACCGGGCCACACACCACAGCTTGTGATCGTCCCCTTTCCCGCCTTCTCCGCCGGGCACTGCCTTCTGCGGCGCTGGCGCAATTGGATGGCGGGGATGCCCAGAGCCATCGAACCAAACTCCAAACCCGGCCTGTAATGGAGCCACTTCAACCTTAGTTCCCGCACCTCCGGCCGCCGCGCCCCGCTGCCTTCCCCGGGCCGCGCGGTCTCTTATCAGCTGTCCCCCCCCCCACTCAGCCACTTGCTCTCCTCGGATCCCACATCCTCGCCCCGCCCCCGTCCGGGTAGGACGCGGGTCCTGTGTTTTACCCCCACTCACACCGGGAACCACCCGTGTCCCGACCGCGTGAGGCTCCCACTGCGTGTGCCCGCGCCTCGGGGCGCTCTGGTCCCCGGACTGCGTTTGCGTTGGGACGATCTCGGGTCGTTCCCCACCCCCGGGAAGGAGCGCCCCACAGTCCGGCCTTTGGGAGCTGCAGACAACGGGGCACAGCGCCGAGCTCCGGGGAGAGGAGTGTAGGGCTCCGGAGCTCGGCGAGCAATGAGCCCGGCGCTGTAGTTCTTCCTCGTAAGTACAAGCGAGCCTTCGGGCTTTACGGTAATGAAGACAGTGTCTGTCCTTATTCCCTTGCGGGGAGAGGGGGCGGAGAGGGGAGACTCCAGGTGTTGCGACACCCTGGGGAGCCCCGCGGATGGTGGAGGCATTTCGGGGGAGAAGAGCAGATGGGGCAGGAATTCCAGTGATCGCCAGGGACAGAGACCGTAGTTGTGCTCACACCCACCGCACACACTCGCGCTCACACACAACGAGCAGCTTCACAACCTGGGCAACCGTTCAGACTGATATGGAGACCCCTAGTGAACCGTGGGCAGCGAAAGCAGCGGCAGACGGCGCCTTCCCTGCCAAGTCCGCCTCGATGTTTTTCGTGTTTAAATAATTACTATGATATGACCGATTTCCTCGAGTAACCCGACGCTGCTTCTTTCCAGCACAGACCGAGTCAGCTGGACAGCCAAGCGGCAAGTTCCCCACTCACCGGAGTCTGCTGCAACTGAACAACCAGGCAGCCTGCGGCCGACCACCAGCCCTCCCCCCACCATGAACGCCGTCGTCTTCAACAAATTCAACAGCCAAGTGCTTTTTGAGGAGAACGCCAAAGAGAGGGGAAGTAACAGCCGGCCTTACCTGGGGGCCATTGACAGCCCACAGCACCCCGAAGGGCACATTCCCGACAGCCCTTCAATTAAAGACAACCTCAGTCTTCGGAACAGGCGGACAGGGTATGGCCTTCATTGCGATCGCTGTCATGTGTGTTACTCTTGCCGCGCTACATGCAACAGAGCCTAGCGAAGCAAGCGCGGTGTGTGTTGAATCTCGCGGTGTCAAACGATTGCTCGACTGGGTAGTGTGGATATGTTTTTAAGCCTTAATCCACATCTTAATGGAGAGTGGAAATTCCTGTAGTAGATAAATGCACTGTCAATCTTGTTTCACTGGAATGTGTGAAAGTGTACCTCTGTTTTGGATTACTCATCTCCTACTTTTTAAAATACAAATACAGAAAAGGGGTAAACAAGTCTTTATCCTGTTCGTTTGCTTTAAAATATTAACGCTACAATAACAGAGCAGCAAGAAGGAAAGCCGCTCTATAAATGATCCTTTCTCGTGGCATTGTATTAAATAAGCCAGATAGGACAGCTATAAAACATAAACTCTAGGAAGTGACACCTTAAGACCTTTTTAGCAAACGGAGCCTTAAGAAAGTCTAATAGTGTAAATCAAACTGTCTACAGCTTTGTTTTTGTTTTAAGTTTACTGGTTGAGCTAAAGAAAATGAACTTTATTTTGTGTTACAATGTTTGCAAGAGGATTTAAAAATAATTACTCTTTCATTAAAGCCCGACAAAGACCGGGAATCTTGGTATTAGATACAGAATTGTGCTAGAAATCCACCTGACGACAAAACATCAGCTGTTTAATGTTTGTTTTGGAACAGGTGAAAAGGGAGGTGGCATGGGGGAGAAGTAATACATTTTCTTAGTTTAAAAATCGAATCAAATATACTTTGTAGTGTTGATGTGATTAATCTTTGGTTAAATTTACACATTAAGGATTAAGGCATTAAAAGAGATAAGGAAAATGAAAAATGCTGAAGAGCTATTTTTACTGCTGAATTTCCACCTTAAAGATTGCATCAGTTCAGACTTCTAACGGCATTGCTGGTTGATAGGGCAGAGATTATGTTTAATCAATATGTTATAACCAGCCGATTCAGACACAGATTTTAAATAAGGTATTTTAAAAGACCGGGAAACAGGCGAGAGAATCCGGAAAATATGGGAGGTAGCTGGCGAGGCCAGATAGCGACACCTGCTGACAAAGTCTGGAACTACAACACCAAAATCTAATTTCTTCCTGTTCCCTGCAGCAGCCGCTAACGACGTAGCAGGCATTTCACTGGCAACAAAGCCTGGACTATTTTTAATACGACTGCATTTTTGTTCTTCTGAATTTGGTTTATTATTTCCTCTCTTTATTCCCTTATTTTTTTAAATCTTTTAAACTAGAGTTTCACTTTTGCCTGTTTTATTGGTTTTCAAATCCGATTTTTGCCTGCAAGTTTGGGAAATGACACGTGTGTTTTCAAGATGATGATTGTCTGACTTCTTGATTTAACAAGGGTTTGTGCACCAAT
The DNA here is from genome assembly GCA_007922305.1 of Dermatemys mawii. Classification (NCBI taxonomy): domain Eukaryota; kingdom Metazoa; phylum Chordata; order Testudines; family Dermatemydidae; genus Dermatemys; species Dermatemys mawii. The sequence continues at coordinate 19,723,701 of ML677349.1, forward strand.
GAACCAGGAACTGCCTAACATCTATTGCTGTAGTGCAAATGGATCGTCTATCACTGGCAAATTAACTCAGTGGGATTAGCCCGCTTGTGAAGTGTACATTCCCAAGGTGCTGTACAGAAGAACTACACATTTTTCGCGGCGCTATAACAGATGTAAACCAGGCAGAGGAAGGGCTGCTGCAGTATTTTCAAAAGCTAAATGTGCTCAAGACAGAGGCCCCCTTTAGATCTCGCAAACCTGCTGAAAAGGCCGGTTACAAACCTACCAAAAATATTTGCAGATGTCGAATATCAAACACCTCCTGATAACGGACGCTAATTTTGTACCAGACACTTAGTCAATTCACTTTACTCGGCGCGGGTATATGTAGCCCTTTGCCACCTCTTTTCTTTTCTGTGCTAGGAGGACACTGGGTTTTGATGGCAGGCACTAAATATTTTTCTGTTGCAATCTCTGTTTTGTCTGTTTCACATTCTCCCTCCTCTGTTCAGTGTCCCAAGGTCAGCCGTCCGCTTGTGCGTTTCCACAGTTCCCCTACGTCGCCGTGGAAATGGAAGGAGGTTGTTTCTTGGGACAAACTGCAATGTGCACAGCGCAGTAGTGGGTGTCGTTGAATGCAATTTGTATGTTCTTGTAGGCAATTGGCCCCGTGTTTTAAGGCGCAGACACGGAGGTTGCTGAACAGAACAGTTAGGGGACAGTATAAGACTTGTTACGTAGTGTTGCCGTCATCCTTTGGGATTAATTTCACTCAGGCTAGAAAACCGTGAGGAAGTGGGAGGGTTTTTTTTCTTGTTTGGCTTGCACGTGCAGGGGCGTGCATGTGTCCCTGTGTGTTACAACCCCCCCCCCCCCACCCGCACCCCCACATACGTACTTGTCCAGGAGGTTAATGTTCACACACAAATAAGGCATCGCGCGGGGGCGGGTTGTGTAGATGGTGTAGCTGCCCCTGGCGCTGGTTGTACTGCGCAGTGCGGTGTGTGGACACACACGTGTCTAGAGTTGCAGGTCGTGGGGCGCAGTGATGCGGAGTGATACGCACGTGCGCATTCTCCGCTCTCAGGGAACTCCGGCCCCGGGGCCCCTGCGCGGCAGCGATCGCCGCGGAGCCGGCCGCAGGCAGGGCGGCTGCTGGCGAAGGGCCCCCGCGAGTTACTAACCGGCCGGGCCGCTCTCTCCCTGTGCAGGGCCCGGCAGAGCGGCGGGAAGGTGCGACACAAGCGGCAGGCGCTGCAGGACATGGCCCGGCCGCTCAAGCAGTGGCTGTATAAGCACCGCGACAACCCCTACCCCACCAAGACCGAGAAGATCCTGCTGGCCCTCGGCTCCCAGATGACCCTGGTGCAGGTAATCCCGCGCCTCCCGCGCCACGCACTGTCAGCGACAGCCGCCGCCGGGCACCAGCCTCCCTCGTGTGCCCCTGCCCGTGGGGGGTGAATGCAGGGCCACGTACCCTCCCTCGGTGCTGACAGGGCGCTGGGGTCCTGACACCGGTTGGGTGTGACAGTATCCGAAATATTTAACCCACAGGCAGCAGGCACCCCAGACCTACACCGGGAGACTCCCGAGGAGGCCTGGGTGGGGGTTGTATCGGCCTATGTGGAAGCGCGAATTAAAGACCCCGTTGTAAGGTGGACACACGCGGTGCGCGCCCGGGGGCAGGTTCAGCTCAGCTTGCACTTGTTGAGTGTTGTGCACTGAATAAACGGTCACCTACTCATAACGCCCTTTTAAACAGAACGTCCCTAGTGTGGAGTGTCTCTCTCGCACGCCAGGGGAATAAGAAGCCCCCCTCCGCATCATGCGACTCACCGCCTCCCCCTCTGGGACACCTGTGCCCACCTTAGTGACTGGGGGTATGGTTACACTTACAAAGATTATAGCGCTATAGGTTATAGCGGTCCCCTTATACAGTAATATGTATAGCGCTATTGTATGTCCACACTCAGATGCTCCTGCGGTATAGCATGGCCACATTTGGGGCACTTAATGCGGCATTAAAAACAGCGCATTAGGGCAGGTATCCCAGCATTCAGCTGGGTGCAACGTGCTTTTTAAATGAGGGAGGTGAGGGGAGACGCGTTTTGTGTATGTGGAGGGAGAGAGACAGTGGTTTTTCTGTTCTTCTGAAAGCCTGTCAGCGAGCCTCCGTTCACAGAGGGCTTTGTTTTCACACAGGCTCCCTCCTTAAACATTTGCATTGCTTATCTGCAGAGTTAAGAGAGAAACTCTAAAGAGGTACTTCCGCATTCCTCCAGCTGAGTTCAAAACAAAGGGAAGAGACGTCAGTTGCCTTAAATGGCTCTAGGCATCTCCAGAGATTACTTGTAGCGCAGTGGGTGTCCACATCCTTGCTGTAGCGCTACAGCAGCTGCGCTACAGCCCTTATTCCCCATGCGGAGGTGGATTACGAGGAGCGCTATAACTCTGCGGTTATAGCGCTCTACGTGCCTTGCCAGTGTGGACGGGGAGGAGGTTATAGCGCTCATGGGGGCTTTATAGCGCTATAAAGTGCCAGTGTAACCAAGCCCTGGGACAAGTGTCTCTGGCGAAGTCCGTGGCTCAGCCCAGGCACACCTTGGAAGCTGGGGGTAGGTGAGTTCTCAGGAACAAGAACAGGGCAAGGACTCCCCAGCACTTGTTTAACTCATTCAGACCCAAACCATTAATACTTCCTCTCAAACAGGACGATTTCCTACCCCGCAGGAACTTCTAACTTCATCCAATCTGATGGTAGAACGGTTAAAACACAAGTTTCAAGGGATTCTTTGTTTTGTGAGATGGGGGTATACTTTTAAAATAATCTCATTCATAAAAGCAATTTTACTTAGTCTTTAAAAATCATCTTAAGGCAACGAATAAAGATGGAAGATTTTAGCACAAAAACCAAATGTTTCAGGCAGTGATGAGTAGCTGTTCATTTCCCATATGAAAATGGGCTAAAATGGAAAGAGCTATCCTGTCCTAACTACAGAGATCACTACTACTATGTATTACACCAATTACACACAAAGGGTGCCTACATCTAATGATTCTGACTTTCCCATTTTCACAAGACCGAATATACAAATTATCTTTATAAGATCTAGCTATCTGGGAGCCAGTCCGGTTTTATTTACCTGGACAAAACTCCCACTGAAATTTGTGAAGGTTGTTTCTAGAGAAAGGAGTATAGGATTGGCTTCCAAGGATTTGTAAATCTTGCTTTCTTTTATTTTCTCTTTTCATCTGGCACCATCTGTTAGACGAGGGAGTTACATTGTATCAGCTGTGAGGTGGTACTATCTCAGGCTCTGATCCTGCAAAGACTTATACACTATGAATGATTTTCTTGACTGTAGTGAGACTACCCATCATGAAGATAAGCATGTGTGTATGTTTCTGTATGTTCAGGGTCTCAGTACTTCACTGTGTGCATTAGGTGCCACTTAGCAGATTACATCTATGTAGCAAAATATCATCAAATATTAGAAAAGTAGGAAGGAGATAGGAATCCAGTGTTAGTTTGCATGTTCCTTCAAAGAAGACTGTACTATGAGCTGTACTTGGAAGAGGGTACCTCTTTAGTACATGTGTGAAATGTACTAAAGAGGTGTAGGGGTGGGTAAATGTTTTGGCCCAAGGGCCACATCAGGGTTCCAAAATTGTACAGAGGGCTGGGTAGGGAAAGCCCCACCCCTAGCCGACCCCCACCCACTTCCTGCTCCTGACTGCCCCCCTCGGAATAGCCAACCCTTCCTGCTCCTCGTCCCCTGAACTCCCCCTAGTAGTCATGTTCTCATTAGTCTTTCAAGCTTATTGTCTTCTAAAGCTCTTTCACCTTCAGTTATAGACAGGCTTAGTTCACACTCTGCATTGACAATCCTATGGGAGGCCAAACAATCCTTTGAAAACCCTTGAGTTTCCACCAACAGTGTATCCAGGGAATCATCCAATTGGTTTTATTGAGTGGTATTGTTTTCCTGAATGATTACCTTAAAACAACTCTGCAGAGATTCCAAGAATGATTAATAATTCCCATATATGTGGGTGCATCTGCACTAAAGTCCAGCCCCTCTGTGCTGTGTCCTGGACTCCAGAATAGTTCTAGGTGCCAATGTCTCCCTGCCTGCACCTGTTTGCTCCTACACATAGTGTTTGCAAGCATGGAGAAGAAACCTGTACGAACATAATACTTAACTTTACAGAATCAGCATTCATGCCTCCATATATTTCCTCCACAGTTGGTTGGCAGATGATGCTGAATACAGTAGAGGGACTGTCCCTAGGCTATGCCCAGTCTACATCTTGCCCACTCTCTCCAAATATGCAAACCTTCAAAATGCAGAATTTGCACAATAGGGCTTCTGCAGGATCATAGGAAGCAGAAGAGGGTTATTATTAGGGTAATATCTTTCTGGACAGATTTTGGGCCATTTTTGAGTGTCCTGATATTTTAATTCCCTCCACTGCATCCCAGTTTTTTTATATTAATTTCTATCATTTAGTAATTGTTTGTCTGTTGCTGCTGTGAAACTAAAAGGAGGTTTGTTCTATTTCCTGGTCCCTAGAAACTTAGGAAATAAAGGGAGACTTGTATGAAGAGCTAGGGTTTGGAAGGTATTACGAAATCCCTTTATTTCTAATTACTAATATAAACACATTGAGCAAAATTCTGTGCTGATTTATGCCTAACAACCCCAATAAAGTCAATAGGATTGCACTGGGTGTATGTTATTGCAGCATTTGGCCTAGTAGTTCAAAACATACTTCCAAAATTGCAAAGGCAGAAGACTAGAAAGCAACGTACTTCTAAAAGCAGTCTTACATGTTACTCCACGTATCAGACTCCAGTTTGGACTCCAGCAATTTGTTCTGTTAATTTGCCATGAATATGTTATGTTTTCATTTGCACTATTACCACAGCATTTGATTGATTTTATTTTAAATTTTGGTTTAAATATTCTTGTGAAATAAAAAAGAAAAATGACTGCATATTCTTTCCAAAAGGAAATATGAATGGCTTTATTGTTTAATAAGAAGTTATTTGCCATAGCAAGATTAATATACTGGTCATGTGCTGCTGTGGATTTAATATTACCGTTTACACAAGCATCTCTATGACACAATTTATTTGGGGGAAAGAGATCATCTGACTATTATTCCTCTTGTAAATCCTTGACTCTTCTTGAGTAGAAAAACATAATAAATTAGACTAATTTTTTCAGAGGTAAAGCCAAAGGGTCAGTATTTCTTGGGTGCCTGTGTAAATATTTTTGACCGTTCTGGGGAATTTCTACAAGACTGAGAAACATATTTATGGTAATCCCACCTGTTTTTTCTTATTTATACATGTTTTACTGCTATTACAATGATTATCATGCATAAATAAGGAGACGGTAGTAACAATACTTAGTCATTGGTTGGATTCTAATGCAAATTTCTTCTCACAGTGCCTTGTAAGCAAATCATTTTTTTAATGTTTGCTAAGATTCTTCATGTACACAGAGTAATATAATTCATAACCATCTTAATGGGTTTTTGGGGATTAGATTAAGGTACTTTATTTTATAATAAATACTAAATGATAGTGGTAATGATATGTGCAGACAGATTAATAGATTATAAAGTCAGAAGAAACCACTGTGATTATCTACCTTGATTTCCTGTATAAAACAGGCCATAGGATAACAGACTTGTTGGGACGCTTGACATGCAACATTTGAATGAACACATACGGATATACAATGAATACCTGACCCAGTGAAAGTTAGTGGTAAAACTCTCTTTGACTTTAACAGAACCAAGATTTCATCCCCAGTATTTTAGGAACTGTTAGATGGATAGGCCTAATCTTCATTCAGCATTAGTGAACATTCTTGTAGTTCCATTCAGAATCTGTGTATAAAGTCATCAAAGGGGGAGCCAGTACCTGGAATGTATTTCTGAGGCAGGATCTGTAATACTGTATGTTTATAAAGGCTGAGTTAAGATTATTTCTTAATAGTTGAATGTTATTATTTCACCTTCTCATACCAGAAGGCTTAAAATATGAATATACTGTTCATATTAATATGAATAATGTTTAAAGTTGGCAAGGAAATAACATATCCACAGTGTTTGCTATTAGGTTTTCAATAAATTGATAGTGTAAATCACTTTAGCTAAATCTAATGGCTTATATGCAACTGTCACACCATTTCTGTACGTGGCACTCAAATAGCACCATGGTGATCTGAGTAGACCTGGCTTGACAACAATATGTTTCTCATGGGATGCTGAGAAAATGGTCCATTTTCTTAAGCATTGCACAAACTGTTAAAATATTCAACTGGACCCCAAATCAATGTCTGTATCACACATATGAATCTAGAATTATACTAAATCCTGTGGAAGTCAGGTGACTAACATTTCATATGAACAGTGTGAAATGAGTTTATTAACTGCATTAGAAGGTGGATGGATTCCAATACATCCCTTCTGCTTTACTATAATGATTGCTGTGTTAATATGATGAATATAAACACGCAGCCTTGCAGCAGAACAAATATTATTTAGTCTTCTCTGCTAGCTACAGTTTTGGTCTCCTAACCATCACAGCGAACAACAGGGCTTGTAAAGTAATGAATGCGGCATTAGAGTGCTGATCCAGAGCTCATGATACTTGCTGTGGAGTCCTGTTTCGTGTAAAATAGGCTTTAAGTAAAATCAAAGTGACAGGCTTAATGAGTCTCTACTAAGTTCTAGGTAGAAAGCTGAACCAAAATTTTACTTGTAATTAAGCAGATAGTGTTTATTTTCCTCATAATCACCCTTAAATGGATTAGCAATCAAAATAATTATGTAACTACTTATGTGAGGTTTATATACTTTACAGCAATAGCTGGATTACAAAACTAGGCCAAATCCATCTCTGAGATTCACACTGCGGCTTTCTGATAATAGGCTGCTATCTGGTGTGTTGCCTGATCTGTTGATTAATTATTGACTAAACTATTGATTCAGAATCCCAGTTAGCTCTTTGAAATTTGGTAGGTTCTTGTCCCAAGATGAGGCTCAGTATTATCAGAATTGCTACTTTGGGAGCCCTATGGGCCATGACAGTGACAACAACATTCCCCGTCAGGGAAGACTTTCTGTAATTCTAAAAGTTTTATTATTAAAACAATTAGCCCAATAAGTAAACAAGTTCCAACAAGTAAAGAGATGTAATATAATGTTGTCAAGACAGCTTGCACCATCACCGGTACATACCTGGGGAGAGCTCTAGAAGTTGAGACAGATTTTAGTCTGACTGGCATGCCGATGAAGAACTCCAGTGGATGTACCTAAGATTAGATGTTTTATAGCCCTTGATGGTCCTCATGCATAGGTCTTACCTCCTGTACCATATCTTAACTTATTCCCTTCGTGATATTGGGGTGCCCTTATCCTATAGGTGAATATATTGATTAAGCAATGCTTATTAACATATACATCAATTGGATTACTATGGTTATCTGCAGTTGAGCATCTAATAATGTTCCCTCCAAAAATACTCTAATCTGATACAAACTGCCTTCTTGTGGTCACTTACCAGCAGTTTGAAACTCTTGTGACTATTACAAAACAATAAACAAAGTCTTATGCCATCTTGTGATTTAAGGTCATTGTTAAGTCTGGACTCCTTGTTGTTTTTAAGGTCACTGTTAGTTTACTTTCCATGCTAATTTATTGAATAATTACTCCTATCATGCTGCAAGACCTTATACGTATGCTAAAGTCTTTGCTATTGTTATAGGTCTAGGCCTGTAAGTCTCTTGCATTTCTGCTCTCCATTCCTTACCCCTTTATCTTATGGTTTAGGATCAGCAGACATGTTAGTCTGTATCCATAAAGAAAACGAGGAATACTTGTGGCACCTTAGGAACTAACCAGTTTATTTCAGCATAAGCTTTCGTGGGCTATGGCTATAGCTATAGCCCACGAAAGCTTATGCTGAAATAAATTGGTTAGTTCCTAAGGTGCCACAAGTATTCCTCGTTTTCTTTACCTTATGATTACTGATGCAATTACTACATGGCTACAGATGACTGAACATGCATTAGCTGGCTTTGCAGGGTAATAGGCCATGCTATCATGCTGAAATCAGTGTGAATCACCTATTCTACCGCTCTCTGCCTCCTCCCCCTCCCCCTTTCCTACACGCCCTCAAACAGTTGTTAGGTAGCAGGTGGGGGCGGGGCAGGAAATGCTGGGAAGGACAGGGAGGAGCAGGGACACGGCATGCTTGGGAGGGGGGAGAAGGCGAGGAAGGGGAAGGAGGAGCTTGGCTGCTGGTGGGTGCTGAGTACCTGCTAATTTTTCGCTGTGGGTGCTCCAGCCCCGGAGCACCCACGCAATCGGCACCTATGGTCAGAGTCTATAGCATGTGTAACATGTTTTTTTACTTCATTAACACACAAAGTACTACACAATATTGCAACACTCTTTTTTAGTTTCACGTCTTGGAGCCAGTGTATTTCAAAAGGCATAGCACTTGTGTTAAATAATGTGTGTCCATTTTGTCATATCTAACTCTTTGAAAAACATTGTTTTGGGTAATTATCTATAGATCAATGTCCTGGTTTCTGTAGTGACTCTAAACACGGTATGTTCCCTACACACTGCTCCCTTTACCTTCTAGTCGTCAGTCATAATGTGCCAGCATAGCAAAGGGCAGAATTTAGTAATTTATGTCAACATATTGAAAAGAGTTTATATTTTACTCTTTTATTATGCACATACTTTATAGTCTAAGGATAGATGTTATAGAGTCAACTGGTAGATGATCCAACATTAATTAAAAAAACTAATAGTATATTGGAGATACTTGTTAAAATTTCAGTATGTTATCTTTTTACAAAGATGCTGAAGTTAATATAAAAGGGACATTATGGAAGAGTTGAATTGAAACTATTATTAATAACAAGTTCTTGCTAACTCTTCAGAAAGAGTACTTGCCAACTGAAGGCCTGTTCCTGCACTCCTGTCTCAGGCAAAAGTCTCTATTCTCATTAATTGAGTTTAACACACACTGGGGCCTTGATACATGTGAATACTTTTCAGTCATTCATAGTTTCACAAAGCATACATGAAACAATTAACAGATTAGATCTGTAATTTTTTTGAGGGAAAACCATCACATTTGTTTTTATATAGGTATCCAACTGGTTTGCCAATGCAAGACGTCGCCTAAAGAATACAGTCCGGCAACCAGATCTCAGCTGGGCTTTACGAATAAAGTTGTACAACAAATACGTTCAAGGAAATGCTGAAAGACTTAGCGTAAGCAGTGATGATTCGTGTTCTGAAGGTTTGTTGATATTTTTATGTTAACTTTGTTCTATGTTTCTATGTGAAACTAGAAAATATCAGATTCTTCAGAAAGGATTCTGATATTTCACAAAAAGCTTTCAGTGCCATAGGCTTTATTTTACATGAGCTGTATGCCAAATTATCTGTTTGCAGTTAGACACATGTAACTCCACTATAGTTAATAAGATTACATAGTTTAACTGTGGAGGATGGGAAGCGGAGAATCTGGCCATACATTAGGTTAGTTTGTCCTTGCTGTATGTTATTATTAGACAAAATAATGCTTAGTTCTTTGGGTATTAAATAACAGACCTACTCATTTAGGTCCTATTACAGCAAAACACTTACAAATGTGCATAGCTTTAAGGACATGGTTAGTCTAATTGAAATCAAGGGCCGTAATGTTCCTGTGTTTGTGTGATATCATATGCCAGTAGGGCCAAATCATGGTCACTTTATTAACACTGGTAGTTTGACTAACTTCAGTTGAACTTCTCACATGGTAAGGTGAGCAGGATTTGGTTTGTAGTGCAATCATAGCAGAGAAAGCAGTCCTTGCAAAATTCAACATGAGACAGTATATGCATTTATCCACTGTAGTCGTATTAGAAATGAGCCAATGCTGCAAAATATTTATGGAAATATTTGTTTGCCTTTAAATGAATTTGTTTAATCTGCACGTGTGTTTCTTTTGCGGTCACTTTCCATAAAAAGTTTAATTGCAGGAATATTGTTTAAAGAGCAAATTTTAAGCAAATGGTCCAGAGTGTTCACGGGAAATGAATTTCAAATTCACAATTCTTAGCAAACACAATGTAAAGAATTAAGATACTCAAAGCAGGGTATTGAAAGATACCATGTGATTTAGTTGATTGTTCAGATTTCAAATATCAAATGCATGAAATTCACTGTTCATATAAAAGTTGCAGACCAAGCATTATTTCTAAAATTGTTCAGAAAATTTTTTAGAATAGCTAAAACATTTGAGAAGATTATGATCTGCTCAGGAACAATTAGTGAACAGAAAAAAGTGAACATAATTCAGAAATCATTAGTTATGTTATTTGTCTAGATTTAGTCAAGTTATATATATTTAAACATGCACAGATAAGGCTACTCTATAAATATTATATAAACCATAACTTATCTTTCTTCTTCAGATGGGGAGAATCCTCCAAGAAATCATATAAATGAAGGGGGATATAACAAACCAGTTCACCACACTGTGATTAAAACTGAAAATTCAGTGATAAAAACAGGAGTGAGACCAGAGACAAGTGCCAATGAGGATTATGTGTCACCTCCCAAATACAAAAGCAGTTTATTGAATCGTTACCTAAATGACTCATTGAGACATGTCATGGCTACTAATGCAGCCATGATGGAAAAAACAAGACAAAGGAATCATTCTGGTTCATTTAGTTCCAACGAATTTGAGGAGGAATTGGTGTCCCCATCATCATCGGAGACCGAAGGCAATTTTGTCTACCGGACAGGTAAGGAATTCTTCATGTATCGTTTTAAAACCGTTAGCTCTGTTTGTTAATGTCACCTGAAAATGAATATAGATGTCTATTTTGCCCTTCATATGAATGGATAACTCCCATTAGTGATACATATCCAATCACATAGTTATAAGCTATTATTGTCATCATCAGAACATCCCAGAACATCCTCCCCTGATACATCCCAGAACATCATTCCATAAGCAAGACACGAGAAGTAATTCTTCCACTCTACTCTGCACTGATAAGGCCTCAGGTGGAGTATTGTATCCAGTTCTGGGTGCCACATGTCAGGAAAGATGTGGACAAACTGGAGAAAGTCCAGAGGAGAGCACTAAAAATGATTAAAGTCTAGAAAACATGACCTCTGAGGAAAGACTGAAAAAAATGGATTTGTTTAAATCTGGAGAAGAGAAGACTGAATTGGGAGGGGGCATAATAACAATTTTCAAGTACACAAAAGATTGTTAAAAGGAGCAGGGTGAAAAATTGTTCTCCTTAACCTTTAAGGATAGGACAAGAAGCAATCGGCTTAATTTGCAGCAAGGGAGGATTAGGTTGGATATTAGGAAAAACTTTATGTCAGAGTGGTTAAGTGCTGGAAGAAATTGCCTAGGGAGGTTGTGGAAGCTCCATCATTGGTAGTTTGTAAGAACAGATTAGACAAACCACTGTCAGGAATAGTCCAGTTATTACTTGGTCCTGTCTTGAGTGCAGGGGACTGGACTAGATGACCTGTTGAAGTCCTTTTCAGTCCTACACGTCTATGATGATTGTCCATGAAATTAAGCTACTCTGGTGTAAATACCATATTTTATAGCGGATATCAGGGAAACATTTTTAAAATGGCTATTACAGAGCGGTTGACCCAGAGGCTGAGGTGGACATCTGTTGGGGCTGAAGATGGGGGAGGATGGCAAAGAATTCTCCTTAATCCTCAGGGTAGGCATAAAAAGATATAGGCAGCCAACATTTTCAGAAGTGGGTGCCCCAGTTTGCAGAAGCCCAGAAGGGAAGTCCTGAGGTGTCGAGGGGGCCCAGCCATCCTTTCTCTCTCTCTCTCACTCACACACACACACACACACACACACACACACACACACACACACACGAGCATGAACATTACTGCAGAGCTTGGGTACAATTACCACCCTGGCCTCATCAGGATCTGAATATACCTAGGCATCCCTGGAGTGGGAGAGCATATTTATGTGAGTTACCTGCTCCCCAAGGAGGCAATGTGGATCCCTTCCTTCCTGCTTGTACATCAGGCTCAACCACTCACAGTGTGCGGCTGGTTATATAACCTCTTGGGGCTTATAATAATTAATCACCTCCTATTGCAGCATACATTGGCAAGTGACTTGGCCCTGTTGTTGCTGTACTACCTAGGCAGCACACACTGAACTCATGCAGTTATAGGCTTAGCTCTCAGTTTCTTGGTTTAATTTTTTAAACATTTAATTTATTCTTTTAGTCTTAACAATAAAAGAAAAAATGTGTTTGTGTCACCCAATAGGCTGTCTGTCAGGAAATCACCAAACCTGCCTTGACTCATACCTCTTTAATAATGAGTGTACGTTAGAGCAAGATTTACACCCTCTCTGGGCTCCACCATCCCCTCACAGAGGAGAGAGAGAGGTGAGGGGAGAAAAGCTCTGCTTTGGAGCTTACTCCAATTTTGGGAGGATGGGAGAAGAGGGCAGTGGCTCACCTCTGTACCTGGAAAAGTAGAGTTTTGAACCTCAAACCTTTGATAGCACCAGCACCAGCATAGGGCCTTCCCACTGGCTTGGGGTCTCCCCAGCTGAAGCTGCCCTACCAGGGACTCTGTATGTAGCTTCTGGTCCTTTCAGCAGTGGTCATTTTTCTGTGGCTTGGAGGTACTCTGTGGGAAGGTTCATACGGCTCTAGGCTGTGATTTCCAGATGGGCTGATTGGGAGGGAAAGACACAGGTTCCTCTCGACTTCTCGGTAGCTCTTTACATCTCATCCCTTGCCCATTTCCCAGGATCTCTGTCCCTGTGAAGAGGTCTCTGCTGAATGTGAGGGAATGAATACAGTGCTAAGAATGCAGCAATCACCCCTTTCATGCAGATCTTAGGGGGATGATGAATTTCGAGTGTGTGGTAATATCAAATCTTATGTAGAACAGGAATGGTGCATGCAGAGTGAATACATTCAAAAATTAAATTGCTTGATCATTTAACATTTGTTTCGGCATACTAAGAGCATTTGGTCCACATTATGGACTAATAGCCTGCCAAGTTTTGTTTTTAAATCAGAAGTTATTGAAGAACAGATACAGCGGCTTAGACATGTAAACTTCGGATTTTCTATACTTTTATATTGTAACTTTAAAAAGGTCACAATGATTTTTTTTAAATGTAATAAATTTGCTACTGGGCTAAGTTTTGCTTGCCAGGTTTCAGCCAAGAGTGAAAAATAGGGTCTTTAATGGAAAGGCTGAGACAGCCGTACTATAACTCTAGCAATGTTAACAGGCTGGGCTATAATGTACGAATAGCAGCATATTTCCCCATAAAGTTCATAAACATGGCATATATGGAATTCATTGTAAGATCTTTTAAATCACTTTTTAAATATCTTTATTAACTTTTGGAGTGCTACAGTCTTTGATGATAACAGAACAACTTTTAGGAAATACTTTATTCTACCTATGCTTATAAAACAGACAAGCAGAAGTTTGTGGAAAGAAAATTGCCAGGTGTGTGCAATGTCATGCAATCTCTTTCCCATGTGTCCAGAGCTACTCATAAAATAGTAGATGCAGATATATGTTTATAATTCCATTAAAGGGGTTCTGGTGATGTTATGAGATGCAAGAACAGAGCCTGTTATAAGAAAAAATTATGTGTTTTCAAGTTATTTCAAGTCCATTTATGAGAGCTATTTTAGAAATATTTGAAATTACAAAAATGATTGCTAGAGAGTTTGAGTTAAAATAAGGAAGTTTTAGTGTTCCATAATTCCCCCCTCCATTGTTCCCAGAATAATCATGTAGCAGACATGTATGCATGTTCTCAATAATAGCTAAAATCCATTCTTGTGATGCCAGATTAGCTGATTATTATTTTCTGATGTCAGTCATAAGTCTGATTGCAGAAAGTGAGAGAATTACTTTTTAAAAAGTGAGGTTTACTATACGTTTATTGACCCATATAATTTATGTTAATAAAATAAATAATTGTTACCAGAAAAGAATTGAATTTCAAACTATCTGTTTGGCATTTTAGTTTATGACAACAATTTATTTGGCATTTAAATAAACTGTGAGTGAAAATTGAATCACACTTTAGTTTTGAAAAAAAAATTAGCAAAGTTGTTATGTTTATAATGGTAGAAGACATGCCAGAAGAAAATGTTGTTTTGAAGCAAACTATGTATTGTACATTTTCTTAAGAGCAATTTCTTCTAGCTAGTCATGAATTTAAAGTTTACTTACTGCAGCTGGTCCATGTCACAAGTCACATTCTGATTTCAGTTATGTCAATATATCTGGGGTAACTCCATTAATATACTCTGGTATAACTGCGATCAGAATGTGACCCTGTGTATCTTAATGGTTCTGGCCAAATTAACAGGATATGAGTTCAGTGTCCAATGACAAAAACAAGAAATTGCAGTTTAAAATTTATATGGAAAATGGGTTGTACCATTTCCCATTCCAGTCATTAATATGTTTATAAAGACTGGACCATATGGTACCCTAGATCCATGAAGTCCTACCTTGAGATCAAGGCTAGAGTGTAACCTATGGTTAAGAGAATGTCTTTGTGTTATACCTCCACGTAATTATTGTGAGGTCATGATAACCAAATGTTAGCATTTTAATACCCACTGTAGTCTTCAAAAAAACCCAGAAAACTGTACAGCTTAAATCTTTTACACATTCTGTGTTTGGTTTGTATTTCCCTCAGCCATTTCACTCCGTTCTCAGATATCATTGACATTGTTAAATAGAACAGACTAAAAAGATATGTACCATTGCCAGCTCATGAAAGGATAGAACAGTGGAAAAGAGAAAAATATATGCATTTATACATATTACTTATGTAAGAGCTTCTACGTTAAGGGATACATATATCATCTTCTGTTCAGTTAAGACAGAAAGTTATATATATATATATATATAAAAAATTGATTAGCCTCCTGCCTATAGTTTTATGTGTCTCAAGTTTTCCAATATGATTTTGTTTAACCTTCAGTTTAAAAAAATATTTATATTAGGTAACCAATTTTTGCTGGTCCCTTTTGGATAGGTTCCATTGTATATTGTTCTGATGTACTCATTGAATATATGAAGAATGGAGAATCTCATTTATCTATTCTTACTTATTATAATTTATATTGTGGAGGTACGTACAGGCCAGGATTCCATTGTGTTAAGCTTTGTACAATAATATAACAAAAAGATCTAACAATATTAATGAGATCTGGATGTGTGTCAAAAATCTAAGTTAATCTTTGCCCTATGGTTTATTAAAATTTTAACATTGTTCTTCAAATGCTCTATCTTTTGGTCACCTATGGATACAGTATCTCCTGCATTATTACAGGTCAAGGAAATTTAAAAAACACCCAATTTCCTGGAATGTCACTATTTTGTGAGCTAGGGCTGATGAACAAAAGCAAAATTTGAAATTAAAATTTAAAATAAAAAGAATGAAATGCCAGGATAGAGAGTTTGCAAACTTCTTGAGACGGATGGATTTTCATTAATTTTACTTTATGTGTTACCTGGCACTGTAGAAGAGCCAGAACAAATAAAAATAATGAGGAAATTAAGACTTGCAGATCTGGAAAGGAAGGTAGCTTAAAAAAAACCCCTTGAGAGACTGGTTGATTTTGAAGATGTTTGAGCTTTATTTTTAGATGTTTTTACTCAGGAGCATATTAGGTTTCTGGTGTTTTCATTACTGTTGCTTTTTTCCCTCCTTTCCCCCCCTTTCTCCTTCCTCGTTTCCATCTTCTAATTCCTGGGAAGTTTGTGATTGACACAGCCTGATTCTGCTATGTCCCACTGAGCTGCACTGGGAGCTGAAGGTGCTTAGCACCTCAACCTTGTGGGAGGCACTTAGAACATTATAAGATCCGGCTCATGATCACAGACGTCATTTATGCCTCTGTGTATGTGTGTGTGTGTGTACTCTACAGAATGGTTCTGTGATTCTGTGTTGTCCTTCCCAACTTTTCCTCTCAATTTAATATTTTCAGAAATTAACATGTACTTTTAAAATGGGCTATAAAACCTAAAGCATAACCTGAACACAATGGAACCTGTCTTGAGGGACCAGCAAAAATTTCTAGTATTAATGATTTCTGCAAGTTTGAACTAAATTGTACAGGAATCCTTGGGGATACTTTAAAATAAATGGTCACTTAAAACAAACTACAGGAGGTCCTAGCTGCAAACCCCAGTATGGTCACGAATCAAAATTGGGAAGTGGAATATCAAATGTAGTATTTAATGCACAAAATGATAGAACTGAAACTTGAACGTTACACAATTAAAATAACTTTGTTAATGGAACTTATCTTTTGAATTATCAGATTGGGCAATATTGCATTAATATAGATTTTCTTTGGGAAGGGATTGCATTTAATTTCTTTATTGTTGTTGTTAGAGAAAACAGAAACAAGAAATTACTTGTGCTAAAATGGGCAGTATCAGTTTAAAAATATATCTTATGTTGTAAACAAACTGAGAATTTTAAATCTCAGTTTGGCTTTTCACTGCTTAAGCTGTTTGCACACTTTTGTTTTCTTTCTGTTTTGACAATGAAAATCATTTCAGTCACTTTCACAGTTGTTTCTAGTCAGTTTTTCTTCCTGCTTCTATTGGTGGCAAGGCAAAATTCCCATGCACTTTAATAAAAGCAGGATCAAGCCAGTTATTTGGTTGCAGACAGTTTTGTTGCCGGGTAGCAGCACATTGTTTTTCATGATTTGTGCTGGCTTTATCCTTACAGCAGAGAAAGATAAATTTTTAAATTAAAACTTTGAATTTGAAAATATTAAAGTGTGACAAAAAATCCAGAGAGATCTAAAAATCATGGGTTAAGCAATGATTGTATGGCTACAGCTTTCTCCTGCCATCGATGTTATGACAATGTGTATTTAATTGAGACCATTACAGCTTCCCTCATACAAATGTTCTTACCAATAGATTGAAAGCTGCCATCCCTGTGCCTGCCCAGGATCTATGTGTGGTCAAGTGGGAAAAATATACAGTGCTGTCATCCTGGGACAGCACTATTGGCAGGTCCCTCTGAAATGGGGGGCCAAATTGACTGGCCGTTACTTACACCTTTTTATGTTTATATCCTCCCTCAAATTTAGCAAATGCTCCAGTCCTCAGTGAGGACTATGCCCCTGCCACGTTTCAGACTTCATCCATCTAGGCTTATTGAAAACATGTGGTTAACGTGTGTACTAAGGGGAAAGAATATCTTTTTCCCATTCTTCTATTGCCCAAAATGATTGAAGAGATTTTGCAGAAAAGAAAGCGAAAGAAAGAAAAGAATGAGAATTGCCTTTAAAAGGAGGCCAGCCCAAAATATGACTGTTTCAGGAAGTTATGAGTATGTGAAAACAGACGGTTAGATTGGTCATAATTGTTTTGCAGCTTCAGCAATGGATAGCATGACCAATAATTACTATAATCAGGAAATTAGTAAGACAATTGACATTTAAATAAGGAATTTTAAATGAGTATGTAGAAACTGAAAAGGAAACTGCTTTAGAAACTTCTTTAGTTAAATGAGTTTAACACCTGTATGTGGGCACTCCTGTTGCAATTTAGGCTTTTGGTTAAGCTTAGGTCAATAAATTATCAATTTAAGAGGAGATTTCAAAGGCACAAAGGAAAGGGACGTGTCCAATTCCCATTGAAAGTAAATGGAATTGGGTGCTTAACTCCCCTTTGTGCCTCTGAAAATCTACTTCAGAAACTAAATTGATATCAGATCCTCTTAAACTAGAGTGAGAAGGTCCACACAGATGGTTGCACCAATTAAATAAATTAATTTTGAAATGGATTTAGTTAAGTCAATACAATTTTCGCATGTGGAGAAGGCCTTATATCCCGTCCTACAAACCCTCACTCATGTCAGTGATTCCCACTGAAGACAGTGAAATTACTTGCTTAAGTAAGGACTGCTCACAGCATTTACAGGGTAGGGAAGGATGCACACCAAAATGCAATCTTGAATGTGGGGGCTTTGTCTGGCCAGTGCGAAGAAAAGGAGTTGTGGCATCTCTAAGAGTCCCCCCACTCTCCTGGGTTAAAAGGGGAAGGACGGAGGAGCATCACCTGAGCCAGGAACTAACTGGAAGGGGCTCAGGTGGGATACTGGTCCATGTACACCTCGGGGAGGGAGAATACTTATATTCCATTCCCTCCAGACAGAGCCCTCTTTCCTGCTGCAGCAGCAGCATGCTGGGCTCCAAGTAGGATCAGGTGTTTTGGTCTGCTATTAGGCATTGGACTAATCACCTTTTTTGGGACTGGGAAGGAATTTTTCCCTCACTGCCAGATTGGCTGGGATAACGTGGTGTTTTCTATGTCAAAGCAGCTTGTGGATGTGATGAGGTAGGGTCAGGAGTTCGGTTCAAGTTGTCACAACTTAGCATGTGTCCAGCGCACATACTCATTCTATTGGGTATCTGGTTCCCTGATAAACTTGGAATTGGAAGCAGATTCAGGGGAAGGCATTGCCTAAAGAAGCTGGGGAAAGGAGGTAAGGCTCCTAATGTCTGGTACATCAGGGAGACAATCTGCTTTCCTCAGCCCCTTAGCACTCGTACAAGATGAGGGCAATGGGGTCCCGGCAATGGGTTGGGGTCAGGTAGGGAAGGGGGAGGACTGACAGCAATTCTCCCCAAACAGGTGGAAATGATTAAAAAAGGAATGATGACTTGCACCATATGAGTTATTGCTGGGTAGTCCCCAGATGAGTTAAATTAAAGTTGCAGCCTAATTAAACTACATCCCTTGAATCCTATCTGTTTTCCTGCATGTACAGAACAATAAAAGCAGGGACTCCTAATACAACAGACAAAGGGAAAAATTCTTAGGCCCACAGAAAGTCAACAGAAGGCTCTGTGCATAAGTGACCTTCCACAGTTCTGCTGCTTGGGGAGTAACGGTGAAGAGGCCACACAGAACAGAGATCTGGATCAATCTCCCCATTGGGTCCATGAAAGGGGTTGGGGTATAAAGCTGGGACATGGGACCTTTGCAGATCCACTGGAACTCCCTTGTTTATTTATGGGGGAGGTTTGGGACAGGCATGGGCAGTGACCACAGAGCCATTCCACTGATGCTTTACTATCTGGGAAGGGGAGGAGGAGAAAATCTGTTTTCTCCAACTCTTGGGAAGGCCTAATGCAAAGTTCTTTTACCAGGTATTTGTGGAGGTGGGAAGAGTTAGGCCAAAGAAAATGAAAAATATGACAGGAGACAAAGAAAACTTAAGTGAAATGTGAAGGGAAGAAACAAAACTAATTTCCACAGACAAAAACATGTGACTCCACTCCTCAGGGACTGGCTTTGAAATTACATGCTTCACTCTGTCATTGACAAGAGAGATTCTGCTTTCTAGTACAAATCTGTAGCTGGAGACCCACTAAACTGCTGCTTTGCTGAGCTTGAATTGGCAACACTCTTGTTGTGCCTGACATTGAAATATTCCTGTATTGCATATTGGATTTTCAATGGCTCATCACTCATGGAAGCTTCCACTCATGCACAGATTATAAAATTGTCAAGGCAAAACACCTTTTTGTTTGGTGAAATTTACACCTAAAAATTCCACTCATCTTGTGTATACACATGTTAATGCACCAAATGTATATGCAGGTGTGCAAATGCACCCAAATGAACATGCACAATACAGGGAACTGTCACCTGAACATCCATTCCAGGACGGGGGTGTTAGCAGGAGAAGAAAGAAAGAGGCATGTATTTTTAGCATTCCTTCCAGTAAACTTAAAGGAATCAGGAGCCTATAAAATTCATTTCATTTTGGAAAAATGTCTGAATTGAAACTTCATACTTGGGATGGTGTTTCTGTGTGTTCCCTTCTGTTTCCACTGTTTGATATAAATAAAACAACTCCTGGTGTCATACTGGTAAATTCTACTTGTACCATGGTCTAGTGGATTGGCCTGTGTCCTTCTACAGTATCAGAGAGGTGCTGTTGATGCTGCTATATTTAAGGTTGTATTAGTGTTTCCATTAAAATCCTTTTTAATCCAAGACTTTATAACCCAGCTGTTAAAATTCAGTCTGGCCTGAAACTTGGCATAGATGGGAGTTTATTCTCCTATCTGGGTGTAGTGGAT
Organism: Dermatemys mawii; assembly: GCA_007922305.1. Taxonomy (NCBI): domain Eukaryota; kingdom Metazoa; phylum Chordata; order Testudines; family Dermatemydidae; genus Dermatemys; species Dermatemys mawii. The sequence continues at coordinate 19,743,893 of ML677349.1, forward strand.
TTAAACAGGTACATCCCAGTAATATCAGTCTGAGTTATGCTTGTATATCCCTGATGTGTTGATGGGAAAATAAAACTTAAGGCATCTTACCAGGAGTAGAAACGTGTGAATAAATTCATTCTTCTTGTGAAACCGGTGAAAAACTGCTTTTACAATGGTTTGGGGAAAAACAAAACGTTTTTTCTTTAATTCTTCTAGGTTCTGTCTGTCTGTCTGTCTTTCACATACACATACTTCTTTCAGAGAAAAAGAAAGACTGCCATTTTGCTGAGACAATATTTTAACTTGGTTGACAAATGTGTAAATGTCCTTAGTTTGCTGCCCCAAGATATAATTTAATCACTTCTCATGGTGAAAACTTGTGTTCACTGGTGAAAATTGTGAAATTTCTTTATTGATTAGATATACAAATTAATGAGAAATTAATAGTTGATAGTTTTATATACTTTTCTTGGGAGCCAATTTTTTAATTGATTTTTAAAATTAAAGTTTGAACAGTAGGGCAGAAATTAGTTATAGTTAAAAAATCTCTTCACTACAGCACTGCAAAATCAATTTTATTCACTATGATTTTTTCCCATTTTGGTCTGAAATGTCATATTTTGGACACTGCCAGAGTAGATGGACCAATAATCTTCTATAATATAGCAAAACCTATTGCCCTTTGTAGGTTTGTGGCTTTTTGAAAGCCACACCATAACTTAAAAAACTGCTTTATGTGTTTAACAGAAATTTTTTGAGGTCACTTGTCCGTAGTGACATAATGATGGAAGTAGGTTACTGAGACCAGACTTCTGCTCTTACATACAAGTGCAAATGGACTCTTACAGGAGAGAGTTGACACCAGTGGCAAACAGTGATTGATTGAGGAAGCAGACATTTGATCTGTGTGTGTGAACTAGGTTTAGACTGGGAATTGGGTTTATAGTCTTTCACTCCAAAATCTCATTAGCTTCACCCTCATAATGGTGGAAACTTGTCAGATCAACTTATCTTGTCATATCCCTGCCATCTTGAGAGGAGAAAACTCTCGGGAGAACCAATTCTTATGAGATTTCTACCATTTTTGGACCAAAAACCATAACTGAAACAGGGAGCCAGTGTTGGATTCAAGTCTATCCATCCCATCCCTTTCCAAAATTCAAAAGGGGTGGGATTTAAGGTTCCAGTTTTGGCTTCTCTCTCGTTACAAAGATATAGGCCTTCAAGAAAGACTAGATTCCTAAACTTCCATGAATAAAATAAATGCTAGATATTATTTGATGCCTTTTGAGGTTTTTTTTGAAAAAGCACTTGCAGAAATTACCACATATTTTACGTAATGTGGGGGTGTCTGAAATATATATACGATTCACAAACAAGGCATACGTGAGTGAGTTTTATGAGAGACAAAAAGCAAAGCAAACCAACCAACTAAACAAACAAACAAAAAACCCCAGAGAGACAAAAGTTTAAAGCAAGAGACTAAATTGGAAAAGGAAGTTGCATTGCAGAAAACCTGGAAAAGTAAGAACAACTTAAAAAAGAGAATGAAATGAAAATCTTGAGGGTTAGAACTGTTGAAAAGGGACACAAAAATAAATAGTTAAAGCAAAATTCTAAGGAGTCAGGAAATGTGTTCTCCCTCTTAATCCTTCACAAGCCTTGAACCTTAATATGAAAGACTTTCAGTGTCTAGGTCTTTCACCCATGACTAGTGGCTCAGGTTATGATGACCAAATCTTTTGGTATGGAACTGATTTTTCAAGTTAGAATTAATGACTTTGCCAAGATTCTCAATTATGACACTAAAATGTACCATTATTTCAAAAGCCAGTTTTCAATCCCTCCCTCTTTCCTCCAAGTTGATTTAGACAAAAGATGCATGAAAGGCAAAGCAACATTCAAAATCATCTGTCAGCTGAACCTGTGAGGAAAGATGGCAAGCTGACTGTAGCCAAAATTCCTTAAATGTTAGTGTTTTACATTTCTAAATGTAAAAAACTCTCTTTCCAGCATGAAGTACTAGCCAAGTGCCTGAGCTGTGGTATCTCAGACTAGCTTTAAGTTGGAATATTAGAGTTTGTGGTCATTTGTGACTCTTGACAGATTTACACTACTGAAGTTAAAGTTAAATGTTGTTTTCTCTATTTCCCTTTATTTTGTCTGCTTCCTTCTTACTCTCTCAGCTATTTGTCATCTTAAATCCAGCCTGCTGAAAAAAGCAGGGCTTTTCATAAACTGGCTCTGAAGGAGTGAACTGCTTCAAGTTCTTTTTGTTAGCAGACTTTTCTCTGTGTTATTTTATTATTTGTCTAATGCTAGCTGTGTGCTAGACCAGGGGTTCTCAGAATGATTTTTTTGGTGGTCTCAGAGTGATGTCTCCATTGATTAGGACATAATATTAATAACTTCCTTGCATTGCCAGATAATATCATTGTACAGGAAGGTTTAGTCCTTTATTATTTTTTGCTGACAAAATATTCATTGACTTCAGTGGAGTTCCTGACAGAGTAAAAACACAGCAGTAAAAACATTGTTTTCAGTGTGGTTGTACAGAGGTAAATGAAACGTAGTTTAGCTCATTTAGTTTCTTTTCATGGGGATAAGTATATCATTTTTTTGTGATACAACTTGGAGTCCTCATCCTTCAGTAATATTTGTTGGTGTAATTGTCATATCATCATCATTATTGACTCTCAACAGTACTGAATATTTAGTAATACTTTTGAACTGGAAGTATATCATAAATGCTATGGAACCCTGGACATTTCAGGAGATTGAATTTGCACATGTGACTAATGCACTCCACTATATTGTATGTTTATTTATTTGGCTCTCTATTGGGATAACACCTTCTGCAATAGTAAAGTCTGTTGCATTGTCTTCCTGCTTATTTAACTACTTCAGCTAGGATCATTTTAATTGTTACCCATCAGAACATTCTAATGTTAAAGGAAATGCTACTGGTTAGGAAATCTTACTCTGATGTTTTATTCCTCACCACAGTTTATTATACTTCACCATTACAATGAAGTGTTCCTATTATAGGCCCAATCCTGCTTTTCTTCTTTACCCCAAACATCCTTTTAAGTAAATAAGATTTGGAGTTAAGTAAAGAGTGTATTATGCTCCTGAAGGAATTCTAATGAAATATTCTGCACCAAAATATTAAGAATTCTGTGCACAATATTTTAAAATTCTGCATTTTTGTCAAAATAACACAATATATAAAAACCATTTTCAATTATTTGCTGACAAGAATTTTGAAAAAAATAGTATGATTATATCGTTATTGTGTTTCTGTGTTATTTTGACAATTAAAATATGGAGAACTTTGCAGAATGTTTTATTTTTTTGGTACGGAATTCCCTCAAGAGTACCAGGGTTCTGCATGGCACAATCTGGGTGTGGGCAGCTCAGTGGGTGGGTGGGGGTCTGGGTACAGGGGGAAAATCTGGATCCACTGAGGCTCGGTGTGCAGTTCTGCAGGGGAGTACAGATGAAGGTGGTTAGAGCTCAGTTGGGGCTGGGAGAGTGGATCTTGGTAGGGCAGGGGGGTCAAGATGCAGCTGGTTGGGGCTCAGTGGGGTGGGAGGTCCAAGTGTGGGGGGCTCCTGAGGTGGGGGTGAGGCTCAGCAGGGTGGCAATTCGGGGAACTCATGGGGGGTGTTGTGTGCAGGGGGCTCCTGATATGGAGGGGCTGGGTGGAGGGAGGGCATCTGGACCCCCCCCCAATCCCCTCCCACTGAGCCTCATCCTCCCACACCTGGAACCCCCCCCCTCAAACACCCCTCCCCTCACCTTCTTCCTGCCAAGCTCAGCCTAAGGTTGGCTCAGTCTGAGGGACATGCTCTGCAGAACCTTACATGTCTTTAGAGCTTCAGTAGGGCTTTCTGAAAGTCAAATGCCCCAGGACCACAAACACATAGTAATTGCTTCTAGAGAGCAAGAAAAATAAAACTTCAACTTCCTGTGATATATTGTGTATCATCTATATGTGGCATATTGTTACACTTCAGTACCTTCAAAACTACAAGTGCTTAAACTAAAGAGCTAAATATAATTTAGATTGTAAAAATATACCTTAGTTATAATAAAATGATAATAGTGGAACTTGGCAACAAAGTATCTAATAAATACTACACTTCTGAAATGTGACTGGCATCCAAGTACATACTATTTTACTGTGTAGTTAAGCATGTGGCAGGACATACTAGAGCAAGATTTTCTTTTTGTCTTTTCAGTGGAAAACTAAAGTTCTTTGTTTAAGTGAGGCCTGATGGGAATTTTTAAAATAAAAACAAGGAGCTAAAGAATTAATTCCATTCCTTTCCGCCAACCTTTTTTCTCCTTCAAGCCAAATTATCGATTAATGGGGCATTAGATGTCAAATACTACATAGATGTTTTCTTACCCTTTTTATTTAGGGTTACTTCAATCATTTCTAACTGGTACTTCAAATACTGAGATATTCTACAAAGAAAGAGAATATCCTTTCCAAAGTTTTGGCCTTATAACAGTAAACGTCAGTGCTATGGAAGACAGGAGATTTACATATTTAGTCCTATTTCTATTTTTTTAGAAATCTCCACCCATTCCCCTATAGCCTCCTTTGTTCTGAATCTCAGTCCTTTGTCATCTTCATTAGCTGTCGCCAGTCTGGCACGGCTAACTGAATGCTTGACCATATTTTTGTCTGGCTATAGTTAAATAGTGATCTGACAATAGAATACTTTTCTCTAGGTTTTCCTTCTTCCCCCAGGGAACAATACTTCAAGGGCAACCTGCTTGTCCAGCATATGAACATGTGGAAAATCCACTGCTATGCACTAATGATTTTCAGATGGGCCATTGTTGCTGAAAATCATCCCAAGAGTAGCAGCTTCTCCATTGTAGCACCTAACTATTTTGAGATACATTGCCAACACTTGGAATAAGACCCTTACGTTAATGCGTGTAGCGGTAACATGCTACATTGCATATATCTAACAGTAAATATTTTGAATCAAGAAAATTAGGTAAATTTTCCTTCTATGATGTTGTTGTAGTCTGGAATAATCCTACATCTATTTCAGCATAAAAATTTAAACCTTGGAAAAAGCAAGATTATGCCAATGATCCACGACAGCAATGGCAAAAGCATCCTAAATATTGTTCATAAATTAATTACTTTCACACATTTGCTTTAAATATTTGTGGGTAATGTTGCCTCACACTTGGGAGAAGAGAATGAATTTTAAATTTCAAACAGTTTCTGTAACTGTTCTGCTCAGAAAACACATTCTTTTTAAACAACTTTCACTTTTAATCTATAATTAAAGCCAAAGTTTTCTTTTAATTTTAAAAGCTTGTCCTTGGACTAGAATAACATGGAACATTTTTAAACATTGATCCAAACTGCTGTAGATACATTTTATTTAAACCACAGAGCCTGCAGTTAGATTCCTTACTTTGCCAGACAGACTACAAATTGTAACTGTGGCAGTAATGACTTTGAATTTCTGGATGCTGTTTTACCAGTAAGGAGGGTTGTTTTTCTGGAGTTATTCCTCCCTTTGGGCCCTATTCATGAATGACTTAATCCCCGTGTATTATCAAATGTCGTGCAAGTTACTGTGCACAGAAAAATCATGCAATGCTTCTCTCCCTTATGTTCCTTACATGGAATTGGTATGCTCACCTTTCAGGCAGTTGGATAGAAGAGAGGATGGAAAGACAGCAGGAGCAAAAAATCATGAGAGTGAAATAAAAGGGGTGAGGCAAAGAAAATAGATACAATTTTGAAAAATTGGATGTGCATGTTGGATTAGTCCTTAAACTGATTTAAGTTGCCCAAGTAGCACCAGCTGGAGATGGAACAGAACTTAAGGCTTGGCAGTGTTACAGGGGTAATATTTTCATCATGAAAAAAATGTTCCAGAGTAATTTCCAATGTATTGGGTACAAACATGATTCCTTTATGCATGTCTTTTGTTCACCCTGTTTCTAATGGAGATTAAATATTTATTGTAGCGATGGGCAGACCTCAGAAGGTTCAGAAGTTCAGTGCATATTACATTTTTCTGACCTTCCTGGGCCAAATTAATTCATGGTGTAAGTCTACTGATTCAAGTGAAGTTAAGCCAGGACTGAGTCTGATTCCTCCTTTGTTTGAAATTTAAGACAGAAAGGCTGCCTCACAAGATTTCCACTACTTTATGGTGTTGGCCTGGTCCTATACACCACACAAGTGTACCTTTCTTGTGATATTTTAATATTTCTGCTTTAAGACCCAGCAGAAATGAGGGAGTGTAGAGGTTAACAATTTTTTCTTTTTTTAAAAAAAGTACTTTGTCTAACACTTTTGAACCTTAGCAAAGGTTTGGGTTGTGTTAGGATCCATCCCAGGTGAAGGTTGAAGCTGTATTTTGTTTTATCTGAACTGTTGTTTTCAACTCTAATTTGTTGTAGCCAGTGCAAGAAAATCCCATATTCCATGGCCATCCAGGGTATTGATTTAGTGTAGATCTTTGTTACAATCCTGTACACATTCAAAACTCCCTTTCCAGTAGAGGAATTGGTAGCAAATGTGTATAGTGAGTTGATTCATGTGCTGAATTCCCATTGCTATCAGTGGAAGTTATCCAGGGCACTATGTGGTGTAGTCATTTACTCCTGTTGTAAGAACATAAGAATGGCCATACAGGGTCAGACCAATGGTCCATCTAGCTCAATATCCTGTCTTCTGACAGTGGACAGTGCCAGAGGCTTCAAGAGGGCATAAACAGAACATGGCAATTTTGGATTGATCCAGTCCCAGATTCTGGTGGTTGGAGGATTAGGGATATCCAGAGCATTGGGTTGCATCTCTGGTCTAGCCACTGATGGAGCTGTTCTCCATAAACTTATCTGATTTTTTTTAACCCAGTTATACATTGGCCTTCACAACATCCCATGACAACGAGTTCCACAGATTGATTGAGCATTGTGGTGAAAAAGTACTTCCTTTTATTCCTTTTAAACCTGCTACCTATGAGTTTCATTAGGTGACTTCTTGTTCTTGTGTTATGGGAAGGTGTCATGGGATCACTCACCACATTGGCACCTCCTGCTGGGCATTACGGGAATTAGCTCAGTCCCAATTAGGGTGACCAGCTGTCCCGATTTTATAGTGACAGTCCTGATTTTTGGATCTTTTTCATATATAGGCTCCTATTAACCCCCACCCCATCCCAATTTTTGACATTTGCTGTCTGCTCACCCTAGTTCCAGCAGGTGTGCCCTCGGGAGGTGGCGGCTCTTCTGTTCTCGCCTCCACTTGCAGACCCATTATGGCTTTTTTTGCTCAGCATCTGCTTTGTGGCACAGCCGTCCGGCCATGTCACCATCTGGTTTCCCCTTATTCCTGGGGACTCCTCCAGCAAGAGTCCAGCCATTCCTCACAGCGGCTAGTAGGGGTGTGGGGGGGCGGGGGGGGGGGGGTCAGGCCTGTCCACTACTCCAGGCCCCGGCCCAAGGAGCCTGCAGACAACAGCTTCCTGCTGCCTCTTCCTTCCAGCTCACTGTCTCTATTCCCTGGGCCACATCCCCACAGCCTCATTTCCCTCTGCTCCTGCTTCTGGCTCCAGCTCCTTTGCCCTCTTCCCAGGGCCTCGAGCCTGTAAGTCCTGGCATCCTATCAGGAGCTCTCCCTAGCTCCTCCGGTCCCTGCTAGCACCTACCCTTCCCCAGATACTGATCTCTCTGTAGCCGTCTAGGAAGCAAGTCTTCTTCCTAGGGCTCCCTGCAGCAGATTAACTCGCCCTGGTCTGCAGCTTCCATTTATATGGGCCGGCTGGGCCCTGATTTATATGGGCCAGCCACCGTCTTAATTGTCTGCAGCCGCCACTCCTTTGGCTGCCTGCTGCTCAGCCTCCACAGGCTGGTTTTAACCCTCTTAGGGCCAGCGCAAGGCAGGCACCCCATATCCAAAAGGATACATAATATTTCCCTATTCATTTTATTCACATGTGGTCATGTCTTTTTAAGATGATACCTTTCACTTTAACGCTGACTATGGACTTACAGGACTTATCCTCACTCTTCAGGTAGCATGTTGTTTGGGCCTTCTGCTGTGTCAGTTCTTCTCTATGATGTCATGAAGTGGGGGAAGAGGCAAGAGAAGGAGTAAAGAATAGAGGGGGAGAAAAAGGCATTTGTGGCCAGGAGGCAGATAAGGAATAGATAATAAGGAATAGTGAGAAGCTGGTGGGAAAGAATAAAGACTAGGAAAAGGAAGAAAGGAATGGGAAATAAGCACTGGGAAGGAGAGAAAAAGAGGAAGAAAAGGAAAGAGAAGTGCGGGGGAAAGGAGACAGGAAGAGAAAATGCTGGAGAGGGCAGAGCTGGTAGAAGTGTTGGGGAAGGCCTGGGGTTTCACTGGGCAAATCTAGGCGAGAAATTTAGGCAAGCATAGAAAATGTCAACCTTCCTGTGGAATAAATGCAGAGGTGGCCTCATTCTTTATACAGCACTTTCCATAAAAGGACATGCTTTTAAGAAATGTGTTTCACCACCCAGCCCCTGGCAGGCACCTGTGAGTCCACTCACTGCATGTCTGCACTGTTTTCACATGTAACACAGGCTCAAAGTAAGCACATATTTTCTCTAAAGATTGGTATGACCTGGTCAGGATACAATGAGAATTGATACAAATCTTTACGCAAAATTTAAAACAAACCCAACCTTATTTGGAGTTTGGAAAAGGCTCAGTTCACTTCTTTTTTTTTTCTTTTAAGTTTCCAGTACGTCTGTACTTCCGGATTTTGGCAGGAAGTGGATGTGCTGAAATACTGTGACAAATGCTGTACTCACAGTGTTCTTGGCCTAACTGAACTCAGATCTGGAGATAATGGAAATCTCTCACAGAGGAATGTCTTAAAATTTCTAGCCTGATTTTCAGCCTCCTGTAAGGTGGTTTGGATGCATCTCTGACCCAATATCCCAAATATTTGGAACTTTATCCCATACTTCCTTTTCTTTCTGTCACCTCTGCAAATCGAATTTCTTGTTTTAAGATGTTTCAGACTGCTATTTATAAGGCCCAGGAAGAAAATTCACCTACCCCATTCCACCGGCTTTGGACAGTTGGTGAGGAGCATTAGAGGATCTTAGCCTTCCTCTGAAACATAAAGCATTGGCTATTGGCACATCACACTAGATTGTCCAATAGTCTGATTTGACATGGGAAATCCTACATTCCCATATAATTCATTTTATACATGTATATGCAAGTGTATAAATGTATGCCATGGTGGATCAGACTATCCATATAATTTTAAACTTAAATGAAACATCAACTGAAACCTTTGTTCTCCCTTCCCTCTTCCCTGCCCCCAAAGTATCACTTTTAAAAGAAATAAATTATCTGGATTAAAAATGCAATCTGTGGTGGTAAGTGGGTGGTTCTGTTTACTCTGCCACATTATATAGTCCCACTTCTACTCCTTGTTTGGACAGCAGTCACAAGATCTAGATATCAAGCTGTGAAAGTTATTTTTCTTGGAGCAAACTTTCTCTTTTTGGCAGGCATTTCTATCAGTGGCTTTGGAGATGCCTCTGTTTTTGTCATGTGGTTGAGCTGATGATGAGATTTCTGTGCTGCTTCATTTTCCTGGATTCAATTGGTCTTTGAGTCTTCTTCAGTTCTGAGTAATTGGCACACTCTTGAATGCATGCAGATTTGCATCGCAACCTAATAAGGTCTTAATATAAAGTCTCTGTAAGAATATAGCCTCAAAAGAAAGAATTCATTGTGCTGTTCCACATGATAAAAATCTGTTTTCTGTCTCTGCAGCTAGCCACATCCAAAAACACATTCCATTTTTTATAACAATTTTCATTTGTGAATCAAAGCATAAATGAGAGGAAATGACTAGGGTATAATCGTCCCATCTAGAAACATTCATTTTAGTCTTGTAAACATTGTGCTTGAACTGTGTAAACAAGTGTCTTAATTTTCTTTAAACTGAATATTTTAGATGTCAGAGGTAGACAAGCTGGTTATATCAATACCGTATGTTTTTTATTGCATCAGTGGCTGTCTCTTTATTTAATATTCTGATCAAAAAGATAATTTTTCAAAAGCATGTTCATTTTATAAAATCCAATAATCGTTCTCTGTCTCTCTTCTCACCCCCCACCCCATCTACAGTTTATTCTCCTACCCATCACCCTAGTGTCTGAGCACCTCACATGTAAAATCAATGGCAATATTGAAGTCCCTAGTGGACTTCAAGGAGTCTCTGACATGTCTCACTTTTTGAGGTCAAAACTCTTCTTCAGGTATCTTTGTGGGGGTTGGTACAGGTTTAGCAATAGGAGAGGGTATCCATGGGGGAATGGGTGCTCAGGATTATAATGTATTTATTTATTTATTAATTTATTCAAATTACTAATTTATCATACAAAATACATGGACCAAATAATACCTTTATTACTGGAAAATTCCCATTGACTTTAAAGAAGAACCAGGCCTACCTAACTACAAGCATTATATGTAAATGTCATCAAACCAAAATCTGCCTAGTCTAAAGAGAAAATTTAGTTTGGATTATAACATCCAAGAGTGTGAGAAATGTATGCTAATTTTTCATTGTATAAATAGCCAGCAAAGTAAATAATATAGGTTTAATATGCAGTATACATATGTAACGTAGGCACTGCAATGAGATTTTGCTTTTTACCACTAACATAAACTTTAATCAGAGGTTTATTCTCTGGAGATAATTGAGCAATATATACTTGCATGCATGTTGTTATGTTACCGAGATGTCTTTTAAAACTGAATTAAACTCATCTCTCTTGCGACATTCTTTTCAGTTTGCATTGGAAATTCTGGGCCTTAACCCATTGAAGCCAATGGGAGTCTTGCTATTAACTTCCGTTAGAATCAGTCCCTACCTCTAAGTAAAATCCCCTTTTACAAACATGCAGGATTCCTAACTAGAGAATTATTGTTTGCGAGAAACATGTCATGTAAATTCATAAAGGTCATAGAGATCAATCACTTGGTTAAGTGGAAATATTTATGTTTGGATCCCAAAAACATTATGAATCATTTTGGTGCTTTAAGTTCAGGATACAGAGTAAATTATTCCAAAAATTGTAGTGGCCAAATGTCATTCCCTCCAAACTTTTGTGTAATATCTATTTATCTGTGGGCCGATGACTGCTATGTATAATTAGAGGCAGACTTTGTCGAGTTAAGACTAAGTAAACACAGCTGAACATAAGCAAGTTGGACTACAAGCATTTTTTAGTTTTGCCAGCATCATACGACCTTGAAGACTGCTGCTTCTTCACTACAATCTGCTTTCAATAAGAGAGAATTCTTTTTGTTTCAAATGAGTAAGTGTTGATTGGAAATTTGGTTTGTTTAAATTTTTCTTTGCGAAAGAAACGAACAATATGCATGTACCTGCTGGAGGGCATCCTTTCTATTGTTCAAGAATCAAGGTGGTTTCATAGTGGACTTCAGCTTGAATAATCTGCTGAAAGAAGGAACAATAACATAGCTAAAGACATAGTTACACACTAATTTAAAATTTAATGTATGTGAAAGAAAACTTTCTACTGTTTCTGTAGAACTTAAACATATTTAAGATTCTGTATGAAATTGTGTGTGTGTGTGTGTCTGTGTCTGTGTACACAGACACACTTTTCAGCATTCTTAAAAATAACATGAAAACTCAAAAGAAAAATTTTTGGCTGGGTTTCTAAGACTACCTTTCTTGATAAACATTTTCCACAACTCCTGTTTTGCCTCAAGGTACAAAAAGAAAGTATAGCTTGATCTTCTCGTAGAGAGAGTGGCACAATTTAAAAATGTATTCATATGGTAATTTGCCACTTTTATATTATCAAGTGCTTAAATAGAATTCCTGTTATAAATCTGATTTTAAAGGTTACATTACTTATCAGTTCAAAGAGGCTTAAAAAAATGAAGTAGTAGAAGCTTAGCTGAAAAATAAATAGCTAATTTCTGGTTACTTAGCAAAAGATTTTTGATTTATATAACAGGAGGAGTGATTGTAATGATTTTTAAGTGTTTTTGGTTCTATAAATCTTTCATTTTGCCCTAGATCATACATTTTAAAATAATATTAGCTGATTTTGCAGAAAAATGCACATGCAGTGTAAGGCCCTGATCTGCCAAATTGTTGCACATTGGCAGACCCCCTGCACCCATGTGTAACCCCATTGCCTTTGATAGAGCCTTTGGGTGATAATGTAACCCAAAGATATAAGAAATGTTACATTATTATCATCAGTCTCTTTATCATATGTTTGTGAGGCACTGATGACGGTGGCAACTAAGTGCCAATTTTGGACTTGTAAAGACTTTAAATCATATCCAGTTTTTAGATCTAGTTTCAAGAAATTGTTGGTAGGTGCTGCTTTTGATAACACACTGCTTGATTCGAAGGGGTGATGACCCCCAGTCAGGAGCTAGACTTCAGTGGGAATCACTGATGCGTATCACTCTGCAGACTCACATGTGGACTAGTTTGCACCGGGCAGGGCAATGAACAGCTTTCTGAGAACCATGCTTAATAATAAATATGATTGATACAGTCTCCCTGTCAGGTTGATGAGGCTGTGCTGGTATATGGGAAACTATAGTAACAAGGGCATGTACTATTGTTTTATCACCTATGTTATTAAATAGGCAATACACTTTCTTCAAATGAAATATTTTTTTGAATCATCTCACACAATCAGGAGAGTAGTTTTTTTTTAGAGCACAGACAGTCCTAGAGCTAATCAGAACATCACCCCATTAATACCCCTATTGTTTTAGACTTTTTTTCATTTCTCTTTTTGAGAATTATTTTATGTTTTATTTGAGTTTTGCACAGTAGGAACCTCTGTTGTTCTGTTCGGTGTTTGTCTTTGTAAAAGTCCTGTTCTTGTGAACAATTGTCTATAGAGACATTTTGCATTTGTTGAGTGGATATTTATACCAAGAAAGACCCAGCCCTTTTGCGCTGCTTAGCAGTGGGGACTCTGATGGTGTAGGGATGATAGAGCTGGCTCCTGCATCAACTGCCCCTCTTCTTGTTTCTGAGGCCGTGCTTGGGGAAAGTAAGGAGTTGAGTGAGGAGGGGTATGAGAGGTGTGTAATTCATTGTAGGGATCATAGCTTAGAGCAGCCCCTAGACCAAGGCCAGGGGAGCTTGAAAATGAAGGAGTCATAACAGAGCTGGTCTGAATTTCTGTTTGGTGGGAAATTTTAACATTTCATAATTTGTTTTCAGTTTGGTTCAGAACAAAATCAAATATTTTTAAAATTTCCCATAAAATTAAGTTTCTGAAAAATTCAAGTTTTGCAAAACTTTCTGAAACAGTTTTTTTGTTCAGTTTGAAATATATTTTTTTCTGCAGGAATTTTTATTGAAATCGACACGTTTTTAAATGTTTCAATGTTGATAAAAACAGCATTTCTTATTGAAAAAATATTTTGATGAAATATTTCTTACCAGCTGTATGTTAGAAGCTGCTGCCTGATGGCCCTTTCCTACTCTCCCAACTTTTTCCTATGCTGTGCAGATCTCAGCAGAGGGGAGAATCAGTCCGAACATGTCTTATGTCAATGTTAACAGATAGAACTCTTTGCAACTTTTCATCAAACTCATTTTAAAGTAATGCAAGTTTCTTGTAAACCCCCAAATGCCATTGGGTTTAAACATCTGCAGTTACTATACCCATTATACAAACAGATCAGCTGAGTCTCTGGGAGGCTGCCCAGGTCACACAGTCAGTATCATAATTCAGACCTGAACCCAGGAATCCCGACTCCCAGACCGGTGCTCTTGCTTCTAGGTCACATCCTCAACCCTCCTCTGAAAGCTAGTTTCTTCAAGATCACTTTCTCCCGAAGCAACAGTATCTATTGTGTAACAAACCTCTTCTCATTTAGACCAGTCAGGCTTAGGAATGGTGCCAACATTCTTAAAGAATGATTTAGTAGCCAACAAACATCTGCAAAGTCTATAAGCCCATCAGAAACAATAACTTTAGAAGTATAGATCATATCAGAAGCAATCCCCTAGTTCTGACAAGGCATTCAGTACAAATATTTGTTTAGTCCTCCTTACTCTTATTCACCTCATCACAGACAGTTTCAAATGTTTTGTTGAAAGAGCCATTCAGTTCTCCTCAGAACTCTTCGGATCCAAAGCTTTCACAGTGTCATACAGATCTATCTACTACTGTTTTAAGACCTCCCACACATTAGATACTATACTGGAGTAAAATGGTTTCATCTGTTTTACAACTTTCAATGAGTTAACATTTAAATGTAAAGATTCCTCTGCTCCTCAAGAACACAAGCTAAGCTAACTATCCTTTGATACCACTCCCACCACCATAGCTGGGTTTGAGAGCTCTTTCAAAGATTAGTTTCTTGACAGCACACTGAAATTGCACTGTGCTAGACTCCACGTGGGATTCCATCTTCCTCACGTCTGAAGGGAGAGAATCTCCTGGTACAAAGACAGACCCAAACCTTCCTTTACGTACAGGCAGGTGGTTGGAGACCTTGAGGAGCAGAGGTATTTGCGCTTCTCCTGAACTCTGGGCAAAATTTGTGAACTCCTTTTTGCCCCAATATCCTTCTCTCCCCTTATCTTGTTTGCTGTATTCTTTTTCATTCACTCATTTAATGGTTCTGAAAGCATGGTATCTACATCAACAAACCTTCCAGTTTGTGGTACTGTCCTGTTGTTTGGAAGGTGTCTGGGAATATTTGGATTTGGGAAGAAATGTGTTATAGAAAAGATAAAGGTAAACTGAGCTGTGGTGAGCAGAGGAGGAGAAGGGATTTGAAATTTGGTATGAGGGTAGCCTTTGTATCAGGGATATGCCTTTTTCCAACACTGAAAATCCATCCAAATTTGGCGAAGTTATAAGCCTTTGAAAAATTATGATTTGCACATTCTAAGTAGAGACTACTTGGATTTTAGAAGCTAAATACTCCAAAGATTCTGTGCACACTGGGACCGAGCAGGACTTCCCCTGCAATTGCATCTCTAGGCTGCTGTGGGCTGTGTTGGGTTGGGGTACAGGCACCAGAACTGAGGGCAGAGATACTGTCTCTTTAAGAACCAGACAAGGGGAGGGGGGAAGAGTAGATTGGGTCAAGGAGCCTGGATGTGTGTATGTGGAAACTGGGACTGGAGTTGGGATGTGAGGAAACTGGGCCATACCATTTTTTCCACAGGACCCCTGCCTCATTCAGTGTATAGGATGGATGGTGCTCACTTAATGAAGAGCAGCTCAGGATTTTGTTTCTCCTCATCATGTATGGCTCTCAGCCTTATTTGTTCTGAAAACAGAATTACTGGTTTCCTCAGGGGTTTTCTGTGGCACCTATCGCTATAGTATCTGAGTGCTTCACAAACATTAATGAATTTATTTTCACCACACCCCTGTGAGGCAATGGGTGTGGTATTATCTCCATTTCACAGATGGGGTTCTGAGGCATACAGAGATCCCCTAATAGTGGGTATCCAGTCTGAGATGCCCAGGACCTACCTGAATTTTCAGGGTACTTAGCATTATATAGCATTTTATAAGCTCAAAGCACAGCTCCCATTGACTTTAGTTGCAGCTGTGAGTGCTCAGCACTTCTGTAAATCAGACCCCAGGGTCCCAAATCACGTGCTCAGAAAACGAGGAACACACAATCAGTGACCCCTTGTGAGATGCTGATTTAAGTGACTTGCCCAGTGTCACACAGGAACTCTGGGCTCGATTCCCAGGGGGACTAAGGCACCGAACTACTTCCTTGAATTTGCCAAATTGTCTCTGCTAAAAACAAAACAAAACAAAATTCTGAGAAACTCGAAACATTTTGTTGTGAAATGTATGCAATGAAGCATTTTGATTTTTTTTATTCAAAATGTCTTTTCATGTATGAATTTCCGTCACACTGAAACTTTTTGCTTTGGGCCAAATGAGCCATTTAGTTCATCCCAAAACGGACTTTTTTCCAACTTTTTGGTTCACCAGAAATTTCAAAAAAATTTCCATTCAGGTCAACTCAAAACAATTATTCTTTGTGTTTTGGAACTCCCAGTGAATGGAGAAATCTGTTCTTTGCCCTTCTCTGATCTGAAACAAGTTGTTGGGGCCCTATTAAGCTCTTTTCCCTCTTGAAACTGGTTCAAAAGTGCAGTGACAGGTGGGTCAATGTGTGCATGTGAAAGTTCTCTATATATGGGTGAAATTCAACCCTGCACTGCTTATGCACCATTGAAGCTTATTTTAAGCCTTTCCTGTGTGATTGCATAGGTAGTATGACTGTCTAGGCACAACTTAGGTGACTGTTTTGAACATTTGGCTCTAAAAACTATTGCTGACATCCCATTGTCCTTTGAAATGAACATTTTTTGTGGATTTATATTTAGAAAGATCATGTCAGTTTGTCAAGTGCTTCTTTACCTTTTCCTCAATCAGGTCTATGCAAGAGAGAGAAACAGTGAAGTCCTTTCCCTCTTCTGACTTGCATGTTTCACTCTGTAACGCTGGGAAAGTACACCTTGGAATCAGTTCTGGCATTGGGTTAGAAATTCTGATTCATGGCCTGACAAAAGGGCATCTTGCAGCTTAAGTGACTTTTGTACCTTGTATAAGCATGTTTTGTTGTTGTTGGGGAGAGCTGACTGGGGATGTGGGAGAACTGGACAGCTCAGAGGAATGGTTATGAGCAGGGGCCCTGGAATTCTGTGCAACATTTTTGTGAATTCTGTGGCAGGAGTCTGAAAACATCCTGTGTGTATGCATTTATATCATAATATTATACCGTGTATATAGGGTCTGCTCCCAAACCCACAGCCAACTAGCATAACAAAATCTGATTTTACTGCCATAGTGTCAACACAGTGTTGAAAAATGACTTTGAAACCCACTCCTTTATCCCTCACTTTTAATAAAAAACAACTGGGGCTTGCCATGGAGTATAATAGCTTTTACCGTGGCTGTGTTTAACTTTTTTGTTTTAAAAGCCTTGTTTTAATCTTCAAGAACTCCTAGTTATACTTGTCAAATGTGGTGAAAATCTGAACCTATCTGTCTGCAGTACCATGAGGATCTTGGCTGGGAAGGGGATATTTTAATATTAAGTATTCAATATTAAAAATAAAGAAAATAAATACATCCAAAAATATCCTGTCCTCTTACTCCCTTTCTCTCATGTACTCTCACTCTCTCCTCACTCCCCCTTTGAAAATCTCCTTTACCTTTTTTCCTTCTTTTCTCCATTCTCCTCTTTTCTTTCCCTCCTTTAGCGCTCGTATCCCTTTCCCCACTGCTTGATAAATGAAATTTACTTAGTTTACATTATAAATCATAGCAGTTTGAGACAGAAAAACCCTATCTGATCATCTGGTCCATTCGTCCAGTTAATACAAGATAGTCTGTAGTCCCTTTTTATGCAACATTTCATATATTAAGCTTATGACAGTTATTTATTTACTTTATAATTTATACTGCTGACTATCAGCAAGGTATCTGAGCTCTTCCATTAGTAATTACAAAGGAAGAGCCTGATCCAAATCCTAGGGATGTCAATGAAGAAAGATACCCATGGACTTCAGTGAATTTTGGACCAGGCCCCAATAGAACATAACACAACCCTCAGTTTGCTGACGGCTCTCCACCAAGATCAACACTATCCATTCTCTGTTATAAACTCCACAGAGGAAAACTTTACACTCTTGTGTCTCCAGTGATTGGAGGGAGTAGATATGCCTTGTACCAATCCCTGAAGGTTAACACATTTGGGTCTGATGTTCCAGAACTGGAAGCAAATTCCAGAGGTGAAGATTTCACTGAGGATGCCTTGTCCCAGCCATTCAAATCTAGGGATGATAATCCAGAGCAGTTCCCAACTGTCTATTGGGTGCACAAAAGGAGGTGATTTCTGAAACAGGCAAGTCTTGAACCATATAGGGCTTTATAGAATTGATCAAGACCAACACCTGAATTTGTACCCTGATACAAACTAGTGGCCCATGGCAGTCCGTGGAGAATAGGTCTAATATGATCCATGTGAAAAAAGCTTCTAAATAAGATGTTTCTGCATTAGCTGAAGTTTAAATGGTCTACAGAGGTACTCCCATGACCAGAACATTGCAATTATTCAATCTGGAGGTGGTAAATATATGAATAACCTTCATACCAAGTGTCATCAGCATATTGGTGGCACTGCAGCCCACACTGTCTCACTGTCTTCCAGTGGCCTCATATACATTTAAATCAAGAAAGGGAGAGTGACAGATTTTGATACTATGGTACCCTACATGAGAGAACCATCAGAGCAGATGTGCAACTCCTGACAGCAAAAAATCTCTATAAATAAATACAAATCTATGTTTAAATGTCCCAATACCACCATCTGGAATCTCTCCATAAAGCAGTAATGGGGCCATTCAAACACAACTCTGTTCCTCCTGCCGGTGTCCAAAGATAAATCTGAGAGCCCCTGACAGATCTAAGAAGGACAGCACAGGTACCTGTATCTTTGTCCGCCCAGTGACAGAAAGAGATTATTAGCCAGGAAGTCCAGTTCAGTCTCTGTACTGTAGCCAGATCTAAAATCAGATTGAAAGGGGTCGAGGCAAGGTGTTGCTGGAGCTACTTCATCACAGCCTTCTCAGTAACCCTTTGTAGCATACAGAGAGGGTAATCACCAGTGAAAACATCAATTTAAAGAATTGATCTCCTGAGCATGGAGCTAGAGGTCGTTCATTTGAGAGTTTCTGGCATCTTCCCTCCTCCAGCTCCACAAAATAAGGTATTGCCAAGTGTGAACCCAGTAGACACTCAGGAGATTATACCAGTATGATGGATGTGGGTTCAGTTCACAGGTCATAGCCTGATACTCCCTAACACCTCTGGCAGTGTAAATTGGCAGTAAGTCAACCAGCGCTTCTCCCCCGACCTGACCCAAATAACTGTGAATGGCAGCCAGTCTGTTCACAATCTGATCAACCCTGTCCACAAAGCAGATAGAAAATTCCCCATGGGAGAAACATTTAATTCTCATTCCAGGTGGAGACAGGCCAGATTTTCTAGGCTGTAAAATGCCTTGAGCAGTTCTGCCAACTACATATTTGCAGATGCTTATGATGGGGAAATGGGGGAGGAGGCCACGACTTTCTTCACTGCAAAAAAAAAAAAGAAAAGAAAAAAAAGCGCTATATACAACAGTCAGATTCAGAGTGAGATTTCCATTCTGCCCTGCTCCCTCTATAATTTATCTGTCATGGGGCTTCTGTAGAACAGTGAGACAGGGCGCAGGGGAGCACAAAGGGAAAAGGCTTTTGGAAGCCTCTGCACCAGTTTCTGGGGTCAGAAGATGAGCATAAATGCTCTACAAAGCTGTTTGATAGAATGACCCGTTAGCTGAACAGAATTAGTCCTCCAGAAAAAAGTATATTTGTTGGTTTAAGGATCAGAACGGTAACACCTAGTCTCCATAGATTGAGCACAGAGGTGGGTCAACTCACATTTTTTCCACTCAAGCTAGATGAACTGCTGTTTATTGAGTTCGGGTCTTTCAGAAGGTGCCACCTGCTCTGCGTGGATATTAAATGACACTCTTTGTAAGAGTAAGAAAATGGCCTAGTGTTCATGATTACAGTTGTCTCTCCATTCTGTGGCGTAGCATGCTCTGAAGCTACGCTGATTGCTTGCTCCCTTCATACTCCAGAGATGGCTGGATTTCAGTGATGTGGAATGGTTTATGGTTTACTTTGGGATCCATTGGGAGGGAAAGGAGCTATATTGATGTAAATTAATATAATAATAGTAATTTAACTTAAACCCAGCTTTTCCCTCTGGTTTCTCACACTGCTATTTAAGTTCTGTACCATTACACTGTGGTTTGAAAAGCATTATACAATCTGGATGTGTCTGTAACCCGAAGAATTATATCACATCACCACTAATTTACATATACATATATGTAACTTTATTTTTCATTCACCTGACTCCTATTATTCCTCATCCCTCTTCCTCCTTTTGTTTCTTTTTTTTGCTTGTTTTGAAAATGCTGGTCAACACATTTGAAACCATGGTCTTCCAGACCAACAAAACGCAGTGCGCAAGAGGAGGAAAGAGAAACAGTCGAGTGCTGCTGCAAATTTTAAAATGAAGATAGTTACACACGGCCTTTTATCAACCCAGTAAACACAGTATTCACGATTTAGGGCCAAAGAAAACCCCTTTGGATCAGAGATGTCTTTATTTCTGAAATAGAGAATGTGTAATTCATAAGGAATCTATACATTCTAAATATGTTTCAGTCACATGAGATTGACTTCCTGTGTCTTAATTTACATGTTGGTTTGTTTTTACTAAATAATAATCTGTAACCTTCTCTTTTTCTCTTTTCTACCCTCTTATACATGCCCCTTCCCCTTTGAATTGTAAGCTCCATTTGTTCTGCATATTCTAAATGATAACAAAAAAGCAAGGTTTGGCACACAAAGACTACAATTCTGCATCACCCTTTTATAAATTTCATAAAATAGGAGGGAAGGGGGATGTGTGTCCCTTAAGCAGGATGCAGCATAATTGATCGTTTTTTCTTTAGCTGCTCACTAGAGGGAACTTTGGTGAAGCTGTTCATAATTGCACAAGTGTGTGCTGTAAGAATAATACTGTCAGATTAAAATAAAGACTAAGCTGTAGCTGTAATTTATATTATTGAAAGCATTGTTCTTAAATTCCAGCCTCTTTCCATACTGGGGCTAGACTGAAATAACTAGACAGGCCTATAAGTGTTTCTGAAATAACTGAAACTGCTGCAAGCATGTCAAAATAAGGAGACCTTAGTTTGCTGGGGTCTGTCCTAGTTGCATGGAATGTTCCTGTATTCCTCTCCTGGCTTTACACCAATTCCTTCTGTGGCATCAGACAAGTCATGTAAAGGGACACCGTCCACTTACAAAAACCACATATCTGTCTGTAAAAGTTTTGCCTGTTATTGTTACAAGTAACCGCTAAGATAAAGACACCGGAGGAAAAAAAACTTGCTCTTTCTTCAGTTTGACTTAGTGCATGTGATAGTCTGTTCTGTCTAGCCAGTTTCCCTGTTTCTCTTGTGCAGTCAGTTATTCAGTTTGTGTGAGTCTTTCACACAGTAGCAAGGGAGAGAAAAAGTATTTTTAAAATAGGCAATTGTGCTGATGAAAGAACTAAAACTGGCAGGAGGGCTCAGGGCAGGCATAGTAACCAAAATAAATGGCTTTTAACTTTTTTTTTGCAGTTGACGAGGTTTCGAGCGAATAGTGTCACCTTCAGTACTTTGCATCTCATTTCCCCCATCTGTTCAAATGAAGATAATAACAGTTACCTCACGAGAGTGTAGTCAGGATTATTAATGAGTTAATACTTTTAAAGAACTTTTAATATGAAAAACAGAATATACTATATGTGTGATGTATTAATAATGATAATTATGTGACTCCTGAAAAACACCATGTTGCATTACAGAGCTATTATTGTCCCGTAACTATAGTCTTGGCACTGAATGCTATAGTTTAATGCTTACTCTATATTGACACTTCTATTAATGGAAAGGTATATAGGATCCCATTGGTAGGAGATTTATTGGTACTTCCTGCTATAAACAATAGGGAACAAATATTTAGGTTAGGTGTTCTCTTTGGGTGAATGGTGGGAACAGAATGAAGCATTCCTGGCCAATAAGAATCTAACCCTCTTGAGTGCTTGTGCAGCTGGGAGCAGAAAGAAACAGCAACTACTACAACAATAACATTCCTAATTATTTATTATTTATCTTGTGATAGTACTTAGAGACCCCAATTGTAGGCCAGCATTCCCTGTACTAGACGCAGTACAAACACATAATAAAAAGGCACTTCTGACTGTTGCTGTTTAATTGTCTTTCACTCCAAGGACCCTGAAGTATTTTCCAGAGTGTACACAGAAATCACTCCTCCCATCACTGAGGTGCATCACCCTCTGAGACTTAACCTAGTACCTTTTCAGAAGCACACAGGAGAAAAATATTGTATGCAGTTGAAACTGGAAGACATTTAGAAAATGTGATATTTGGAATTCAATAGAAAGTGTTACGCAGTTGATAACAACTGCAGGTGCCTGTCATGTAGTATTTATTGCTATATATTTATCTTTACATATGCAGTGTTGTTGCAGCCTTGTTGGTCCCAGGATATTAGAGAGACCTGGTAGGTGAGGTAATGTCTTTTATGGGACCAACTTCTATTGGTGAGAGAGAGGAACTTTGGAGTTCTTCAATACATAGTTGTATATACAGTGCTTTTCATATGTAAAGTGCTATGGAGGTCCTATAATCTGGTAGTACTGTACGCAGTGCATGACATGATAGTGGCTTGTTCTTTTGTCAAGCTAAACAGAGTCAGTAACCAAAATATGATAACAAAGCCAAATGTGAACCAGAGAGCTCTACAATGCAGCCTGTAGTTGTATTAGTAAATTAGTAGTTGTATTATTGTTTAGTAAAGAAGCTTGGCTCATTGAAGTTAAAGGTGCCAGTATGTATTGCTCAATCTTGATCAAACCAAATGGAGAGCCAGGCCTCTTTAAAACAATAGGATTATATAATGGTAAGTGTCAGTGAGTTAGGACTAGAATTGTGTTGTATATATGCAAGTTATTTGAGTATATTGTAGCTAAAATTAGTGCAATTTAAACTTCTCATGTAGACAAGCCCTTAGATTCTATTTTTTGGCTGTGGTACTGATTTGGTATGACCTTGGGCAAGTCACTTTCATTTATATCTAGATGAACATTCCTAAAAAAGATTTGCAAATATTCATTGAAGTCAACAGTGGAATTGGAATAGTGATCACCATTCATGGCCACGTTTCTCAAATGTTTGTACAAGCAATTTTTTTGTTCACAGGAATGTTTTCCTAAAGTAAAAGTCTCACAGATGCTTGAGTAAGTGAGTGTGTTCTTATGGCAGTGACATTCATTATTGTTTTCATTTCTGTTTGTACACCTACCCAGATAGGGCTTTTTATTACAAGGTGGGGCATACTCACCCCCGTCCTTTCCTCTTAAAATGAAAAAAAATAAATGAATCAGAAGAAAAGAAAATCCAGGAAGGTACAGAGTTAAGAAGGTGGCCTTTTGTTATACTGGGATGATTCAGTACATCCCACCAAATCAAATGTTTCTTCTTCACTCTGTGACTCCCTTCCTCAGTCCACATCACGCATTTTCCCTGCCGAGTCCAGTATTGAAGCAATACCCTAAAATACTGCTGGGGGCACTGTGCTTTTGTACATTTCATCTCGGAAAGACAGAAAACTCAGGACTCTGGCCACTTGGGAAGATTTATGAAATTCAAGGCACTTTGGAAGAGGCGAGGGTATTTGTTAAGTTTGGCACACTAGCCAAATTCTAACTCATTTAATTATTTCCTGCCAGCTTATTTTTCTCCTGCAATGTCAGCTAGATACCATATTTCACTTCCCCATCCTGAATTGTTATGGAATATAGCTATGTGCTGTGTTGTGCTGATAAACATGTGCTGGGTTTCATGACAGATGTGGCAGCATTCCAGTGGCAGATGAAGCTGATTCTTTATATATAGTTTGCACAATTACCTAGTAAAGTTTCTAAAGTGTTTTGTGATCCCTTCAGATGGAAGCTCTCTTTAAAGAAAAGATCATCCTTGGAATTATTGTGGTGGCTGGCAACCAGTGATCAGCCTGATTTCCAGATATGTCTTCTCTGGAATCCAGACACACAGACAGGGGACGCTGGCACCGTTAGGCATGTACTTCCTGTGCCTAATTGAAAATCCACCTCTGTCTGCTACTGTGGAGAACTTCCTTGAATGAACAATTGTCATTCTTGACTGGGCAAAGGTGTCATTTGCTATGGGGCAAGTTGCTCCCCAAAACTTGGTTTGCCCAGCGGATGTTTAATGGGTTTATATGTGCTATTTGTTGCACCCCGGAAATTTTGCAGGATATAGGATAATCACATAAAATGTTCTATATGCTGATGCAACTTTCCCCTCTCCTCTCAGAATTTTTCTGAAAAGAATCCCCTGGATGGGGCCAAGGAAAAAATGCCTGTGATACGACAAAATCACCAAAGGCTACTGATCATGTGTGTTTATTATTTATGTAAATATGGGTCCTTTCTAAATCCCTGTTTGTGGTTTAGTTGCAGACTGGGTCAAGGTCCCATTTAAAACCACATACTATCTTGTCACTGGAAATTTTGTTTTGCAGAAAATTTACCCTTAGATTCATACAGGACTGTGGTTCTGCTTTTTCATGTTTCTTATCATCCCTGATGTCCTTGGGATTATTTTTTTAACATCTAGCTCCATCCCTTCAGAACCTTTAAGTAAGCTTCTAGCGCTGGAGTCACCTTTGTTGAAGCTGGGAGAACTACATCTACCACCCAAGCTTGCTACTCTGTGCTCCAGGAGGAATTCATCGCTAGAGAGCAGATCCCTCCCCATTAATGTTATCTACTTTGGAACCCTTGCTGGTTATGTGTCCTTATCTGGCTGTAGCCTCTCAAAGTGGACTTTTTATCACCTGGTGCTTTGCTCAGGGTCTATTTTAGTTCCTCCTGGCTAAGACCCTTGAGTGAATCTGGCCTACAGTATTTCAGGCTCTCTCACTGGTTATCTATACAACTAATTTAATCAAGACTAATCTCCGTTTCAGAAGTAGCCTTATTTCCACCTGAGCCAATTTAATGCTGAGTTTGGGAGTATGTTTTGGGAAATACTGTGCACAAAATGGACCATAATAGGATTTTCTTTTTGCTTTCAGAAACTTTGGAAAATGGACCCAGCAAGTGTGATAGGTGAGTGAGGAGCTGTCTTTGCCATTTGCATTTTTCTGTGCTATTTGTACCCTGGTCACATGTCATGGTAGAAATGTAATCTGTACATGTAAATGTTTGTTGTTGCTTGAATCTAGCGCAGCTAACAGAAAAGGAACAAGCAAAGACGAAACATACTGGAAAGAGATCAATGCAGCGATGGCCCTAACAAACCTTGCCCAAGGAAAGGATAAACTGCAGGGAACTACCAGCTGCATCATTCAAAAGTCATCACATATATCAGAAATAAAGACTGTTAAAGTGCCATTAGTTCAGCAGTTTTGAGAAACTGTTACATTTTTTGGTCAAACGGACATTCCTCACAGCATTGGTTTGCAGTAAATCCGATCCACAGCTATGAAGCAAATATCGAAACTAGATCCTTTTTACATTATGGTCAGTTAAAAAATTAAAATGCACTCTCAGACCCAGACTTTTCATTGTATTAAATAAAACGTTCAATTGCTTCTCTAAAAGGCATGTAAATTATAAAATAAAGTCCAATTTTATCAAAATATTAACTTATTTTATGCTAATCAAAGTGCGCATAAGATGTCTGCATTGCTATAACAATAAGTGCCTTGCTTTCAAAAAATAAGCTATAACGTGGGCATAGTACAACATGGTTATGCCTCAAAATGACAGTGCTATTAACCTTAATCTTTGTATATTATTTCAAGTGAGCCTGAGCAGTCTAGGGCTGAACACATTATTGCTGGAAGCCCTTGAGAGAATTGTTGTGTATTTGACTTATACAAATTGTTGACTGGTGAATCTTAATCAAAATGTTAATTTTTTTTTTAAATCCACAGTATTATTAAAAATTGTACAGTGTGTTTTGTCAAAGTGACAATGACGTTGTTGTGCATGTTTCTTACCTGTATCTGCAGTATCTTAAAATACCAAAATAACTCCTTTGAAAAGTGCAATACTGTAGAAAACATACAGGTTTAGGAATATTTCAGTCATTCAAATTAATCTGAATGCACATATAATGCACAGATGTGATAATTCGAGATTTATAGTGGAGAAGGTTGCAGCAAGACTGTCTGTACAGTTAATTTGGATTTCATCCTTCTAAAGCTTTGCTATTGACTTATTGAAGTAGTTATGTACATAAACAAAATCAATCTCTTCTGGTACCAAACTAAACCTATACTACAGTTTGTTATTTGTACTGGAGCTCAATAACTTTCCACAATGGAAATTCTTATTACTTTAATACGTCCAAATGCTTTTATTTTGTACATACTGCATCAAATAAGGACAGCTGATTGACAATTCACATTTCAATGGAAAAAAAGACATAATCAAAACTATATATACTCCAAGTTAAAACCCAAATTTAAAACATCTGGGACATGAAACATTGAAAAATATCAGCATGTATCTTAGGAGGGTTTAAAGTCAATGCTAAATCATGCGTTAAAAATAACATTTTAAGTCTCTAAACTTGACTGCTATTGAGTGATATAATCAATGTAAAAGCAGATATGTGTGTTTGCTGTACAAGGTTTTCTTGAATCATACAACAATATCCCAACCAGTGCTTGAATAAACAGTGGTGAAGCCAAATATAATTTGTACTGAATCAGTTACAGAAAACTGGAAAAGAGCTGATTGTTCCTAGGGTTTGGATATTTTTTCCTGCGGGTAACCTATCAGTTGTTATTGCTAGCCCTTTGGTCCTGGAATGTTGACGTTGACAGCAAAACTCTCACACTTCAGTGGAAGCAGGATTGGGCCAATAATCAAACCACCCTACAAGCATAGTCTGTTCCAGTTGCACTAAAATAGTCAAGATATAATGCAAATATCCTTTTTGTGACTTCTCGGACTTCCCGATGAAGCATACTATTATGTTGGGTTTATTTAGTGAGAATGATTGATTTGAAAATATTTTGTACATATATATTTTTACTTTGTTTTCTAAATTGCTGATTTGCATTGACATAAAGTGCCAAGCAGAAAACATATGTCATGACTGTATGAACAGTTGAAGTATACCTCTTATTGACTTGCATCATTATGTGTTTAGAATTTCATGACAATAATTTTTGATACCTGATTTACTGGATTTTTGTCATAATAATGTGAGTTTGTAACTAAGAACAGAAAGTAAATACTTCACTTTTGTTCATACTATTATAAGTTATTCTGGTATTAAATATTTTGTGACAATAAATTGATGTCCTGTCAAACTATTCTGTTAGATATATCTCAGTGTTTTTATTTGAGTAAATGACAACAATATATGTCATGTTGTTAAAAATGAAAAGTACTTTCAGTGACTTCTCTGGGATAAATGGAGAAGACAAGCCATTTTAGAAACACGTGTTTGTCTTTTTTTAAACGATCAAAGCACAAAGAATTGACTGCAAAAACATATCAAGTAGGTTTTACAATTAACAAATACTTGCATCATTTCTCATTACAATTTTCTTTAATTTATTTGTTATGTTGCTGCTTAAATGTTTTCTAAAAACATAAATGCTAATAGGTTGTATGTGTGTGAGTGTTTTTTTCAATAACAAGGATCATGATCAATGCTGAGCCAGCAGCTAATGGAGACTCAATAATTATTTATGATGTAGGAAAAACAAACATTATTAGTATTGCTCTTTTTTGTTTCAACGTATGTAACCATTTTAATAAAATAAATAACTGCAAACCACATCTTGCCATTTTGAAATAGGGTCATTTCTCCTTCCTTAGTCATCATTTGCATACCACGTTCTCGCTGTTCTCATATAGTACTATGGGGATGTTAGAATGGGGTGCAGCATGTGATAAGCAGAGGGAGGAGGGGAATTGTAGCCTGTTAGTAGCCCCCTTGATGAGTGACTGAATGTAGCAACTCAGTGCATCCCATGTGACAGTGGCTGCTTAGCGAGGTCATGGCTACTGACTGATCCACCTGGCATAGTGTGCTGGGCTATGGAGAGGAGAGTACCTAGATCCTGATTTCAGGATTTCAGAGTCTCACATGGGAATTTCCCCTGAACAGTCTCATACGTTGATAGGTCTGATGCTTTTTTTATGCTCTGACAGATGCTAGGTCTGCTCTCCAAAGCTGGCCCAGGAGGCAATTCTAACCTCCAGGTGTCAGTGACAGTAATTGTGCCGGGTGGAGGAGTCCCGCTGTGGAAGGGTAGCTAGTACTAACTCTGTCTGGGGGTCCAACTTGTGAAGGTTGTAGCAGAGATGTACTGAGTCAGCATATTTCTTTGGTCACACTGACAAGACACTGTCCCCAGCTAGTGCTGCCACTTTTTTGGGGCTGCCCTGGATGCCTCTGAATCAAGTGGCAAAGGGAAGTTTGCCGCTGACTTTCATCACTGCAGACTTTCCACCCCCGGCATAGATGCCAGCTTTCTGTGGCATAAAGCCTGAGCTGATACCGTTCTGTGCCACTGGACCACTCACGCCGGGGCATGAAGGACACAGTCTTGAGTTGCAGAAGTTTATATCAGGAACATCGACTTCGTCACCCCTGCAGACTGAAAGACACTGAACTCTCCCGGTGCTCTCTGGCATTTAGAGTTTTGAAAATTGCTTCAGTGTTCTTGTAGGGGTGGGGAGAGTCACTAGGTGTGGATCACAGGCCTGCACTGCACTGCAGCATTGCCTTACTGTCACAACTGTAACAGAAATGAAACCCAGGGGTGGAATCATGCTGCAAAATTTGGATCCAGATTTTGAACATGCTAAAGTTTCAGCATGTTTTGCTCCAGGATATGGGAGATTGCAAAATTCAGATCCAGGTCTGGGGACAGTGTTTAAAGTCCCCCAAAGTGTAGGGTTGTGATCTGATTTGAGCCCCCTTCTCTAAACTCACCTTGTTTAACAAAGAGTTAAACAGTACAAATACATTTTTAAAAAAAGTGAGTGGAAAAGAGACATGAATGCCTAATGCTACAGAAGAGTCCCCACATGCTTCTGTTATGTCAGCTTGGGCTATTGGCAGTAGAAATGGTTATTGGCAGTGGAACTTACACCTTGCTCAAGGCTAATTTAACTCACACACCTGACATTTTAAAGGGAATTGAGATGTAAATTCTTAATGGATGTTCTTTTTACATTTGCTCTCTGGATTTTGACTTTCCCTTTCAGCCGCTTTTGGACTTGTTTCCCCGTCCATCTTTCTTCCTGCTTGAAAAGTATCCTATTACATACAGGTGGCAATAGGACCCTTTATGCCAGAGCTCATTCTTCTGTCTAGGCCCATATGGGGGAAGGCTACATGAGTTCAGAAGGATAGTATTGAATGACAAAGTCTCCCATATCTTCATTCTCCCGCCCCAGTGCTAATTAACTGTTCTCAACATGTGAAGGGCTCAACACTGTGTCATAAAGATTGTCCAAACTGCATTATCTATCAGTATGTTCTTAACTGTTACTGCTTTTGGCTATCTTAACTCCCTAAAGGACTGTCAGTGTAACCATAACTGCATAAGAACTGCCAAGTTGCATTTTATGAGCTGCTGTTGAGAGTTTAGTTATTTAAGTCTGATGTTAAACAATTTTTATTGGTACTTCATGGCAAATGCTTGATTTACACTGTTGTAAATAATCACAAATTAGGGGCATTTCTTTCCTTTACAGTAAAGGCACAGTAGCTTGAGGGGCAGAAAGATAGTTTGCAGGTGAAGACCTGGACTTATTTTCCCAGGTCTATCCCAGCCTTCCTGTATGACGTTGAGTATGGTCTATGTAGCATGAGTTCCAAAGGAAGCCCTGGGGTAAACATCAGGAGACTGGAGCTCTCTGTTATCGATGCTCTTAAAAACAAGTATTTAGAAAGCTGTAGTCCAGAATGATGCAGAATATCCTTTGCTCTAGCTGCCCACACTGCCTGGATGCTCTGCATCTAGGTGAGCACTCACAGCCTAATGGGTTTTCAAAATGCCAGTAGATCATCTGTCCTATTGGGCCTGCAGGCTGCAAAATACAAAAGAGTTCCTCATCTACTCTTGGACACCAGCTGGCAGCCAACCGGGGCTATGCAGTGAGCACTGGGTAACAAAAGAAACAAATGCAGAACTTGGAAACACACAAGACATCAGCAATGCGTATAATGGGCAGGTGTGTGTGGAAAATGCACATGAGAAATAGTATGGCTGCCTAGAATACCTGCTGGAGAAATGGCACGTTCATGAGGCAACTGTTGCAGATTCCCCCACAAAGGGTGAGGGTGCTGTAAGTACTGGAGCTTCTCTCATATTGTTGCCGCCTGAATCCCTGCTTTACTTTTCCCTTGTTCTGCAGAGATCATTAATTCATTTATGTCTGCCCCATCTGGCCAGGGTAGTCCAGGTCTCTCAGCAGTATTATGCAGCATAGAACAGATTAGGAAAACCGTGTTCACAGTTGGGGGTATTTCAATTGGCTACCAGTCTGATGCCGCTGCCTTGTTCGCATTTTAACAAGGTCAGGTGACCTTTCTATGGCCACTTAGGTGGAGCTGGGGACATGGCACTTCTTCGTGTTGACCCTGTTGGAAATTCACTATGGGATTCAGGAGCCATGTTCTCAAGGAAAATTCTCAGTCTCCTGAGGATGGAAGGAAGGAGCTAAAGTAGCAGACAGAATGACTCTTCCATCAGTGTCTTCTTGTGGGAGTCTGTGTGGTGTGCATAGTATTTGCTTGTTCATTTAGGATGACCATAGACTTGCTGGCTCAACTCTCAAACAGTGCAGCAAGGGATGCTTTGTTTAACACCCAGGAGTCATGGCATAAAATGGGTACTATGGCCACAACTGCTGTAAACTGCAGCTGATGGTTGAACCCGAAAACCATGTTCACAAGTGTGTGCTTTCTACTTTTTGTGGGACATGTCCCACCTTAAGACCACTTAGGGTCATGTGTGTGCCTGCCATCATGCTGTGCTGTGATGGAAAGTCAGCTATCTTGTGGGATCTATCAGCTATCTGTCAGCTATCTGGTGGGATCTTGTGCCCCCCCACCCCTTCCTGTTGCACCTAGATGCACTGCCTTGATATTGGTTGCTGGGGCTACCAGCAGGAATTAGGTCCTGCTAACGTCTGGAGTCATCTGAGGCACAACACGGGAGGACCAGGCAGCCAGTGTGTTCCCTGCATTCCCAGGGGTGGTGGGGCTCAGGCTTTAGGCTTCAGCCCTGGGGTAGCAGGGCGGCAGGCTCTAGACATTGGGCTTTGGGGTCTAGCTCTGGGCTCTGGCTGCGCGACAGCAGGCCCTAGGCATCGGTCACACGGCTTTGGGCTCCGTCCCTGGGCCCCGTCCTCCAGCTGTGAGGC
This sequence comes from Dermatemys mawii, assembly GCA_007922305.1. Taxonomy (NCBI): domain Eukaryota; kingdom Metazoa; phylum Chordata; order Testudines; family Dermatemydidae; genus Dermatemys; species Dermatemys mawii. Next base: position 19,775,045 of record ML677349.1, read on the forward strand.
TTCAACCTCTGGCAGCAGGGCTTCAGGCTCTGGTCCCCTGCTACCTCCCCGGCCCCCAATGCCTCCCCGGCCCTCCATCCAGGGCTTAATTTTCCCTAGGCTTTCCAGGGCTGAGTAGGACTGCTGTGAAAAGTCCTGCTTTTCACAACAGACTTACTAGCCAGCAATAAATATATACAGGTCCAAATCATTGTCATGTGTGCATATTTATTTGGTTGTCCTAAAGCTAATTTAGTATTTTATGAAAAAGTGTGAGTATGGCCACCAGCAAGAGTCGGTGGCCTTATTCTGAGGCCACCAAAAAGTTTGTCTTGAGAACCTCTGCTCTAGAAGGACCTACGGACCCTGAAACCCACCAGACCATGTTGTTTGTCAATATGACCTGACCTGTCCTCAATTTGGTCATTGGCTGCTCCACTGGTTCCTGCTATTGGGAGAGACGTAGCAATTTCTCCTGAAAACAAGATTTCACCCCCAGCTCCAGGATGCCCAGAATGTCCATGGACCACGCTTCCTGCCAGTCCACGACAGGTGCCACCTTTGACATGATAACACTATTTCAGTTCAGCCATAGCTGAGCTTTTGATCCTTTTCCAACTTCTCTATTATTATCTGTGCTTGTCTGTCTGTCTGCGTTTGGTTGGGGAAAGTTATAGCTTGGTAAATAACTGCATTAAAATTTACATCAGCAGTGAAGAAAAATATGAGAGACCAAGCTGATTTTGGAAACCATGTTTTTCTTGTACACTTAGTAAATAAAGGAGACGTTTTAACACTGAAAGGGGGGATTGTTGGTCCTGAGAAGCTGGTACTTACAGCTCAAAAAGACTTCTTACATATTGCGCTAGTTAGGGAGCACTCTGATCTTAATGTCTGCCACAGGTGTGATATCGTTCTGCAGTTGGGACACATACAGCAGATGAATGGGGTGAGGAGCTCAAGCATTTGAATTGCCTGCCCCTGCCAATCAGCCCTTATGAATCTTTCCATTTTCTCTCTGGAGTCTGTTGAAATCCTGGGATTCACAAAGCTGCTGTGGAGGTGAGAGAGGAGCCTGAAGCTTGTGTGAGAGTCACTTGGGGAGTCCAGGGGAGCTGTATTATCTTCTCCCCCTTCCCTATTGCCTTGAGGGAGGGAATTTTCCTCCTTAATGAGCCTGTTCTCCCTACTTGGCAGCCTGATATAGGAATTGTCTGTAGGTCTGTAAACTATGGGGTACATGTGGCACATTCATGAGCTATCCAGACGTCACTCAGCCAGCGATAACCCTTACCCTGCGCTGGGATGACAGATGAGGAACAACGTATTTGGCTGTGGAAAGCAGATTCATAGCTGCCCCAACCTGTGGAGCAGAGAGAGCGACTGCATTGTCCCTGTGAGTTCCCCCTCAATATTATATTTCCCTTTCATGACTGCTGAGTTTGCAGTCAACAGAACAGTGGTTCAGAATTTGGTCCACTGGTTGTTGGGGAGATGAAGATGATTGCTGATGAGGGACATTACCCAAATAAAAGAGTTTAGTTAGGGGTTTTTTGGCCAATATTTAAAATATAGATGCCTAAAGTTAGTTTCCGAAGTGTGTAGTGTGACAGCTAAGGCAATTTCCTGCACTACCCAGGCCAAACCTTGCTGAAATAAGTTTAAGTATTGTAGGAGGGCATTGTATTAAAAATGCAAATGTTCGTGTGTTATTGTGGGAGTGTATGTAAATTGTCTAGGATATGTGACTGATGTAACCCTTGGGAAGTGCTATGAGCTTCATAGGATTCTTTTACACAGTGGACCAAGACAAGGATGTATGGCTAGTTGAATAGGTTACTTAGGAAATACCTGAGAGGAGAGAAATATAAATGCCCATCTCCAGCCCTGCTCTTTTGAAACTTCACCTTTAGGAAGGGACCTTTGGCTACCGGTAACCTAGGACCAAGATCAAAAGGTCGAAACAGGATAAGGGGATAACTCCCAGTCAGGAGGGTTCTTGTTCTGTCCACAAGGGGCTATGAATGCCTACACACAGACCTAGCCTGGGGGGGTTTGAAGGACTATTCACCATCCAGATCCCTGGTTGGCGCTGGGTTGATCTCTAGAAAGTTTATTAGCATGTGTTAATATGGTTTATCTGTAATGCTTACACCTAAAGAATGGGGTCCCTCAGAAAGAGCTCTGTGGTAATTTAACTGTGGCAATTACACTGTGTGCTCTCCATGGGCTGAGTTCCTCCCTACCCCCGCCCCCCCGGAAAGCTGGAGTTACCATATGTTCAGGTTTTCCTGGACAGTGCGTCTTTTTTTGGTAGTCTGCTCTCTTCCATCCAGACTTTTCAAATAAGAGGCAATGGCTGGGATTTTTCCTTGGGAAGCAGATGTCTCAGCTCAGAAAGAGCCATCTCCATGCCTGATTGCCCCCTCCCCCTGCCTCCTCTGCCCTCCAGCTGCAGATGCTGGATCCCGCCCATCCTGGCCTGGCCCAGCCTGCCAGGTAAGTGGAGCCAGCAAGTGCCTCTCAGCTGGGACACTTGCACCAATGTGGGGGCCTCAGAGCCTGGCCAGGAGGGTGACAGGGCCAGGTCTCTGCCTCCGCTGACGGGAGGGGAAGAGACCGAGACCGGCACGGAGGTGCTGACTGATGGACTGGTGCTGCATCCCAGGCCTCCACCAGCTGCCCTGCTGCTAGAACAGGGAGCGCAACACTGCCACCTCGAGTGTGAGGCTGCAGGCACCCCCCAAATATCCCCTCCGAGTACATACACACAGCCCTCGTGCACCCCCAAATGTCCCCTCTGAGTACATACACACAGCCCTTGTGCACCCCCAAATGTCCCCTCC
>ML677349.1:19782869-20239358 GCA_007922305.1 Dermatemys mawii
CACACACCCCTCCAGCATCCCTAAATACTTCTCCCAACACACACACACACACACACACACACACACACACACACACACACCCCTCGTGCACCCGCAACTAGCCCCTGCGGGTACATACACACACACACACACCATTCCCCTCGTGCACCCCCAAATAGCCCCTCCAAGTACACACACACACACCCATCGTGCACCCCCAAATATCCCCTCCAAGTACACCCACACCCACACCCACACACCCCTCATGAACCGCCAAATATCCCCCTCTGAATACATACACACACACCACACACCCCTCCAGCATCCCTAAATACTTCTCCCAACACACACACACACACACACACACACACACACACACACACACACTCCTTCCCCACCCTGCAGGCTGGGGCTCCTGCACAGTAGCCACCCCGTAGCCCTGGTTAAATCCCCCATGCATGGCCCTGTTGACCTGGCTGGAGCTGTCCTCCCCTTCCCTGCAATATACAAGTCAAACTGTGCCTGTTGTCCCTTCTCTGTGGGGACAAGTAAGGTAGTGCTGTTTAGACAGTCTGACTGTGCTGGAGAATTCACTGTGTAGGCAGGGAGCTACGCAGCTGGGCACGACCCTGTTCAGGAGGGAGAGAAACAGGTCCCTCTCCTTCCCCCCACTGGCAAGGGAGGGGATGGCCGGGGAACTGGAAGCTTAAGGGTGGGTGCCCTTTTTGGACTATACAGTTTTGGTCATTACTATTTTGGTCAATACAGGTGCAGTTGCCTTCAACTGTGACACACAACTTGACAACTAAATACATGGTCTGATTTTTGAAAGTCCTGGATACTCCATAGCTTGCACTGTTGTCACTGAGACCTTCTAGTTGTTCCACATTTCTGAAAATCAGGCCACCTAGTTAGGTGTCAAATGTGCACTCGGGAGCCGAACTTTGCACACCTATTTTTCCAAAAAGTTAGGGGTTTGTGTTTAACAAATCCATCAAGCACAATGTTATTAGAGTTGAAGGGTCGATTTGTAGCACTGCTGCGCTGCCATCAGAGATACCAGGGTTTGGGAGCAACCTCAGGGCTCCTGCTGCTCCCTGGGTTCATGAAAAATAGGTATGCTTGGTGTGAAGACCAACAAGGCAAGCACAGAAGTCTCTAATACTGCTCACCCTTAACTACCGGGCTTATTGTTTAATACCCGGAGATCATGCATTTCTCCTTCCAGATCTGAAGGTAAGAGTCAAGATCACTTTGAGCAAAGGAGGAAGCAGGAGAAAGCACAAGGCAACCGATCAAAGAGGTGGATATTTCCTGCACTTAAAATGCTAGCCACCATCACCACCAACAAATTAGTACATGAATTTCTGAACGGTCATGGTGAGCAGCAAAATGGTATCCATAAAGTTCCAGATGGCCATAGATTTGTTGCAATATTTTATTGGTAGTGAAACCAACATAAGCTGTCAATTCAGAAAACATGGTTGAAAGTGACCCAAACCTTTTAAAATATCCTGTAAAGAAAAACTTGGAAATGTCAAAGTTTTATAAATCATTGGCTATATTCTTGGAACAGATATCAGCTTAGTAGGTTGTCTCTGAATGAGTAGTATAAATACTTTAATCAGAGAAGATTGAACAAGGCTGACTCTATGGCACAGGAAGATCCAGATGACCATATCTAAGTTATGCTCTTACTGACAATGTTCAAAGTGTTTGTCACTTTGTTTGAAATGTGTAGCAGGATTAGATATTTATTTATATGCCCTCTACCCTCTTTTATATAAAAAACAAACTTGTTTCTTTTCAAAATACATTTCCACAAATGCTGTCTTAACCAACGCAACTTAAAATAAGAGCATATACTATGCAAACTCCTATAAATAAATCACTACATTAAATGGAGTCTGAGAAGCATTACACAGAGCCCTCTTTAGAAACAAAAATACAGGGAGGGCGGTTGAAACCTATTTGCAATTTCCTCATGGGCATCTGTGGTGGGAATTCTATACCCAATTTATAACATGAAATATCCCCTGTATCTGTTTCACAAGGACACGTACCAACATGAGTGTGGGATTTAGTGGAACATGGATTTACAACTGGACATTAAATATGGGCATGTGGAAACATTATTATGTAAACTAATACTTAGCTACTTTTTGCTACATTGCCTCTATAGCAACAAAATGGTAGCACAGAAACTAAATGCAAAGTGTAATTTTTTAAACTTGTTTAACAAGAACAAAAAGAAAAAAGTCTTCTGCGGGTCAAGGACAATTTGTTACATTTTTTACACTGGGAGTGTTCTAGTATTCATTCTTTTTTTTCTTAATTGGCTAAAATTCAAGGCCATGTCATAAAGGTCTTGAATAAATATGGTGTGTGCAGTTACACAGATAAAAAATTAGACAGGAGTGGGCAACCTGTAGCACATGTGCCAAAGGCGGCAAGTGAGCTGATTTTCAGTAGCACTTATATTGCCTGGGTCCTGGCCCCCGGTCTGGCGGGGCAGGGGTGGCGCTCTGCATTTTTATTTAATTTTAAATGAAGCTTCTTAAACTTTTTAAAAACCTTCTTTACTTTACATACAACAATAGTTTAGTTCTATATTATAGACTTATAGAAAGAGACCTAAAAACATTAAAATGTATTACTGGCACGCGAAACCTTAAATTAGAGTGACTATATGAAGACTCGGCACAGCACTTCTGAAAAGTTGCTGACCCCTGCGTGAGCATAAAAACTTCTTTTTCTGTTGTGAAGGCTTAAATGTAGCCAGATTCGGCTTCTACTGAACTCAATGGAAGTTTTCCATCAATTTCAATTTTTAGCAAAAACAAGATCCCGGATTATTATTTTTTAAATACATTACTAAAAATCTTTGGAACATTTTTTTAATCCTCCTCGCTTCTTTCCTTCCATAGTCCCCTATGATGACAACTTCATTGCTCAAGTAGAAGTTTTATCTCAAGATGGCTGTGGGTTAGCCATATTAGAAACTGTTATAATGTTAGAGATGGATGGAAGTGGTTCTCAGACTTTATGCTGGCCCTCTGCACAGAGCTGAATTTCACCGTTTCAGAATGCCACGGCAGATGGGTGAAAATCATGAGACCTAGTGCTTTAAGATGCAGCCATGGCCCCTTCATTTGGACTCTAATCTTTTTGACCAACGCACTGGAGATTGAACCAGAAACCTCCAGAGCTAAAAGCCTGAGGTGCTATAGCTTGAGTTAAACAGCCTGGAACTGCACCTGGGCACCATAATACTTACTCCCTCTGTGGGTCAGACATGCATAAGTAGGGTAAAATTTTTTGTCTGAGATTTTTTTCATTGAAAAATGCAGATTCAGAAACACTGAACTGTTTCATGAATTATGCTGGGTTCATTGAACTGTTTAATTAAATCATAATCTGAAAAAGAACATTTCATTGTGACATTTTCATATTTTATTTTTAAAAAAACCAAAAACATTTTTAAATATTCAAAACTGAACCTGAAACATTCCATTTTGATTTGAACAAAACTTTTCATTCAACCCAAAATGAATTTATTTTTAGGTTTGTCAAAAATTGGAAATTTTTCATTTTCAGGACAACCCGAAATGAGATTATTACTGATTTTTTCAGAAGTGCAAGAAAACTGAAAAATACATTATTCAGCCAGTTCTTGTGAGAAAGACAACACTACCAGGGCAAATCTCCTACCTGGAGGAAAGTTAGCACAGCAAAGCTTTCTGTTTCTCCAGCCTTCCAGTAAAGGTAAGGCTTGCTCCTTGACGGAAAACAAAGTACTTGAAGAACAGGGAAGGAGGCACAGAGAGGGAAAGAGAGATGCATATTTAAAGCAAAAGATGAAAGGAAGCAAGGAAGCTTTCATTTAGGTGCAACTGAGCAGATCATGAGACAGAGATTTTTGGTACATGCTCTTTGGTACATGTCACCATACTGGCAGGTATCTGTTGATGAGAATGTGGGGCTCTTATACTTTTGAATATTATATAGCTTCACATGTTTTACTGAAGGACCAGGTTGTATTCCCTCTGCTAAACAGCATAGGAAATAGCATTTTCACTTTATAATGGAGTCTGATGGAGACATACACCCCAGGAACAAAAGCACAGGCAGCGTTCCTATAAGGCTGCGGAGCCACTGGTAATTGCTGAGGGATTATGGTTACATAAAAGAAGCCAAGAAGAGGAAGGAAAAACTTCACACTTTATTGCAGTCTTAAACATGGTGGACACAGTGTTAACTGATGCCCTTCATGACAGGCTGGGCTATGTAGTTAAGCATAGAGAAACAAGTGCCTACTGTCTGAGCAAGGTGCGTCATACCACTAAGTCATGGACATTGTTGGAAGAGAATCCCAAGTGGTGAATGCGTCTAACAAAGTCCACAAGTTTGCAGAAGTTTCACTTCACATATCACTACTTCACAATGTTACTGATGTGACAAGATGGGTCACTCAGAAGCAGGGACCTGGCACAGTGCAAAGACCTGATAGGCTGGCAGTGGGGTGAAAAGAGACATGTTGACTGTATGTTGAGGCATAAGGCACATGGCTGCAGGCAAGAGGTAAATGGGACATACGGAGGCAAGAATGGAAGGTGAAGGATCGCCAGATTGTGACAATGAAAGGGGCTAGAGCCAGAAAGACAGAAGGAGAAAGAAGAAAAAACAAACAAACTTGCATGTCTTCACTATTGCAGGCCTTTTCATAGCTCTGGATAATTCCATTATCTGCTGCAGTGGTTATAGCAAAGTTAGTCACCTTCCTCTATGATCTATATAATTTGCAAAGCTAATTGCCCCTCATGTTCAACAATCACAACCAACTAGATTGCCATTTTTTGTAATGAAGAGTGATCCATCCTTCCTGGTCCAAAGGAGCCTTAAGAATTGGCTAGAACATTGCATGACAATAATAAAAGATGAAAGGACATCTGTGATGGGATGTCTAAACTGCACACCAGAGAAGAAGGGGTTAATTAGATCCAGAGAGCCTGCGTACACCTGGAGAAAGTGTGGCAGACTCAAAGGAAGATTCCCAGGACAGTTGGATGAGGCCCAAGAAAGGCAGCCTTAGATCCCCTCTTGAGAGGCGAGGAGGGGCAAGAGCCATGGATAAGGGACTATGGAAAAGCTGTAGGAGAGGAGTAGCTACTGTGGTGGGCCCTGGGAAGGGATAAAACTTGAGCAAGGAGGGCCTGCGAGTCAACATCCTGAGAACGGGACAGTGGATTAAGGGGGAAAAGGAAGAATGACTGAAATTTCAAGCTCTGTAGGGGTGAGGTCTAGGGGTACTTCTTGTTTGATGCCATTTGGCAGTGAGACCAGGATTGAAAAGAGACCCAGGAGGGACAGAAGATGTTGGAGGAGATTACATGTGAAGGGCATCATGCTAGACATTACCTGACACTTGAACGACATTGGCACCCCAGAAGGTTGGGACTAGAGTGGGCCATGGCCAGAGGATCAAGTCATCTCAATGCTGGACAACAGAAATCTCAACGGAGAGCTGAGGCAGAGTTGTGGAAATGCTGCATCATGCCAGAAGGGAGCACTTCAGGACAGTGAGTCAGTTACAAGGTCCAACCACAGTGCGGCAGAAACAGCTGCTACTTTTAAGAGGGAACTGGGGAACATGAAAGGCATCTCTGTAGAGCTGAACATTAAGTCAGACAACTAACCAGGTGATGATGAAAGGTGAGAATAGAATCATAGGTCATCGGACCAAATATTGAAGTAGATCCTAAACATCTGATCAAGGCATGAATTCTTTATTAGCTGAGAAAATGGGCAACTTCCCATTATGCCACCATTCCAATCTGTAGAAACACCACTGTGACTATAAAGCTGATCTCTGCTTCTTTTGCAGTAGGTGAAAAGCTTAGCAAAACTGACTTGTGCTAAACTTACTTATAAAGGCAAATGGTGGGAAAATCTCAGGGTTTACTAACAACAATGATACCCTGGCACTATTGTTTATCTTCTGGAACCAGTTTTGTTTCAGAGGGCTTTGGAGAGGAATGCTGGGATACACTCGTACCTAGCTAGTCATTGATCAGAATGAAAGTTAACATGCCAAGAATCTGTACGTAATCTTGTTGAGCATTATAGTCTAAGAGTTCATAATTGGCAAATGCAAAGTTTTCCAGCATTCCCTAGTATGTGGGGCACAGGGGTGATTCTAATGCTCTTCACAAGGTACTCACAAAGGTTAAGACCATGATAGATGTTCCTGCTCTTGAAAATTCTGAATATATTTAGTTCCTTTCTGGGATTATTGAATTACTATAGATTCTTCATTCCCCATCTACCTACAGTTCTAAATATTCTTCTAGACAAAAAAAAAACCTAAGGCCCTATCTCAACTACTGCACTCCATGTATGTTGTACATCATTTTATACTGCAAGCTCTTTGGGACAGACAGTGGTGCAGCTGTAGCATTCCTAGTGAAGCCATAGCCTAAGTTTCTGCAGTTTCTGTTTCACTGATGTTCCAGCTGCATCCTGCAGAGTGACAGTATCTGTGTACCTGATGCTCTAAGGATTGTGGGAGTGTTTGGGAGTGAGGCTGAGACTGGGTGTGCTTCGCTCTTCTGTCTGTGCCTTTTCTGTTGGGGAAATGGTGTTTTGGTTTTTTGTGTGTGTTTAGTTTTGTGGTTGTTTGGTTAATTTCAGGCTTTCTTTTGTTTTAGCAGCCTTTTGTCAACCCTCTGGGCTGTCAAGGCCAGCCCCTGGGGACGGATACCTCAGTTTGTGTGGTGTCTGAGGGTTTAACCCGTGGACATGGGTTGCAGATTTTGCCTAGAGGCTCTCCCTCTGTGGAGGACTGGGTTCTAGCTATGGGGAAGGTGGCTGGGTTTAAACATGTGAGGTAGGCCTCCACATGAGAGAGGCTGTTATTGTGCATGTTGCCACACTTAGGCCGGTTAAGGAGGCTGTTGTGGAGGGTATTGTTGTGTGGGGTGTTTTCATAGAATCATAGAATATCAGGGTTGGAAGAGACCTCAGGAGGTCATCTAGTCCAACCCTCTGCTCAAAGCAGGACCAATCCCCAACTAAATCATCCCAGCCAGGACTTTGTCAAGACCTTAAAAACCTCTAAAGAAGGAGATTCCACCACCTCCCTAGGTAACCCAGTCCAGTGCTTCACCACCCTCCTAGTGAAAAAGTTTTTCCTAATATCCAACCTAAACCTTCCCCACTGCAACTTGAGACCATTACTCCTTGTTCTGTCATCACTGAGAACAGTCTAGATCCATCCTCTTTGGAACCCCCTTTCAGGTAGTTGAAAGCAGCTATCAAATCCCCCCTCAGTCTTCTCTTCTGTAGACTAAACAATCCCAGTTCCCTCAGCCTCTCCTCATAAGTCATGTGCTCCAGGCCCCTAATCATTTTTATTGATCTCCTCTGGACTCTTTCCAGTTTTTCCACATCCTTCTTGTAGTGTGGGCCCAAAACTGGACACAGTACTCCAGATGAGGTCTCACCAATGCCGAATAGAGGGGAACGATCACGTCCCTCGATCTGCTGGCAATGCCCCTACTTATACAGCCCAAAATGCCGTTAGCCTTCTTGGCAACAAGGACACATTGTTGACTCATATCCAGCTTCTTGTCCTCTGTAACCCTTAGGTCTTTTTGTCCCTTTAGTGCCCCTCCCAACACCTGCTGTTAAAGTCTCTGTCTCTAATGTGCCTCCTTTCTTAGGAAATGAGCAGCTGGCTACAGCGCTGGTAAGTTATGGTAAGATCACTAGCCCTATCAGGAGGATTCCTTTGGGCTGTAAAACCCCAGAGGTTTAGCATGTCCTCTTCTTTCATAGCCAGGTTTTTGTGATGTTAAACAATGCTTCCAAAGTGTTAAACAATGCTTCCAAAGTGTTAAACAATGCTTCCAAAGGCAGAAACTGGGTTGCAACAGGCTCCAGATGTCTCTGGGGATGTTGGTCTTGAGGGGTTCCAACCCAGGGGTGGCTCCAAGCACTGGCGCAGCAAGCACGGGCCAGGTGCTGTCAGGATGGAAGTCAGGCTGCCTTCCACGGCACGGCAGTGGGTGGTCCACCAGTCTTGTGGATTTGGTGGCAATTTGGCGGTAGGCATGACAAGCCGTGGGACCGACGGACCTCCCACAGGTGTGCCGCCGAAAGACGCCTGACTGCTGTGCTGGAGGTGGCAAAAAACGTAGAGCCACCCCTGTTCCAACCCCAGGGGAGATGGCGTTACTTGTTCTGTGTCTCCTGACTAAGTGGCCTCTTGACTTGAGCCTGACTTCAAAATGGAGGCTGCCCCCCTTGCTAAGGAATCCAGGGCCTGGACTGAGGATTCTGGCTTGCAAGCGAAGCCCCAAAGCAAAAAATGGCCATTGAAGGCAGAGGGAGTTCTAGTTTTTGAGGGTGCCGCAAAGTGGGCTAGTTTACTCAGTGTAGTTGGGAATCATGCTGCTGAGGGTGGCCCTTTGGTTGGGAGCATGGAGAATTCTCAGGTATTAGTTTTGCTGCGTCAGTCCCAGCAGCCCCCTCACTCTGGTCTTTCTGAGGTTCTCTGCTTGAGGTCAGTAGTGACACAGACTGTGGGGGCTGACAAACTCACAGATTCTTTGGGTCCTGAACTGCTTGAGGGGGGACATACCCTGGGTATTATTGGTAGGTAAATTTCTGGATGAGACTAAGGGGAAATGTGGAGTAGATGTGGTGGATTGGTTTTCTGACCTTAATCTGTTTTTGTTATCTGGTTAGTATGTGATGAGCCATGTTTCTGTGTGTCTGAGTTTGACAAATAGAAGCGGTACAGATGAAAAAAACTGGTGAACAATGGGTATGTCTTTTTGACCTATGAAAATGTTGAGGATTAATGGATATAGGAGAATTTGGTGTTTTTGTTTGGTTTTTTTTTCCCTTTGTCTATTTTTCTGTTCTGGTCTGGTCTGGTGAATAATTTTGTACGCAACTCTCTGAATGTGAATGGATGCAGGGACATTAGAAAATAAGTATGTCTTTCTTTGAGTACCTGTCCCAGAAAAAAAGTGGATATTTAATTTTTTCAAGAGCTACACACACATTCTTGGTTTGCTGTGCAGGAGACAGGAGGTTTTTCTGAGTCATAGTACCACTGCAAGCACTGGGACTGCCATTCTCATTGTGGACATGGTGAAGTCTGATTCAGTAGTTGTGCAGGAAGTTGTTCCAGAACGTTTATTCAAGCTACTTTTGAGCACTAGCAGTTTTTTTTATTAATGTTTATGCTCCTACTCTAGGGAAAGAGAGGGTGTGGTTTTTTCAGCACTTGGGTGCTTTTTTGACAAATTGTTTGACAAGTGATATTTTAATTTTGGGGGGAAGATTTTCATTGTACTCTTAATAAGTGCTTGGATAGGAATAATTTGGAACCACATCCATTGTCTGCTCAGAAGTCTGCAACTCTTTTACAGGCTGCTGACCTGACTGATGTTTGGTGACATTTTCACCCTTATGCAAGCAGTACACCTGATTGAATGCTAGTGCTGGCTCTTTCTTTATGGCCCATTTGCACCATATTTATGTTTTTACTTATCATTTGTCTCATTTGCTTTCTAGTTGTATTGCCTACACTGGGATTTCAGAGTATGGTTTGGTCTTATTTATGTTGTCTCTTCCTTCTATGCAAGAAAGCTGTCCATGCTGGCATTTTAACTCACCTTTTACAAGGTGTGCACTTTTGGTGCTCTTTCAATTATTTTTGGGAAGCCTGACTTGCCTCAGAAGATGTTTATCCACCTTGCACCATTGCTTCAAGGAGGGGAAAATTTAATATTAATGTTTTTGTTGGCAATAAACACAGCAGGCCACCCTGGGCCTTTGTTAGAATAGGAGGAATTAGAGTTGAGGGACGTGGAACCTGAAATAGTCTCTAATGGCAGTAATGAATTGCTGGACTGCCCGAGAACTAGAAATATAAAAAGCTGCTCATGTGGGACTTATCAAATAGCAACATTTAGGGTGTACTGGTTAGGGCCCTTCTCAAATGCATGCACCTACTCAGTTTTTCTTCAGCCTGGAATACAAACATGTGGATCTTCTGAATTTACTTTTAATAGCTTAGACTATAAGTCATTGTATATGAGTGTGGTAAAGATTCCTCATTTTTGAATGCTTGTTGATTATCCCAACACAGTATGGAAAAGAGAGCTCCTGGCAGCGGACCCATCGATCCACCCTGGCGAACTTATATAAGCTTCTGATTGCAAAGAGTATGGGAGATCTCCAATGGAGAATTCTTCACAGGGCCATTGCCACGACTGCATTTCTGCATTGGTTGACTCTGCAGGTCTCCAAGCCATGTCTTTTTTGTGACATGGAGGAGACTGTGGTTTGCATATGTTTCTTACTTGTTCCAGGTTACAACCATGATTTGTTTTACTTCAGGGTATTTTTCAATTATTGTCCCTTGATTTTTCTCTTACTATATTTATTTTTACTGTTAAGTATGGGGTCACAAATAGATCTATGGTATGCTTTGCAAAATTTATTTTGGGTCAAACAAAGATGGGCCATTTTAAAAAGTAGCCTATGTAAATTATTTGGTACTGGAGTTGCTGCTGTTCTTCAGGTTTTTAGATTTTTAGTGGTTTTTTGCCTTCATTTGGAATTTAGATATTATACTCTTATAAGCAATCTGGATCAACTGATTCAGTGGTGGGCAATTGGAAATGCACTTTGTATGGTTTGGGATGGGCAACTGTTTTTGAACTTGTAGTTTTAAATGTCAAAAAGTCTCTCTCTCTCCCCTGCCTCTCTGCTTTTACAGAACTTCATTCAGTAGGGCTCTTGATGTATATTACCATACCATGTGCTATGGTAATATACATTTTAAATAATAAAAATCCTAAAATAGTAATTTTATTAAATGCATTTTGATCCCAGTTTACCAATATGATTGGTGTGTAATGCCTCCCCACACACAGTGGAATTGGGAGAGAACTTCAAGAACACAAGACAGGAAGCAACACTGAACAAATTGGATGGGAAGATTTAGAACTTCTATGTAGTGTATAGAAATTGTGTCAATATTTGTATGGACAAAGACTGGTGCTTCTGAGATCACTATTTTTTCATGTCTGTGTTTGGGCTTCACAAACTATTACTTCTCTAGCTGCCTGTAGAATGCAAAGATAGACTCCTTATTACCTGTCCACCTCTTTGTGATTTGGCCAGAAGGCCAAAATGCTGAAGACCCGCCAAAGTCAGCTGGCAGCCTGCAGCGAGTACCAGGGAGAGAAAAGGACTGCGACCCCACACCCAGCCTCTAGGAGGTGCTCAAGAGATGAGTGCCCCTATTAGAGTTAGTTTATGTGCAGTCACCCAGCTTTTATGGTGGTAGGTACATTAGAAAGACAGATTCATAAGTAAAAAAGCACTTAGAATGAGACAATACGCTCCGATTGCATACCTGGTTTTGCAAGGGAAAACACTAGAAGATGAGAAAAGTGAATGCCCTATTATTCTAGATGACTAGTTTAGTCAGCACATACTGCAGCATATTTGAGTTATTATTCCATCACTCTTAAAACACCAGATGCTGGGCCAGCTTCATGCTGGACACAGTGAAAGGATACATCCGAAAGCAACTGCCTGATGTCACTTTTGATGGCCTCATTTGGATCATGCCATTGAAAAGGGGGGAAAAACCTTCCTTGTGAATCAAATTGTAAAGAATATGCTGAAACTGGCACCACTGCATAAGTGATCATGACCTAAGAATCCATGGCAGGATATTCAGGTGGATTTTGTTTGGGGTTTTGGAGGACATATGTTCTTGGTGGTCCTTGTTGTTTATTGAAAGTGGCCAGAGATCTGTGTCATGACCATCACGTCTCTTGAGCGTGCTACCAAGATCTATGTGAAATGTTCAGTCAGTCTGCCAGGACAACTACACAGTGAGAAAGGATTTTATTTCTATCTTCTGAGTTCAAAACTCTTTTGCATTTTAATGGAGAAGGAGATCATATTAAATCAGCACTGCACCATCTAGCTACCTCTTCATTGAGAAAAACCCAATTTATGCATAAAGGGTTAGCTAACTTCTTGTTATGTTACTGAAACACCAGCTCACACCACAACAATGGAGTCTCCAGTACTTCTAGTCAGAGAACATTTGCATATTTCTTTCAATTTACTGAAACTATTGGGGATGATTCATAAGGCACAAGAACAACAGGTGCAGATCGACCTTGGGAGATATGAGTCAACACCAGGACAAGTAATAGCTCACAACTATATTATACAGTTTAAATGGGTTCCTGGTTATTCCAGTATCATGCACAATGAGCACACAAATGGCCTCACATGCATGAGACATGCTGTTCAGGTTTTAGACACATGTTTATCAGTTCTTCCGTTCCAGAACCATCTCTAATATCAGTGTCAGCAGATGGCCCTTTGCAACGTTTTCAAAAGTAAATGATGCTTTCATGTGATATTTACTTTGAATACTTCATGCCACAGTTAAAGTTCCAGTCCTCTACAGACATTTGGGTACATCATACTTCCTAGTCTAGGGCAAAATTCATAGTAGTCAACCCCCATTTTCTTGTTAATAATAGTCAAAGATTAGAGCATTCCATGGGGGAAGAGGAATATGTTACATATAGTGAGTGCATAGTTTGGCATAGAGTGAATATTTCAAGTTAACACTGTGTATAAAACTAAGGTGCAGATCCTTAGCTGGTGTAAACTGGCATAACTCTATGGGTGTCAATGGACCTCTGCTGATTAACACCAACTGATGATCTAACCCCATGTGACGCCTGTTGAAGAATAAACGAGAAATGTGTTTGTTGCTGACCTCTAGCTCTTGTAGTCTCTCTTTATGTGAGAAATGAGTTTGGAACATAAACAAGTCGAACCATATGGCACAACTATCTTTTCACTCTCTTCTGTGGCATGCTACCAGCAGAATAGCTAAGACTAGAAACTTGGTAGCTGAGCACAGGGGTCACAAGTGCAGGAGAGGAAGAATAAGACAAAACCAGAAGAGCAGATTGTGGGTTTTTAAGCACAGGTTTAATTCCTCTTATTATATGTAACAAAATAAGGAAAGACAGGGAGATGCTGAGGGTCTGAAAATGTAGAGACCACATGGAATATAGCAGCCTTGATACAGGAATGTGAGCATACAACCACCAGTAGGGATTCCAGCCAACACAGCCTTTTTATTTACTTTTCCATGCCATAGCGTATAACAATCCATTTACTCACAAGAATGTTTTCTTATTATATTTTGAGTAATGTCCTGCTGATCTAAAAAGTTTAAGGGCCCCACAAGCCCTTCCAATTTGTAGTGCCCCCTTTCAGGCCACTTTCTTTGCCTTTGGAGCTCTGCAGCCCTGGGGTATGTAGCTGAGAGATGTCCACTTCAGTCAGGGGAGCAAGCTTCATGAATCACCAACAAATGAGAAAATGGGAAAAGCACTTTCTTTGTACCAATTTGTGGACTTTAAGAAATGAGTAGAAAGTAGAGCTTTGAAAACCCCTAGAGAGTGATCACGCTCACTTTCTCTGTTGACTTCTTCAAGCTTGTAAGTCTCATGGTGGTTTAATTAAAGTCCTTAAAACTCTAACAGTAACACTCAAATGCTTAATTGTTTTTCTTCTGGACTCACAGAAATTCCATCCTTCTTTCTCATGTCACTCTCACTCTGTTATAAAACAACTGAGTCACACACTAGTACATAAATATTAGCAGATTTTTAGGCTTGCTGTATTTCTTGTCTTTCAGTCTATTGGGCAAACAGCCTAGAAAGGCTAAGTCATTTGCCAGAATTAGAATTTCTGGCGAACAGTGCAGATCCAGTAGAAATCTCAAATCATATTTCAGAAATGCCATCCTTGTACTGTGCCTTTCCAGCTCTTTTCTCTGCACATTAATGAGTATTATGGGGAAATGTGTTCCAGAAATGTGAAAAGCGATGCAGTGGGAAATGTACCAGAACCATCTTTCCACTTATGTGGTTGCAGTTGTCCAAAAAACACAATTAATTAGTGTGATTGAACTGGTTAGCTCCCCAATAAAAGCTTTTTGAGTGAATATATGAATAACTATTGGTAGTGTAGACTTCATACTGAAATAATTAGTGGAAGTAAAGTACTGGTTTGTTTGGTATGCTGCAAACATGGAAAACACATGGACTATTGAAAACAGTACATAGGAGTTTAGATTAGAGGTGGTGATGAACTATGTGGAGATTATGTACTTGTCAGGCACATAATGGGTCTCAATTTGAAAAGCAGCCTCTCATTTTCTTCCTGCAGTGTTGAGGGTGTAAATAATTGTAGGTGATTTTCTATCACTTATGGCTAGAAAGTGAATTAAACTAAACTGAATTAAGGCCACTTCTATCTCGAATAAGAGTGTCCAAGGAGGGATTTAATGCAGTGTTATTAATCTCCAATTTACATTTACACCTCTACTTAATTCCCATTAACTTTTCTGAGCAGCTGAATACAGACAAGCCCTTAGACATCTTTCATTCCCTGATTGAATGCTTTAGGGTAGGGGTTCTGTTACCACAGCACATAATGCACCGTTGATTATTTCTGTTTGTTTGCAGTCAGTGGGCCAGATTGTCTACTCAGTTACACCAATGAAAGCCAAGACTCACTTCTCTGCAGTCAGCAGAGTTCTCCTGGTGTAAACACCTAAATAAATGAGAGAAGAAGCGAGGCCAGTAACTGTGACCCAGCATTGTGTTAGAACAGTTGTTCCCAAACTGGGGTTCATGAACCCTTGGGGTTCACAAATATTACAGGGGGGTTCTCGGGGAAAAAATTCCTAATGGCAGACAGAGCTGTCCCTACAGCCCCTGGGCAGCACTGAGCCAGCAGCCCAGAGTCCCTGGACTTCCAAGAACTAAGCAGATCAAAGCAAGCATATCGAGGCGATTTAAACTTCAAGACTCCTTACAAGAAATGGAAAGGGAGATGGATATTTTTGCTGTTTTTACAATTAAATAGGCAGCTAGTATTGTTTTTAAAATTGTCATGAAGAACGAGTTTAAGCTTTGTTGTAACGTGCATTGTTTGCCTGGACTGCTCAAGACCTAAATGCTTGTGTAGGAGGAACGTTTTCAGTTGGCTTCTTAAATATCTTCATGCTGTTTGACATCTGATACTCCTTGATGAAACATGGGAGCCTTCCATTATACCAGGCTTATTTAAAGTGATACAAGCTATGAAAGTGAGATCTTGGAAGAGTGTTGCCATTTTCAGAATGTAATAAAAATACTGTAAAGATAAATAATTATAGATAGTGTGTAATAAGCATGTCATAAAAACAATTTTTTTTTTATTTCCAAGATCGCTGCTTCTCTAATTTAAATATTCATTTTTGGAGGGGGTCCACGAGACTTGACATTTTAGTGAAAGAGGTTCACAGGTTGTTAGACATTGGTAACCACTGTGTTAGAGGTATAGTTGGAGGAGTTTCCTTACAACCAGCAGGGATACAAGTTCAACTTGTGTATTAAATGAAAGCTTAAATGTTGAAGAGGAGGCATCACCTGAGCAGTGGTAGTCTGCAGTGGCACTGCATGCCCACAAAATCCACCCCCCCATGTTCTAGACAGAGAATAACCTGAAATGTAAGATCTCTTTATAGTGAAAGAAAAAAGAACCGCTACAAAGCACCCTCTGAATATATGTAAGCTTCAACTGCAGGCTGGGAATCCGGTATATCCCTCAGACTCCAAAGGAAATGGACCCCCCCTACTTTTTAAGAGGTTTCTCCAATCTCCCTGAGTTTTGTTTCACTTGACCACATAAAAGACTAGCCATTATCTAAAGCTGCTTTTGTATACGGGAACTCTTCTACTTCTCAGCCAGTTGCAAGCAGGAAGAGTGATTTCAGCTGCCTCTCACCCCAGGCCTGTTGCAGCAGATGATTCCAGGACAAGACGCTAAATCCCATCCTGCATACAGACAGGAAGCCGTCCTTTCCTAGGGTTTAATGCGGCAGGAGCTGGCTCCGGAGCCTCTGTCCCAATTAGCCGCTGCAGGTGGAGAGCTGTGCAAGTCGCTAGGATTGTTTTTATAGCTATCACATCTTTATGTGGCTGAAGTGGTATTTTCCACTGTAACTTGGCCATTTTTGCAAGAGAAATATTTTAGGTCACATTATCATTTTTCCCCCCATGGAAAGCGTATAAAAACTAATCTGTAAGTAAATTGTTAGGGAAAACCATTAGTGAGCGTGTTTT
Source organism: Dermatemys mawii (assembly GCA_007922305.1). Classification (NCBI taxonomy): domain Eukaryota; kingdom Metazoa; phylum Chordata; order Testudines; family Dermatemydidae; genus Dermatemys; species Dermatemys mawii. The sequence goes on from ML677349.1 coordinate 19,799,090, forward strand.
GAAATGGATAATCTTAAAAGGAGCTCATTCCAGGGGAGTTACAAAGTAAAAGCTGTGGGCCAGCTCCTGTTCTCCACCTCCCTTCCCCCACCCAAGCTGCTTTGCATCAGTCTCAGCTACCCCTCCAGTGATTGTTTTCCTAATTATTGAATTTAATGCTGGTGAGGATGCCTGACCGATTACCTTTCAGACTGACAGCGCTTTGTTTATTATCCACAGAGCAAGTACAACACAGGCAGTGCAGTGCAATCTTTCCTACGCTGCCTTGTTAATCTATCTAAACTCCAACCTATATGGGTGGGACAGTTAGTTCAGGTCCATTCATTTCATTGCCTGTCTGGTAGGGTGACCAGATTTCCTGATAAGAATCAGGATTCTCATGATATTAGGGACTTTGTCCCAATCAAAGTACAGTTAGAACGTTGTTTGTCCCGATTCTTCACAGGGCTGAAGGACCCCAAGCCATGCCATGCCACGTAGGGATGAAGGAGGCTCCTTCAGTGCTGCATGGCAGGTCCCTTCAGTACAAGATAGGCCAATGTGCATGTTCTATTTTTTTAAAAAAATCTTATATACGTAACTATTCCCCCGACCCCAGAAAAAAAAGTCGATTTTTCACACTTTCTATCTGTCACCCTACTCTCTGCTGAGGTTGCCAGCATGGGTCCCAGTTGTGCTGGTGGTGGTGATTTGTTTTGTGTGGATATCCCTGTACTGGATACTGGACTGAACTCACCACAAAGGCTCATGAGATGGTAGCAATTTCAGTCCCTATCAACCTGTGCTAATTCAAACCAAAGACCTTGATAAAAGAGACTCCATTGCCATTAGTAAGCTGTAGCAATGCAGCCTCCCTGTTCTTCAAAGTGATGTTATGAATAGAGCAGAAAACTTTCAATACAACACTGCAGGCATTAGTATTTTTAAATTTATCATTAATATGCATGAACTTTCCATATAAGTATTAACAAATCTTATTCATAAATAACCTGTATTTGTTACCATTACAGACTCATTTGTATTTGGTTAACCTCTTATTACTATTTGTGTATTTATTTTGTTGAAATTCCCAAAATGGTAACCATACATTATAATACCAACTTGATCTTCATAGAAGGCTGTATTTGATTTTTCCTGTTGGAGTGATTTCCCAGACTTTATTTCTCCATGCCACTAATATTTGGCAGGGGGACAGATATGATCTTTTCCAAAAATGAACTATTACACATCTGGCTGCTGGGAATAATTGCATTGTCTATGGGTTTTTCCAAGCGAATAACCGCCTTTGGATTTGGTATTTTACTTTCAACTTCCCTTCCCTTCATTGTAACACGATACTAAATATAAAGTTGTTTTTAAAAAAATCAGATATAAGGCAGACACTTCCCCATTATTTATTTGATAATTGGTACCCCATGATCCAAGGAATATCAAACCTTTACTAAAATAAATGAAGTCTCTTTCAATTCATGGCATATCCATTATCCCTTCATGTAGAGAATTTCCATCACCTACCTTCAACGTATTCTTCATGCTTCAACAGACAATGCAACATCAGTGAGCCTGGACTGCCTTGTATAATTGTTTGCATCTGTAAAAAGTGTCAACTCACTTTGCACTCACTTTGCGCACATGCAAATGACTACTCAAGGTGAAAAGCAGTGGAGGATGATTGTAAAGCACTTAAGCAGGTGGAGATGTAGAGCAATGGAGGCACCTGGGATAGCATGACCAAAAGGTACGTGCATGTCAGCAATTGCCTAGGAGTATATTAATCCCTTACTCCATGGGTGTAGCTTCCATTACTGGTAATAGAAGCCATGTATGTGCATCAAGATAATATTAAGTATGTGAATGTGATAAGCATGAGTATTCTGAATTCTGCCTGGTACTGGGTTATATGGGGCAAAGCTTCTGTATGAAGCTTAAAGTTGCTCCTATCCCAGAAGACACTATGCAGTGTCACACTATTGTGGGCTCACAAACTCAAGCTGAGAAATGGGCTATTTGTATAGACTGAGGTAAAGAACACTGCCAGGCAAGGTTACAGCAGCATCAGAGCTTTACTTTACTTTAAAGATTATTTCTTGTTGTTAGTTAAGTAAATTATCCTAAAACCTGCCTTAGCCATCACTGAAATATTCCAGGCACTGCTTGTTCTTTATATTATATTACTTCTCAAAGGCACCGGGGAGCTGGTACACATGAGAAATTTTCAAGAGACCTTTACGTTTTATGAACTGCTGAACATAACAGAGTAGTTTTCTCTAAAACATAAATCTGCTGGCCTTTGTCAAAGCTCCCAGACCAAAAGGTTAGAGGTAATAATTACCACAGAGCCCCATTAAAAAGAGAGAGAAAACTATTTATCTTGTTGAGTTTTTGGCTAAAGAAGTGGATTTATACCGCTTGGGAGCTATTTTTTGATAATATAAAAAAAGGACCTGCAGAAAATCTTTCATCTTATTTCTACACCTGCCGGCTTTCCTCACCCCTTCCCTTACCCTCATTAGACTTTTAGTAAGTCCAGTAAATACATCAAGAAAATATGGCTCTTATAAGCTACTGAAGTTTTCTGCATAGAAAAACATGTATTTTATTTATCAGGTTTTTTAAAAAGTGTGCCTCTAGACATATAAGTTATTCATAAATATCAAAGCATTAATCCATTCCTTAGAGTCATCGGTTAAAGGAAATGCATTAAGGTCTGATCCTGTGAGCTGCTGAGTGTCTTCAACTCTGTGTGAAGCGAATAGTTTTTTACCAACTCTAACTGATTGTCTATACTTGTCATGTCCATAGTATATGGAGAAGAACTGGCCACTACTACTAAGTGAGACACTATGTCATAATTATGGTATTATTTATAGCCACTAAGGAAAACAGAGCCAAGATATTCATTTCTAACCCATGACAGTCAGACTGAATCTGATCCACAAATAGAATGATGACCATTAGGACAAAAGATCTTTATTACTTCTAGCACAAGCAATTAAACGTGTGACTGTGGCAAATAATCCAACCAGAACTTCAATCTTAGCACAGTGCATACGAATAATAGCATCAAAGAGTCAGTGTCAGAGATGACAAAGAGTCCTGTGGTACCTTAAAGACTAACTAAAATTTTAGAGCATAAGCTTTCGTGGGCTAATACCCACTTCGTCGGATGCATGCAGACTTCCACTGCATGCATCCGACGAAGTGGGTATTAGCCCACAAAAGCTTATGCTCTAAAATTTTAGATAGTCTTTAAGCTGCTACAGGACTCTTTGTCACTTCTGCAATTCCAGACTAACACGGCTGCCCCTCTGATTAGTGTCAGAGATGAAGCATGTGTGATGTTACCCTCCATATTCTTTGTGAAAATATGCTTATGATATGGATAAGACACAACTGAGATATACTTTATGCAAGATGGCTCGTGTAAGATATCATTGGAAAGGTTATGATTTACTGAATGTGATTATCCAATGTATATGCACATATCATTTCTGTATCTAAAGTTAGGAATATGGACTATGTAACAATTACAACAGGGTGTGTATTAGGAAGACATCCACCAGACAACAGGCCAGCAGATTTGATGGGCCATTACTAAGAAACAAGATTGTGAAGGAACTAATCTCTCTCCTTCTTGAGAGGCATCTTGGGATGTAATTGTGACACTACTAGGTCAGGTGGTCTTCTCACCTGCTACTAAACATTATCTTGGTCTTCTTGTAACTTTCCACGAAAAGGAGGTGGGGGGGCTCAAGTTTGGGAAACAAAAGATTCCTGCCTTATGTAAATCTTATTTAAGGATGGGGATAGCGAGGAAGGCAAACGGGACTCTCCTCCATTGCCTACTCAAGAAGAAGGACTGCTGAAAGAACATGAAGGGACAAAGGAACTAACCTGAAGGGAAAGACAGGGCTGAGTCTAGACTGAGACACACAGGGGTGAAAGTAAAAACAAGTTCTTACTGTTATGGGGCTGGGTTGGTGCCGGCTCTGGCCCCTGGAAGGGGAGGGGCCTCGGGCAGAAGGGAAGGGGCTAGAGGGGGGTCAGAGTTGGCACCAACCCAGCCCCCTACTGATAAGTGCCCTCCCTCTTCCCTCGGCCAGGGTAGCAGCGGCAACTGGGGGCTCCAGAAACAGTTTAAAGGGCCCAAGTCTCAGCTGCCGCTACCACCCCTGATCCTTTAAACTGCCGCTGGAGCCCCTGACTGCCGCTGCTACCAGGGCACCAGCAGCGGGGCTCTGAAGGCTATTCAAAGGGCCTGGGATAGTAAAGGCAGGGGGATCCTGAGAGCCTTTAAATAGCTCCCGGAGCCTCGCCACTACTCCAGGGCTCTGGGTAGCAGCTGCTGGGCTCTGGAGGCTATTTAAAGGGCCCTGGCTCCCGCTGCCTCTATCACCCCGGTCCTTTAAATAGCCACCAGAGCCCTGGGGAAGTGGCGGCTATTCAAAGGACCAGGGCTGCAGAGGCAGTGTGAGCCCCGGGCACGTTTAATAGCCTCTGGAGCCCCCCCGCCCTAGGACTCTGGGGGCTATTTAAAGGGCCCAGGGCTCCCCTGCTTGTACTGCCCGGTCCTTTAAATAGCCGCCGGAGCCCTGGAGTAGCAGCGGTGGGGCTCCAGTGGCTATTTAAAGGGCTGGGGCGGTAGAAACAGAGGGGCCCTTGGCCCTTTAAATAGCCCCCAGAGTCCTGCAGCCGTTACCCCAGGGCTCCAGCTGAGGGGCTCTGGTGGCGATTTAAAGGGCCTCGGGATCCAGACACTGCTGGGAGCCCCAGGCCCTTTAAATTTCCCCTTGGGGAAGAAAGGCCACCCAGTATGGAACACCAGCTCTTGCCCGTATGACGTACCGGGGCTTACCGGCTTACTTTCACCTCTGGAGACAGGTCCAGTCTGTAAGAAAAAATAACCGGAACTGTTAGATACAGAAACTCTGAGCTACAGACACGCTGCATCCTGCCTAATTCAACATTTAGGGTGATAAATTACATTTTGTAACCTGTTTCTTTAGTGAATCAAGCTTAATTTGCATGTTTTGTTTTATTTGCTTAGTAATCTGCTTTGTTCTGTTTGCTAGCCCTTTAACTACTTAAAAATCTGCCTTTTGTAGTTAATAAAATTTGTGTTAAATTTTAAATTAAATTAATTAAATATTAAATCCAGTTTATATAATTTCCAATGGGAGGGGGACAACTGGTGCATCTCTCTCTTCACATTCAGAAAGAGGGAAAAAGTTTATGAACTTGTGTTGTAAAGATTTTCCTATATAGTGCAAAACAGTATTATTTTGGGTTTATCTCCCAAAAGGAGCGTGCACATGAGAGCTGGGTGAGTCCTCTCACCCAGAACTAACTTCAATGTGTGTGTGTGTTGCAAGATTCCAGAGAGCCTAATTCAGCACAACAGGGAGAGGAAATCTATGCTGGTGGAGCAGGAGCGACTCAGTTAAACCCCAGTACATTAGGTTGCATCCCAGTGTGTGTGTGTGTGTGTGTGTGTGCGCGTGGGGGGGTGGGATGGGGGGGGTGTAACCCATCACAGCATGGTGATGATCTTTGTTGGGTTTTATGGCCTGCAGCATTTGTTTTAAAGGCAGGTTTTGAGAGGCGATCTCTTGCCATCCACTCTTGCACTCCCAATAATATCTATAGCCCTTACTATCTGAAGCCATTTTTAGGAGAATTAGCATGCTATCTCACAAAACCCTTGTTAAGAGTTACTGTCTTAAAGGCCTTCTTTATGTATCTCTAATGGTATGCTTACAGTTTGCTAAAATGACAAGTAAATGAAATGCCTACACTTACAACAGATGTGCAAGACTACCATTGAATTCCTCTGCATTCCTCCCAGTCAGATTCCTGCTCCTGTGATACAAACCTGTGGCTGGTTAGCAAAGCAGGTGGTTGACTGCAATGTGGGGGATTCCAGAGAGTCAAAGTTAGGTTAATCTCTTTCTTGTTTATCTCATGTTTTATATGAATCTGTATAATTTAAAACTGTAGCCATCTAATGATTCACAGTTGTTACTGTACTGCATTTCCTGGTCACATGGGCCCAGAACCACAAAGGGACACAGGCACTGCAAGGCCTGACTTTTAAGGTATGCCTGCGTTACATTTGGGAATGAAGCTCCTTGCCTGGGTCCACAGCCTCACGCTATGTGCTGAAGATAGTTGTGAAGACATTGCGGCTCAGGCTGGAACTTGGGTTCTGAAGCCTAGGCAGAGAAGTGGGCTCCAGCTAGCCCAAGTGGCTGTGTCTATTTTTAGCATACTAGTGCCAGTCTCTGGACCTGAGCTGGTAACTTGCTCTCAGATGCAGCATAGACATACCCGTAAGCTAGGCTCCCTGTACAGGGCACTGAAGAATTCTGAGAGCTGTTGAGTGCTGTGAATTTTGATTTTCTTAGTGAATCTTATCAAACAGTCACTTAGGGCTTTATAATGTACAAGACATTGGGAAATCTCATAGTGTTCACTTGCTCTCCCAGTGCCACATGGAGTAATCTGTCCAGCAATCCATTGTTGGAAGCACGCAGGACTAACCCTTATTCATACATGTAGGCTTCATAATGCCAAGCAGGATTTGGTCTGATAGCTCAGAGTACTGGATAGATAAAGATTGGAGAAGGCTTGTTTTACTTTTTGTGCTGCTTTGTTTTGCTATGTGGTTCTATTTTCTTTCTTTCTTTTTTTTTTTTTTGCTTTGCATTTAAAATTCAGTTCTGCTTTGACATGTGACTATAAAAATCAATCAATCAATCAAATAAAAAATGGCTGCTTACTTCTCAGCTCTGTTCCTACCATATATCCAATACTATAGCAACATTTTTTCCAGCGGCATGAGCTATCTGTCTTTTAAATACTAAATTGAGTAAATGAAACCCAGTGCAATTAAACATTTTTTGGTGCATGCTTGAGTCAACCAGAAATGTACTTGATTTTTCTTCTTTTTGTAAATTACTGCATGCAAACTTATATGCATGTGAATCTGCACCCAGTTTGAAACAAATCTGAACATCTGGTTCTGTGCTTTTCTGTCTAACCATCTGTTCGCACTTGCAGTTCTCAGTTCCAGTTCGGTGTGTGGTGCACTAGTTTTTGAAAGGATAGCCCTGCATATTTCACAAAAAAATACTCTTAAAGTGGCAGCAATTGCTGACATCCAGTGGCTACTGAGGCTAATTACAAATGTTTATTTTCTGTAATAATAATAATAATAATCCCTGTTTATTACATTTGGAAGCCTAAGTTAAGATAAGAAGTTAGCTTTTGTGATCTACAAGTCTGACAGAACTGCAAGGCAATGTTATATTTATCTGGAACATTATTAATTCTTATGCATATAGTGCGAATGATATTCTGTGTGTTCTCACATTGGTGTAAATCAGGAGTAACTCCAATTAAGTCAATATATGTGAAACTGAGGTGAGCTCAGGATCCAAGGCCCCTGCTCCAAAGAGCTTACAATGGGTGATTTCACACTTGGGTAAAGTTTACTCCTGCTCAGAGGACCAACAGAAGGCTGCACTATGTGATCCCTCATTATAACCCTCCAATCAGCTCAAACTGGGACTTAAGCCGTGTATAGAATTCATACTAGCCGTCTGTCCAGGTGAGAATGTCACCTCTAGGCTCCTTGTACCATTGCTAAATCATTTGATGAATCAGTCCTTCCGCAGATAATTAGTCTGAAGAAATCAGTATCAGAAAGTTCCAGCGCTGGGTTAATTAAACCCAGTGAAGGTAATTCAGACTTTAAGATACAGACAAAAGTTTCTATTGTTAGATTAACCCTGATGCAAATAGTGCTTGTGCTTACACACTTTCCAGTTTTGCCTTGGATAATATTATATTGACTTCTGAGCTGAACAGGGGCATATGGGGCATCAGGGCAATTTCCTGGCCACTTTTTGGCTGGGCCAAACCTGAGTGACACTGTGACCCATGAACCAGGTCACACCATCTCTCTCTCAGGTTTGGAGAGGGAGAGTGTGGGGGCTCATGGGTCAGGGGAATCAGGCTAGTAGGGGGTGTGCCTGGGGGGAAGGAAGGACAGGTGAGGGGGACTCCATAGCTCCTCCCACTTCAAATGGCAAACTGCAGCCCCTGCTCAGTGTCTATATTCACTACTTAGAAAAGAGGCTCTATGGGCAATACAGTGAATGCTGAGGTAACATTATTTCACTTTCTAAGGCTAACAGTCAGAGTGATTAAGCACTGGAATAAATTGTCTAGGGAGGATGTGGAATCTCCATCATTGGGGAATTTTAAGAGCAGGTTGGACAAAAACCTGTCAGGCATGGTCTAGATCAGGGATCTCAAACTCAAATGACCACGAGGGCCGCATGAGGACTAGTACATTACCCCGAGGGCCGCATCACTGACACCCGGCCCCTCACTGCCCTCGGCTCCACCCCCACTCCTTCCTTTCCATGAGGCTCTGCCCCTGCCCCGCCTTCTCCCACCCCTTCCCTGCCCCCATTCCAACCCAATCTTCACACCTGGGCTTTCCCCCCAGTCTCTCCTACTGTCTCCCACACAACTAATCCCCTAACAAATGCTCTCCTCAATCTCCCTGCTACTGCCCACCCTGTCACACACTTTCACCCCAAGGTTGTTACCTCTCTCCCTTGTATTACCTCCCCCACACATTGAGCCAACCCCCACCTTCAACCCAGACTCTCCCCTTCCTCTTCCCCCATCACACCAACCCCCACCTTAACACCCTGCTTCTCCTACATCCCCCCACAGAGTCATCATCAGCTCCCCATCACACCCCAACATGCCCCTCAACTGCCCCTTTCCCCCAAAAGTGCGCTACACACCCTTCCCTCCCCAGAGTGCAGGGGACAGTTTCTGGGCATTTGCACTGGCAAGGGGTGCAGCAGGCAGCAGCGACAAGCCACTCCACTCCCAGGGACCACACACAACAATCCCCAACACTGAAGTGCAGGGTGGAGACAGGGCCCAGGAGCCCCCAGGCATTACCTTTGCTCGGGGGCTGCTCCCACCACCCCAGGAGAGTGGAGAAAGCCAGGAGCTCCAAGGGGGAGGTGAGTGCAACAGGATTAGCGCCGGGAACCCTCTTCCTGCACCAGGCCATTTCTTTGCTTGGCAATTCTTTTTGGTCTGCTCCGACCACTTTAGCTGGAAGCATGGTGCGGGGCATTCTGGGATTAATAGTACTGCTGGCCGGGCAGGCCCTAAAGTCCCAGTGGAACACAGAGGGGTGCAAACTAGAACTCCCAGCACACCCTGGGAGAAGGAGGCCACATGTCTTGTGTTGCCGTGGGCACACCTCCAAATACCTCCCCCAAAGCTCCCATTGGCCACGATTCTCAGTTCCCGGCCAATGGGAGTTGTGGAGGGGGTGCCTTAAAGTGAGACTAACACAAAGAGCTTTGTGCTGCCTCTCCCCAGGGGCTGCAGGGATTTGATTCCTGCATGCTGGAGCCGCTCTAGATAAGTGCGGAGGAGGAGGAGGGCGATCAGTGCTGGGGGCTGCCAGGGGAGTATGGTGGGCCGCAGATAAGAGCCCTGCGGGCCGCATGTTCGACGCCCTGGTCTAGATAATACTTAGTCCTGCCTTGAGTGCAGGGGACTGGACTAGATCATAGAATATCAGGTTTGGAAGGGACCTCAGGAGGTCATCTAGTCCAACCCAATGTTTAAAGCAGGACTAACCCCAACTAAATCATCCCAGCCAGGGTTTTGTCGAGCCTGACCTTAAAAACCTCTAAAGAAGGAGATTCCACCACCTCCCTAGGTAACCCAGTCCAGTGCTTCACCACCCTCCTAGTGAAAAAGTTTTTCCTAATATCCAACCTAAACCTTTCCCACTGCAACTTGAGACTATTACTCCTTGTTCTGTTATCTGGTACCACTGAGAACAGTCTAGATCCATCTTTGGAACCCCCTTTCAGGTAGTTGAAAGCAGCTATCAAATCTCCCCTCAGTCTTCTTTTCTGTAGACTAAACAATCCCAGTTCTCTCAGCTTCTCCTCATAAGTCATGTGCTGCAGGCCCCTAATCATTTTTGTTGTCCTCTTCTGGACTCTTTCCAATTTTTCCACATCCTTTTTGTAGTGTGGCCCCCAAAACTGGACACTGTACTCCAGATGATGCCTCACCAATGTCGAATAGAGGGGAACGATCACGTCCCTCGATCTGCTGGCAATGCCCCTACTTATACAGCCCAAAATGCCGTTAGCCTTCTTGGCAACAAGGGCACACTGTTGACTCATATCCAGCTTCTCATCCACTGTAACCCCTAGGTCCTTTTCTGCAGAACTGCTGCCTAGCCATTCGGTCCCTAGTCTGTAGCAGCGCATGGGCAGGACTCTGCACTTGTCCTTGTTGAACCTCATCACATTTCTTTTGGCCCAATCCTCTAATTTGTCTAGGTCCTTCTGTATCCTATCCCTACCCTCCAGTGTATCTACCACTCCTCCCAGTTTAGTGTCATCTGCAAACTTGCTGAGGGTGCAGTCCACGCCATCCGCCAGATCATTGATAAAGATATTGAGTAGATGACCTCTCGTGGTCCCTTCCAGTCCTTTGATATTATGATTGATTGATGTTAGCACTTTATTGCCATTCAGAAACTTGTAACAAGTGTTGAAATAATAACCAGCTCTTAGATAGTGAACTAGCTGAATTGTTTTAATAAATTTCAGCTCCTTGCAGAAAGGCTAGAGAGGACATTAAACTTTACAGGTCTGAAACAATGCATAAGTATAGAAAAATGTCATCGCCATCGACAGTTTAATTATGAAGCTGAAGTTATTTCCAGGCCAGCCTATCAGATATTTACTATATTTCCAGAAAAAAACAAACCAAACCAAGAGCCAGCTTTGATGTGATTTCTCAAATATTTTCAGGAGTATTGGAGCAGGATGTGAACTCTGACAAATATCAAATACTTTCAGTGCCCTAAACTTATTTTTTCTTATTCTGCTTATTCACTTGCAAGCTCTTCTGGACTGAGAATTTCTTTGTTTTTTATCTTGCAGAGATATAAATGCATTGCCAGTGCTTAATTAATAATAATAGTAATGATTACTAATCATTATTAACAATAAGTGAAAGAAAATAGAAGGAAAAAAAATCAATTTTAATTTATGTAATCACTCCTCTGGAATAATCTTAATGCTTGACAAATGCTCAGGTAGAAGCAAAAATTCACGTGTTTCACAATGAGTTTAGTTGCAATGATTCTGCATTACAGAAAAAAGCTGTTACTTATCAGTGGGTGTGTTACTGAAAATGACATTGTTTCTGGATGAGCCAAATGTCTATGCACCCTGGACTAATGAAGATTTGCCCTGCAAGTGCCTGGGGAGAGAGCCAGAATATCTTTTCTGCTATTGAAATAAAGCAGCCCTCTTTTAAGACAGTTAGAAAAGTAGTTGTTCATTTCTCAAGTTGACCAGCACATGAGATCTTTTTCTTAAGTAGCTTTTTACATTTTTACTCCTTAGCTCTCACAGCTGTAGTTTGTCTAATTGCCAGCACTGTAATGTAGGCCAGGAAATCCTGATTCTCAATTAAAAGAGGGCTAGCACAGTGCACTGCATTTATAACAGAGACATGGCAATAAGTTGGCTATTGACTAAAGCCATAAAAAACCCCACACTTCCCAAACTCAGCTTCATAAGTTCGATACGGCTCCTTGGGTTCTAGAACACACAGAAATGTTAATTATAAAAGGAGACTTCTGGGCATCACTGATGTTTGGAAGCGGGAGTCTTGGTGGGCAGAGCTGGCAAGTGTAGAAATGAGGTAGAAAACCTAGGGGAAATTTTTCTTTCACAATAATTATTAGCCATTATGTAAACACATTTTAGGTAAACAAGCCCATCAAGAAGGCACAATGTTGAACAGAATTGGACAGGCAGTTCAGATAAAATAAAAACTGACCGGAATCTTCACTGGACATGAAAACCAAACCCAAATCTGCGTGTGTAAAAAAGAATTTTACTGCTACATTATGAATCATTCTACAGACTAGAAGGTTAGCACATATCAGAGCTGCCAAGATAATGCACTACAGTGTAAATACCCAAGCTATGTCTACACTTACAATAGTGCTGCTACTGCCGTGCCATTGAGAGTGGCTCCTGCCGAAGAAGCATTGTTCACACCAGCGCTTTTCATGGTTAACATTTTGTCATTCAGAGGGATGTTTTTTCACAACCCAAGCAACAAAAATTTTAAGGACGAAAGTGCAGTGTAGACAAAGCCCTACATATGGTCAAATAGATAGATAAGGTAGGTAATCTACTAGGTCCTTGCATTCCTAACATCTATAATAATGTGCTTATAGCCTGATTCGCTACTGCCTTTCAGCTTGTGAAGTCACTTACACCTGTGCAAAGTAGGTATAACATGCTATAAAATCAGACATGCAGCATTTTACCTACTTTGCACTCACTCAATGAAGGTATAAGTGTCTTCATGACCCTAAAGGCAGTTGAGAATCAAAGGAAGCTGAGTCCTTTGTCCCAATTACTTTGGGGATTGATCCGAGTTGGAAGTGGGGAAGCCATCTTCTCCTCTGACTGATAGCATTATCTTACGTTTGTCCCCCTCAGAGCATGAACACCCTTCCATATACTTAAACAAGTGGATGGGGAGGAAGCGGTAGATGTGGTATAGCTTGGCTTTAGTAAGACTTTCGATACTGTCTTGCATGACCTTCTCATAAACAAACTAGAGAAATGCAACCTAGATGGACCTACTATAAGGTGTGTGCATAATTGTTGGAAAACCATTCCCAGAAAGTAGTTATCAGTGGTTCATAGTCAAACTAGAAGAGCATATTAAATGAGTCCCACAGGGATCAGTTCTGGGTCTGGTTCTTTTCAATATTTTCATCAATGATTTAGATAATGGCATAGAGAGTACACCTGTAAAGTTTGCAGATGATATCAAGCTGGGAGGGCTTGCAAATGTTTGGAAAATAGGATTAAAATTCAAAATGATCTGGACAAACTGGAGAAATGGTCTGAAGTAAACAGGATGAACTTCAGTATGGACAAACGCAAAGTACTCCACTTAGGAAGGAACAATCAGTTGCACACATACAAAAGAGGAAATGACTGCCTAGGAAGGAGTACTGCAGAAAGGGATCTGGGGGCTATAGTGTATCACAAGCTAAATATGAGCGAACTGTGTAACACTGTTGCGAAAAAGCAAACATCATTCTGGGATATATTAGCAGGAGTGTTGTAAGCAAGGCACAAGATGTAATTCTACTACTCTACTCCATGCTGATTAGGTCTCAGCTGGAGTATTGTGTCCAGTTCTAGGTGACACATTTCAGGAAAGATGTGGACAAACTGGAGAAAGACCAGAGAAGAGCAACAAAGATGATTAAAGGTCTAGAAAAGATGACCTAGGAGGGATGATTGAAATAATTGGCTATGTTTAGTCTGGAGAAGAGAAGACTGAGAGGGGACATGATAACAGTTTTCAAGTACATAAAAGATTATTACAAGGAGGACAGAGAAAAATTGTTCTTCTTAACCTCTGAGGATAGGACAAGGGACTTAAATTTCAATAAGGGTGGTTTAGGTTGGACATTAGGAAAAACTTCCTAACAGTCAGAGTGGTTAAGCACTGGAATAAATTGGCAGAGTTCAGTGGGCAGGTCTCACCTCCCAGCTCTGAGAGCACTCTGGGTGGGTGGCGCGGTCCCAGTATCAGACGGACGAGCGGTGCGAAGGGCATGGCCCCAACCTCGGGCCTTGTATGCACCAGCCCCAGCCAGCCAGCTTTCCTAGCTTCTTGGCCAAACTGGGGAGGGAACTGGAAGCAGGCAGGAACGGGCCCCTGGGGGTGGGAGGTGGAGTGTGGGTGGGTCCACCTCAGGCTGTTTAGGAAGGCACAGCCTTCCCCTGCCTATGCTACCCAGAGCCCATGGGCCTAGAAGTCAGAAGCCTCTGCTGATTTCTTGAGATCCGTGTGAAGAAGTTATTAGTGTCAGAATCCAAGTTAGGAAGTAGAAGGCCCTTGTTCCCTGTGCCATGCTCAGTGTGCTAGAACATGTTGTCTGTTCCGCTGTTATCTTTGTGACCCGAGGTGACAGCCACCAGGAGGGAGCTCCCAGAGCCAACTTTAACATTGTGTTGCCATTCTTGCCCTGGCACTAAATATAACTGATTTCCTGCCCTCTGCAATCAGAGCTCCATGCAGCAGACTGAGCTAAGGATTTTGAGGAGAAGCAGCGAGACTTTTTTAGGAACATCCTCCAGCTAAACATTAACTCTGTGTGTGGGGGAGGGGGGACAGGGAAATGTAGGTTCCCCGCTGCCTTCTGATAAAGACCCTCCCCAGTGCTTGGTATCTGTGTTTTTGCAAGGGGAGGGGGAGTGTATGTTTGTTTTTATGTTTGGGGAGTGGGGAATAGAAACTTTTTTGAAAAGGAAAGCTAAGACTGTTCTTTAGATTTCTAGTACCTTGAAATCAAGGATCGAGAAGCTGTGGGGTTCAGGGGGCCCCTCTGTGATGGTGCCAGCAGTGGCCTTGAAGAGGTGATGGAAGCTCTACATGCTAACCTTCGTCACTGCACTAACCTGTGCTAGACAGCCACTGGTTGGTCTTTATAAAGCATTTTATTTTGTAGTTTTCACAGCTGTTGAAAAAGCAAAGGGAAGATTTATAATATGAGTTGCTAACTCTAGGCCAACTGGTTTGGCACAGAAAAGAACTATGTTTTTCAGAACAGCTTTTCAACATTCCACTGTTAGCTAAAATGTATGAAAATTACAGTTTTGAAATGACCAGATGTTTTTGCTGAGAAAGAAATAGATGACCTGAAAGGAGAAGATGAGGCCTGAACTCAGGCTTCCATGCTACAACTGTCTCAGCTAATGGATGACCTACTACCATCTAAAACTACTACATTTGTGTGATTAGTGCTGCTAAATTGCAACCACTGTATAATTATAATTTTCTCCTTCAGAATGATATCACTTGCACCGCATCACTATAAAAGGTGAAGGAAAGAAAAGGAGATTAACAGTATGGAATAGCTCACCTCAAAACAGAGGTTTTTCACATGAAATAGACGAATGCCTTCATCCGTTTTATTTCCAGCTTTTTTAATCAAGAAGCAGCAGCTAGTTGTAGCTTTGTCTGTTTTTATTTCCAGACTGAAAAGAGACTTGAATCTTTTCTGATTTCAGCTTCACCTTGTTCACCACAATAAGATAAATCAAATAAATACATTGGAGAATGATCAAGAGCACAGGAGATCTCCTTTTGACCACCCAGAGTGGCCCAATTGGAATAGCCTGTCTTTAGGAATCTGTGCTGACTGGATAGGTGCTTTGAAACTGTCCCTTTTGTTCTACCCAAAGGATACCAGTCAAGAAAAAGTAAGAATGGAGAGAGCTAACAAAGAGCTATCCTACCTATGGATTCTTATAGCTATAGATAACGTAGCAACTTTCTCTTCATGGCTGTGGCTGTAGGTGCCTTGCAACTCCCACTTCGGGAGAGAGTCCCTTCCCCATCCCCTTTCCCTCATAGGAGGGCAGCAAGGAGCTTTCACTAAGGGGGAGTCCTGGGAAGCCTAAATTGGTGGGGAAAATGGTTGAAATTATAGTTCTTGTTGTGCTGTGCAATCTTGTACTCCAGTAAAAAGGACTTGGTCTTATTGCCAAGTCCAGCTGGCTATCTCCATGCCTTGTCACCAAGGGTTCTTTGCATCATCACCCCAATCTGAACAATTACACTACATCTGACAACTAATACCACACTTGTGATTTGCTATTACTTGTATAGGGCCCAGTCCCGCAAAGTGCAGTGCCCATAATCTCATTGACTGCAACAGGATCTTGGGGCATTCAACACCTTGCTGGATCAGGCCCATAAAGCTGCTGCTTCTGAAAAAGTATCATTAGCCTGCTCTGCTCCTCTTCCCAGAAAGCATTCTGTGTCAGATACAGCAATTCCCTTCAACTTCCCCAAAAGACCTTACTGCACTGAGTTTATGTATTATCATAGGCTGCGACTGTGTGTAACCCTCTAGGGGGAGATGTGACAGATACTGCAACCCCATGCTCCCCACTGGGGAGAACTAACCCCATGCTCCCCACTGGGGAGAATTAACACAACTCCTCCAGGAACTAAAAACATTGGGTAATGATTAGGGCAAATCAGTCAGATGGTGAGTTACCACCAGGGGAGGCTCACATAAATTAGTTCGAACAAAGACAAACAGAAAAAGAAACGACTCTCGGATAAAGTAGCCTGAGTTTAAACTGACTCACAGCCTTCTTTCTGATTCAGCAAACAAACAGGGCCTGCTGTTCAAAGGGGGACCCCAAACTTTGCAAAAGGCTTAGAAGAATTTGACCTACTAGGGCCACATAAGACCAGTGGGTGACCTCTGTAATCTTTTAGTTTGCATATAAGTTCTTATTATGTTTATTAATATGCTTTCATAATAAATGTGCTGTTTCAGAACGAGCTGTGTGTGAATTTGTGACTGCAGACCATTATACTGTCCATAGCTTTTGAAGAAAAAGCAAAGCATAGATACTGATACTGTTCATGCAATCTGGCTTGCTGGGAATATCACAGCATGGGCTGGAAATTGTGTAACCTGGAAAAACCCCAATTAGGAGGGAGTGAGGTGCAGGTCTCTGTCCAAGAAAGGTGATGACTGGGAAATGGAAACCTTTAAGTAGGTGCCCTTGAGGGACAGTGGCGGGAGAATACAGGTGCAGTTGCCCTAAAACAATGACAATATGGTGGAAGCCATGGGATTGCAGAAGGTGTAGATTGTTATAAGTGCCGATAGCAGTAAAACAAGTATCATAGAGGGGAAAAGTACAGAAGAAAGTCTCGTGATCTTTTCAGGAAAGGAATAATGAAAACAGAGATGGGGAAAATTTGTTATGAAAAGCCAAAGAAAGGTCATGTCATGGCTCATAACACTATGCTCTGACCTAGTAGTCAGAGACACGGGTGGAGTCAGGGTCACAGGTAGGAGTCATGGCAAAGATCAAAGTGAGAATCAGAGAAAAGCCTCCCCCAGGCCAGGGTCAGGGTCAGACCCACACCAAGGATTAAGTCATAGTTGGAGTCAGAAGTCACTCCAGCAGTCAAAGATGGAATCAGCAGTGGCAGTAAGGACAAGGAAGCAGAAATGCGGAAGAAGGTGTGGTAGCAGGAACTGCAATTAGACATAGTAGTAAGAGCCAGGGACAAGCAAAGAAACAGGGAAGTGGTCTCAGGGATCTAGGCAGCAACAAGTCTAACAATTAATTACTGAGACAAGGGGTGGGACAGGAATAGGAAACGTTATACCTGGTTGTGTCTAATCAGCAGTCTGCTGCTTATCACCTGAACTGCTGAGTCAGTGGTGTAGCATTAGGTAGTGTGGCATTAGCTGCAGTTCCCTTATCTGATGCTGTGGTACAGAGGATAAGGCTCTTGCTTGATAGCCCCAGGGACCTAAGGTTACCAGATAGCAACTGTGGAAAAATGGGACAGCGGGTGGGAATAGGGGCCAGTATAAGAAAAAGTCCCCAAAACAGGACTGTCCCTTTAAAAACGGGATGGATGGTCACCTTCCATGGACCTGAGCTCAAGAGGTGTGGCACCTCACAGGTCAGCTGCTTGAATTATGCAGAGAAAGGCTGCTCAACACTGAGGAGCAGGCAAGAGTGCAGCTATTGACTTGCTGTATTGTGATGACCAAAAGAGGCATTATGGTCCAGGTTTCAGGAAACATCCAGCTCTTGCGGAAAATCTTGGAGCTGAAGGCTGGAAAGAAGCTGACAAAGGCATGTTTCATCCCATGTTTCGTCAGGATCAACTGCATCAATAACTATGGGCAGATTGACAGAGCAGGAAAAGCTGCATCTGGAAAGGGTCAGGGACAGAGTGTGTCTGAAACCCAGCAGCTTGCTAAGTGGGAGAAGCAGCATCAGTATGAGAGAAGAGAAGGAGAATCTGAGGTCAGGCCACTCGTGTTCTCTGGAGCCAACCTGTGAGATGGTGGGGCAAAGACAAAAATTTATCTATCAGTGGAGGGAGTTAAAGAATCTCTCTGGCCTGACCCCTCTGTCCATGCTTTACTCCTTCTTCACAGGGAGCAGCCCTGCCTCATTTCTCCCATTAGTCCAAGGAATTGCTGCATGAAATATTTCCAGGGCAAATGGGGAACCTCCACCCACGTTGGGGCAGACAACCCCTTGAGGGACAAAGGGACACCACAGATACTGCCTAGAAAGGGGAGTGGGAGGACTTGATCTCAAATTCATGCACGCAGGTTTTGGTGTAAAAAGGGGTGCGTGAGAGTTGTCTGTCCAAGGGGAGCACTAATCTGTGTGGAAGGGTTGGAAGGACTTGACCTGCTAGGGTTCATAAAACGCATAGGTGATCTCTGGTAAGCTTATTAGCATGTTTATAGGTTATTTCCTTGTTTTTAATGTTTTCTCTGTAAGGTTTTCACTTGAAGAATAAATGTGCTTGCTTAGAAAAAGCTGTGTGGCAACTTGTGATTGCAAGCAATGACTTTGTTCATAGCCTTTGAAGAAAAAGCAAAGCCCAGATATTGACCTGTTTAGGCAGTCTGGCTTCCTGGGAATATCACAGTGTGGCTGGAGACTATGCAGCCTGAAGGAACTCCAGTCAGGGGGGAGTAAGGCTTTGGTTTTCACCCATGAGAGCTGATGGCTGGGAGCTGGAAACTTTTAAGTGGGTGCCCTTGAGGAACTACAGAGGGAAAATACAGGTGCAGTTGCCCTGAAACTGTGACACAGACAAAAAGCTCTTTCAAGTCTGTTTAAAATTATGCATTCTCCACTTCGTGAGTTTGCTAAGCTCATTATAGAAGTGGAATGAAATTCCATAGCACATTTCATATTTTATTATTATTATTTTCTGTGCTTTTCTGAGGTAATAGAAAGTGATTTAGCCATCCATGATCCAAGAGTAAAAAGGTGTAGGAATCCTAGAAACCTGGACACCATAGCAATACAGTGACTACTAGTTTGGCTCCTCAGTCGCTCAAGTCCTTCCAAGGAAGGATTAAGAGGATTGCATTTTCCACATTTTGAGATGAATAGGCTGAGACAAGATCATTTTACTGCATTTCTGAGAGAGTTAGAATATTTGTGGAAAGCAGTAAAACGGGGCTGCTCCAGATTCTGACTTTCAGCTTTACAAAATTACCTACCTCAGGAGATTCACTAAACGAAATCACCCAGTTTCTCTCTGTTTGATCCTCTAGTTGTCCTCGATGACCTCGCAACTGTCTCAGTTTTTTTACATTATTCTACTGGAAACCACCCTGCTTCTCTCTTGTAAGCTATGTAAGAATGCAATCTTGGAACCTGTGAAAAACAGATCATATTAAAATGTGAGGGATATGTGAACTGTCTTGATCAAATAAGAAGCAGCTTTAAACCATAGTGGAAAATTTGAACTGAACCCCATTGTTTTGGGAAAATGCTTAGTTTTATTTGCCTTCAGTTTACCTGCCCCACTGTGATTCCTGGTTTGGGCCAGGAAAAGAAGGAACAAGAATCTTTTGTCACCAGAGTTCCAACTGGATTTCCAGAAATTTGGTTAAGTTCAGAAAAGCAACATTCAAAAGTTTGTGTGCTGACAGAACCAAACCATGAACTTTCACCAACTAACTCATGACTAATCTAAATGCATATTAGCACACACATCTTTCCTTATTAATGCCTATCACCTCCTAACTGAGGCACCTGAAGCACTTGACAAGCACTGAGGAACCCAACATTCCTGTTAAAGAGATGGTGTTATGCTTGTACTACAGATGAAGGAATGGAGGCCAAGAGAATGTGCTTTAATTTTGGGTGATCAACTGGAGGCACCTTCCACCTAGTTTTCAGAAATGCTGAGCTCCTACAAGTCCAGCTGAAGTCAGTGGGAACTGTAGGTGTTGAAATCTTGGAAAACTAGCCCCTAGACATCAAAAGATGGATCCTTAAAAGTGAGGCTACCAAAAATGTTGGCTTTGATGACTTTTCCAAGGTCATTTCTACCTTCTTAAACAGAATACATTTACAAGGACAATTTCAAGTAATGTATACCTTTATACTCATCCTTTGACCTGCAATTTTAAAGTTTTCAAAATATTAAATATTTAGGGTGAGATTTTCAGAAGTGTTTAGTGTTGGTCTCCATTCCTGCCCCTTTGAAGACAGCGGGAGCGACGTTAGCTAATGCTGAGTTCTTTTGGAAATCTGCCCTTAGGGTTTTGTTTTTTATGTCTGAGATCCAAGCTCTGAAGTTGCCAGTCTGAAGAAGGTTCTTGGCTACGCAGGCTGTTCCCTGTTTTGATTATTATCTGAACTAGGATTTTCTAGGATCAGAGTCACAATCTGGCCCCTGAAACTCACTCTTATTTATCTTTACCTGTGGGTTCTTTTCTGATTGGCTGAAGCATTTTAAAGGGTCTGTATGCCTGAAAGGCATTGCCTTGGCAGACAACTCTGTTCCAGGGTGTCTGCCACCCTTTCATTCTCTCCACCAAACACTAATTAGCAGCGGGGCAAAATAGACCCCCCGTTGAAAACAAGAAGATTCCAGATAGTATCCATAGCCCTCAGCCCTCTCTGTCAAGAGGTGCCAGACACCTATACCAGGCAATTAGTTTTTATAGCTGGCCCACAGTTCTTCTCACAGCTGTCTTGCTCTCCTTCTTGAGTCCATGCCTGGGAGTCACTCCAACCCTAGAAATGCAGGAATAGTGGTGAGTTAACACAGCTGAAGCTGTGTTTCTGCTGTATGCAACCACAGTAGCATCCTAGATTATTAATCTTCTACCATTTATAGTTCTGAAAAAGTCAGAAAAATTTGTTTGAGAACTAGGTTAAAAAATAGTCCACTGCCAGGTTGACACTATATTTACCCAGATGTATCCAAGACCACTTTTGTGCTTTAGTCATGCTCCTTTGAAATATACCAGTATAAAAAGATGGAAATTTCTTTTAAATACAGTGATGGGAATGATGCCACTGAAAGGCAATACATAGATAACAATGATCAAATGTAATAATTTGAAAATACAAAGCGCCTCTAAATAAACCAAGTCTGTTAGCATTCACCGCATACACCAGTGTCAGAATTCATAATTAAAGATCATAAATGTTTTTTCAGTGTAGTCAAAGTAACAAAGTACATATAAACCAAAAATCTGAAGACAAAATGTGTCAGGTGCAATTCATTATTGTGCAGAATTTTGGAAATTAAGACTGTGTACACTGGTTACCCATAAATATGAAAACAATCTTTTTCTACTGTCTGAGATCAATCTTAAGGCTGAATTTTAGATAGATTAATCCTCAAATATCTGAAAAATATTTAGATGATGTCACACTTTTTACATTTAGATATTTTCTTTAAGGACGTAATAAATGAAAGAGAAAGTGAATCAAGTCATTATGTTGATCCATTTGCATTAATGGTTTTCAAAACTGCAGCTGGCACTAAAACATTTTGCAAATTATAATTAAATACACTTATAGAAAAGGTAGTCTATTGTCTTGCGGATGTGGAAGTTGAAATTTCAGTAACACTGTTGTAGCATACAAATTAATACAAACTGAGAACTTTACTAGGGCAGTAAGATTGTCACATTATAAATATACATACTTATAAGTTAGACTATATATAGAAATCTAGTAAGATGTGCCATCATCTAAATTTGTGTCATATAGTCTTTGGAATAGCCCAATGTGAAATTCAGCTCTAAGCTTGATCTCAGCCAGTAGAAAAGATTTTTATACTTATGGGTAGCCGGTTTTCATTTCCAAAGTTCTGCCAAGTAATAAATTACACCCGCCAGTTAGGATTGTCTTGCTGTATCACAAAACTCAGCTTGCTCTTCTGAATCCCTTCACTGTCTTCCCCGGAAGGGGGACAGAGAGTGCTAAATGGGAGTGCCTTGACCTGAGAAGGCCACAGCGACCCTGCCCTATCCCATGAGTATAAGGCTCATCAGCAAAATTCCAGTCAGGTCTTTTATTTCTGGGCACCATGTCTTTTAACCAACTGGCAACTGGCTGCAAGTTGCTATGAACTAACATTCCCACCAAGTAGTACTACTAATTACTAAAATCTATTCCTTCTTAACCTGATCGTGCCTCCAGGATGGTGAGAGGAAAGAACCCCTTAGGCCTCTTTCAATTTGGCCTTAACTGGAAGAAAAAATTCCTTCTTGACATCCAAAACGGGCGATCGGTCAGACCCCTGGTGTCTGCAAAACACAGCTCCTAAACAACATATAGGGGGCTCCTGGTATTGTATTCATAGCAAAACCTGAGAACATTTCCTTAAGTATCAGACCATGACTAGAATCCCTATTGCTTAGTTTAATAGCCAGTGCATAACGCACACCCCAGAGCGTCTCTTATCCAGCTTACTGACTCGCTCTAAATCATAGTGGCCGCACCTGAAAAAAAGGTGGCTAATAATGATGTGCTAAGAAACCTTAGACAAAAGCCAGAATTTAAAATCAGGGTACTTTTAAAATGACCTGTATTTCAAAACTGTTTGACAGTTCTTCAAACGTTCCTTCCCAGTAAATCTGGCAATTTTGAGGCCAAACTAATTCTTCAAGTCAGTGTTATGGGGAAGCAAAAGCAGGATTTTATAGTGGAGGTTGGCTTCAGCCCTAATATAGATAGAAAGAAATTAAGAGAGAGAGAGTGGAGCGTGTGTATGCATACAAGCACATACACACAAATATTCACTGCTTTAGGGAATTCATAATATATAATAATTTCCCTTGTGAACTGCTACAAAGTTATTGTAGCCTTAAAGCTGATAGACCCCACAGTAATGGTATTTCCTGACATTTTAAAATGTGAAAAGGTCAACAAAAACAGTACGTATGGAAACAATCTCTTGTCATTATATTATGTAGCATGAATTAAACAACCATTTTCTCTTCTGTCATTCAAGGGAAAACATCTAAATGGAAATCACTGAAACAGCCAGCAAGACATTAATTTAAGAAATGTTCCACAAATCCATTCTATTCTGCTTTGTTTAAATCTACTGCTTTTGCACCTTCTCCTTGCTAAGGGGGTTGTGAAATTAACCAACATAACCCTGTGGCACAAATACGAAGCTATCCAGGGAATATCTTTCTCCATATTTGATTATAATGGCAAAAGTTATATTTTCCTCATGCTTCTTTGACCAATACTGACACACTTGTCTGCAGCGTAATGAGATTTGTTGTTTTTTATACGTGTGCTAGAACACACAGATTTCACTGTCCAAAGTCTAGGCCACCGAGCTCAGACTCGCAAAGATATTTGGACACTTAACTCTCACTGATTTCAGTGGGAGTTAGGCACTTAAGTACCTTTGTGAATCTGGACTCCCCATCACACAATATAACTTCTCACTGTATGTGGAACCAGGTTGTGCCACAGCGGGTCCTAAATATGGTTCACATCCACACATGACATATTAAGACAGTTCATTACTGTGGTGACTAATCGTGTCTAGACCTTGCCAGTGAGCTGGATCCGAGACTGATTACAGTTCTACATCCAGGTCCCATGCACAGCTATTTTGCAATGTAGCTATGACCCTCTAACCATTTGAGACAGCTTGCCATTCCTGACACTCTTTGTGTTGTAGGACAGCACAAAGCATGTGGATGCAGTCAATGTAAATACGATCCAGGCGCTCTATCCCCACCACACAAACATTCCCACAGGGCTTTGTGGGATATCTAACCAGGAAGTGGCAGGCCTGTTTAAACATCTAGCACCTCATATTGCATGTGAACATGTCCACTTCTGCCAGAGAGCTACCAATCTGAAATGGTGAAGTCACAGTTGAGTGTCTGGCCTGACAGACAATTCTGAATCCTGCTTGCAATTTGGAGCAAGGAGAGCATCCAGGATGACCTGGATTCACTTAAAGGAATTTGAAGATCTACACCAAACTTTGTTGGCAGGGACATCACCTTAATGCGCTGAAGATCCACTATCACTAGGCAAAAGACACCAGTCACAAGGCCCGATCCTTAGGAAGAAAGTAGATTACCACACCTGCCACTGCAGTGGAGAGCTATGTACTGGACCACTATGAGATATGGCTGGGGAGAAGAATGAGGAGACCTCGTGCCTGTTGCAAGGGTGGTACTGGTTCTTTGGTACAGAACTGTGTTTAAATAGCATGTGATCAGTTGAAAGGACAGAGCCTGGAGTAACAAGGCTCGGTCAGGGAGAGTGCCAGTCCGTGAAGATGCTTCAGTCTATATCAGGGGTCTCCAAAATACGGCCCGGAGGTCGGATCTGGCCCGCAGTGTTGATTTGTCCACCCCCTGCCCCCCCAGCTAGGGTGAACAGACAGCAAGTGTAAAAAACTGGGACAGGCAATGGGGAGAGGAGGGGGATAATAGGAGCCTATATAGGAAAAAGCCCCCAAAATCAGGCCTGTCCCTACAAAATCAGGATATCTGGACACTCTACCCCCAGCTGAGCAGACACATGGAGAAGCCGTTGCTATCCCCTCTCGCGAGCTGCTGCCGGCGGCCCCATGTGTGGAGGGGCGAGTGCCCCCACAGTGAGGCTGGAGGAGCAAACTGGGGGGAGGGAGGGGGCGCGGCAGCAGCCCATGAAGCCCCTTCAAACTTTCTGAGACAAGGGCCATATTAGATTTTTGGAGACCCCTGCTCTATACCATTAATATACTAGAACAACTGGCTTCTGGTGAGGATGGAAGTTTGCTGACATCCTCCACTCTGCCACACCAAATCCACTGGAATACAGCAAGCCCACTGGCTGCTGCATTTCCCCAGAAGCTGCTATTCGTCAAAATTTTAAAAGGACAAATAAAGTGACTCAATGAATCCTTGACACTAGTTGTGCTGAGATGCCAGGTTTATAGACAACTGATCTTCCGATCCCTGGGCTTACAGAAGCTCACCAGTCTTGCTGAGCAGACTTCTTTTAAATGTGGATCCTTCTTCAACCTTCATCAGAGGGGTAGTCGTGTTAGTCTGGAACTGCAAAAGTGACAAAGAGTCCTGTGGCACCTTATAGACTAACTATGCTCCTAAACATCTGTTAGTCTATAAGATGCTACAAGACTCTTCTTCGCTTCTTCAACCTTTTAATCTAATTTTGGGCAGGTGTGACAGCAGTTTGTTGAGACTCACTGCTTTCAGTGCCTGCATAGGGTAAAGGGCTATTCTTGCCCTGCACCTGGAGTCGGGGGGTGAGACCATACTTTGCTAAGAGACCCACACTGGCCCTGCATCGTTGCCTCTTCTGACCCTAGACAGTCCCTCTGGCTGGCTGATAGAGATCTGGTGCTGAACCCAGTGCTGCTGCACATGGTGACTGCAGAGGCCCCTCTACCAGCCCATCCTGTGGTTCCATTATGTTGCATTAGCTGCCACAGCCCCTCCACTCTGGGTGAATTCTGCCTCAGGCATGTAGAGCATTCCAGCACATATCTGGCATTAGTTACTTTTACTGCTTTAATAATCAGCTATACAGCAGCATGCCAATAGCATGTGTGCTCAGGTGGTGAAACTTCCCACTGTTCACCAGACCTTGCCCTAGCATGGGGATCTTTTATCACCAAGGTGCAGGTTGTGTGCTTTCTGTAGCCTAGCGCACATTATAGTGGATGGCAGAATGCCTGCAGAATAATAGCTTTGCGCATAAGCTGCTAGTAGCCTCTCAAACACATTTGGTATGCTGCTTTTTGGAGACAGAACTGGGTCAACTCCAGGAAGTCCCGTTGCAATCATTTTTCCAGGAGTTAATATGGTAGGAAAAATATAGCTAAGAAGTCAAACTCTCTCTTCTTTTGCTTAATAAAATAAATATTTTTTTAACCTATATTGTTTCTGGCATCACTTTCGTCCCAGCCTCTTACTACAGTTTACTTCGAAATTCTTTGCTGTGTGTTGGCAGGGCACCCATGATCGATAGCATGACCTTGTAACACAGTGCACCAATGGCATCCTGTATAATGCACTGTAAAGTTGAGCTGTTATTGGAAGTGAAGCTGCATAAATAAACACTCTTACCTTAATGTGAAGTAAAACAGTCTGAGTTACAAATTTGCAGCATTGGTGTAGTAGATGTTAACCTGAAATGGGTGGAACTAGCTACCAGAACAGCAAAAAAATCAGAGATACACACTGATTTTAGTTTGTATTTTTCTTGATATGCAGCTGGCATCCAATACTTTGTTACCTTTGCTTACAAAAAACAGGGCTCAGTGTTGCCAGCCTTCCTCAGGTGGAAGGGCCAAATGACAGACATAGGCGGCTGACTATGCCTAAAACTGCCCCTACTGCTTCTGCTCTTCCACTTGAAGCCCAATCTGTTGCACCTGTGCTATTGCAGCCTCTGGGCCTGTCTATCCTGGGGATATTTGTAATGATTTAGCTATGTTTGTGCAGAGTTCCAGCACAGATGCCTTGCACTAGTAAAATATGGAGCATGCATCATTGCTGCTTACTCTAGTTTGAAACCAGAGTAAGCAACACCAATATTAGTCATTTTTTGCATGGTTAAGGAGGCAGTGTGGCATGGAGGCTAGAACTCAGGGCAGCTGGGTTATATTTCCTTCTCTGTCATTGGATTGATGGTGATGTTGGGCAAGTCACTTCAGCCCCCCTGTGCCTCGGTTTCCCCATTACCTCGACTGTGGGGTCTGAGAGCTTGTTTGTGAGCTACAGCTAAAAAGCACTCTGTAAGAGTGGGTATTATCTACTTTAGGGGCTTGCACCAGTGCAGCCACTTTGGTATCACTGCTTGGATGCAAAAAAGCCATGTAGACAAGCCATAGACATATCTATACCCAGTTGGGCAAAACCCTGGCCCCACTGAAGTCAATAGCAAACCTCCTGTTCACTTCAGCGGGAGTCAGGATTTCACCAGAGTCAAAGTGGAAGGTTAATGGCTACATTAACCTGCTGTGATCTGAGATCAATTCTGCAGCAGGTATATAATACCATGGGCAAGCAGGTGCCCATAGAGAGCACAGAGTAGGTGGAAGGTGGGTATGGAGGAAGGACAATGTGTGAGTTCTGCAACCCAAAATAAAGATAAGTTTGAACTTTATTTAGCTGTGCCGAGCCTTTCTGAGAGCAGGGCTTTTAACCAGTTGTGGTGGCATCTCTATTTTGCTTACTTATGTAACCCTTCTGCCAGGCCGAGTTAATAGCAGCAAGGGCCGGGTTCAGTACATAGGGGTTCCCTCTCAACAACGCAATGCAAAACTGGCTCGAGCCCCCACCCAGTGACCTGGGAAAATCCTACACACACCCCTGGGCGCCTCAAAGAGGCAATACTTCCCCTCTTGTAAGCACAGATCGGTGTATCAGAAAATCTTTAACAAGATGAGGTAAATGACATCATCAAATCAGGAAAAACACCACAACTAGGGTCATAAACCAACCCATGAGCAAAACACCACTCCAGCAAATTGGGCTGTGTCCCCTCCTTTAGGTTCGTGAGTCCAGCAATCCAAAAATCACCCAAAGTCCAACAGCCCAAAAGTCTCTGGAGTCCAGCAACCTAAAAATCACACAATAGTCCCAAAAGTCCAACAGCCCAAGAGTCTCTGTTCCTGGTCAGTGCAGAGTTCAAAAGTTAATCTGCAGAGTCTTACCTCCCAGCCTGGGTGGAAATGGAGGGCAGGTTAAGGAGCACCTTACATGGTCCGAGGCTGACTGCTCTGCCTCTCCATGGGGTTTTGCTGCAGCCCTCACCGCAAGCCACTCTGCTCTGTCGGATGTCCCACAAACTGCTCTGCTCTGCCAGCCACTCTGTCAGCAGCTCGACTCCGCTCTACCGGTCACTCTGCTAGCCGCTCTGCCAGCCGACACACGAACTGCTCTGCTGCAACAGCCACTCTGCCAGCAGCTCGACTCCACTCTATCAGCTGTCACACAAACCGCTCTGCTTCACCAGTCGCTCCGCTAGCCGCTCTGCCAGCCGACACACGAACTGCTCTGCTGCGCCAGTTACTCTACTCCGCTCTACCAGCTGTCACACGAACTGCTCTGCTTCACCAGTTGCTCTACTAGCCGTCCTGCCAGCTGACACACAAACTGCTCTGCTCCACAATATTCTCAGCCCCCGCCCCACTTAAGACAGTGCTCAGTGATTTTTTAGCTCTTAGTAGATTTCAGCTCTTAAGTGAATTCAGCTTACAGTAGGGGAGCCTTAGTGCAGGTGCACCACTGGGCCCAAAGTGATTTCAGCTTAGCAGCCTGAAACTAGGCTCCTACTAGAAGCAAAATTTAGCTTTGATATTCCACAGTGGAGAGAGGCAGGGTACAATAAGCCTGTGGGGCCCTCAGATAAGGCCCTCCCCAAAAGGTATAGATACCTGTCTACAGCCTCTCTCAAATTCACTGGGTTTTGAAACCCCTGTCCCTTGCCCAGTGAATGCTACCTAGATGATGGTGAGTCCCTCCATCATAACAAACAAGTACATGTCCACATTCCTCAATTAACGTAATCAGGGTAACAACACTTTAGCATTTCTGCCCCAGTAACGGAGAAACTGGGGATCCCACAGGCATGGTGGGTGTGCCTATGCAAATGAGAGCAGCTCCTGAAGCTCTTTTCCACAATTCACCACAATTCACCACCAGATGTCAGGGTAGAGCTCATCCTGACACTGCTTACACTTAAAATGTCCTGTAAGGCTATAAGGCAGGGGTGGGCAAACTTTTTGGCCCGAGGACCACACCAGGGTTGCAAAACTGTATAGTGGGCTGGATAGGGAAGGCTGTGCCTTCCCAAACAGCCTGCCTCTGCCTCCTCCCACTTCCTGCCCCCTGACTGCCCCCTTCAAAATCTCCCACCCATCCAACCGCCCTTGATCCATGTCCCCTGACCACCTCTGCCCCTAACTGCCCTCCGGGACTCCACCCCCATCTAACCCCCCTGCTCCCTGACCCCTATTTACATCCCTTCCCCTTGATAGCCCCCACTGGGACTTCCACATCTATTCAACCCTCCTGTTCCCCTTCCCCTGACTCTCACCCCAAACCTCCATCCCATCCAACCGCCCCTATCCCATGACTGCCCTCTGTGACCCCCTGCCTCTTATCCAACTCCTGCCCCACCCCCATACCATGCTGCTCAGAGCAGCAGGAGCTCACAGCCCTGCTGCCTGGCAGAAACAGTGGGCCAGAGCACTGGTAGCATGTTGCAGGGCAAGGGGGACAGTGGGGGAGGGGCCAGGGGGAGGCTCCCCAGCTGGGAGCTCAGGGGCCAGGCAGGATGGTATTGTGGGCCATAGTTTGCCCACCTCTGCTATAAGGCATCTATTAACTAGCATGCACATATTTAAAATTTGCACTCCTCCATACATTACACTGGTCTACAATTTTTTAGAAGTCGTCTGCTTCAGAGATAAAATGTGATATTTATTATGTATTTTGATGTGCTGAATTCAAATATGACAATTAAAACAACTGATTGGCTATTGTTTCTAAGATATTTAAGTTTTCACATTTTATGTCTATGTATATTGTGTAGATAGTAGAGTTTTAATCATAAATTGTAAACCTAGGTCTTTTCATGTGTTTATGGTTGCTTTACATGATAACATTTCACCTGTCCTGTTTATGTAACACTTTAAAAATCAGCAAAAGGGTTATATAAATAAAATGTATTATGACACAAAAGGTAAAAAACTATTATGGACATATTTTAGTCCTATTCAGTGTCTACTCGGCACTTCTTGGCTTGTCTCTTGTATTCATTAAATGGAGCATCTCTTGTCACTGGCCAGCAATAGTGTGCAAGCATTGATGGTCTCCATTTGCCCTGATAGCATTTCTCCATTGTTGCAATGTCCTGGTGAAATCGCTCGCCGTGCTCGTCGCTCACTGCTCCGCAGTTCGGTGGAAAAAAATCTAGATGAGAGTGCAAAAAATGTATCTTTAGTGACATGTTGCAACCAAGGCTTTTGTATGCCTTGAGGAGGTTTTCCACCAACAACCTGTAGTTGTCTGCCTTGTTTCCGAGAAAATGTATTGCCACTGACTGGAAGGCTTTCCATGCCGTCTTTTCCTTGCCACGCAGTGCATGGTCAAATGCATCATCTCAAAGAAGTTCACGAATCTGAGGACCAACAAAGACACCTGCCTTTATCTTAGCTTCACTTAACCTTGGAAATTTTCCATGGAGGTACTTGAAAGCTGCTTGTGTTTTGTCAATGGCCTTCACAAAGTTCTTCATCAGACCCAGCTTCATGTGTAAGGGTGGTAACAAAATCTTCCTTGATTCAACAAGTGGTGGATGCTGAACACTTTTCCTTCCAGGCTCCAATGACTGTCGGAGTGGCCAATCTTTCTTGATGTAGTGGGAATCTCTTGCACCACTATCCCATTCGCAGAGAAAACAGCAGTACTTTGTGTATCCAGTCTGCAGACCAAGCAAGAGAGCAACAACCTTCAAATCGCCACAAAGCTGCCACTGATGTTGTTCATAGTTTATGCACCTCAAAAGTTGTTTCATGTTGTCATAGGTTTCCTTCATATGGACTGCATGACCAACTGGAATTGATGGCAAAACATTGCCATTATGCAGCAAAACAGCTTCAAGACTCGTCTTCGATGAATCAATGAAGAGTCTCCACTCATCTGGATCGTGAACGATGTTGAGGGCTGCCATCACACCATCGATGTTGTTGCAGGCTACAAGATCACCTTCCATGAAGAAGAATGGGACAAGATCCTTTTGACGGTCACGGAACATGGAAACCCTAACATCACCTGCCAGGAGATTCCACCGCTGTAGTCTGGAGCCCAACAGCTCTGCCTTACTCTTGGGTAGTTCCAAATCCCTGACAAGGTCATTCAGTTCAGCTTGTGTTATCAGGTGTGGTTCAGAGGAGGAGGATGGGAGAAAATGTGGGTCCTGTGACATTGATGGTTCAGGACCAGAAGTTTCATCCTCTTCCTCTTCCTCGTCTGACTCAAGTGAGAATGATTCTGGTGCATCAGGAACCAGCAGTCCTTCTCCGTGGGGTACTGGGCGTATAGCTGATGGAATGTTTGGATAATGCACAGTCCACTTTTTCTTCTTTGACACACCTTTCCCAACTGGAGGCACCACGCAGAAGTAACAATTGCTGGTATGATCTGTTGGCTCTCTCCAAATCATTGGCACTGCAAGAGGCATAGATTTCCTTTTCCTGTTCAACCACTGGTGAAGATTTGTTGCACAAGTGTTGCAGCATATGTGTGGGGCCCACCTCTTGTCCTGATCTCCAATTTTGCAGCCAAAATAAAGGTGATAGGCTTTCTTAACCACAGTGGTTATACTGCGCTTTTGTGATGCAAAAGTCACTTCACCACAAACATAGCAGAAGTTATCTGCACTGTTCACACAAGTACGAGGCATCTCTGCTCACTTTGGCTAAACAGAAATGTGTCCCTTTGCAAAATCAAACACTGACAAATAAGAGAGCATGACACTGTATGATTTCTAGAGCTGATATAGGGCAATTTGTTCAGCAGAGTGATGTAAGCTTCGTTATGATTGCATCATCCATGACTTCTAGGAATAACATGATGCAATTCATATCATGTGTGACGCAATACCAGCTTCAGATTGCATCATTCATTGTTTTGCCTAAAAAGCAAGTACTGTCCAAACCCAGTCATAGATTTATCCATAGATCCAGTCAAAGATGTATTTTAGTCATTTCTGGTTTAAATGGAGATCCCTTCCCTTTATAACTCACTTATCCTCCACCATTCCCATGTCAAGGGTCGTATATACTGACCCAATAGCATATCTTGAAAACTAGAGCCAATCAACAATTTTAAGCATCATTTTCGTTCTCAGTGACCCAGAATTAGTAAAGTTTGACTACATTTATTTCAGAAGCATTTTGACTGTAGAGCAGTGTTATCAGTTAACACCTCTCCCTCCCCTGTGCCTCCATCAGACATATGTTGAAGGTTGAACAGTTTCAGTGCTCTTTGGAAAGCGTACTGGGTGAATTTCATACACAGCAGCCCTGTAGCTTGGAACTACTATCACATGAGAGAGAGAACAATCATTATACTTATGTATCTAAAACGAGTCACTCCTCTCACAATGGACACCAATTAATTAACTAACAAATTATTCCATAGTGTAGTTTTTAGGTGACTATCAAATTCTCCTATTTAATTGGTCATCAGTCATGTAAAATGCTTTGTTTCATTAAGCTAATTTTGGTAGTGGCTGTTTTGTTTTGTTTTTAGTTTATTCATTTATTGGCATTTTAAGTAAAATATTTATAGTAGAATTTTCATTCACATGCATTGCTTTTTGCACAGAAAATACTGAAATAGTTTCTCAGGAATGTTTGTTCCTTGCTTAACAGGTTGCAGTGTCTGCAATAGACAAGCCACATAAATGCTGTATGCTCCACAAAATAAGTCAAAAACAAAAAATAAAAGAGACCATAATGAAGAATTTAGAGCCAAAGGATAGCAAATAAAGCTGCTTTTTCCTTCCTCCCTCTACTTCGAGGCTGTCTTTGCAATATGGATTTCATTAATGGCTCAAAGACAACATTGCAGAATTACAAGTTTAAGATGTTATTGGAAAAGTCACCTCATGAGTCTTTTTTAAAAGATGTTTTTAAAAAACTATCTTTTAAAAGCTATTAGGAATTAGCTGGAAAGTGTGTATGCACATGCTTAGGGCAAATGGCAACACAGCCATTCTGTGGCGCTTTTCCCTGATTCAGGGGAAAAGATACAAAAATATAATACATAAGCAGGAATTCAGCAGCTGTCGAGTTTGCTCCATCTGTTCTTAAGTCTGTTAGATTGACCCTGCTCCAGAACCCTGACAATCTCTGTGTTTCTACAGAACAATGAGGCCTGGATCCTTACTGAGACCTTTAAGCACCTATATCAATGTTTATTAATAATAATACTGGTACTAAAAATGTAGATTCACAAATGTGATTATTTCCTAACACCAAATCAGATCAGCACATTCGATTACATGAAAAGTGTGTCCAGTATTGTCAGAAGGAGTCATGTACCTAGATATTATTACATTATTAATCCATACCTTTTTCAAGAGGAAATCAGTGGATTTCAAGAAAAGCAGGATGAAGCTGCCAACTAAGTTAATTAGTAAATGAACAAAAATTCAGATATGTCAATAACACCAGGGGAGGGAGGAAAGAAGATACATTTTAGTTCTGAAACAAGCAATAATAAACTTCAACTTAGACTTGCAGACAGACAGTATGTGAAATGCCATTGCACTCACAGGACTTATGCATTTACAGACCACGCTTGAGAAGGCCATGCTCCCTATAGTGATATCAAATCCAGAAAACAAAGCACTGCAGTATCCATGCATGAGTTTTTCTTGCTGAGCTATGAACAGCCGCCTCTGTAGGATATCTGTCAACTAAAGAAAACACAAAACACTTACAATCCGTTTGAGTGGAGAATGGGTGCATTACCATACTAAAATCTCTGTTGGCCTTATATTCATTTTGCTAAATTTTTAAAAGTGCACTTTTGTGCTTGTGCAAACTCCAGTGCACGCATGCTAATCGGGTTTCATGTTCCAGGCAGGTATGTGCATGTGCCATCCCTGACTTGCATACATGTGCTTTTAAAACCTATAGCCCTGTAATTTCAGATTACTTCAGTGTTCCAGTGTGGTTCCAGTATAGTGGCAATTCTTTTTGCTCTCTGCTGTATAAATTATCATTATCATAGGGGAATACAGCTCCATCTTCATGGCATGAAGCCTCTAACAGAATCATCCTTCTATCCGTAAATATTAACATCATTTGTAGCCCTGCTTAATTCTTCTAAAACAAATCAAAACCAGAATCAGCCTGTGTTGTGGGGGAACTGTCCATGGGGCTTCTGAAGCAAAGCATGATGTTCGGTGCGTTCACTGGAATGAGCAGACTCAGAACGCTCTTGTAGATCACTGCTATTTCATGGGAATGCCACTGCCAGAGTTCTGGGAATAACCCAAATGCTTTGCATGTACTTGTGATTGCACTGAGCTCTGTGTGAACACCACCACATTCCCCAGTTTGAAAGCACCACCACACCAGCCACCACAGCCAAAATAGCACCCCCTTGCAGGCAGGTATGCAGCAGTCACTCCAAGTGAGAGGCCAGGAGGACATCAGAGGAGGGAAATAAATTGGCAAATGGTTAACAGCTCCAGATAGGGCAATTCTTGAGCTGTATAACTTCATCTTGCATATGCTTTGCTGAATGGCCAGAGCAGTTGTCTTCAATTATGGCTAGATCCAAAGACAGAAAGAGAGTAATGAGCGCTAGATGCTGCCCTGCCAGCTCCTGGAAGATTATATGTTTATTCATTTAGTTAGTTACCAGAACGGCAATCTAGACTTTGTATATGTCTGTGCGTGATGCAAGTGTACAAGCTAATCTACATCCAGCATGGTAGTTAGCTGCTGTGGTGAGCAGTGATACTCTTGTTTATTATAAATAATACCCTCCTGAACAGACTCCAGGAATCCGTCATACACACTGACGCACTCTTATTTTCCTAAATAGTGTCATATCATGTAACTTGCAGCTTATTATTATTTGTACAGCACCCAAAGGCATGCTAGGCACTTTCCAGAGAAAATGGAGAGGTATGGACCCTGCCCCAAAGAGCTCTAATAGTCTAATTTTAAATGTGATGCAATAGGTAGAGGGAAATCAACAGGAAGAAGGGGTTGAGGTGAAGAATTACATGGGTTATGGCACTAAAAAGCAAGAATGTTACCTCATGGGAGAATGTTAACTCATCTATGCCTTCTGCATTTCCTGTCTTAAGTATTGCAACCACCTCCTCTCTCATATCTCCCAACACCTGCATTATCCCCTCAAGCCGTACAAAATGTAGCCGTAGAAATATCATTTTCCTGGTCCGTCAATCTGACGATGGCACCCCCTGCCTTTGATTTCCACCATGGCTCTCCCTTCTATACTGCAATTTCAATTTCTTGTCCTCTCCTTAATAACTCTGCCCCACCCTACTTATCCAGCCTCATTTCTTATTACATCACCCCCAATCCCTGGCTGCTTTTTCCACAGCCATCATCACATTGTCTTCCCTGCCTCCTGCCCCTCCCAAGGGATGCTCTTCCTGAGATGGCTTGCAAGGCCAACCCACTTCCCTACTGAAAACCCACTTTCATGGAGATTCCTAACATTCAAAGCCAGAAGAGACCACTGTAATAATCTAGTCTGAGCTTCTCTATTACACAGGCCATAGAGCTCCCCAAGAATAATTTCTAGAGCAGATCTTTTACAAACATCCAGTCTTGATTTAAAAATTGGCAGTGATGGAGAATCCACTATGACCCTTGGCAAATTGTTTAAAAATCTAAATCTAGAGTCACACTTAGCAATATGGATACTCAGCCCAGCGAATGTTATCACACCCAACAACACCAGCTTCCTGCTGGTATTTCCCCCCTTTATTGTATCATGTCTCGCTTAAGTTTGTAAGTTGTTCGTGACTGGGACTGTGTTCTCTTATTTGTATTCTGAGGCACCTCGCAAACTTTGGGGGTGGGTGTAAAATAATAAAGAAATTAATTATAAGGACAATGTTAATCACTGAAAATAAATGCACATTATATGTTAGCAGACTAACATCCATTTTAACAGTTTATAATACCAATCAAGGATTACTAAGGAACAAATTAAATATCTGCAATAGTTGTAATATTACTTACTGGGAGACAGGTTCTGAACTGACCCTGTTACAGGTCAGACTCTTGGCTTTTTCAACACATAACAGATCAGTAATGGCCTTGCAAATGGTATTGTTTCTTAGAACTTCTAAATGGCCTTTTATAACTTTCTCCACGACACACTAAAATGCTAACCTACAGAGATGAGAGACATTCAAGGAAGTGAAGAAATAACTGGTTAAAAGCAAAGATATGTAGTTTCAGCCTCAGACCTCTGCAATTTTAATCTTTTATACCTGCCTTTGATCAAAAGATTAGTCGTTAGTGTGAAGAATTAAATGTACTAATCTGGGGAGAAGAGTGAGCGGGACAGGCTGAAGCAAATACAACTCTATGGAATTTGTATCTGGCTCTACAACAAATGTGCTGATGCTGTAAACAGCACTGCAAACTGTGAACATCAAATCCAGATCTTGTAATGCACTGAGAGTCTTATAACAAACAAACAAACAAACAAACAAACAAAAAAACCAACTTTCCAAGTTGGATGATGCTGGTCTCAAATCCACAGTCTTTTGAACCAATGGTCTGTGAAAATAATTCCTCCCCACAAATAGTGTCAACAAAACCAGTGATATATCAAAGAAATTGAGTTTGCATTAGTCATATCAGTTAGTGATCAGAAGAGAGTGGGCTTAAAAAAAAATGTTTACTAAAGGAAGCCACACCTGAAAATAAATTTTAAAAGGTTTGACAGATCAGAGTTTTTCTTCCAGATCAATGAGTACCTTATGTTTGAAGGTAGTTACAATTTCCTCCAAATTGTTCACATTTGTCATTCTACATTGTTAAAATGACAAACAATAGTTAAAGAGGTACAAAAAGGTAACAAGGTGGATAGAATGACATATGGAAACAGTCAAAAATATGTTTTATCTTTGAACAGAAAAAAAACCCTGGTAAACATTATTTTAAGTTTCACTTTCCTCAGTTAATTACTATTTTAATTCTAGTAGATGCAAGAGACAAAGAACAGTGAATCAACTGAAATGAAGACTTTCTGAGACTTTTATTTTACAGGAACCATAAAAATTACTTATAATTTGACAACGGAATGCAAAATTTTTTACACTTTTATGCTTCATTTTCTAACTCTGAGACTGCTGAAAACTTTGAAAAAATAAATTCCACCAGCTTAATTTAAGAGTGATTTACTTTAGTGTTAATTAGAAACAGTATTTGTGCCTCCCTTTCGCTCTCTTTACTCGGTGCTATTTACAATCTGATAATCTGTTTTAGAATAGTTAGTTTATAGATTTATATCAATCATATGTAGTCAAACAAAGAAGGCACCCTTTTTCAAATGTATGTTTGAAGTATTGTCCCAAAATAATAAGTTATGTTTATTTACCTAAAGTCTGTCTCACACATGCAAAGTATCAAGAGCCATTTGAAACTTAAAAATTCATAATAAAGTTCTGAACAAGAAAAATAAAGGCTATGAACATACGCTTACAACCACTCTATAATTATCAACAAGGCTTTCTTTATTAAAAGTCTTGTTTCTTTTAGTTGCTGCTTTAGTTAAATCCACACAGGACTACAGAAAGGGAAACATCTCAGTTCCTGTATAAAATACAATCTTTTCCCTCGATGGCAAGAGGAAAATCATGATGCATAAGAATTCTTTAATATATTTGCCTTTGGAGTTTATTGACTTTACTTCTGCTGGTATGTAGGAATAACATTTGGTTACCAACACTAGATCCACACTGTCTTAAAATCCCATCCATTTGACTGTAATTCTGAGCAAGTTCTATTAATTTAAGTAGAATGAAGTTGGGGCGAGACTTTTTTGCCTATATTTTAAAAGTTTTAGATGTTTTCCCCTTTTACAAAGAATTACAGAAATACACATTATAAATTGTAAATGCTTCCCTCTTTAATAAGAGTTAGGAAAATAAGTACTATATAAATCTGGGTCAGATGCCTGAAAGGTGGAGGAAATTTCTCACTGTGGTAATAAATGAAGTTAGTATTTGAACTTGCCTCATCTCAGAGTCTCTTTCAAATTAATGTACTGTATTAAGTAATTGGCTGATTTTATCTTATCCATGTGTAGTTATCTAGTTCTGGTAATAACCACTATTCAGAGATAGAATAAAATCAGAGCATATACTGTTTTAGAAAGAGGTTATCACTCTTATGGTTTTAGTTTCAGAAAAGTGAGCTGTCACTCTTTACCATGAATTAAGGTATCATTTAACATCATACAGTATACTTTGCTGCGAGTAGCCAAAGGTACTCCCTTAAATTCAAGCCAACCAGCCAGCTTTCCATATGGTTCTCATAATATACTCTAGAGTTATATTTCATTTCATAATCTGAAGAGACGACACTAGATTTAAAGCAGGCCCAACAGAGACACATTTCAGGAGACAGTGCAGGTATTCTAATTATGTAACACATGTAGTTATTTCTGGTACATAAATTGCATTTTTATTTTTATGTACCTATTCCTTAAAGAACTTCCACCCTTAACATAATCAGCATTGATCCATACTAGTGCATTGGGTAAGAGACACTTCTATTTGTGTTTTGACTTTTTAATCTAGTTTGTATTACCTTAAAACTTTATAAAGGGTAGTAAAATAGCAAGACATTTCAAGCCTCCAAAGCTTTAAAGATGCCATGCTATATACAGAACATACCGCAAGAGGATCGTGGTGTTCTGAATTCTCACTCCAAAAGGCAGGCTCCGGTCCTGCAACAGGATTTACAAGTGCAGACCCTTAAACTTACACAAAGTCCTGCTGACTTGAATGAGATTATGGCGGTTGAAAAGTTTCATGCTGGCAGAGCCTGCTGCTGCACTGGGGACTATTTTAGTAAAGAGATCTTAACTAATTTAATGTTGCCAGCGGTACTATTTCAGGAGCAACATAAAAAGCCATACAGCATATTCCACTTGCTTGGTGATATTTAATGTAAACATATTTTAAATAGATAGAATACGATACAATGAATGGAAGAACAAGTTTTTCTGAGGCACTCCTGGCACCAGAGTTGCTCTAATAATTTCTGGTAGGTATTTGAAAAAGGTAAAATGGAATTAATAAAGGTCACAGTGTGCAGAATCACTTTATGCCTCTGGCAAATATGATGTTTCTTCAATATTTAAAGATTCCAAATCATCACATCTGAAATCCCTTCAAAATAGAACCAGTTTTATAAAAATGGTGCCCCATTTGTTGTATGAGATGTAAAATAGATTGGGTCTCACTCCTCTCTCTCACTGGTGTAAACTAAGAGTAACTCTATTTCCAGCCAAGTCTACACTAGAAACTTACAGATTATTTCACTATGAGGGTGATGAAGCACTGGAATGGGTTACCTAGGGAGGTGATGGAATCTCCATCCTTAGAGGTTTTTAAGGCCCGGCTTGACAAAGCCTTGGCTGGGATGACTTAGTTGGGGATTGGTCCTGCTTTGAGTGAGGGTTGGACTAGATGACCTCCTGAGGTCTCTTCCATCCCTAATCTTCTATGATTCTATGACTGGTATAACTACGTCACTGAGGAGTCTGAAAAATCCACCTCCCTGAGTGATGCAGTTATACCGCCTTAGCCACCAGTATAGACAGGACTATGTCAATGGGAGGGCTTCTCCTGTCAACATAGCTACCACCTCTCGTGGAGGTGGATTAACTATGCTGACAGGAGAAGCTGTTCTGCTGGTGACCTAACGTCCTCACTGAAGCACTACAATGGCACACCTGCACCAGTGCAGCTGTGCCACTGCAGTGTTTTAAGTAAAGACCTTCCCTTAATCAATGTTCTGTCTTTATGAACCAAACATAACATCATATGGTTGCTGACAACGCGGTGTTCAATCTGGGTCTGATCCTGAGAGGTGCTGGATACTGTCATTTCTGTTGATTTCAGTGTACAGGATTTCAGGCAGGAAACTTTCTACAGGAAGAGCTACATCTGTACCAAATCCCAGGTCAAGATGGATGTAAAATGTAGCACAGCTAAGGCTAAAATCAATCATCTCAAGTTTGTTTTCTCTGGATTCTCAATGAATTACCAAGCCCTTCCAACTTCTTTTTGATACACAAAATCGTGAAACCTTTGAATCCGATATATCAGCATACTTCTTGGATTTCTAACTCTATTTCATACCAATATGTCATAAACAGAATAATTCATGTTTTGCATGAGTCTCATCATTCCCCTATTCTGTCATGAAGTCTTAAAATTTCACCTATCCTATAGGAAAGGAGTATCTTTTTTACAGGGACTCTGTTATTTAACGGAATCCACCCAACAGGACGAATTTTCTCTTGTAGGACAAGAGATTACGGTTCCATGACTAAATAAAAGCTCCTCAGTGTCATTCTGCTGTTTCATGCATTGTAGACACATATTTAAACTACACCTTATTTCCATTTTCCTTTTTCAGCCTCTGTGTGTATTCTTTCAGGATGATATTAAATCTTTCCACTGCACCCATTGTGTTGGACTAAATAGAAAATGTCCCAAAGAACATATAGGCTAAACAAAACTCTCTCGTGAATTACATGGTTGTGAGAAGTAAATTATGGTGTGTGCTAATAAAAAAATATCGTTCTCATGAGTTATTTCTGTGGTTAAACACCAGTAATATGTGGCAACACATGATACATAGTTTACTTAATGCCATTTGTTCTAAGGAGATAGTTACTGACCAAAATTATTGCCATTAATTTGTTCCATTGAGAGGCCTATTCTATGCCTCATATACAGCTAGATGTTGGACTCTCATACACCCTAGCGTACTCCACCTATGCTTTGTCATAGATGGACTGTGCTAGGCTGAAAACATTGGGTGATCTATTTTGACTCCATTTCTCTACATTTAGGCCCTAATTCAGTGTGTTTGTTCCTGGAGACAGGGCAGGAGTGGAGCAGGATGGGGCAGAGATGGCTTTAAGTTACCTTTGCACTCTCCATATTCTAGGGCCACATGATACTGTTCTAATATACACATCATTTCACTTCACTTAATTTGCTTCCCATCGCCTCCTCTTAGTGCTCCTGATCTGGTTCTCTAGATGCTGCCACAATATAAACAACGATTCCCGATGGGTATGGAGCACCACCACAAAGCCAGCACAAATGGATTCTAAAAAGAAAGTTAAAACCTTTCTAAAATAAACAAAAACTTCCAAAATGTAGATCCTGATAACTTGCTCCCATCTCATTAGAAAAAAGGAACAGAACGCAGTCGCAGGGGAAAACGTCAGGAGTCTCCTCAAAGCAAGTCAGGCAGCAAGAGCATCTTGTGGACCAGTAACAGTGAAATGACTCCGTAATATACAAGGTCAACTGCCAAACATAACCTCCATTATAGCTCTAAATTTTGTCACAAACAAAGTTAGCTGCGGCTGGGAAAAAAATTTACAGAGAGAGAGAAACTAGAAAAAGCCACCCACTCCCGCTGCAGTTTCCTACAGAAAAGCAGGTCCAATATTTCATAAAGAGATATCTCTGCCATATCAAAACACTGCTCTTGGCATCCAGTCCCTAATGTTCGTTCTAGGATTACAAGGTCAGACTTTCAGTCAACAGCAATTTGGGTTCACCTCCTTCCCAGAATACCTATGTAAACCATTCACACTTCTTGGATCTGGCTCATTTACTTCAACACAAGACTCCAAACTGGGGTCATCATCAGACTGCATTTTCTAATATTAAGGGAGGACAGGGGAACATTGATAGAATTTGCCTCTAACTGAATCCATTTGGAGTAAGAAGTCCACTAGAATAAAATCCATCAAACACACGGGGATCAAAATAAAAAAAGCTGGAAAGTTTTGTTTATTAACAAAGGAAGGTTTGAATGAAAAATAAATAGCGGTGATATTTTATTTCCCCCCTAAAATCTTCTCCAGTTTGAAACTGAAGTGTCCAACTTTTTAACTGTAATTCCTGTGCATTTGCTGGATTTGATTCTAATGGTGCACAGGAAACAAAAACAGATGACTAATATTAGCTAGCAAACATAAGCACCAGGGAAATTATAAAGAAGTGACTATTAGCACCCTCAATGCCTAGTCATTCAAGCTAAATAAATAAATAAACAAACAATATTTTGCACTTATATAGCACCTTCCACCTGAATATCTCGAAGCACTTTATGTATATTAATTACTATGCTCAGAAAAACGTCTATTTCTTACCTGCATGATTGTGAAAATACATCTGAGTAATTATATATATAGTCTCACTGCATAAATATGTGCATTTGTATTTCAACTGTAGATACCACTATAGAAACACATAAATTATAAGACAAAATTTAAATACCTGAGATTTAAAACCTTTTAAGATAAATGCTTTCAGAAAACAGAGCTCTCCTCTCAAATGACTTTGCCTCCTATTATCTTCTCTCAGATAAAACAAACAAAACCCCCAACCCCCAAAACTACAAAACACTTTAAAAAAAATAGTAAATTGGGAGAATTGGTTTGGCACAACATGAAACAAATCCCTTCTTCGTTTGGAGGCTAGGGGGCGGGGTGGGAATATCCCTATTGTTTTCCTACTTCTGCTTGCTCCCAGACTCTAAGTCTCTTTCTTTAAAGAAATAACCACACAAAATGAAACAAACAAACAAAAAAGAACTGAATTATTCTGTCACTTTCCCCTACATTCTGCACAGTCAGCCACTGCAAATGTTAGAACGTAACTTGACACTAACAACTCTCTTGTGAAGTTTGCCTGTGAACATCTGTGTCTGCAGGGTGTTTTTAAAGACAATAGAAGGTATTTTATCAAATAAAAATAAGATACCTGGCTGATCTATGCCAAGAAAATCACAAGGGACCCACACCAAGCAAATGAAAATAAAACACATGAAAATTGGATTTTTTTTAGATTAGTAGATCTTTACATACTATTTCACATCTCCTAGTCCACTTCCCTTGACAAACTGCTGCCATCTTATGGAAGACTTTGAAAAACATTCTTTCTAAAAATAAATAAAATTCTGCTTGTGTACCTTTGCTGTTTTCTTATGTACTTTACTCCTTGAATAATAAAGATATTTTTAAAAAACTATAATAATTTATGTTGTTGCTTTGAAGATCCAGCTACTTATTGCTGCTGCATATTTCTCATTTGAAGTCACATGCCTGTCTTGGGAATTACAGTAATTTTCAGAGCAAATAGGAGACAAAATCGTCTAGTGGCCTGAGAAAGGGGGTAGACTATTCTGAGTTCTATTTCTGCCTCTACCATAGACTCACGCCCTGATCCTGCACTATTTGCCATTGACCTCAGTGAGCCTAGGATCATGTCTTCATTGTATAGCTTTTGGGGAAGTCTGAAGCCCAGCATCAGAAATATATGTGTGTGAGAGAAGCAGAATCACCTCCAAACTGAAAATTCCAGTTTTCTCAAGCAGCAGAATCAGTGATTCTAGAGCCCAGCTCTCAAGTGATTTTTAGGCTCCTAATTCCCATTGAAATCAGTGTGAGTTAAGCACCTAAATACTTTTGAGGATCTGGGCCTAAGTCCCCCCGACTTTGTGTAGCATTTAACACTGGGGCTCTGAGAATGAGCACTCTCATCTGGGTTTACCACTGAGGAGCTAACGAAGATGTTCATTTTTCACTCCTTCAGCCTATTGCTCCTTGACCCCAGTAGGAACCTTGCCTCCTCCTTCCCCCTTCTTGTCCTGTAGAAAAGGAACACCTTCCATCAAGCAAGGGCAGATGCGCTTTAGAGTAGGCAGAGTGCCTTACATACAGGGCTGGATTACCCAATAGGCAGACTAAGCAGGTGCTTAGGGCACCAGAGAAGCAGGGGGCACAAAAAAAGAGATTTTTTGGGGGGAAAAATGATATTTGATATTTCAAAAAAAGCATTGAAGTAGTCATCATGGGAAAAATCAGAACTTTGTTAGACTTCCTTACACTCAATTACACACTCTTCCCCCATTTTTCTGTTCTCTTTTTATTACTTATCTCCACCTAAATCAAGGGGGCGTCCTACTAACGTAGATTGAAATAATGCAATGAAATCAGATCCTGTCATGTATTGCAGTAAATTTATGTTTTATTATTGATATATTCTTCTGAGTTATACATACTTGATTCCCCCCCCCCCACCTCCTTCTTGGGATTGTTGGAGCTTGTGGCTCAGTTTGACCCATTTTTAGCAGGCCATATCTCAAAATATGGGAATCCTGGCAAAAGTAACCCATCATACATATCCAAGACAATCTGTGGTGAACTTATTGGTCTAATGAGTGACAAAGTTGGTTCAGCTATTGTAGATGAAATAAGTACTGCTGGGTACATCAGTTTGTCTGTCGACTCTACACCTGATCTTTCACATATTGATCAATTGAGTATTGTACTAAGATATGTGTCTCCCACAGATGGAAAACCAGTTGAACAATTTATAACATTCCTCAGTTTGAAAAGCCACACTGGTGATGAAATAGCAAATCAAGTACTGCATTATCTGTGCCAAGTTTGCAAAATAGATTTCTCAAAGTGCAGAGGTCAATCTTATGATGACGCTGCCAACATGTCAGGGCGTTATCAAGGAATGCAGAAGAAGCTTTTAGAACAGAACAAATATGCCATATTCATACCATGTGATGCACACTCTCTCAATCTTGCCGGCCACAGTGCTGTTGATTGCTGT
This sequence comes from Dermatemys mawii, assembly GCA_007922305.1. NCBI lineage: Eukaryota > Metazoa > Chordata > Testudines > Dermatemydidae > Dermatemys > Dermatemys mawii. The sequence goes on from ML677349.1 coordinate 19,843,483, forward strand.
CCGGTGGCAGTAAGTTTTTTCTCAACAGTCCAGTTACTTTATACATTTTTCTCTGCCTCAATACACCGATGGACAGTTCTTAAGACATATTTGGGCAATGATCGTGTGTTGAAATCTCTTTCTAATACTGACTGGGAGGCACATGCAGTGGCAACAAGTGCCATTCTGGAGTCCTACTCAAATACTGTGGATGCTTTAGAAAGAATAGCTGAAGAGGGAAAAAGGGAGAAACTATACAAGAGGCAGAAAACATTGAAAACAAGATGCAAGAACTAGAGTTTGTATTCATGTTGACCATGTGGAATGAAATTTTACAACACTTTTGCCACACAAGTAAACCTCTCCAAGAAAAAGAATTGGATTTGAAAACATGTGCAGACCTCTGTCAATCATCAGCAGACCACTTACACACTTTGAGGAATGATTTTGAAAGATTTGAAGACATATAAAAAGATATCTTGCCTGATACTAACTACAAAGAAGCCCTGTCCCACAAGCGAAACAGGAAAAAAACAAGCAAATGATAGCAGTGCAACAGAAACAGCAATGAATCCTAGAGACAAATTTTGCATATCTACTTGTTACGCTATAATTGATACACTTGAAGCTCATATGAAGAGCAGAGATGAAGTGTACAAAGAAGTATCAAGTAGATTTTCTTTTCTAAATGATATGGACTTATCTGACGAACAATATTCACAAGATTCCCAAAAACTAGTTGACTCATACCCTGTTGACTTGAACATGAATCTCTGTGGAGAAGTACGGCAGTTCCACTCTTATACGCTTGAAAAGTTTAATGAAACAGGAAAAATGAAATTCACTCACATTGATCTTCATGACACAATATTGAAAGACAGAATATAATGTGTATTTCCAAATGCAGAGATCGCACTATGTATTTTTCTAACATTGATGATTATACTAACTGCTCTGCAGAATGCTCTTTTTCTCGGCTGAAAAGAATAAAAAACCCACAGAGAACAACAATGTGTCAGGACAGACTTGTGTCATTTCAAAAAAACATTTTCTTTTATGATATAGTATTGATTTTATTTTGAATTACATATGGAGCGGCACCATAATCTTTTCAGTGCTTAGGGCCTCTAAAAGTTTTAATCCAGCCCTGCTTATATATCTTACCAATACTCACCGCTGGCTGCCTCTCCCAGCACAGTCACATTCTGGGGTCCTGCTGCACTGCCTGAGAGCAGCATTAAACCCCTTGGTTTTCCCTCTTCCACCTCATTACATTTTGGACCAAACTGCCCTGGCTGCTGCTTTGTGGCGAACATACAGGTTGAAGCTCTTCCCAAAAGTCCCAGAATGGCCCTTTCTCTAAGGCACACCATCACCAGGCAGTGATACTTTAAACCCTGGACACTACCCACTTCCCAGCTTACAATGTCCATCTGGGAATAGAGACACCAAGTTGGTGAGGCAATTTTTATTGGGCCAACTTCAGTTGGTGGAAGAGACAGGCTTTTGTGCTTCATAGAGCTCATCTTTGGGTCTGGGGAAGATAACCAGAGTGTCTAAGCTAAATACAAGTGGGGACAGACTGTTAAAAGTACAGGATTCACATATGCTGTAGGAGCCCACTTAAAAATGAACTGGCAATTAAAAGTTAGCAGGTAGTGCCGTGAATTACAAATTGTTATAATCAGCTATAAAACCAGGGTCTCTGTTAAGTCCATGGTTTTTAGTGTCTATCAGAGGTATGAATTTCAATTCCCAATTTTATCTTTTGAAGGTATTGTGCAGGTTTCCTTTGAAGATGAGGCCTGGAGAAGTCAAAGATGACGTGATCGCTTTGTAAAAAGTGTTTGTCCATGGGTGATATGGTGTTTTTGTCTTCCTTTTTGTGCGTGTGAGTTTATTCGAGAGAGTAGTGATTGTCTGGTTTCACCCACATAGCTATTGTTGAGGGCATTTAGTGCACTGGACAAGGTACATATGCTGTGATAGGCATGTGTAGGACCCACGGATCTTGAAAGGTATTTTGTGGTGTGTATTGATCATTATAGCAGTTCAGGTATGTCTGCAGGTTTTGCATCTGTTGTTCTGGCAGACACCTGGAAGCAGTTAGTTTCTAAAGGGTTTACTTAGACAATTCCTGTCCCCAGGCACTTACCTGCTTATGGCCTGATTGTGACCCTTGATGCACATTCATGCAGAGAAGTAAGAGGGTGAAAAATAAGGAAAGCTAAAGACATCAGGGATAAGTCCATGGTTGGCAGAACTAAGGACAGTCAGTAGGAGTTTTTAAAGTATATTAGGAACCATAGTAAATCCTCGCAAAAAGTATGGACCCCTTTCTAGATGGGGATAGTAACATTGTTAATGATGCAGAAAAGGCAGAAATGATCAAGGAATAGTTCTGTATTTGGAAAGAAACAGGGTGATGGGCTTGTATCACATGAAAATTATGACATACTTTCCAGTTCATTAGTAACCAAAGAGGATGTTAAACAACATCTTCAAGGGATAAACATTTTTTAAATCAGTGGGCCTGGATAACTTGTACCCGAGAGCCCTAAAAAAAACTGGTGGAGATCTCTGGCTTGCTGAGGCTGATTTTTAATGTCTCGGAATACCATGGAAATTCCAGAGGGCTGCTATGTTTGTCCCAATATTCAAAAAGGGCAAGCATGATGACTGGGTAGCTACCAGTAAATTAGCTGGACATCAATCCTGGGCGAGGTAATGGAAAAGTCTTTACAGGATTCAGTTAATAAAGAATTCAAGGATAGGAATATAATTTATGCCAGTTGTTACGCAGGGACCCCTGAGTGCAGTAGCATAACTGAGGGGATGGGGGAAAATCAAGTGGAGCGGCCGCTCCCCTGAGCCCAGATTCTGAAAAGTGGTGCCTTTTCAACTCACTGAGTGGCTGGAGCAGGGGGCACTCGTGGAGCTGCTGCCGAAATGCTCCCGACAGACAAAGCAGTGAAGCTGGTCTGTCCACTGAAATGCCGCCGAAAGGGCTCCGCTTCTTTCCGCAGCATTTCGGCAGCCATACCCGCTTCACCGCATTGGCTGTCGGCGGCGTTTCGGCGGCAGCTCTACCAGGTAAGTTTTTGTTTTTTGTTGTTTTTTTTCCTGTGGCTTGGGAGCCGGTGCTGGAAGTGGCGCCTTTTTTTTTTTTTTTTCTGGTGGTCGCTCCCCCTGTTGTTCAAACCTGGCTACGCCATTGCCTGAGTGTCAACTAGCAGAGGGCACAGGCGGTGGATAGTGTTGTTTAGCAGTCCCCTGGGTCAGATATAAGCATAATAACTCACCAAAGAGTGGTATGAGTTTTCTCTTGAGAGTTCTTAGTCCACTGGTCATCATAATCACTGTGAAATAGCTGTATGGCTAATATTTAAGAAGTTACATAATTATACACGCACTGAAAATTACGTTCTTCACAACTTGGATTTCATAGAATCATAGAATATCAGGGTTGGAAGGGACCTCAGGAGGTCATCTAGTCCAACCCCCTGCTCAAAGCAGGACTAATCCCCAACTAAATCATCCCAGCCAGGGCTTTGTCAAGCCCGACCTTAAAAACCTCTAAGGAAGGAGATTCCACCACCTCCCTAGGTAACCCATTCCAGTGCTTCACCACCCTCCTAGCGAAAAAGTTTTTCCTAATATCCAACCTAAACCTTCCCCACTGCAACTTGAGACCATTGCTCCTTGTTCTCTCATCTGGTACCACTGAGAACAGCCTAGATCCATCCTCTTTGGAACCCCCTTTCAGGTAATTGAAAGCAGCTATCAAATCTCCCCTCAGTCTTCTCTTCTGTAGACTAAACAATCCCAGTTCCCTCAGTCTCTCCTCATAAGTCATGTGCTCCAGGCCACAAATCATTTTTGTTGCCCTCCTCTGGATTCTTTCCAATTTTTCCACATCCTTCCTGTAGTGTGGGCCCCAAAACTGGACACAGTACTCCAGATGAGGTCTCACCAATGTTGAATAGAGGTGAACGATCACGTCCCTCGATCTGCTGGCAATGCCACTACTTATACAGCCCAAAATGCCGTTAGCCTTCTTGGCAACAAGGGCACACTGTTGACTCATATCCAGCTTCTCACCCACTGTAACCCCTACGTCCTTTTCTGCAGAACTGCTGCCTAGTCATTCGGTCCCTAGTCTGCAGCAGTGCATGGGATTCTTCTGTCCTAAGAGCAGGATCTGCACTTGTCCTTTTTGAACCTCATCAAATTTCTTTTGGTCCAATCTTCTAGTTTGTCTAGGTCCCTCTGTATCCTATCCCTACTGTCCAGCATATCTAACACTCCTCCCAGTTTAGTGTCATCTGCAAACTTGCTGAGGGTGTAGTTCACACCATCCTCCAGATCATTGATAAAGATATTGAATAAAACTGGCCCCAGGACTAACCCTTGGGGCACTCCATTTTATCTAAGATAGGTCACCAGGAAGTGACATATTGGAAATGTTCCTTTCAGGCAGGAAGTAACAGACACATATCTTCCTGTCTTGCCATTTGTGTATTGCATGCCTAGTTGCATACTGAGCCAGGTGCAAATTAAGAGATTATAGAAGTCTGCAAAACAGAAAATCTACGAGATGAAACAGTGCATGTATGTATCTAATCTCCTCAAAGAGGAGATTGGGCCTATTTTCCATAAAATCATGACGACTGTTGTGATGCCTGCATGGATGTAATCGACTTCTGTAAGGCGTTTGTCATGCATACTGAGCCATTGTGATTAAAAAATTAGCACAATGCAATTCCAAGAGAGCACTCAATAAATGGATTAAGGATTGGCTAGCTGATCGCTCTCAAGAAGTAGTCATCAGTGAGGATCATCATTGAATGGGAGAGGATTCAACACCTGATACTATTCAACATTTTCATCAATGATTTGGAAGTAAATATAAAATTACTGCTGATAAAATGTGTGGATGAATCAAAGATTGGCATAATGGTAAATAATGATAAGGCCAGAGCAGACATACAGAGTCATCACTTGATAAAATGGACCCAAATGAAATACACTTTAATATAGCCAAATCCAGAGTTATACATCTAGAACAAAGGAGTACAGCCCATACTTTGAGAATGGGGGACTGTATCCTGGAAAGCAATGATTCTGAAAAGGATCTAGTGGCCATAGTTAGAGTTGCTAACTTTCTAAATTCTGAAAACCAAACCCTCCCTCCTCCCACACCTCTTCCCTTGAGACCCCACCCCCTGCTCTGCCACTTCCCCCATGGCCCCACCCCAGCCATACCTCATTCCTTGGTGCCCTGCCCCCTGCTCACTCCTATCCCCTGTTGCTCACTGCTCTCCCGCACCTTCCTTGTTGTTCGATCCTCTCCACATCCCTCTGCTCTGAGCTGGGACAAGAGCTGCAGCCCCTGATGTGGAGCCAGCCTATCCATGAGATGCAAGTAGGAGGTGGCCTCAGCTGAGCAGGGGCTAGTGCGGGCTGATGACCCAGCACCTCACTCTGCCTGTGGTAACTGGACTTTTGGTGTCCAGTAAGTACAGGTCCCCTTTTGAATAGGCTTTCCGTTTGAAAACCGGGCATCTGGCAACCCTACGGCCATAGCGGAAAAGTAACTCAAGATGAGTTCCCAGTATGATGCTGAGGCAAAAAGGGCTAATGTGATCATTGGATGTATATATAGGGGAGTAGCAAGTATGAGAAGGGAGGTGATTTTATCTCTCTCTACAGCATTGAGGAGATCAGTACTGGAGTACTGCGCCCAATACTGATGTCCACACTGTGACGATTATGGGGTCTATTAAATAACAAAGAAGTGAATGAGAATGGAACAAAACTTAAATAAAATGGGAGAGCTACTGTGGTGACCAACTGCACACAGCCATGCAGTATTCCCAACCCAAGCCTCCAGGGCACATCTCCAAACTGCCACACTCACAACACTGTCCCTTATAAGGAAGCATCTCCAAATCACAATCTTTCATAAACATCTCTCTACATCTACCCTCTTAATGAAAAACAAATTAACACTCTCTCTCTCTCTCTATATATATATAAAATAAAACAGTTAACAATCTAATAACAGACACATTACATTCTCAATCCATTTAGTACATTTCCATAAACTCAATGTGTCAACTATCTAGAAAGGAGAGGTTACCATTACATCACTCTAGAGTGAGTCCTTACCACTCACTTTTCCAAATATCCCTTCTCCAGGCAGGTTCACAAATCTCTATGAGTCTTTCAGGATGTTTAATCTCCTGCTCTAATCTTCTTTGTATCAGCGTTTCATTAGAGTCTGAGTTGTTCTTTTGTTCCTTGAAAGTTTCTCTTTTGTACATGGATGAACAAGGATCAGTAAGACTGAAAAAGGATCAGTAAGCCAAAGTCCACATCTACGGTCAATGTGCTGGAACTTTATGAGATTACTCATAGATCCCTTTAATTACGTTAAAATGTGTGCCCCTGGTCCATCTGGCCTATAGAAGGCTTTGGATACAGCTGTTCTTTAATGGTACCTCTTTGGCCCCAAGTATTAGTGGTGTGATTCTTCAGGCACACTCTATTACCTGGGTTAAGAGATGGGAGCTCATTGGCCCTTTTGTTAAAAAAGAATTCTGCTTCCACTTCTGATTTCAGCAGGTTATCAGTTACTGGTTAATTAGATCTGATCCTTCTTCCCATTAACAGCTGAACTGGAGACAAGCCATTTTCTAGGGGTGTACTTCTGGGGTATACTACACTTTACACAAATCACCTCTCCTCTCCTATCAATTCTTTTTCATAAGTTTCTTTACTGTTCATTGTGACAAAGCTTCAAGTCTATATTTGTGGGTCCCACGCTTCCTGGCAGATTCAGGGACCTCAGAAACTCATTTAGGCCTCAGAGTGACCTTCCTTTCTCAGTATAATGGCAAGAGTCACTCCCTAGTGAGTTATCTTCATCACAGGCCAGTATGGGAGGTTGAAAGGGGGAATACCCCCCAGTCTTTGTTACTCCATAGAGTTCAGTAAGCACAGTTCAGCCTCCTGACTGAACTGAGACTTGCTTCTCCTCTCAATAGGATTTCTGTAGAGTATGGGGAAGGGGGTGGAACCCAGGCCTACCCTCTACCCCGGGTTCCAGCCCACGGACCCAAATGGTAGCAGCTGTTGATGGCTTTCCCTTCACCACTAATGCTGCTTTCATTCCCTAGACCACTTCTCCAAGGTTCCCTCTTCCTAGCTTCACCCTTACCTCAGATTACAGGAAACTTCCTCTCCTCCAGCTCCTTGGTTCCCGCAAGGGAACTGGAAAGGAGAGCTTTTAAGCAGTCTGAGTGAGACCTTGATTGGTTCCACCTGTCTCCATTAGCCTAACAGCCTTAACTGACCTTTTGCCAGTTAATTGGGGTCAGGTGCTGGCATTAGCCTAATGACCTTAACTGGTTAATTGGCATCAGTTGTCTTGATTAGCCTGGAGTAGCCTTTGTTTGGCTATTCAGGGAACAGGGACCTACACATCCTGAGGCTGATATACCTGCCTTCCAACACTCTCTTATATCCTTCTGATCTGACTCCATCACACCATATAGACCTTTCCACAAGTCCATTTTATTGGAGGGCAGGGACTTGATGTTTTGTAACTAAAATCCTAATCTATGGCCAATTGCCTAAAATTGGTACTTGAAAATTGTGGCCCATTGTCGCTAATGACTTCATCTGGAATTCCATTGTCTGGAGAAGATTCCCTTCAGCTGGCTATCACTGATTTACCGTTAGTATGGTGCAGTGTGCAAATTTCTGGATACAGAGAATAATTGTCTGTGACTATTAAATAATCCTTTATTGGCCAGGTAAATAGGTCGGTGCCAACCTTCTTATAAGGCAGGCCTGCACAACTCGGAAAGCAGCGAGGGCCATATTACTGCAAAAAAACCAGTTGGGGGCTGAAAAGCCCCGCACTCACACTGCCCCCATCCTCTTCCTCCCACCCCACTGCTTGGCTTGCCCCACCCCTACTCACTCCCCGCGGGCCGCACAGTGAGCCCATGCGGGCCACATGTGGCCCCCGGGCCGCATGTTGTGCAGGCCTGTTATAAGGTATTTGTAGAATTGGATGCACTTGACTTTTCTGCATTTGGGATCTGCAGCATTTTGTAAAATGATTATTTTTTCCTCACATTTATGACAGAGTTTCCCTAAGGCAACGAACAGTTTGGGACCATGCTGTGATCCACACTTTCCATATAACCGTCTGTACCAAGTCTTCCCCCAGCAGTGGTTTTCATAGCAAGTGGTTCTACTCTTTGATTTGATCTATTCTGGCTATATTATTTTGTTCATGGATAAACCCTTCTGGTGAACTCAGCTCTTCGGCTTGTTTCCACTGCCCTGCATATTTGGAGAGCTTTTTCTAAAGTTAAGTCTCTTAACACATTGTCTTTAATGCCAAAAATGATTCTATTTCCAACCAGAGGCTGTCAGCTCATCACAGTCACAGGTTTTACTGAGTTTCCTTAATTCAGTGACATATTGCTATGTGGTATCAGTTGTTTGCATACAAGCAAAAATGTGTCTCCCTCAAGGGTTTCATTCCTTTTTGGCATGCAAGCTTCCTCAAATTTAGTCAGTATTTTACTTAATTTCATGCTTTCACCTTCTGTTATAAATATCCAATGCTTCCTCCCCAACAACATACAAAAAGATTGATGATTTCACCTTACCATTTTTATTCTGTGCTCTTATGGCTGCTAAATACAATTCAAATCTCCATCTGAATTTTTTTCAGTTCTCTGCAACATTGACTGACACTTGCAAACTAGATGGAGATTGCAACACATACATTTCTGTCTTTTTTCCCTCTTCTTAAGCTAGTCAAGCTACAATTGTGCTCACCAAATACATGCAAAAGCCTGTGTGCTTGTGCTCCATGTGCTTCTCTGCTGCCTCCCTTTGTCTCTGCTTTCAGTTGCAAAACAGGAGCTAACTTCAAAATGACTACAGTTTCATTCTCATTCAGCACCTCTGACGGCTTGTAATGATCTTGGGGTTCATTAAACAACAAAGCAGTGAAGAGAAAGGAATAAAACTTTGATAAACCAGAGAGCTACTGTGGTGAACTGCTGCATAAGGCCATGTAGTGTTCCCAACCCCCACCTCCAGGATACATCTCAAATTGCCACAATCACAACACTATCCCTTATGAGGGGGTGTCCCCAAATCATAATCTTTCATAAACATATCTCTACACACACTTTAAAAAAAGATGCTGGAAAGGGTGAAGGAAAGAGGCACAAAAAGGATTCAAGAGCAGGAGAAAATGCCTGACAGACATAATGAACTCAATCTGCATAGTTTATCAAAAAGAAGCTTGAGAGTTGATGACATTATAGTGTATGAATACCTTCACGTGGAGAAAATACTGGATACTAAAAGAGCTCATTAATCTTGTGGAGAAAGGCAAAACAAGAACCAATGGCTGAAACCTGAAGCCAGACAAATTCAAATTAGAAATAAGGCACAATTTTTAAAGAGGGAGGGTGATTAACCACTCAAACTACCAAGGGATGTTGTGGATTTTCTCTCTCTTGATGTTTTCAGATCAAGACTGGATACCTTACTGGAAGACATGCTTTAGCCAGATAACTTATTGGGCTCCATCCAGGGGTAACTGGGTGAGATTTAATGGCCTGTATTAAATAGGTGGTTAAATTAGAAGATTTAATGTTCCCATTTGGCCTTAAACTTTATGAATCTATGAGAAAGGAGCCACCTTATACTCCTACCCATATTGATAGTCTATGCCTTGGGGTTATGGGAAGCAGCAACCAGCCTCCATAGAGATGTTACTCTTTTCCCACATAGATGGGCAGGGATTGGATGGAGTATTGGCTCCATCCTTCCTGTCAGCAGAACTGAGCTGGCATGGAGAGGAAAGTAATCAGCGGCAGGTATAGGTCTGATGTTATGGTATGGTACAGATTAACTCCCTTCTGGAGCAAAATTTCCGGGGGCAGGGGGAACAGAGCTAGAATTAATTTGTGATTCCGATTCTCAGTCTGAGCCCTCCTCTGGTCCTGAGGCAGCATAACTACATCCTGTCCCTTACTCAGGGCTTGTGACAAAGCCCCAGTCGAGCCCTAAGAGGTGCTAATTCAATAGACCCTCATACAATGAATGAGAAGATTGGAAGGTCCACTCAAGTAGTAGTGCAGAATTCTTTGCAGAGCACCTCCCAAACACCCACATCTTAGTGGTGGATTATCCTTGAAAGGCTTTGCACATTAGTGCTATACTGAAAGGTAACAGCATGGAATGTTTAAAAGGATTAGAGAGGAAGGATGGTTGAGTGGTAAGAACACTAAAATGGGCCTTGGGAGATGCTGGCTCAATTCCTTGCTCTGTGACAGCCTTGCTCTGCACATGACATTTAATCTCTGTGCCTCAGTTCCCCATCTGTGAAATGGACATAATATGAGTTCCTGATTTCACAGAGTGGTCAGAGGTTAAATGTTAAATGCTGTGATGCACACACACATTACGGTAATAGGTGCACACACACATTACAGTAATAGGTGCCATATAAGTATCATATAATATGCTTCCTCCATGTATCAACTTGTAAAGTCTCTTTTACATATGCAGATGTTTTATGATAATGTTCAGACTGTGTTTTTAAATAAAAATTCCAGTACATGCATGACCCTATATTAACACGGCAGTATAAAGTTTCAGTAAAGAACAAAATTACAGTTTCAAGGCTCCACCTCATCTCTTGTAATCAGAGCATTAAAAATGATTTTTAAAGAGATATGAAAAACACATTGACTTTGTCATTTTAACTTTTTCTTTCCTATCAGGCTCCTCTGAATTGCTTTGTTTTGAAACAGGCTTGTGCAGTGCCAGTGTTTTCTTTGGCAGATATGGAAAGCTGGGTTTTGGGATAAAAGTAAATTGCTCCGAAGCACCAAAATGAGATTAGGAGATTTGACAGGACTTCATGCAAACCAATTCTGCACAGGCATAGCAGCAGTTTCTTTCCTTCTTTGTAAAGACAAAAGCTTTGTGGGAATGGAGTCCAGGCTAAGTGGCAAACTCCTACAGCCCTCAGTAAGGCTACAAGAAAGTCTTCTGGGGAGGTGGGCTTAGAGAGAGTGAGAACACACCACAAAGTGGTTGAATGTAATTTTTGTTGCAATGTTCACATGCACTTGAACAATGGCATAGACCCAAAAATGGATTTTTATGTTAATCTGTTCTGCTTGCAGTTCAGGTAGAATGAAAAGGCACTTTAAAACTCACTCAGCCTTGAAAAAGGCCTGAATTGTTTCACCCAATAAAAAAATATCACGCTATATGGCCTAAGCATACTTATTTGCCCTGTTAAATACAGAGGGGGGAACACCTACTTCAGTCTTTATTTACACACAACAGCTGAAACTATGTTAGGAGCATCTATTTTAGGCAGGTTTATTCCCATTTTGGTTTCTGTGAGCAGTGGGGACCTTTTTCTTTTCCTGAGAACTGTGCTAGGAGCCAGTGTTCTGCATGAGCCTGCTAGATAATAGTTTTGGGAGCAGGATTTAGTGAGCACAAATGTTCAGAAAGAAAATAATCCTGTGTCTAATGGACAGGAGAACAATGATAACAGCAGCTGTGTTTAAACAGGTATTGCAGGAATCTCCAATCAAATGTTGGTATTAAGCACTTGCCGGTAATTAGGGATTATCCCAGAATTTCCCCAAATAAGCAAGTTTAATTCCCTTTCATAAACTAAATTAGTCATTATGCTACATAATTTCTTCTTCTCTCATCTTTAGCCACTATATATGCTCAAGCCATGCCTATGAGGTTGAGCACCCCTGCAATGTTTCCTGCCTGATACCTTTTTACCATTGAATTAAATTTAATTTAAACCTAGAATTTTCCATTAGGTATAGGGAAAACCGCACTACTGTTATTAATATGCTAGCAACCGCATGCAAATAATTAACAACCATTCTAGTATGGCATCAGAGGGGTAGCCGTGTTAGTCTGGATCTGCAAAGGCAGCAAAAGAGTCTTGTAGCACCTTATAGACTAACAGATCTAAGGGATCATAAGCTTTTGTGGGCTAAGATCCACTTCATCAGATCTTCCTACCCACTTCCGCCCTTTCAAAAAAAGAAGTTTACAAAATGAACTTTTTATCCCCTCCCCATCAATGCAGCAGACTCACAGCTAGCACAGCGAACTGGCTCATCATCCTAAACTGCGTAGCCCAGAAATCCACCCCAAGTATCAACCGATGTGAAAAAACTAATCAGCACACTGATAAGATCAAATGAATACACATGGAACTAACAGGGAAAGAAAACTCCATTCCAAGGCAATTGAATTATACACCCACTCACCCTTGATTGAATTGCCCCACACCAAACACAAAAGGGTCAAAATTCAAGGAACCCTGAAAAATATTAGTACCACGACCTGTGAAACAAATCCATACCTCTTCTAACTGGTAAAAACCAGCAAACAACTACACCCACTATTAATAGAAGTTTTCAATACCTTTTTCAGGGAAGAACCCTTACCCAAATGTAATAGTTTAGTCAACCCTCAAGAAACCATCACTTGATCTTGAAAGACCTGTCCAACTACCATTTCGCCTGCAACGTCCCTTTCCAGGACAAAATAATTGAGAAAATAGAAGCCAGCAAGCTCCAACATGTGACATCAGCCAACATCCTGGATGCCTCACAAATCAGGGTTCAGAGGAGGGCACAATCCAGAGACAACACTAATGGCCCTAGAGGAACACCTCAGGCTGTGAACACAGGCAAAATCTCCACACTTATAATGCTGAACTTTTCTTCAGCTATTGACACAATAAAACAAAAGTTAACCTGCTTACATCAAACAACAGAAGATGGCCCAGCACTGCACTGGCTTTAATCATTCCTCTCCAGTACAACTCAAAGTGGTGATGGGTAATTGCTCCTTGTCTCTGCAGGCCATCACCTTCATGATCACACAGTGATCCCCTCTTCAATAGCTACATGAGACCACTGGGAAATACTGCGAGATGCTATGGACTCAGCTGCCAACAATATGCAGATGACACCCATCTTATTCAGCATTGATGCAGTCACTACTGTATGGTTATGTCTACATTAGGGTGACCAGATGTCAAGATATTATAGGGACAGTCTTGATTTGGGGGGCTTTTCCTTATATAGGCATCTACCAGCCCCCCAGCTCCAATCCCAATTTTTTACACTTGCTGTCTGGTCATCTAGTCTACACTGAGTTAAAAAAACCCTGCAGCACAGACTCAGAGCCCAGGTAAGTGGACTCAGTCTCATGGGGCTTGGGCTCCAAGGCTATAAAATTAGAGTGTCAGTGTTCCCCCTCAGGTTGGAGCCTGGGCTCTGAGACTCACTGCCCTCAGGGGCTGCTAAGCACCACCAATATAAACATCGCAAGATATGCTTTCAATCTCCCACAGGAGGTTACGGTAGAAAAGTAGAATTTTATGAAAGAATGAGGCTTTGTGGTATTCCGCAAATGGAATCTTACAAGTAGTGGTGTAACTGCCCATCTCTCTCTTCTGCCAGTCTGAGAGGAAGAATTTGAACCATCTCCACCTATTCTTAGCACCATCCAGGGGCAAAAGAAATCTAAGACTGAAATTCGGAAGACATCCAACAGAATGAGCAAGGATTAAGCAGTTTTCAGTGACAGTTGTCTTCCACTAATATACAAAACAATTGTGCCATGGCCTCGCTTAAAGCCTTGCTGGACCATTTTCTGGCTGCTATGGAGAATACGTGAACTTCCATGACTTTGCTCAGAAATGGAAAATACTGAGATAGTAGTGTGAGGTATATAGCACCAAGAACCTATTTCTTGCATATTGGTCAGACAATAGCCAGTTTTAAGGTGGGAGGTAGATAGGGTGCCCAGACAGCAAGTGTGAAAAATAAAGTACAGGGGGTGGGGGAGTAATAGGAGCTAATATAAGAAAAAGACCCCAAAATCAGGATGGTCCCTATAAAATCAGGACATCTGGTCACTCTAGAGGTAGACTTCTAATCCTTCCTTGGTGTACTCTGTTTTTGGAAGGTTCAGGATGTCTTTCAGTCACAAAGGAAACCATAAAAGAGTTACAAGTCATGACTTGCATTTTCTTCAGTGTTTATTGGATGTCCTGCATAAGTAGGCCAAATTCTGTATAGTCCGGTCATTAAGATAGTCCACCACAGACACAGGTAGTTCTACAGCAATTGTGCTGTAAGACCAGGGAGCCCAGTTACTGTGGTTTCCTGTCCAGAATAGCTCTATTTGGTATTGCTGGCACCTTCAACCTCTGCTCAATTCTCAGCAGAACAGAGAACTCGCATTAGTTGTGACCACTGAAACTCCCAGTTTATGGAGCAGGGAGACTAATTCAAGCACACCCTCTCAAAAATGTAGAGCGAGTTCATTCCGAATTAAGACTAATGTTGCCCTCTATCTCCTCCCCACCACATACTAAACTCCATTACAAACTTAACAAATCGTACACAGTTGCTGCTGGATCCAGAGTTTATGCAAGAGCTCCTACAAGCATGAAGTATAGATTACTGATTGAGTTAGCATTATAGTTTAGGCACAATCCTTCATGTTGGAAATAGATTTTGCTGAACACTGCTCCTAGAGGTAGCTGGTGGCAACATACAGACTGTCAAACAGCTGCTAAACAACTTTCAACATATGTAAGTCAGAGCGCAGATGACAAGTCTCATTTGCAACACAACTGCAAGCACCAGCAATGTAAGCAAGATATAGCAGGATTTCTTTAGTCAGTTAACTGGTATGAAGGATTTGGAGCTGCTCTGTACTAGACAGTTATTGAGAAGTTTAGTGGATGAATGTTGGTGTACTTTAACAGAGGAGATTGTCAGGAAAAATGAGGAAGGGAAAGAATGGCTTAAGATGAGCCTATTTGCTGAGGGGTGACTTAAGAGATCAAAAGGACTATAACAAGATTAAAAGTTAGCACTTAAATGTGCGTGTTGGGGGTTAATTATTGCTGTTCAAAACTGCACTGAAACATAGGACCCCAGAGAGAAGGTGGCTGAAGTTAGGCCTGCCAAAGTTAGTAGGGGATGGCAAGGTATACATGCCTGCAGAGCAGTTTAAAATCTTTCCTTTAATGCTTTAAAAAACAAACTGGAAAATACAAGTGAAAGCTGGCTGATTGACAGCCTTTGGGAGGCTGTGACCAGAAGTGCAGGGTAACAGTTGGTACACAGAGTACTGTAGTCTAGAGCTCAGTTGAAGTGGCAGAGTTCTACACTGGAATGTAAAAAGGTACAATGCCTGAAAGCTGAGAGGATGCACTCGGCGCAGACGGGACAGTGTTGCAGCTACCCTAAAAGGACAGCTAGCTAAAAGTTACATAATTAGTACAATGCATCAGAAAGTTGCATTTCAGCAGCTGAGATTTTATGTTAATATTTTTGTAAGTGTGTACCTTCTCTAGTCAAGCATTCAAAGAATAGAGCCAAGACAACCTGACCACTGATGAATAATTAAGATTGGGTTAGCAAACATATGCTGTATCAAGACACAGGAAGACACATCTAAAGCTTTAATGCAACATGGAAGTGTATTATAAATTATTGATTACATTTACATATTTAAATGATCCTACTTACAGTAATAGTACTGAAGATACAATATTTGGTAAAAACAGCTAGTATATTTAAGTCTTCAAATTTTGGTAATGTTTTCTACCAAGTGTAAGAGTAAAAAGCAAGGTTTCCATGGATGAATAAGTGTATTTCACCAGAAACAACCCAATTGGCTGCAAAATACAGACTTACTATAATGGAGTGCTGACATCTACACAAAATGCAGTATTAAAGGTATTTTAATGTATATTTACAATAAACTGCTTAGTAGTTTGATCTGCATATTGGAACAGTTACCTGATTAATTTTAAGGAGAATATGCCTAGGCTTTTGTCTCTGCTTCAATGCACCAGAAATAATCTCTCCACAAAAAGTGTACTAGAAAATATACAACTGTACAATAGAAAGAGGATAGAAAAATTGAATACTGTGGAAAAAATTTATTAGTCTATACAGGTAAGTCTTCTGAAACAGATAAACCATTGGCTGTTTACAGTAAACTCAAGTGAAATACTCATTGCAATAGTATTTTCCCCTCGAGATCCAAAAGCAGTGTGACTTTCCCCATATTTAGTGTCTTACAGGAAATTATGTTTCTAAACAAATAGCCACACAAAGCAATTGTGTGATATAGACCTTCATAGCTGTAAGTGAGTTACAGTTTGAAGTACATGTACATTACCAAAGTAAAGGAAAAGAGCGCCTGTACTTAAGTGTGGCAAGCTGATTCACAATGAAATAATAATACACCATTCAAATCCTTGGCCAAAAAATGAAGACTCTACACAGGACTATAGTGGGCAGCATCGAAAAGACTACTGTGCAAGAATGCCATAAGTTTAGTTTATAAATATGACAGGATTAAAACTCCAGTTAAGCAATCAAGTTATCAACTGAAGTGATGATTTTTTTAAAAAATCCCCTACTGTGTTTGCTCAACTTCTCAAAGAAAATTTTAGAAATCTTTCTTCAAAAAAAGTGTTCACATTAATTATAAACTGGCAGAGGCCATAGTTTAAATAGCTCTGCTTAAAGAAAAAGAATTTACACAATTTTTACAGCCATGTCTGTTACAATCATGCTGTTTTTGTCCTTGTTGATATAACAACATAAGCATTTACTAGTAAAAGATATCACACTTAGCTTGCATCATTTTTAGGATGTGTGCATATCAAGCAATTCTAGAATTCCAACAGTACTTAAAGCAAAAAAAAAAATTCAGACAAAGCAAAAAGAATGCAGAAATGTATATTTGTTAGATGGATTTTTTTTTTAAAGAATAGTTACATGATGAATGTATAGGGTCATAAAATTTGAGTGCATTTGATCTTGCACACTATCTTATGCTACATATAAAAAACCTGAAGATTGCAAGTTGGGCATGCTTACCATAACATTTTTCAGCTGGGAAAGCTGCTGAGCATGTTTTCTTACAAACGTTCACCGCCATGATACAAAACAAATATGTGCAAACTGCAGGGTCCCTAAAAATAGCAGTTAATGAATTTACAGAAAGGTGACACTATCTGTTTAAATATGCAAGAGGATAAACTTCCCAGAGTTTATAACATAGAGCAGTATCCACCACAGGCTCTTCCTCCATAGCCTTCTTCCTGGTCTGATAACTTTACGCCTCGGTTTTGGCTCTCACTTTCCCACAGTCCAGGAGTCTGAATGATTTTTTCAACAAGTTCTTCAAAGGCACACTGTACACCATCACATGTTTTTGCACTTGCCTCTGGAGGAAGAGAGATTTAAGAAGTCAAGGAAGTGTTAATGTATCTTTCACCATCTTCTTACTTTAACTGGAAAGAACCAACAGGTGTTAGTTTCAACGTGCATCCTACACTTTTTGTATAGAAGGGAAAGTAGTCGCAGATGAACACCAAGTCCTAGTATTTAATGCAGTAGGCTGACTTTTACTCTCTACAGAAAGATATGAGCTTTGACATGCTATGTGAAATGTTATTCCAACAACTGCCACGTTCACTTTTTTTTTTAACTTGAAAGTCTAGCAATGTTAAAAGGTCTATTGTACTTTACAGCACAGCCTTGTACGGACATAAGACAAGTCTTGTAATAAGCTAGTGGTACTGATTAGCAGGATATATAGTACAGTCATTAGAGTAGCCACAGTCAGTGAGGTTTCTATTAGATACCACCAAGATTAATGCCACTTAGGGTATGTCTTCACTACCTGCCGCATCAGCAGGTAATGGTCAATCTTTTGGCAATCAATTTATGGTGTCTCATCAAGAGATGACAAATTGATTGCCAAAGGCGCTCCCGTCGACTCCGGAACTCCAACTTGCTGAGAGGCGCAAGCTGGAGTCGACGAGGGAGCCCGCTGCCAACTGCTGTCGCCGTGCGGACAGCAAGTAAGTCGGCCGAAGATGCGCCAACTTCAGCTACATTATTCATGTAGCTGAAGTTGCTTATCTTCAGTTGACCCTTCTCCCTAGAGAGGTCTCAATATGGGAGAGTGGCATAGAGAATGGTATTAGGAACATAAGACAGCCTTTATTTTGACCATAGCATTTAGATATTAAGATAATGGAAGTGTACAGATTTAAAAAGGGGTGACAGAGTCCTGTGGCACCTTAAAGACTAACAGTATTAAAGCATAAGCTTTCGTGGGCTAATACCCACTTCATCGGATGCATGCTCCCATGAAGTGGGTATTAGCCCATGAAAGCTTATGCTTTAATACTGTTAGTCAGTCTTTAAGGTGCCACAGGACTCTTTGTCACTTCTGCAATTCCAGACTAACACAGCTACCCCTCTGATTCAGATTTAAAAGCATGACTTCAGTTCCAGTCAGGCAGTTTCTAGGTGCTGATCAAATGAGCTCAGTCAATTTCAGTTTACTGACTGCGTCTAGTACCTTGGAGAAATGCCACACTAGACAGTTCTGGAGTAACGTGCCTATATGTTAAGTTTTTACCTAGCTTCACAGGATACTAGTTGATTTATGCCTTGCATTAAGGCCTGGGCTGCACTGTGGGGGAGAGGGGGTGGTCAACCTAAGATACACAATTTTGCATAGCTGAAGTTGGCGTATCTTAGGTCGACTTACCTGGTCGTCTACATGGCAGGCGAGTCGACTGCTGCTGCTCTCCAGTCAACTCCACTTCTGCCTCTTGCGGAGGTGGAGTCAACGGGGAGCATGCTCGGGGATCGATTTATCACATCTACAGTAGACACGATAAATTGATCCCCAATAGATCACTATCCGCCGGATCGGTGGGCAGTGATTGAAGATGTACCCTTAGGGAGTTTCTACATGAAATTAAAATTAAATTGTTTCAGAGTGGATGTTCTCAACAACTTAAAATCTCGACTTCTATGATATCATGTAGCAACAGGTTCTGCAGGTTTTACAGTTTTCAAATTTGTTACCTGTCATTTTCAATAAGGGCTTGGCTACGCTTGAGAGTTATAGCGCAATAAAGCCGCCCAGAGCGCTCTACCTCACAACCCGTCCACATTGGCAAGGCACGTAGAGTGCTGACTCTGCGGCTGGAGTGCTCCTGATACTTCACCTCTGCAAGACGAATAAACATTTGATGCGCACCTGCTGGAGCGATGCGGCGCCAGCGTGGACACAAAGCACTCTAATTGGCCTCCAGAAGTATCCCACAATGCCTGTTCCAGTCATTCTGGTCATCAGTTCAAACTCTTCTGCCCTGGCCTCAAGTGACCAACTGACAGACCTGCCCTTTAAATCCCCTGGGAATTTTGAAAATCTCCTTCCTGTTTGCTCAGCCAGGTGTAGAGTGCTCTCAGCGCATCTTTCCAGGCGACCATGCCTTCATGTGCCACGCAATTCCCAGCATGGAGCAATGGCGAAGGGCTGAACCTCATCAGTGTTTCGGGGGAAGGAAGCTGCACAGTTCCAGCTGTAGGAATTACAAATACCTGCTGGCAGATATCAAAGAACATGATGGAAAGGGACCATGATCATGACACAGTGCACTGTTGGGTTATAGTAAAGGAGCTGCAGAATGCCTACTTCAAAGCAATCAAGGCAAACGGCCACTCTGGTGCTGCCCCTGCGACCTGCAAATTCTACAAAGAGCTGGACACGATTGGGGGTGACCCCACCTCCACTCCAATGACCACCATGGACACTTCCAAGCTCAGCACAACAACGGGGCGGGGGAAAGAGGAGGAAAGTGGGAACGAGGGTGCTGAGGCGCGGGAGACACCCCGGAATCCCCCGAAGCATGCAGCCAGGAGCTTTTCTTGAGCCAGGAGGAAAACAGCCAGTCACGGCGGCTGGTGCTTGGGGAAAGACAAACACCAGAGGAGGTTCCTGGTAAGTGGCATTTTTTTCCAGGAAGGAAGTTTTCCAGTGTGGGTTCTTTGGGCAAGGAGGCTTTGGGCTGCATGCATGCCTAGATACCAAATAGGGCATTGATCATGGTAATCGGCCTCAGTGATCTCTTCAGAAGTTTCATCCAGAATGTGGGCAATGCGCTGGCACAGGGTATTGGGAGAGCTACCGTGGTCCTTGTCCCAGTCAGGACAACGTGTCTGCACCACTGTTCCGCAAGGGGTGGGAGGACCATTGCTGCACACTGGCAAGCTGCATATGGGCCAGGGCGGAAGCCGCATTCTTGTAGAAGACCCTCCTGTGCTTCCTCGGTCACATCAGCAGTGAGATCTTTTTCAAAATGAACTCCTATGGAAAGCGTTGGGACAATGTTCAGTGCAGGTGCCTCCTGCAGCTATTGGCTCTCCCCAAGGAACAGAAACCCAGAGGACAGTACAGCCATGAAACAAATCAGTCCCCTTTAACCCTATGCTTACTCACCATTCTGGGGCTCCCGTTGGAACAGGCAAATTATGGTATTATGTTGACCAGGGGTGGGCAATCTACGGCCTGCGGGCCATATGCAGCCTGCCGTGGCGCTCCCGAGCTGGGGCATCATGGCAAGCCGAGGGGCTCTGTGCTCCTGGGCCATGGTGCCCAGCTGAACACAGTAAGCAAGGGGGGCTTAGGTGGTGGGGTTCCGGGGGTGGTGGTTAGTTTAGGAGGTCTCTGGAGGGGGTGATCAAGGGACAAGGGGAGGCTAGAGGGGGACAGTCAGGAGGCAGGAAGTGGGTGGGGGTCAGATAGGGGGCAGGACCAGGCTGCTTGGTGAGGCACAGCCTTCCTTACCTGGCTCTCCACACAATTTTGAACCCCAATGTGGCCCTCAGGCCAAAAAGTTTGCCCACCCCAGTGTAGACTGCTTGCCCTCCTTAAGTGCAGGGGAATCAATGCTCTGTCTGGTGTGTACAATGCTGCCTCTGTTAAGTGTTGCATTTTGCCTTTACAGGTGCAACCTTGAGATCTCAGCCATCTGTGTTATCACCGGCCGAGAGACTGTGAAGACTCAGGAAGAGGCCGCGCAAAAGCAGAGACGACCTGCTGCACAAAGTGATGCAGCAGTCTCTAAACAACAATCATAAGGCACAGGAGTGGAGGGAGAGCGAAAGGAGATCCGCCAGAAAAATGAGGATCACCAGCAGAAAAATGCAGGGCTCCGATAGCAAAGCATGGAGTGGCCGATCAGCATAATGGAGTGCCAAGAGGACTCTATCCAGGCGCTCATCGCCATGCAGGCGGAACACTACCTCACTCACCCCCCTCTGCAGCCCTTGTCCCAAAACTCTTTCCCTTGTGCCCCCATGTCTCCTCCAACCCACTTTCCCCAACATCCGAGTTTACCACCCCAAGCTGCCTCCACCACCTGTTACTTCATCATCCAGCCATGAAAACTAAGACCCTTATCCAGTGCACTCAACCCCCATCACCATGCCTTATAGCCATCCTGAAGTGCAGCACTCAGTGCACGGCATTCCAGACAGGATTCCAGAGTATGACAGCAGGACTTACTCTAGTCTGTGAGTGAACCATTCGTCACCCCACCCCCTGGCTCTTTTTGTATTTGTGTTTCCCTGCCCACACCCCCAACAAATGAATTTTCTTTTCACTAAATGGATTTTTTGGCTTGGAAAACATACTTTACTAGTGCATAAAGCAAAATATACCTTAGCCCAGGAAAGCAACAAGCACTGCAAGTCAGTGTAACAAACACAACCACTGCACTTCGCTACCATGCAGGGCACCAGACATTACTACTGGCTTTCAGCCTCAAATTGCTCCCTCAAGGCATCTCTAATCCTTGCAGCCCCATGCAGGGCCCCTCTAATAGCCTTGCTCTCTGGCTGTGCAAATTCAGCCTCCAGGTATTGAGCCTCTTAAGCTGATGCCTGAGTGAAGCTTTCGCCCTTCCCTTCACAAATAGTACGAAGAGTACAGCACACGGATACAACGGCGGGGATGTGATCTTCGGCCAAGTCTAGAGCGCCAGCAGCCCTTCAAATGGCCAAAAGCACACTCCACAGTCATTCGGTACTGGCTCAGACTGTAGTTGAGCCATTCCTTGTTGCTGTCCAGGCTTCCTGTGCAGGGTTTCATGAGCCATGGCATTCAAGGCTAGAGCGGGGTCTCCAAGGATCACAATGGGCATTTTGACTTTGTCTACGGTGATCCTCTCATCTGGGAAAAAAGTCCCAGTTTGCAGCTTCTTGAACAGGCTGGTGTTCTGAAAGATGCGTGCGTCATGCATCTTTCCAGGACAGCCTGTGTTAATGTCAGTGAAACGCCTACGATGATCCACAAGCACCTGGAGAACCATAGAGAAATACCTCTTCTGATTAACGTACTCAGAGGCTAGGTGGGTGGTGCCAGAATAGGAATATGCATCCCACCTATTGCCCCTCTGCAGTTAGGGAAACCCATTTGTGTAAAGCCAGCCACGTCATGCACGTTACCCAAAGTCACAGTTCTTCTGAACAGGATCCGATTAATGGCTCTGCAAACTTGCATCACCACATTTCCAACGGTCAACTTTCCCACTCCAAAGTGGTTAGGAACTGATTGGTAGCTGTCTGAAGTTGCAAGCTTCCAGATTGTAATAGTCACCCGCTTCTCTACCATCAGGGCAGCTCTCAATCTCATGTCCTTGTGCCACAGGGTGGGGGCAAGTTCCTCACACCGTTCCATAAAAGGTCTTTTCTCATTCAAAAGTTTCGCAGCAAATGCTTGATATCCCAGACTTGCATGATGATTGAGCCCACCACTCAGTGCTTGTTTCTCAAGCCCAAAAGCAGCATTCCATGGTGGAGAGCGTGTCCGTGAATGCCACAAGCAATTTCGTGTTCTATGCATTACACGACTTGGTATCATCATCAAGATCGAAAGTGACAGTAAGGAGTCTAAGGAGTAGCTCGACTACCAAACATGACGTGCTGGCGAGACTCATCAGCATGTTCCTCAGCAGTTCAGGCTCCATTCCCGCAGACTGAAAGGAAAGAGTGTGCTGCACAGAAACTGTTGAAAGATGGCACCAAATGTGGACGGAAACACAGGGATTGCTGGGATGCAAAGTGATGCATCATGGGGCGTTGGAACAGGATCCAGAATGCCCCGCACGCCCCATTCCCACAAGCCACAGCCCCAGATTGGGAAGAAGTACTCTGTGGGATAGCTGCCCATAATGCATCGCTCCCAATGCCTCTTCAAGTGCCAAAAAAAAAAAAAAGGTCATACCAGTGCGCTTGCAGCTGTCAGTGTGGACAGACTGGAACGCTTTACCTGGTGCACTCTCCGAAGGCTGGTTTTACCCAAAGCGCTCTACATCAGCAAGTGTAGCCAGGCCCTAAGTGTTCCCTTGTTCTTGTATTACGAGGGGAGGTATACATAAGCATCTGACTTGCTTTCTCGATGCCATTCATTTTTTCCCCTGGTAGCCCCTTTAGATGGTTACGATTCCAGTTTGCATCCCATCTCCTGTGCTCCGTTTCTGCAATATCTTTGAGTATGTGTGACCAGAGCTGAACACAGCGAGGAACCAGATGAAGGCATACCATTATTTATGGCATGTCACTCCATCCCTGCTTAACATGATTTGATTTCTTGGTCACCTGTGCTACATGGAGCAGAGAATTTAACTGACAATGTTATGCCACAATGACATCCAGGCCCCCCACTGACAGTGGTTATTTAATTTAGAATTCAGCAATAGGCAAGAGCACTGAAGAAGTTATTCCTTACAACCTGAATTACTTTGCATCAATACTAGCTTGTTTGCCATTGTGCTGCCGATACACCTGGCTTTGTCAGGTCTCCCTGAATTACAATGGTTTTCTCCAGTCCCAAAGAACTTAATTATCTGCAAGTCTGCCACCTCATTATTCTACCCCATCCTTCATTTACAGATCAATACATTTAGAGACCAACCCTAATACAGATCCTTGGCACACATCTATCTTTTTATAGGCTGAGGGTTGACCATTTATTTACAGTTTTCTCTCTCTAGTTTTGATTTTGCCATTAAGTCAATATGTTGCTTTAGGCACGTCACAGAGTGAAATCCTGGTTCCACTGAAGTCAATGGCAATACTCCCATTGACTTCAATAAATCCAGGATTTCATCTTTACACTATTTTACTCATCTGCCATGAGTCTACAAATTTGGCTAGACTCATTTTAAGACCAATTTAAACAAGATGGGAATACTTACTTTGAGGCTTAAATTAATTTTATAAAGCACTTAAACAATGCAGCTGAAAGACACTATTAGATTACTTAGCTGATATAGTAAAATTTTCACCTTGGCAATTCTGTAAAAATGGAATCCAACCACAGTTTTATTTGTTACATAATGATACTTTAAGATATCACGTAGGCTTTACATACATCTTCAAGAGCATACCTATGAACAACATGGAATGTTTTCTTGCAAATTTGAGACCTTCATTCCTGTCAACCGCACGGTTTTCCTGCAACAAGAAACAGTATATTATATGCTGTGACAGCTATATAACTACTGAAGGTAATTTTTCCAAGTCTACTTACCTTATCAATCTTGTTTCCAACTAACATTTTAACTATGTCATTCCTTGTGCAGTAGGTCTCCAATTCATTTAACCAATTGTCCAGTTTGACAAAGGTGTCTCTTCTTGTGACATCATAAACTGAAAAATATTGCCAACAACATATTATTTTAAAGAAGTTTCCAAATAATTTATTGCAACTATTAAATGATTGGACATTCAAAACCTGAATTATTTGTAAAAAGATATGCAGATTTATAGACAGACATAATATCAAGTTATTGCATATACAGTAGGACATGAGCAAGGCTGAGAATCCTCTTGGAGCCAAGGTGATTGCTAGCCTTAAATACAAAAGCACCAAAGTTATTTTTGCCCCTGGATTTCTCATCCACCACTTAACTCCAGCAATAGTGAAACAGACATTGAGCTCCAAGTGCCTAGCAAGGAGGTTTCCAACACACAGTGAGGCAAATACCCAAAAGCAAAACAATAGTTAACTTCAGAGGGCAGATGCAAGTAGTAAGGTTTTTTGGCCTAGTTCTCCCTTCCTTCTATTTGAAGCACAGACATCTCAGTTTAAACCACAGTCTTTTCCAAACAACATTGGGGGTGTGATTAAAAGGTCATCAATGTTGGGAGCACAATGGATGATATATTTTAGTCAAATAAAACATTAAGATTTGTCTACATGGCACTACTCATCCCGATTATGGGGGAGTGTGTATTGCTAGTACCTTTCAGTATGTGCCAGCAGAGTTTACATGAGCTAGTAAGAGCACAACATTACAGTGTGCGCTATATTTTACGCCTCCTGTAGCCAGAACTGTGGCGCTGTGTATTCAAGCAGCGAAGGATTTCTCTAGGAAAGAAGGGAGGTGGTTTCCTGACAGAACGCAATGATCAACATGCTTAGATACTCCAGTAATTGGGAGCATATAACTAGAGGCCAAGAATTTCAGTATTAAACAGCCAAATATAGTTGGAGAAGAATTAGTTTGTCTTTAACTTTTTCATAAAACTGGGAAAAAAAATCTAAGGTTTTAAAGTGGTACATTGAGTAGCATACTTACCTAGGATAACACCCTGTGCTCCCCTATAGTAGCTGGGCGTTAATGTTCTGAACCGCTCCTGACCTGCAGTATCCTAAAAACATTCAGAACATTTTCCATTACCGTACTTTCACAAAATAATCAACTCTACATGCTACTGAAAGTACAATATCTGCAAGATCTAATTAACACAATAAAAAATGAGAGAGACTTCAGAACAATCATGGAATATAGCACCAAAGGAATCAAGTTTAATTAACTTCAGATGAAATACAATTAAGATTAGATGCAGAGTTGATAGACTTTTGCTTTAGGAAGTGGCTTTTAAAGTCTTAGCATTTAAGTAAAATAAGCCACTCTACAATGATATAGGGCACTCACATTTCCACTGAGGCTACTGCTGCTCTACAGCTAGCAGATAAAGTGAGACACCAGTGCAACAGCTGCAGTTGTTTCTAAGTAAACATTTTAGGTTTGCAAAACACTGCAAAATCTTAAGAGAACAAGACAAGATAAATGGCTTTTCACTGCCCAGTATTTGGGTATGGTTACACTTACAAGATTATAGCGCTATAGGTTATAGCGGTCCCCTTATACAGTAATATGTATAGCGCTATTGTATGTCCACACTCAGATGCTCCTGCGGTATAGCATGGCCACATTTGGGGCACTTAATGCGGCATTAAGAGCAGCGCATTAGGGCAGGTATCCCAGCATTCAGCTGGGTGAAATGTGCTTTTTAAACGAGGGGGGTGAGGGGGGACGCGTTGTGTGTATGCGGAGGGAGAGAGACAGTGGTTTTTCCGTTTTTCTGAAAGCCTGTCAGTGAGCCTCCGTTCACAGAAGGCTGTGTTTTCACACAGGCTCCCTCCTTAAACATTTGCATTGCTTATCTGCGGAGTTAAGAAAGAAACTCTAAAGAGGTACTTCCGCATTCCTCCAGCCGAGTTCAAAACAAAGGGAAGAGACGTCAATTTTCTTAAATGGCTCTAGGCATCTCCAGAGATTACTTGTAGCGCAGTGGGTGTCCACATTCTTGCTGTAGCGCTACAGCAGCTGCGCTACAGCCCTTATTCCCCATGCGGAGGTGGATTAATAATAGCGCTATAACTCAGCAGTTATAGCGCTATTAGTGCCTTGCCAGTGTGGACGGGGAGTAGGTTATAGCGCTCGTGGGGGCTTTATAGTGCTATAAAGTGCCAGTGTAACCATGGCCTTTGATAATTAGCTTCAAAACACAGAAAACATTTTTAACATGAATTCCAGCAAACCAAGCTGCAGCAGAATTACCAAAAAACTGATCATGTTTCTTCTTAAACTGAAGTAGCTTGTGAAAATCAGATTTATCTCTTCGGACTTTAAGTTCATAAAGGATGAATGGGTATGCAGAAACCAAGTATTAAATGCTGATTACAAATGCTTTGTTGTACATCCTTGAAACTACAATGAACTAAAAGCACCAGAGATCATGAGATTATGCATGCATGCAGAGACAGAGAAGCTCATTCCCTCAAACTCTGTCCCAGTTTAGAAGTGTATTGCTTACAAACAAATAAAAAGTAAATGCCACCCAAATCTACCTCCAAAAGAGCAGTCATTCCAATGATTAAGATATCAGCAATGTTTTTCATTCAGGTTCAAAATTCACTTCACCACCACCTGAATATTCAGGCTCTATATGGTGGAATGCAGAACACTTTGGTGAAGAGAAGTCTACCCCCACCCTCATACTCCCCATCTCAAACTAGAGCCAGAGTTTGAGATGCAGGGCATAAGAGAAGTTATCCCTCTGTTTGGCCAAGTCTACATGGTACGTGTGTGTGTGGGAAAATCGACCTAATATATGGGAATAGCGTAGCTAAAGTCAACGTATTTAGGTCGACTTCCCTTGGTGTATTCACAGCGGTGAGTTGACTGCTGCCACTCCCCCGTTGACTCTGCTTGTGCCTCTCGTGGCACTGGAGTACCAGAGTCGACAGTAGAGCGCTCGGGGATTGAACTGGCAGTTAGTATAGACCAGCCTTTAGAGTAGAATTCTCTCCACGAAAAGAGCAGAGAATGATTCACCCTGTCTCTTCAGGAAGGAGTATGCAGGGATCCTATCTGGCTCATGTTCTTCCTCTCAGGAAAGAGTTCTGCTGCTCTGTGACTCCTACTGCAGAAAGAAAATGTTCCATTGGCTCCTCTTCCTTCTTATATGGCTGTGTCCATTTTCTCAGTTATATCTACTCTGCTTTGCTTGACTGAGGAGGTGTGGATATCTGACTGTCACTGCCTACCTGAGAGCTGACAATTTGGTACTTGAGGTATGAAGCACTCTTGATATCAAAGCAAGTGAAGAGTCCCTGTTCTGTACTTTATTCCCTCCTGTACGCTGCTTCTTTCCTCAGACAGACCAGGAAATAGCAGAATTGCTCCACTCTGCTCAGCACAGAGTTTCAAGCAGCACAGAGCAACTGACAGCCCTGGAATTCCAGTGGTTGTTCCATACCAGAGGTGGATTCTGTGACCATAGAATATAAGCCTTGCTTATGGATTAAAAAGCAAATATATCATTAAGAGTTATTGGAAAACCTTTTCCCTCCCTTACTTTCCATAGCTCAAGGTCTGAGGTTTCCCCATCAACAGTACCTAAACTGGGTTACGCAGGATACAGAGCCTTTTGCTCTATTTTAGCTGCTATGTTAACAGAGGCAATCCTAAATTCAAACCTTAACAGGAAAACACCTTTTGGTTCACCTGGGTGTTTACATGGTCTTGTTCCTTTAAAGTTAGATTAAAGTTAGTAAGGTAAATTAAACATGCACAACTGTGGCAATTCTCAAGCTATGCAGTATTAGTATTTGTACAGAAAAAGTAAAATCTTAGTTCAGAAGATATTTTTTCTTTAGAAATGTGAATATTCAGTGTGAGAAGCTTTATAACTAATTTAATATGCTTAGTTATCATGCTCAAAATGTATAGCCTGTGATATCAAACTCAAGTAGAATGTTATAAGAGGCACAGGTAGTATTTATCTGTAATCAAATTAAGGACTTTTCCTTCTAATGTAACTCCATATTCTCCAGTATACTTGTCAGCTTCTAAATTTTGTTTGATAACAGTAAAGTCTCTTCCCCATAAAAGAATTCTACAGAAGAGTCCCATCCTCTACTTTCAGATATCAGAGCTGATGCTATAAGCTATGTCACCTACCCTGAAAATGGTAAAATCCCATCAGTAACATTTTCATGAATGACCCAGTATGAAAAACCCCACTCCACTACTAACAAAGCCTGTTAACATGGCAAATCCCTTCAACTGCATATTTCCATAAAAACCATCACCACTAGTACAAAGCAATAAACTATGTAAAGCTCTGGTGTTTTAATTTGTTCAGAACTTACCCATATTGCCAGTTTAGCTTTATTTCCATCAACTGAAATTGTTTTCACCTTGAAGTCAACACCTGGAAGAGTAAAAATGTTTTAATTCTCCTTCAAACAGGTGCTATGATTAATTTTGTCAGATGGAAAGACAATGAAAGATTCAAGTAAGTCAGAACTGAAGTTGTGCTTTGACAGTAGCAGGTGGAAGGGATTAGTTTAATCAGTTACTATCTGCCCCCCACCCACCTCTGTCTCCTACTTTCCCTCTATGGTCCTACACCAGGCTTTGAAATTAGAGCTTAGAAATGTCTTCAAGTAACCTTAGGCCACGGGCCAATGGGTATATCATGGAAGTGAAACAGGTACTACTATTTCCTTCATGAAGTGTAGTGTTCTTGAGTATGCTGTTTAAGTTAACTGTTTAAATGAACTCCAAATTCCTACCTCCTCCACATAGCTTGCTCCATTCTGGATTCCAATTTCTATCCTTTCATTCCACCATTTTCCAGTGTGCAACAGCTATGCCAGAAGCTATGGGCTTGATGCAATTCTACAGCTCCGGAGCCACATGTGGCTCTTCAGAAGTTAATATGCGGCTTCTTGTATAGCCACTGACTCCGGGGCTGGAGCTACAGGTGTCAAATTTCCAGTGTGCTGAGGGGTGCTCACTGCTCAACCCCTGGCTCTGCCACAGGCCCTGCTCTCACTCCCACCCACTGGCTCTGCCGTGCCCTCACTCTTTTGCCTTTGGGAGGTACAGGGAGGGAGGGGGAAGTACTGATTTGCGGAGCTGCCGGTGGGTGGGAGGTGCTGGGGCCCGCTACTGATGTATTACAGTGGCTCTTTGGAAATGTACATTGCTAAATTCTGGCTCCTTCCCAGGCTCAGGTTGGCTACCCCTGCTATACCTCATGTTATTCAGGAGATCAGATTAGGAGGTCATAATGGTCCCCCTTCTGGCCTAAAGATCTAAGACACCGATCTAACACTTATAGCATCTTCATCTGAATGCCATTTAACAGAGGTGGGCAAACTACGGCCCATGGGTCATATCCGGCCTGCGGGACCATCCTGCCCAGCCCTTGTCCTCCCTCCCTCGCAGCCTCAGCTCACCATGCCGCCGGCGCACTGAGCGACAGATCTGCAAGTGAGATGGCGAGGATGCTGCCATTACAATCAATGGAGTCACTACAGCTGGAGTTTAACACGATTTTCTGATGGGTCCTCTACTTTGGAATGCTCTCCCTGCTTTAGTGCTCTACAGCTTGGATTTGTTAATTTTCTAGGCACAATTCAGTGTGAAGCACCTAGATTATGGCTACAAGATTGATCTAGATCGTGATTGTGGAAGGCACTGAACATTAAAGAGGCTTTTTTTTTTAAAAAAAAAAACACACTGGCATTAAAGCTACTTTTATAACAAAAAAGTATGCTAAGGTCTGGCTTATTTACATGCTTTTTAAACTAAGATTCTTAATCCATAATTGACAGTTTATAACAATTCCACATGTTCTATTAAAATTGGTTTAGCACACAATTACTGTTGAATGAACAGGCTGCAGAGCCAGAAATTCTGATCACTAGATCTTCAATTATAAGTCAGTGGCAACTGTGCTGTAAGTAGGTAAAACAGGAACTTGCCATGCTTACAATTTGATTTAGATTAAACCTAAAATAACCCTGTCAATTTTCAGCATTCAGCATAAAAAGAGTTGGCTCTTAAAACAAATAGCATTCTATGCCAAGCTGCATCAAAGGTTACCTCTGCTAACAAGAGCCATGACAGCCCTAATGAACAGCTAAGTAGTACAAGTTTTTAAACAGACGTATGGAAAGCCTGATATACTGTAAGCTACAATTATTTATTTATTTATTTGTACAACCCAGTTTTTACATATCACGACCATCTTGAAACAAAAAAAGCAAGCCACTTCAGCTGAAATTTTTTTCATTCTCAGCCCAATTGGAAGTTTCAGCAAGTGAGTGTAGCTTGTCTACACCGCTACAAAAGTCTAGCTGAACTTTGAGGTGAGCAAGGTGCCATTACATTCCACAAACAGGCCCAAGATTTTGTTCCTGGATACAGTTATGCAATTTCAATGGAAGCTGCATACACACATCTTTGACATTATTTAGTCCCTATTATATCAGTTGCTCTAAACCGCATTCAAAATGCTCCTTCTGAACAATACAGGCCAATCAAGATTAACAAAAATCTTAATTTTGAATTTGATGGAGGTATTTAAAAATGTAAACAGAGTTATATTTACTATTATTATACAAGTGTCAGAGTGGTGGCCATGTTAGTCTGTATCAGCCAAAACAACAAGGAGTCCTTGTGGCACCTTAGAGACTAAATTTATTTGGGCATAAGGTTCCATGGGCTAAAATAAGTTTGATAGTCTCAAAAGTACCACAAGGACTCCTTATTTTTATTATTATACTGTTTTCCTTGAATACTGACATAGGAAAAAATATTTCTAAATAAGCATACTGCTTAGCATTACACCAAATTGTATACTTTAACCCTTTTAGAGGATAAAGGGAAGGAGACCATAGTTACAGTATAGCAGAAGAGATAAACAGTAAATTGACCTATGTTCCCAACAAACTGTAGGGCTCTTGATGCAATAAGACTATCACCTTAACTTGTACAAAAGAAACCTGTTATCACAATCCTAAATGATCTCTGTAAATGCATCACTGACATGCATTAATGTTTATTTGAGCTCTTGCTACTTTAGTCTTCATTAATTTGATAAGAAGTCTAATCCCCCAAAAAAGTGAGCTTGCAGAAAAGCACATTTGTAATATAGCTAGATTCCACAAACAGATGGATGCAAAAAGGGTTAACAATTTTAAGAGAGTCTACTGGTGTAAACACAGCAAATGTGCAATCCACCAGCATAGATTCAGAACATAAAATATATTTTTATTTATACTGTATATAGTTCCTTTCATCCAGAAAGATCTCAAGAACTTTGAATTGAATGCCAATATTACTTCATTCACTACTGAAATAAGTTGTCTGAGAGTGCACGTGAGACACAATGCTACACAGCAATTGTGGGGGGCAAGGGGATGGTAGGATGAGGAAATGAACAGAAGGTTTATCCAGCTGGAAATACTGGGGGTTATTAAGTTATTTAGAATGTAATTTGCCCTCTGGTTGGACATTGGCCAGGAAAATCTACTCTTATAAGAGTATCTTTGGATAGTTAATGAATCTGTGTTCAGGCTCTCATTTCACAGTGCTAGCAGAAGATTATGTACAAATACATGGTTACATATTGGGAAATCTTGGCCCACTGAAGTCAGTGGAAACACTCCCATTTACTTTAATGGAGCCACGATTTTATCCATACTATTTACACATGCAGCACATTAGTACCTTTGTACTTTCTACTTCCAGCCTTCAGCCATCTGAGCTAATGGAGAGTTGACAGTAGCCATCCATAAGTGACCAAACAAAGCAAGTCTGATACTTACTCCCGCAGAGGGCAGTGCTACCCATCAGCTAGTACAGTGGTTCTCAAACTTTTGTACTGGTGACTCCTTTCACATAGTAAACCTATGAGTGTGACCCCTTCTTATAATTTAAAGACCTTTTAGCATACTTAATGGCATTATAATGCGACAGCAAAGCGGGACTTAGGGGTGAAGGCCGACAGCTCCCAACCCACCATGTAATAACCTGACAACCCCGAGGCACCCCAAACCCAGTTTGAGAATCCCTGAGCTGGTACACGACAATGGCATTTCTCAGCTTCATAACACCATGCTGGAGCACCAGTCCATAGAGCCTTGCACGGATACAAAATTGGCATCCGCATGTGATCCGCAAAAAAAAATGATCCACGGATATCTGCAGATTTGCAGGGCTTTAGCTATAAATGGTCCATGGATGTGGATATAAATTGGATATTTGCAAGGCTCTACTGATCCAGCAGAGCTATTCTCTGACCAACAGAGCTGACTGTGTCACAAGCTAGAACCATCGAAGGGGAATAGCCACTGAAGACCTCATGCCACAGTTCAGCCTACAATTTCAGAGGCCTTCCCTGAGTTGTTGAGCATGACCACTGATATGCATGGAAATATGCAGTTAAATTCCAGTTATGCCTTAGCAGAGGCTAAGAGAAAAGAAAGCTAACTATTTCACAATGTAATCCCTCTCCAAAGTAGACAGGGCACTGCACTTAGTATTTATTTCACAAGTGGAGTTCGTTCTCAGCACAATAAAATAGCTCAACTCCTACATTTCTATTAACTCAGCACAATCCCCACCCCTTCCCCAAAAAATGGAACAAGAGAATAAGGGGGAGATACTTTTACAATGGGATACTGCCAATTACAAGTCTCCATCCATTAAGAGGCCCTTATATCCATCACTGGTAAAGTGGTTTCAGGATTTATTTATTTTTTTAAACTAAGCACATTTAAGCTTTAGTCTGTGTTTATATATGCATACTCTAGAATTTGCTTTTTCTTCTCCCCCTTAGAGCATTTCAGAACACTGGCCATGCACAGTTTAAGCCAGAGAGCTATTACATCCAGCA
Source organism: Dermatemys mawii (assembly GCA_007922305.1). Taxonomy (NCBI): domain Eukaryota; kingdom Metazoa; phylum Chordata; order Testudines; family Dermatemydidae; genus Dermatemys; species Dermatemys mawii. The sequence continues at coordinate 19,876,953 of ML677349.1, forward strand.
AATAAGTTAAGTGCCAAAAGTTAGCATTGTAGCAATACTCAGGTTGAGAAATCTGGTTTTGAGTTAGGAATTTGATAATTTAAGATTTCAGCTTATGTCAATCAATTACATATAAGCATTTCTAATATATTCCTGGCCTTTGGAAGGCTTTATTTGTTGCTAGGTAGTCTACAATGTAAGTTAACTCTACTATGCTTGGCATTAATGATGCCACTTTTAAGAAGTTCCTTATTTTCTGAACTGATTGCTCCATATTTCTCAAATCTTTCAGTGCTGCTAGATTTTGCATTGTTACATGGTACATGCACCAACTTCTGAAAGTGAACAGTCTACAAAGATGCACGTTAGAACCAGAAGTCAAGCCAACTGTGCATATTAAAGTGATAGGACCAAATTTCATGTTTGAAATTTTGCTATTGGCTCTCAAAGACTTGTGACTAGACTAAATCATTCCTTCTATAGGAGCACTTGCAGGTTTTTCACAAGAACAGAAAATGTCATAAAGGCAAGATTTGAAATTCTGCCTGGGCAAGGTCACAACTATAATGGAATGGTTAATCCAGGACCATCAACAATGAGGTTAAAAATATGATTAATGCCAGTCAGCAAGATTTAATGGAAGATAGAAGACAGTCTGAGACCTTACAGGCCTAGCTGAAAAAAGCAACTTCATTGTCTACATGGGGACACTAAGGAAAGTTAATCTGAATTAAATCTGTGAATTTAAAGTAGATTAAATTGCATTAAACTCCTGTTTAGATACTCACAGAATTAAAGTTGCCTTAATTGGTTTTAGCTAAACTAAATGTCATTAAAATGTCAGATTAACAATTACATCTTGTTTTTGATTAATGGAGAAGTATCAATTAGGGTTGTTTCTAGAAGGTCCCCTAGAAATTTGTTCTTGGTCCAATGCTATTTAATTTTTTATCAATGATCAAGAGGATTTAAAATCTTTGCTGATAAAAATGTGCAGACCACAGAGATGGTAAATAATGAGGACTTGTTACTGTTAGAGTGACCTAAATCACCCAATTAAATGGTTATAATTCAACAAAATATTTTATTACAGCCAAATTGAGGTATTTTGTCTGGAAACCAAGGTTATACCTACACAATGGGAGATCATCTTGGCAGTGGCTTGGAAGGATTTAGGGGTTATCATAGTCAGTCACCTCAATATTCTCAATGCAATGCTGTGTCAAAATGGATTAATGAGATCTTTGATTTACACAAGGACTACTAAGAAGAAATAGGGGATGCACTTCTCAAAAAGGATGCGGAAATCCTGGAGAGTTCACAGGAGGCCCCCAAAAATGATCCAACGGCTGGAAAAAAAAAACAGCTAGCCTTACAGTATGAGTAGAGTCCCATGCAGATACAAAATTTGTCTCCACAATTGATCTGCAAACATGGTCTGCAGATATCTGACGACAAAGCGGATATTCATGTATCTGCAGGGCTAAGTACGAGGCTTAAGCAGCTCCATTTACTCATCTTAATGAAGAGACTGTTGACATGCAGTTTGATCACCATGTACAGGTTCTACACAGGGAAAAGATCTGATGAGACCTTTACAGTTTTGCTGACAAAGGCATAATATGCAGTGGCTTAAAAATTGGACAAATTAAACCCTGAAATAGCAGTGAGGGTAAAACAAACAATGGAACAGGTCAGCTCATCAGGGAAGATGGAAGACTCAGCATTGCTTGGAGTCTAAAAGAAGATTACATATCTTTCTAAATGGTATGCTTTAATCCAGTTTCTAGGAGAAGCAGACTGTGTGTGTCAGAAGCCAGGATGGTCTCTTCTTGCTTGGGAATTTGTGAATCCTCATGTTCATCCCCTTCCTTAATGGGCCATTGCAGAACAAGATTGCCTGCATTGCTTCAGCATGGTCTAAACACTTGCAGCTTTGCATTAATACAATGGCTATAATCAGTTTTCATGCTTCAGGGCTTCAGCCAATCACCTGCAAGCATCAGGAAGGCAGTCTCCTCCCCCTCAATGAAAAATTGGCCAGGTGTGGTCATTTTCCCATCCCACATCTTCCTCTGAAGCATCAAAGATTGGCCACAGCTGGAGATGGAACACGGGATAAGGTTAAACAGGTCTCTGAAGCGGTTCATAGAATCCTTTTTTCTTAGATGGCTGGTCAGTGTGAAACTGATCACCAGATTTGGCATTGGGAAGCAGTATTTTCCTCAGGTCAAACTCGCAGGGACCTTGGGGAATGGAGGTGGAGGGTGTGCCTTCCTCTACAGCATGAATTGCCTGTTAGGATCATCTAGGCATCTCTCACCAAGTCAACTCCCCACTATTACAGGGACTTCAGAAACTGGTGACACCTCAGTTCATCCTGTTTTCTGTCTGACACACAACAGTTTAATCTGAGGACTGAAATGCTTTAGTCTAAGTAGACTTTTTGCAGAATTTAATATTGAAGACTTCTTTATTAAGTCTTGTAAAAGAAGGAGCTGGATGTTTGGGTACCCAGGAATGTATGTGAAGCAGCTAAAACACACATTTGATAGCTGTGTCTGTTAAGGAGATCAGCAGTGAAATCATGATAGGAGATCTCAATATTAAGTATTAGATTTTAGAGTCAACACTTCATTGAGATGAACAGTGAAAGCTCTCTCATAAGAAATTCTTTTGAGTCTGTTTTTAGATCGTATCTCTTTGATTCTCTTGCAAAACAGTTTAGACTTTAGTGTTAAGGTCAAGCTTTGTTCCAGAGTAAAGGGTGGATAGTGTGGTTCCTTATGCAACTGTAGAACAATAGTGTCCAAAGGACTAGCAGCAGAATGTAGTAGTAAACTGTAACTAATTATTGACCAATGATATTGTTAATGAAGTAACACAATATGCTTAAAGTTCAACTTTGTTAACTTTAGGTTGATACAGAATCAATTTTTGATTCCTTTGCTGAAAAGTTTTAATATTTGGGAATTTATGCAATAGTTGACAATTATCAGCTTTATATGGATTTGGCCCCTTTAGAAGAGACATTTTTAAAAATCATGGGTTTTATCCTCAATGCATGTTCCATTAATGGTTTCCTTCAGGGTCTGCATTGTTTCAGGAAAAAACAGCAGGAGCTCAAATATCTCCTTTTTTCTTGCCAGGGTGAACTCAAGCAGTTCTTGAACTGATATGGAAATATATTTATATTCACTACCCACATGCAAGTGAGCTGACAAGCACTGACATTTTTGTCACCATACTGATGACTGGCCATAATACTGCACTGCTAGTCAGACACGTCAAGTCAGATGGTAGGAAAACTTTTTAAAATATTATGTTTTCTTTGGGCTGGTCTACACAACAGGGGAGAGGAGAGGAATCGATCCAAGTTAAGCAACTTCAGCTACGTGAATCACGTAGCTGAAGTTGATGTACTTAGACCTACTTACCGCTGTGTCTTCACTGCGGTGTGTCAATGGGAGAGCATCTCCCACGAATTCCCCTTGCGCTTCTCATTGAGATGGAATACCGGAGTAGATGCTAGAGTGATTGGCAGTCGATTTACCATATCTATATTAGATGTGATAAATCGACCCTCCCGTTGGATCGATTGCTGCCTGTCGATCCGGCTGGTAGACCCGAGTAAAAAAAAAAAAAAAAAAATACTCAAAAGCTGATCCTAGCTCAAAAAAAGTAATCTGTCTTTTCCCATATTTGAATGGCATCTAGCACAATGATGGCCCCAGCTCTCATCAGGGTCTCTGTGCTAATCTAACATTAATATTTTACTATAACAAACTTTAAGGTTGAAAGGCATTCAGAAATGATAAGTAAGGTTGTCCATAGAACCTTAATTCTGCCTCCGTATGCAGAGATTGTAGCAAAAATATATATATGTACGTATGCTTGCAATCTTAACCTAAGAATAGTTTATGCTATCCCCTGGCACTAGCTGCCATTTATATCACTGAAAAGAAAGGTCTCTCTCTCTTTCATTCCACAAGCCATAAAAGAAGGTATCAAGCAATGCCTTGTCAACAGGTCTCAGTTGCCCAAATTAGTAGTTGGGACATCCAAAAGAAATGAAGTGTTTAGGTATTGCAGAAATACTCTTTTTCTCCATTAGGAGTTGGCATTAAAACATGGATATCCCTAATGAATAATTCAGTTAAATAGTTTCCTACCCAACCCCTAATATTTAACTCAGCTAGTCAAATACATCAGATAACTACACCAGTTATTTTTGGCTTTACATTAGTGTTCCTCTCTCAGTAGCCACCACAACTGATCAAGAGTTTAAGGAAAATTACTCACTCTCTTCCAGGTCTTTAGTTAGAACCTCCATTGCAGTAAATCTAGTGTTAGAATTAGAATACCTTGTACAGGAAAGTTACCTTAATTTGCTCCCAGTTCAACAGTTATTTGTTTAGGTTGGATTATGGGTCATATGATATATCACATAATAGCAGGATGGGTTGTAGGCATTTTACTATCTTTCACAAACTCTAACATCCACACTAGCACCCCTCTCATTCTGGGGTCTGTCTCTCCCTCCTAAATACAATTAAATTAATGCTGGGCCCTTACTGCTGCCCATGTCATCCACACCCTCCTTGCACACAGTTTTTTAGCAGCTCTGGACACTCCCCTCTCCTCTCAGGCCACTTGCCCAGGAGCAAATAGTTGTTTTGGGGTAGGTAAAGAAGAAGCCACTTCCTACCATTCAGATATCTGTTCCTTGAAGTGGGAGAGAGGAGTTCAGTGCCCAGTATAACTTACAGCTTCTCTGGAGCAGGAGGAACTACCTGACTTGGGTCTACAGTGCTTGAATCTTTCTCCACAATATTCAGTTCCTTAAGTGGCCACCTATGCAATCTACTCTAACACGAATCCTGTACAGCAGTTTTATTACTATTAAATTAAGTTCCAATCTCTTATTACTTTTGAGGGATTTTACTGATTTCTCACAAAGGTTAGCAAGAATCTTTTGCACATTGCTCTAATAAATTCACTAACACCATAAGTGTTGTTGTAGTGCAAACAGACGCAGGTCTCCTTCAGTGACAGTCCATATCTATAGCTTCTATCTTCAAGAAGACAGAATACACAGGACAAACACTGTCTCAATTCTGAACTAATTTTGTGCAAAGTATAACAGCACCCATTTACTGTGTATACTTCTGTAGTGTTTAACTCCATACACTATGCATATAGCTACACCTAAAAGGCTTCAGTGGCACACCTGTGCCACAGTTGTGCTCTAACGCGGACACTACCTATGCAGACAGAGGCATTTGTCCATTGGCATAGGTAATCCACCTCCCCAACAGATAGTCCATAGGTCTTCAGTCAACCTAGTATTGTTTACAGTGGGGGCTAGGTCAGCTTAACTACGTCACTAAGGGGTGTGGATTTTTTACACCCTCAAGCAATGTAGTTAAACCAGCTTCATTTCTAGTGTAGACCAGGCTAATGATTGAGCAAATTCATCCCCTCCCTCCTTACTGAAGGGCAGATGAGGCTGAACCTCATTACCAGTTGTACAAGCACAGCAAGTCATGGTCTTCTACCTAAGTTAGTTAGAATTTTTAGGAAGTAGTGTTAGCACACACTTACCAATTGTTGCTGCAAGTTCTGGGTCAAATGTATCATCTGTGAACCGCAACAAAAGGCTGATAGAGGGAGGGGGGGAAAAAAAAAAAAAAAAAGATATTAGAAGACTAAGTATTTTGTAGCAGCATAACTGTAGCTTGCCAGATGCATGTATTATAGTATACCACAAATCCAAAAGCAACATTACATTAATATAAAACAAGGCAGACCTGAGTGTCATCTTCAAGACCGTGCAAATAAAAGTAATGCATATCAGCTTGCTATATAACTCACATTACTCCTTTCTCAAAGGACAGTTCGTTATTTTTACTTTTCAATTCCAATACCGAATAAGCGTCTTTGAGGCTAGGCTTCAATTTCTGTCCCTAACGAGGGTTGTCCAAAAGGTCATGTGTTCAGAATATTTTATTTCTATTTTAAGTCTCCTAAAACTCTCTAAAAAAGCACAACATTTCTGCAAGTTTGAAAGAAGGTTCCAGAGTGCAAGTTAAATTCTTCCTACTAAGGTAAGTTAAGGAACAATAATGTGCAAAACTTCTTAGTAAGTATTATGTATAGATTCCAGAATACTCTGAAAAATACAAATGCAACCTCACACAAATTAAAGTTCTGATGAAACTGAGCACTAAAGTTACATTTTACATTGCACAGGTGTGGATGGCACATGGAGTTATAGAAGAGACAGTAACTGAACCATCTAAAAGTTGTTATCCGAGAGCAGCTAATCTTATAAGGAGAGGGGAAGAGTCCACAAAGACACCCAGAGAGCCCCTGGAGGAATACAGGATGACTCGCAGAAGATTGCAAGGGAGAATAAGACAAAAGAACTTCCAGTCAGTGTGATTCTCTGGCCTTCCTCCTGTTTTTTTCTATCACCAAGAAAAGGCAGGTCTATGTGACTGGTGACTGCCTACTAAGAACAGCAGACAGGCCTGTCACCAGAGCTGATCCAGAGAACAGAAAGGTGTGCTGTTTACCAGAAGCTAAGACTTGGGATGGGAACCTGATGCTGAAGAAGATACTAAGTCGGAGCAGGAAAGAATCCACTGATTGTCCTTCATGTGGGAACAAATGATACATCTAGATTCTTGCTGGACTGTAACCAGGGAGGCTACACCAGACTGGGAAAGACACTTAAGGAAACGGAGGCTCACATGATCTTTAGTGAGATTCTACCTGTCCCTAGAGTGGGAGAATGAAAGGGAGACAAGATGAAGAGTTGCAGACCAAGCTGGGTGAGCAAGCATCTCAAACAGTTAATTAAGAGAAAGCCTACAAGGAATGGAAGATGAGATGGATCAGCAAAGAAAGCTACCTCTTGGTAGTCAGGAAGTGTAGGTATAAAATGAGAACTGTCAAAAGTCAGCAGAGCTGGACCTTGAAAAGGAAATTAAAACCAATAGTAAAAGGTTCTATAACCAGAAGATAAAAAAGGAAAGTATTGGAACCGCTAAGCACAGATGACGGGGTAGAGATTAAAGAATCTAGGCATGGCCCGACATCTAAATGAATACTTTGCCTCAGTTTTTAATATGACTAATGAATATCTTAGGGGCAGTGGCAGGGTGGCTAATGGGAATGAGTATATGGAAGTAGACATGACTACATCCAAGGTGGAAGTCAAACTCAAATAGTTTAATGGGACTAAATCTGGGGACCCGGATAATCTTCATCCAAGAATATTAAAGGAATCAGCACATGAATTGCAAGCCCAATAGCAAGGATTTGTAATGAATCTGTAAACCTGGGGATTATATCCTATGACTGGAAAATTGCTAACACAGTTCATATTTATAAGCAAGGGTAAAACAGTGATCTGGGAAACTGCAGAGCTGTTAGTTTGACTTGAGCTGTATGCAAGGCAGGGTGGATTTGATTTAAATCACTAGTCACTAAGATTCAATTTAATAATGGATTTCTACATAAAAGTGCATTCTTGTTGGTTGTTATAACTTTAATACATATTCTTGACAACTCAGAGATTGATTTAGTTTTCATTTTTAGAAGGTACATACTACACATTTTTAAAGTGGTTTCTTTTGTAAACTTTTCAAATTAGTTTTACAGCTATATCAGAAAATGAATGATTGGTTATTTCATTTATCAAAAGTAAATAAAGCAGATATTTATGAAGTCACTGGGAGGCGGACCATCTCTGAATCAACAGGTTAATCAGAGGATTTTCTTACCATGCTGTATTAGAAGAACATCACCAGACAGCCATTTAAAATTGTTTTATTTAACTAAAACAACATTATGTATTCTGGATTTTTCAACAGCAAACATATCATATTTTAACAAAACAAGCATATGAATTTTTGAATTTTGTTAAACATTCATATTTTTTAAAATCAGGTTTGTTTCTCTTAAAATTGTTTTTAACTAAAATAGTTAAATAAAAAGAAATTAACTTGACTGTCAGCCAGGTCAACATGAGAAACTTAAAATATTGGCTTCTGCAGCTAACTCAGTTGTCTTCACCTTCATTTTCTAGCAAAATTTGTGGATTACACAAAATTGGGAGGTATTGCCAATATGGAGGAGGACCAGAATATCATACAAGAACAACTGGATGACCTTGAAACTGGACTAATAGAAATGAGATGAAATTTAATAGTTCAAAGTCATGCACTTAGTGAATAACAAAAATAATGGTTTTCTGTAAGCTAGGGATGTATCCGTTGGAAGTGACAGAGGAGGAAAAAGACCTGGGTGTATTGGTTGATCACAGGATGACTATGAGTGGCCAATGTGATGGGGCAGTGAAAAAGGCTAATGCAGTCATGATGCATCAGATAAGATATTCCCATGGGCAAGGAAGTGTTAGTATCATTATACAATGCACTGGGAAGGTTTCATCTGGAATACTATATGCAATTCTGATCTCATGTTTAAGATTAATTCCAAGTGGAACAGGTGAAGAGAAGGGTTACTAGAATAATCCAACAAATGAAAAACCTACCTTATGAGAGGAGTCTCAAAGAGCTTGGCTTGTTTAGCCTATCCAAAAAAAGGTGATGGGGAGATATGATTGTTCTCTATAAATACATCAGAGGGATAAACACCAGGGAGAGGGGTTATTTAAGTTAAGTGCCAACATGCACATAAAAGCAAATGGATATAAACTGGATATCAACAAGTTTCGGCTTAAAATTAGACAAAGGTTTCTAACCATCAGAGGAGTGATGGTTCTGGAACAGCTTTCCAAGGGGAAGAGTGGGGGCAAAAAACCTAAATTGGCTTCAAGACTGAACTTGATAAGTTTATAGAGCGGGACAGTATAATGAGACCGCTTACACTGGCAAGTAGCCAAACATCTCCAGTGGCTGGTGATGGAACACTGGGGAGGGGCTGGGGGAAGGGCTCTGAGTTACTACAGAAAATTATTTCCCAGGTATCTGGCTGCTGGGTCTTACCTACATGCTCAGGGTCTAACTAATTCCCATATTTGGGGTTGGAAAGGAATAATTTTCCCCTGGGTGAGACTGACAGAGATCCTAGAATTTTTTTTGCCTTCCTCTGCAGCATGGGGAATGTGTCACTTGCAGGCTTAAACTAGTGTAAATGGTGGATTCTCTGCAACTTGAAGGCTTTAAATCATGATTTGAGGACTTCAGTAATATAGCCAGAGGTTCTGTTTCTGTTACAGGAGTGGTTGGGTGAGGTCCAGTGGCCTGTCCTATGCAGGTCAGGCTAGACGATCATGATAGTGCCTTCTGGCCTTGAAATCTGTGACAAGGATTCTCATTTTGGCATGCTAGATATAATACTACACTGAGAAAGTTCTTTTTAAGATACTGATCAGTGATTTTACACGTTTGGGACAAGAGTTTATAAACATGTGGCAGACAGTTGATAACTATGATGGACATCCTGTATTGAACTTCACTGTCTAGTGCATCAAAATACAGGGCATCTGAAGTGTGATACTGTCACATATAGAAGCCAAGTTTATTTTACAAAGAGTTTGAATGTAAAGTGCTGGTATGGCCAGAAATGTGACTACAGTACTTCCTCAACTTTATCTGGTGCATGTGCATTGCAAGTCCTGCTTACTTCACCTACAAAAAAATAAGAGCTTACTTAAGGAATGGTTAAATTGTCAGAGCACAAGCAGTGTTTTTAGTGTAAAAAATAACTTGACACAAAGTTGCAGTTTACTTTCCAAATAAATAAAGAAAACGTTAAATGCTAAGTGGCTTTAATGCTGTTCTTGAATATAAAATAGTAAAATCCTTTTGACATAGAAATAAGACTTTAAATGTCTGTTTTGAGATATTAAATACATACAATAGGTAATCAAGATGGGGGACTTATTTATCTAAGTGTAAATTTTCACAAAGTCACATGAACAAGACATGACTTAATCTAAAAGAAATTTGCTCAAGTCATGTCTGTCATCACAGGATTATTGCAAAACTTTACAGATCTGATACACTGAGGATTAGAAAGAAGGAATGACTAGCTGTCACCTTGTTTAAACTATTAGAAAGCAAGACTTTTAGCAGTAGCTGTTTCCCTTTTATCTGATGCAAGATAACAGAATTAAGTTATTGTTTTAAAAAAACATTTATTTCTAAATGTAATATCATTAGGTTTGGAATTATTAGATAGGTTATTAATGTCAAACAAATTTAGATAACACACAAATGGAAAAAATATTTCAATTGATAATAGAAATTTACAGATAGGCAAAAAGAAAAATGACGCTTCAGAACTGCATTTGATTTAAGGATATTTACTTTGTACATTTTGATTCGTAATGTTCACAATTAGTGATCTAATAGTCTAAAGCTTTAACATCGTATATCTCAAGGTCTACTGTCATTAAATAATTATTGTGACACCCAACTGCCCAACCCCACATAATTTCCCACAATTGTGAAAATAAATAAAAATAAAAATGATTTAACACAATACTATTATCCACAAAAATAAAAATCAAATTCTGCCAAGGCTAACTTTGATACCCACATGTGTACAGCACAAACATCTGTTTGACACAGTGTGGCCAGGAGCCTCTTTTCAGCTCTCCTTTGAAAGGCCCATGCATAGTAAAATGGAGGGGAGCAAAGAGATCTGTCTGAGCAGGGCAGTTTGCTACTTTTAGTTAGTCCCCATTTTAACGAGGTCAGGGGACTGTCCAAAGCACCTCACTGCCAGATGGTTCATGCTGGCATGATCCTCAGGTACTGGGAAGCAGTGGTTCAGAAGTTACTTAACTAGTTGCACCTAAAGCACTGTGGGTGGGGAAGCTGAGAGGGAGCCTGCTTCTGACCAGAAACTAAGGAGACACGTAGGTAAAAGGATCCCTCAGGGATAAGCAGGAGGGGAGATAGCCTGACGGTGAGGAGGAACAAGGAGGAAGGTACCAGGCAAGGCTTGGGAGGCCCCTAAATGAGGAGGGGAAGAGGGTAGAGTCCCAAACCTGAGGCAGGGGCCAGGTGGTGAAGGGCCCCCGCCAGCTGTGTCCAGGGACGGAGTGAAGGGCTGGGGGCACGCTGGCTGGCACCAGAGCTGGAGGGAAAGGGCCTCGCCTGATCCTGAGGGGCCCACGCTGTCTGTCGCCAGGGCCGGGGGGAAGGGCCCGGATCCTCCCGCTGGGTGTGAGCGAGGGAGGGACCCGGATCTGACGGCGCGGGTGGGGGAAGGCCGGACCGGGCTGGGGGCCGCCGGCTGTCACCGTGGCCGGGGGGCGAAACCGGCAGCTCCGCACCAGGAGGCCTCGCCGGGCCCCTCGGAAGGGGGCGGGGGGTGCAGCACAGCATGGCGCGGAACAGCACAGTCACGACAAGCCGGCCTGGGCGGTCTCCGCCGCCGCCTCACCTGGACTTGCCGACGCCGCTCTCGCCGATGATGAGGATCTTCAGCGTGGTCAGTACGTCCTCGTCCATCTCCAGAGCCCGGCCGACCCCAACTCCCGTCTCCTTGCGCAGGCTGGTCTCGTCCGCTCGTGAGGGCGCATGCGCACACAGCCCTTTTTATTTTTCAGTTTTCTAGTGCAGCCCCTCCACGCATGCGCTTTGACCCGCCTCCACTTGGAGTCCGCTGTCAAATCTCCCCTGCGGCGCATGCGCCGGAGAAGGCCGCTGGGAATGTCTCTAGCCGCTCACCGGCAGCTGCGTTCGGCGACGCGCTGTGACCGCGCGGCCCGGCCTGCGCGCCCCGCCCAGTTCCTCAGTGAACAGCCCCGTGCGCTGCGTGACCGCGCACAGACTGGGGCCGTCGGCTGCTGCTCCTCTGCTCCCGGCCTGGGTGCTGCCCGGGGGTCACGGCTGCGCTGCGGCCGCCCGACACCTGGGTGTTGCGGGGGGGGGGGCAGGGGGAGGTACGGCTGTTCTGCAGCCGGGCACAACCCCCTATCCTCCCACCCTTTAGCAAAGTCCCGCTAGCTCTGACCGGCATGCCAAAAATCGCAGCATGGATGTTGTGACGCAGCTCGGGCTAGTTAGTCGCCTTACTCAGAGCCAAGAGGTGGAGGGGCTTGGACTCCAACCACCACCAGAGCCCAATGTCCATGGGCTATTTCTAGCATGTGTAACCCACACACCTTCTGGGCGTGCTGTTCTGGCCCATCTAGTAGCACGGAGACCACTTAAAGAGAGAGAAAATGAGTCTGCTCTACAGCCAGTTGGCTTTTAGCTCATGCGGTAGAGCAGGGGTGGGCAAACTTTTTGGCCTAACACCTACATCAAGGTTCCAAAACTCTAGGGAGGGCCAGGTAGGGAAGGCTCTGCCACCCCAAACAGCCTGGCCCCACCCCCAACCCATCCCTCCCACTTCATGCCCCCTGATTGCCCACCTCAGAATTTCCCACCCATCCAACCCCCCTGCTCCTTGTCCCCTGATTGCCCCCTTCAGAGATCCCCTTTGCCCCTAACCACCCCCGGGGACCCTACCTTCATCCAACTCCCCTGCTCCTTTTCCCCTGACTGCACCCTTCTGGGACTCCCCTACTGCTAACTGCCTGCCCTGGGACCTCACCCCATCCAATCCCCCCATTCCCTGTCCTCCGACCACTCTGCCCCCCTAGAACCTCTGCCCCATCCAACCACCCCCTGTTCCCTGACTGTCCCCCAGGATGCCCTGCCCTTTATCCAATCTCCCCCACTCCCTACCCCTTTACCATGCCACTCAGAACAGCATGTCTGGCAGCTGCAGCTGTGCCACCCGGCTGGAGCCAGCCACACTGCCGCACTGCCCTGCAGGAGCTTGCAGCCCTGCATCCCAGAGCACTGGCAGCACGGCAAGCTGAGGCTGCGGGGTAGGGGCCAGTGATTAGCCTCCCCAGCCCGGAGCTCAAGGGCCGGGCAGGACAGTCCCATGGGCCAGATGTGGCCCGTGGGCCATAGTTTGCCCACCTCTGTGGTAGAGGCTCATGTTTTAAACTCCAGAGGTCCCTGGTTTGATCCCACCTGCAGACAGACCGGGGTCTGTCTCTTGGTGTTACAAGTGGGGGCTCATCTGGGATTTCAACTGGGAAGACTCTGAGGCTCAGGATGAGCTTCCTCAGCTAGGGGAAATATGTAACCCACATACCTTCTGGGGATGGTGTGGTATCCTATTTAGTGGCACCGAGACCATTTAGAGAGAGAAAGTGAGAGAGATAAAATGAGTTTGCTCTATAGCCTTAGGTAAAAGCCTGTTGGCTTTTAGCTCATACAGTAGAGGCTCATGCACTAAGCTCCTGAGATCCCATGTCTGATCCTGCCTGTCGATAGACCCTGGTCCTTGATGTTATGCTAGGTCCAGCAGAGTTAACAGTGTCTATCAGTGCTGGGAGGCACGGTCACAGCTGTACTGTGGACATATCCTTATTAGTGACCAAATCTACATGGGGAAGTGGGACAGCTGGCAAAATACTGTATTGGGGAAGGGGCTCCATTCAGGCATTGGGAGTCTTACCCCTCAGGGACTTGGGAGGGAGAAATTGAGGGTATTTGCCTGGGGGAGATGAGAATTGTCAAGAAACTGTCTGTCCACCCTGTTTATCCATTTTCCTCCTCTTCCATCATTCTTCACCTACTATTCATCCAGTTATCCAATCACCACAGGAAATAAAATTCCTATATATATTATGCACACATACCTGGGGAGCCAGGGCTAGAATCCTGTACTACCCAAAAAAAAGGGCCCGACTTAAGATAAAGGATTAGCCATAAGTATCTTAGTTTTTCTGTGCATCAGCTTCTAGAGGGCAAGTGCATATATATATAGACAGACCCCTTCCATCCTGCTCTCACAGAGCCATCCTTTACTGCATGAAGTTTCAGGGTCCAGCTGAGAAGCAGCTCAGCAGCATGATTCCTTTAAAAGTGAGGAGGGGTCTCCATCCATGCCTGCCCATCTTCAGGTTTTCAGCTGAAAACTGCAGATAAATTATTTTCTTGATTTAAAATAAGGTCTAAATTATCCCACCCCTCTCTCTCCCAAGATTACTTAGATAAACTTGGGGATAAGGATGGATGACAAGTCACCCAAGAGGATGTTCTCAGGGCTTTCAGTTTCTCTGTGTAGGCAGATATGGTACCTTTGTGACTGGATATCACAGCTGGAGAGAGAAAAATTCAGATACAACTGCAAAGAGGAAGGGGAGAGGGATGGCTATTAGGAAATGGAGACTAGCATGTTGAAATGGAGAACAAAACCTCTTCCAAAGTGCTAAGGCATCCATGCTACCCCTCAAAACTGAAATATTCCAGTACGTAATTGGAGCATTTGGTCATCCTATCCCTACAAACATTAATATTGATGAAGCATTTGGTCATCCTATCCTTACAAACATTAATATTGATGCAATCACTGCTGGAATACTGTATTCAATTCTGTTATCCACAGTTCATCAAGGATGTTGAAAAATTGGCAAGGGTTCAGAGAAGAACCATGAGAATGATAAAAGGATTAGAAAACCTGCCTTATAATGATAGACAGTATTTAGCTCCATCTATTTATCTTAAAAAACCCCACTAAAGGGTCACTTGATTACAGTCTATAAGTACATACATAGAGAACAAATATTTAATAATGTGCTCTTTAACAGAGAAACGTATAACATGATCCAATGTCTGGAAGTTAAAGCTAGACAATTTCAGACTTGAAATAAAGTGTACTTTTTTAACAGTGAGGTAGTTCACAGGAACAATTTACCAAGGATGGATTCTCCATCACTGACCATTTTAAAATCAGTATCAGATGTTTTCTAAAAGAGATACAAGTAAGTATTATTTGGGGGAAGTTCTATGGCCTGTATTATACAGATGTCAGACTAGATGATCACAGTGGTTCCATCTGGCCATGAAATCTATGAACATAAATGCATATCAGCTCATATATAAAAGTTACATTGACATGATACAATATTGTACCAGTACCCTTTCTGTACCAACTGTATCTTTTTGCCTATACAGTATCTGCTTTTCAGGGCTGGTTACAGGTGTATCAATAAATTTATTGGTTTCCAATGTTCTCCATTCACTTCCCCCATCTCCTGTCTCACACATATTGCATATTCTGAGGGGAGGTTTTTTCAGGTTAACATGACCCATCCCCTTTCTGGACATACTTGATGACACAGGCCCTTCCCTGGGAGACACTTGATCAGGATAAGAAGTAATGGGTTTAATCTGCAGCAAGGAAGATTTAGGTTAGACATTAGAAGAAACTTGCTTACCTATTATTAGGATAGGTAAGCACTGGAATAGGCTTCCAAGGGAAGTTGTGGAATCCCTGTAATTAGAAGTTTTAAAGAACAGGTTAGACCAGGGGTGGCAAACCTGTGGCTCCAGAGCCACATGTGGCTCTTCAGAAGTTAATGTGTAGCTCCTTGTATAGTCATGGACTCCCGGGCTGGAGCTACAGGCACCAACTTTCCAGTGTGGTAGGGGGTGCTCATTGCTCTGCCACAGGCCCTGCCCCCACTCCATCCCTTCCTGCCTCCTCCCCTGAGCCTGCCATGCCCTTGCTCCTCCCCTCTCCTTCCCAAAGCCTCCTGCATGCCGTGAAATAGTTGATTGGGAGCTGCGGGGAGGGAGGGGGAGGCGCTGAGGGGCAGGGCTTCTGGTGGGTGGGAGAGGGCGGGAGGTGCTGGGAGTGGAGGGGGGGAAATGTTGGGGGGCTGCTGACGTATTACTGTGGCTCTTTGGCAATGTACCTTGATAAATTCTGGCTCCTTCTAAAGCTCAGGTTGGCCACCCCTGGGTTAGACAAACACTTGTCAGGGATGATCTAGGTATACTTGTCTCATCTCAGCACAGAGGGCTGGACTGTATGACCTCTTGAGATCTCTTTCAGTCCTAAAGTTCTGTGATTCCCTCAGGGATCCTAACTTCCAATGACTGTACTATATGAGCACAAAAACAATTATTATCTTATTAGATGTTACAGGTACATCCCCTATTTTAACCTGTGCAAATAGATGACTGTAGCTGTGTCTCTTCATAGGAATATTCTGAGATGTGTTGAAAGTGTTGTATGTTATTCTCTTACATTGTTATGTATACAAAGCCATAGAATTTTGGGGCCCTGTGCACTATGGCAGTTGCCCTCCCTCCCTTCTCTGCTTCTGGAGGGTGGGAGCCCCCAGGGGGTGAGAAAACAAGCCCTCCCTGCCCTCATCCCACAGCAGCTCCTGCCCCACGTGGCTGGCCTGACCCTTCACTCTGACCTGTTGGTTTTCTCCACATTGTTCAGGAGTGACACTCCCCCTGTGATGTGATGCCCTGCCACATCCCCTTTTTGGCCCTGAGTTGCTTTGGCTGTGGGTGTGGGGAGGAGTTTTTTCCTCCAGTGGTTGCGGGCTCCACTGAGGTGGGAGCCATATGCCAGTGCACTGAGTGCACATTGGGTAATCCAGGCCTGTTGAAGGCATTTAGCACCTCACAGGATCAGACCTTACATCTCAGGTTCCGTTTAAATAAAAGAAAGTTTCTAGCGGTTTTGCTTTCAAAGATGTCTTTGAAAAAGTAAATTGATCGCCAGGATTGAAGGTTTGTTGTTTATTTTCCTGAAAGCTAGTGACAGTCTCTCCATCCCTCTACCCGGAGCTGATCTATGAAAAAGAGGGCCATGGACTCCTTGATTAATGACTGCATGGATAAGTGCCATCTAGGTCGCTCCTGGTTTAATGCTGATGCCACTCTGTGAGAAATTCTGAGCCAGCTGTCTGCAGCTGGACCAGCTCCTATGCTGAGCAGGAAGTATAATTTCTAGCCAAAAGGATGGGTGACTCAGTAAGGTGAGATGCAATGTAAAGTATGGGATTGAAAACAGAGGGCTGTTGCATTCTACTGCTGGGTGTGACACACTCTGTTGACAGTTTTGCCAACTGACAGCCTTTCTGTTTTAACTTCTGCATCTATAAAATGGGGATAATAAAACTTCCCTCAGAGAATGTTCCAGCAATTGATTAGGTAGTATTTATGCATTTGCTTCAGGTTGCACACAAAACCCTCTGAAGCAGAAGTTCCCAAATTGTGGGGCATGCCCCCCAGAAGGGAGTGGAGGAATGTCCAGAAGGTGCAGCTGGGGGCCAAGCCTTTTCTGGAGTCCTGAGTATAATGAAAATGAGCCTGCTGTGACTGACCTCTCCTTTGAAGGCTCCAACCCATTTTTATTAAGGAGATGCATGATAATACTATCTGTTTCCCTGCTCAGCAGCCAGGCTGAGCACTGCCTCTCCTGCAGAGGTTCACAAGCCTACACATGCTCAATGGGTTTCCGTGACCAGCACAGAGGACTAAGGAGCCAGGCATGTAACATTGAGCAATTAAAGTAAACTGCTCATAGTCAACACACTTTTAAGAGATGGATTACACATTGCTGTGATAATGATGGACAGGAACTGGCTATTTGGTAGGTGAGTAACATGAAAAATTGTGTTGTGGGCCTAACCAGAAATGCTAAGGCTGCTTTTGATAGTGACATCATAACTTTGAACATTTTTCAGGAAATCTCAGTTCTTGCTGGTAGTGAAAATCAACCATTTTAAAGATAATTAAAAGGTGCTCTATATTAATCATGTATAGACTGTCCTGGTTTTGTGCTAAAGGAATTTAGTTACCTCACGTACTGTTCAAATTTAGTCATGTGCCATTAAATGTGGCAAATTTATTAACTAAATTTTAAGCTTCAGTGCTCATTTCGAGACTCACCACACTTTATATCTCAGCTGGAAGATTTTGTAAAAGGCTGTCCAACTCTCCATTCTGTTGAATTCTGTTCAAATAAATGGATTAATCATTTAATCCCAACAAGTGCAAGCAGTAGTTTTAAAAATCAAAGCCACTTTTCCAGCACTGTGTCAATAACCTTTCAGAATTGATTTTTGAGACTGACTGGGTGCACTAAATACACTTTTAAAAATATCTCTAAAGCTACCATTAAAAAGGTATAAACATAGCAATGCACAAGTGTATCTCTGTTTAGGCATCAGTTTCAGGTGTGCGTTCATTACATCTTTAAAAGAAGCAAAATGTCTTTTCTATTTTTAATTACAACAAAAGTACCTACAGTGAAAAGGATGGGGGCAACAATAAGTAAAAGATCACAGAAGGATCAATGATGCATGTGGCTACTTCTGAACCTTGGAGTTTTCCCACAGTAGCCAAATGTCAGTAAGGCAGAGGTGTGTACCTTGTAAGCATACTGAAACAATTAGGGTTGTGATGACATTTCTTTGTTCATAGAGAGTATATTTTTATCCAGTACAGTAATCTTAGAAATATTTTGCCTAAGACCATAAAAAAGTAGAAGTTAAAGAAGGAGCTGTTCATGGAACAGACCAAGATGACCAGTCAATTTCACATAGAGTATATATGCAGGGGTTTTGATGAGTTATAAAAAGAATTAGTAACACATTTCCGAAGCTTACTATCCCTACCTCACTGCATTCATTTCTGAAAGGCTAACTCAAGGCTTCCTGAAGATTTATAATGGTGGTGGTAGAGCAAGAGATATTTTTCTGACTATAGGAAACTGTTGCTTGTAAGTGCAGATTAGGCTGGTACAGTATGTGTCTGCAAGCAAACCAAATCAAGTGATTTCTTAGAGAGCAATTGTTCTGGGTAAGAAGAGAAATAGACCACTCTTTTAAAAAAATAGAATGACCCTGGATTAAAGATTTTTAAAAGGAGGAAAGTCAGCAATGGGCCATTTTTGCACTTGAGAACAAATACCCTCATTTACCACAAGCCAGTTGGTCTCATGACTTAATAAGATTGTGTTGTGGGCCTAACCAGAAATGCTAAAGCTGCTTTTGATAGTGACATCATAACTTTGAACATTTTTCAGGAAATATCAGTTCTTGCTGGTAGTGAAAATCAACCATTTTTAAGATAATTAAAAGGTACTCTATATTAATCATGTATAGACTGTCCTGGTTTTGTGCTAAAGGAATTTAGTTACCTCACGTACTGTTCAAGTTTAGTCGTGTGCCATTAAATATGGCAAATTTACCAACTAAAGTTTAGGCTTCAGTGCTCATTTCGAGACTTACCACACTTTATATCTCAGCTGGAAGATTTTGTAAAATCAGCACTTCGCAAGAGCCTTTGCCCACATACACATCTGCAACATATGGTCCAAAGGCTGCCGCAACATACAAGCCATCTGATAAATTAGGAACACAACCAACCAACTGAAGAGATCCTTTTCCGGCACAGGAATATGGAAGTGATGGGGACCCACGGTACAAGAGGGAATGGGCCATCTGTCTGGCGGTGCTGTGTCTGACAGGTTGAGAGTTTGAATGCAGTGCCCCTAAAGTTCAGGTGCCACATGGAAGGTGTAGAGTAAGCAGGGATGCCTGAGTAGTATGAGATATCTTCTTTCTCCTGCAGTTGCAGATCATGCTGCATCAAACATATTTCCAGGCTTAGGCAGCAAGGACTGGTAATTGGAACCCAAGTTTCTGTGTATCACGTAAAAGGCCAATACTAGATGCCAAGGCTGGCCCAAGTCAGCTGCCATTATTCAATTCTCTCCCATGCCCTTTTATCACTAAGTAGCCATGGCAGCATAACACCACATATTGTATATCCCTTCTTACTTCTTCCCCTATAAAAATTGCATCACAGAGTCTTGAAAAGATTTCCTTCTATATAGCTATTGAGACTCTATATTTTCTGTTTCATCATGTTACTTTTTCATTTATAATATCTTATTAATTTGCGGGCTTATGCTAGAGCATCCTGAGCAGCTGCAACTCCCTTTCAATGGGAAGGGGGGGAGGGCATTCACCCTTCACAATGAAGTCTATTATAGTTGTAGTAGTGATAATAAATATTATCATAGTATCTCACAGTTACATAATTTCCTTCATCCCAAAGTGATTTGCAAACTCCTTAGGAATTTTTTTAACAACTGCTTGAAGTGAAGCTATCCCCGCTGTAGAAGACAGCAGCTCTAACAGCACACTGCAGTACTGCAGAACCGTTTAGGAGCAAAGAAAAATACCATCTCCATTTGAAAGCGAAGCAGAAAGTTAGTATCGACCATATATAATTACCTAAATTAGGATTTGGGCAAGACAACAAATACCACCCACTAGTGCACTCTTGTGAAAATTGTAATGGGGGCTTTTAATCACAACTAAGGCTGTGAGTTTGTCACAGAGATCACAGATTCTGTGACCTTCATGACTTCTGCACTGGCTGGTGCAGCTGGCTCCAGGGCTCTCCAAGCAGCTCAGGCAACCCCCCGGCCAGTCACCCCGGCCACTGCTGGGGCAGTCTCAGGCCCCTGCACTCGCGCCCCCCAACAGAAGCAGGGGAAGTTTGAAAGTGGGGGGGTCTCAGGGCTAGGGTGTGGGAGGGGGTGAGGGCTCTGGGTAGCGCTTACTTGGCTGGGGGGTCCCCGGAAGCGGCACCATGTCTCTCACTCCCTTAGCTCCTAGCTCTGCGTGCTGCCTCTGCCTGCAAGCACTGCCCTGGCCAATGGGAGCTATGGAGCTGGCAAAGTGGGCAGTTGGGAGCTTAGGGAGGAACATTTTGCCACTTCCAAGAAGCCAGGTAGGGAGCCTGCCAGCCCTGCCAACTCCCCCACCCAGCACCAGCAGGGGTCCTGGGCTGCTCCCATCCAAGCACTGTGGTGCCCCCCTGCCCCAGACAGCTCCCCCCAGCACTTGCAGTGCTCCCCGGACTGCCCCCCAACACCTGCCACCCCCAACCCCTGCACTTTCTTGAGCACCCTGCAGTGCTGCCTGGACCTCCCCCAGAGCCATGTCCCCCGACCCCATGAGCACCCACAGGACTCCCAAGATTTAATCAGGGGTATAATACAAGTCATGGGTAGGTCACAGGTTGTGAATTTTTGTTTACTGCCTGTGGCATGTCCATTACTTTTACTAAAAATACTGTGACTAAAATGTAGCCTTAGTCACAACTAATGTTCAGAGCCTTGCTTTTACATTTTATTTGATGTAAAATACCTACTAATTAAACAGTCCTTTCTCACATCATGCTGGGGTATTGGTTTACTATTTTCTTTTAAATATTTCTGTTCCTTTAGTGGCCAGAAGCCTGCATCAGGATTGGACCCTACTGTGTTTAGGTGCTGTATGGCCACAGCTCTATGTACTGAAGAGCTGATTCAGAGAGAAAAGCACCATCTATTAGGTAGGGAATAACATTGCCTACGCCACCTTGAGTTTTCTTGGTGAACTGCTCCTTCAAATACGGGCTAGGCTTGACCCTATTTAACTCATGAGATAAGAACATCCATACTGGTTCAGACCCAGGGGCGGCTCCAGGCACTAGCGCAGCAAGCTCATGCCTGTGACGGCAAGCCGCAGGGGGCGGCAGTCAGGCGGCCTTCGGTGGCATGCCTGTGGGAGGTCCAATGGTCCCGTGGATTTGGTGACATTTTGGCGGCAGGCACGCTGAAGCCGAGGGACCAGCAGACCTCCCGCAGAAACTCCCGCAGGCGTGCTGCCGAAGGCTGCCTGACTGCTGCGCTTCAGGTGGCAAAAATCATAGAGCCGTCCTTGGTCAGCCAAAGGTCCATCTTGCCCAGTATTCTGCCTTCTGACAATGGCCAATGTCAGGTGTTCTAAGGGAATGAACAGAAGAGGTAATCAAAGTGATCCATCCCCTGTCGCCCATTCCCAGGCACCCATTCACATTCCCAGTCACAATCCTGGTAGTGGCACAATGCACAGTACTAATTTCAAGAACAACATATCTGCAATTTCACCTTCTCATAACAACATGTAAGCCAAAATGCTTACAAATAAACCAAAACATTTCTTCTGTATCGGGAGGTTGAATTGGATGACTGAGTTTTCCTGACATTGAGAGGATTATTCTCTGTTTTACCTATTCCATCTCTGTTATAAGTATATACAGTTACACATACTTTCTTTGTGTCTTGTTGATTTGCAAAGATTACTTTTCCACTGGGTTTCCTGCATCTTGGTAGTATTCCCCCTTGATTCTCTGGATTCAATTGCTCAATTGTCTATTTATGAAGCATCTGGTAATTTGAATGCAGTTAGAGTTTTTCAGATTTGTCATTTAGCCTTTGGATAGTCTTCACTACAGTCCCCAGCGTCTTGTATCCTGTTTTTAACTTCTCCTGTTCATATCACATGCCATCCATTGTGTCTGAGTAGCTTTTCCAATGAGTATTTCAGTTATATGTCAATATGAAGTATTTGTTATGGACTTCAAAAGACTCTGGTTTCCATTTGTCATTTGAGCTTTTTACATAGAGTGCTTAGAGCATATTGAACTTTTGAAGCACTTTTGCAGATTTTCATGCCTTTGTTTGATCCCTAATTTTAGGGGACTCTTAAGTATCTTTAGCTATTAGCAATTGTTTTAACAAGATGATTTAAACCTAAACTATTCTTCATGATAATCTGAGCTGGTGAGGCACAGTATGTTCACCAATATAAGTGATTCTAGATTCCACAGTGCTGTGATATGAATCATTTCCTGCTGTCTCTAAACTTTTAACAGTCTGATGCCTTCCTCATGCAGAACATTTCCTTATCAACTTTTTGGGTTATACAATATAGCTTTACTGAGATTTGTCAATGTATTCCTATTGTATTTGAACAAATATTTTTCCAGAATTTTCCATGGGCAATCTATTAGCTTGTTTTTTAACTTAATTTCAGCTTTGCTGTTGTTCATTTACTTGGAGGCTGTCAAAGATGAAAAGGCACCACTGTGTTATTAATGATCATCATAAGTTATGCTAGTTCCAGATTTCGAGCTTGATCCAGCTTCCACTGAGGTCAATGGGACAAATCTCTAATCGACTTCACTGTCAGCAAGACAAGGTCCTAATACAGTTTTTTAGTTGCAGTATTGGTTCTGGGTATACAATATCTATACAATATCTCAATATAGAAATAACACACAACTATACTGTGTTTGTGTCTGAAGAGTAATATGTACTTGCTGTTGAATGCTAGTTAGATTGCTCCATATTAGAACAAAAACTATTATTTTTTCCCATATTATTTTTACTTAAGTTCTTTTCTTGTAGAATTACAGATGCCTGAACTTTTTTTTTTTTTTTTTTTAAATATCTAGGTCTACAAACCAGAAATCAGGGAATTTCAGCACCTAACATTCCCAGTACAGAGCCCCTTATTTTCAGTCTCTACCCACTTACACAGTGCTTGAGATTCCACCTATTGAAGATAATAGAAAATCTCCCAGTGACTTCAAGAGGAGCAAACTTTTTGTGCACATTCCACTGTTCTATCATGATTCATGAATATGAGTATGAATCTGTAATGCAGAGTCCATGCATAGTGATAAGGAATGTACTTATAAGTTTGGAGGAAAATTAGAAAAAAATTGTTTAATAAGAGAAAATAATTCATCTTTGCAAGCAGGAAGGAGCTAATTCCAGTTCAGAAACGCTACCCATCAAAGCTATGGAAACAGGATATAGAGATGTAAGTATTACATCCTCAGAATACCCTCTAATTGACAGATCTGGGTACACAAAACAGTTAACCAGCAGCTTCTATGAAGTGATGACCCCTTTTCTAGATGTCACATACATCACAGTGCTCACTATGGAGTTGGTATAATGAAGTTCACATGTTCATGAGATAAAATAATCTTCCAGTTTAATTTTAAGTTAATTCTGGGGCACATGGCACCTCATCCTTATTGTCTGGTTTTTCAGCAGTGATTGGAGACTGATGCAATCCAAGTAAAAACAGGATGGTTCAAAAGACTTACTGGTTCAAGAGTCCTGTTCAAAAGACTTTTAGTTTGATCACTTGCTTAGAATTATTCCAAATTATTTTAAAAATAGATATTAATAAATGTTGTGTGCTGCTGATTATCCATTTCTTTGAATTCAATGAGTAAATTCTGTCCTTTTTGCATCGATAGGGTCAGAATTTCAGCCCATATAGTTAAATATTGTTTTGGTTTAGCAATAGTTCAACATTCCAAAAACCTAAAATAACAGATTGTCCTAATCATTCAAAATTTTTCTGTTGCAGCAAAAGATGTGTAGGAAAAATTTAGTAGTACCTGAACTGTATTCTTGTAAAGTTAAGTAATGGATGAATAATATGCAAAATAATCAAAATTCTCATCTTCTGCTAGCGCAGTGAAGATTTATTGTACTTACAACATTTGGACTTAGTACTTGCTTCTCAAAGCAAAAGGTATGCAAAGTTTCATCAGGCCCAACATGCAAAATAAGTGCTGTGTGGAACTCACCTTTGATCATGCTGGAAAGACTGTGTTATTGAAGAACTGAATGAAAGACAATATTACTCAGCTCCCAAGCTGTGAGGAATCAGATCTGTGTCTTAATTGTATAATCTTTCAGCCTTAGTACCCATTGGATGGATGAACAGATGGACTCTCTCTATCTGCTAGAATTCCTCATCATTGTCTCATTGCATGGTTCCTTGAAAATCAATAAAAATAAAAGCTGATTTTTCACACTAATTCTGCAAATTCTTTATGAATACCTGTTTCTAAATGTATGGATGGCTCATTGGCAGTATCACAATGCAGCCATCTCTACTCTGTGCTATAAATTTCAGTTTCTAAGCCAAGATTTGGGTCAGCCTGCCACTAGTCTACAGAAGAGAAGACTGAGGGGAGATTTGATAGCTGCTTTCAACTACCTGAAAGGGTGTTCTAAAGAGGATGGATCTAGACTGTTCTCAGTGGTACCAGACGACAGAACAAGGAGTAATGGTCTCAAGTTGCAGTGGGGAAGGTTTAGGTTGGATATTAGGAAAAACATGACAGGAAGTATCCAGGGGCAGTATCCCCTGCCCCTGGATACTTCCACTGCATGCATCCGACTAAGTGGGTATTAGCCCACGAAAGCTTATGCTCTAATACTTTAGTTAGTCTTTAAGGTGCCACAGGACTCTTTGTCACAGAGAAAGCAGAAGGACCTGCATGAGATGGATCTTGTGCCTTCCTGTATTCCTGAAATGTCACTGTGAGAAAGTATTAAATGCAAGAAGCAATGGGAAGTATCAAAAACTTTAAAATGAATTACACTGTGGAAGCAAATGTCTCCTCAGTAATAGAACATTCACACAAAAAGTTGGGGGAAAGCAATTGAAAGCACATACAATAGCAAGTAGAATAAGAGGATGTAGATGGAAGAAAGTGATGCCAAATCTGTACAATTATATTTTTGTCTGTCCTTGATTTTTAGAATTTTCTTATTCAGCAGAGTCCAGTTCATATTTACTTTGTTTTAAAGTCTGCAATATTGTGCATTTCACTCTAATAGTCTTCTCTATTCTAAATGTTTATACAGTGTGATTTACTACAAAGTAGCTAAGAATCAGAGGGGTAGCCGTGTTAGTCTGGGATTGCAGAAGTGACAAAGAGTCCTGTGGCACCTTAAAGACTAACTAAAGTATTAGAGCATAAGCTTTCATGGGCTAATACCAACTTTGTTGGATGCATGCAGTGGAAGTATCCAGGGGCAGGTATAAATAGGTAGGCAAGAACCAGGTTGGAGATAACAGGGTTAGTCCAATGAGACTGAACCAGCTTGTTACAATGTGGCTGTGTAATTATGTTGATGATTAGACAAAACATTTTTGACATGAAAGGAAAACAGTAGTTAATAATGTTTTCCATCTGTTTGGTAAAACCTCACTTTTTTAAAAACAAAAATGAGCCCTTCACATGTAGCAGCATCCAAGGCAACACTCTGCAAGTACATGACAGAACTCTGAATCCTAATGAATTCATTCTGATCATTACTCACACATTTTGGAAAGTGTTACCATCTGTTTTATGGATAAATATTACTGTAATTAGTGTCAGCACATGTTTACATTATATCATTCCCAGAGTCTTATTTTAGAGTTAAGACCCTGATTTTTTTCCAGGAAGAATAAAGTTGTACTTTAAGCTATTGGCAGGAAATACATTGTAATTAGGATAAAATGAGTGTATTTCAATAATGGCTTCTTTTTTGGAGAACTTAAGAGCATTTAATGCTCCTGCTCTTCATTCAGGGTCAAATACTGGGTCACTGCCTGCACAGGAAAGGCCCCAAAGATATTTAAAAATGGCAGGCCAGCTGCACAGGGGCTGTAGCAACAGTGGGTACCCTATACCCTTGAGATGTCTATTGTAGGGCTTTGCAGCATCCCCATGTTGAATGAGATCTTAAGGTTTGATCATGCAAGATGTTGAGCACTTGGAGTCTGATCTAGTAAAGTCCTTAAGCATATGCCTAAAGTTAAATGCACAGGGCCTGAGCACTCAGCATTCGGTAGGGTCAAGCTTGTAGTGACCAGGCCACATGTGCTAACTTTCCCTGTGGCCTTTAGTAGTGGCCTGGCTATGCCTGCAGCCTGTCTTTGTGGCTGAGGATTTTTGCCCATCAGCGCTCATAATATTCCAACAAAAGCAAAATCCTTTTATGTCGACTTTTCTCCTTCTCCATCAAAAATCCCAGAAAACATATCTGACACCAGACAGACCCCTGAAATTAGCTGAACACTTATTAACTTAGAACTTTGGTATCTAATGTGCCAGACAAAAAGCTCTAAAGGCCTGTTCCAAAACCCACTGAAGTCAATTAAGAGACTCCTGTTGTCTTCAGATGGCAGTGAATCACGATCCAGCTGCATTTATAGATCCAAAAATATGTTCCAAATGCACAAACATTAATCTGACAATACTGAAACATAACCTTTGTTTTTCCTCATTATAGCAATAACTTTCTCTAGCCAGTCACCACTGAAATTTTCTTGCCCCGCTCCTGATATTTCTTGCACCTGCAGAAAACTGTGGTATTTGAAAATCTTTGCTGGGTGACAGAGATTGATGGAGTTTTGTTTCCATTAAGGTTTCAGTTACATCTCCTTTTCCTCCAGTAGCTTGTATGCTACCAGTCCCACTTTTCATACTCAGAACACTTATATATGAGCATTTAGCACTAGTATCTCAGCTTTTCTTAACAGGTGGTTATTTTGTATTCTACAGGAGCTGCAGCACATACTGCCTTGGCTGAACGTAGGTGAGATTTAAATTTATCTGAAGAGGCTTAAATCTACTAGCGCTACTTTTGTCTGTACATGATGAGCAGCCAATAGATTTTCCAGGATGGTTTCCATCATAGATTCCACTTAGGCAAGATTTATAAAGTATTCATATAAGTTTCCAATCAGATAATTGCTGCTAAGATTATTTGCAAAAAAGCTGTGCCTTGTTTTGTTTTGAATGGAAACAAACCTCTCATTGGACATTGTAACAGAGTACAGGGGAGAAATAAATAGCTGCCACAGTGAAGCCATACTGGATTGCTGCTTCCAATCTGAGCACCAGCAGCAGACCTCAGTAAAGGCTCCAATGAACACAAGTACTGGAAGAGCTTCCCAGGGGGTTCATGTTCATTTTTGGAGGTGGACATAATGTGGCTAAAATTAAGGCAAAACAATCCAAAAAAGCTCAGTTTTCAAGGTTGAAATATACAGAGCTCAGCAAGCACACACCAGTAATAGCAACATACAATCCCCTCCCTCTGGAAAATCCAGAAAACATGCTGAGCTAGTACAACACAAATGAGCAGTATATAAAAAAAGCTGTTAAATTCAAAAGGTACGTCCCAGGAATGTACCAAAAGCCACAGTCCTAGCTTGCAGCTGTCAGTGTTCTACAGCAAGAGAAACTGTCTGACTGCCAGCTTCCTGGTCCACCACTTCCTTGTCATTTCCACAGTGCCACATGTTGAGATGCTGGAAGAGCAAATCATCCCAAATATGAAAATCCGATGGAAAGGTCAGGGATTTTATTGCAGATTTCAGTGAATCTGTCAACAGAAGATAATAGCATTAAAAGAAGAAACAGACCAAGACACAAAGTTCAAATCCATATCCAGATGCAAACTTCTTTATGTTTGGGAGTGTTTGGATTCAAGAGACTTGATTTGGCTCATTATAGTCATGGCCTGACTTTTGGGTCCAGATTTGAATTTTCACAGTTAGGAAATGCACATGCACGCACACACACTCCCTTTCTCCCCTTCTGTATCATCTTTCTTCTGAAAAAATCTCAAAGTTCTTTCAAAATATGAATTGCCTCAGTC
The DNA here is from genome assembly GCA_007922305.1 of Dermatemys mawii. Lineage (NCBI taxonomy): Eukaryota > Metazoa > Chordata > Testudines > Dermatemydidae > Dermatemys > Dermatemys mawii. The sequence goes on from ML677349.1 coordinate 19,905,084, forward strand.
TCACATCACTCCTGAGAGATAGGGACAACTTGACTCACTCCTGTGATGCAATGCTGCAGCTGTTTAACAATGCACAGTTATCGTCACAAGGGTTTAGAGTCGGAAGCGAAGGATAATATTGCACACAGTTGAAACAGCAGAGGAATTTAGGTAGGTGGAATGTAATGACACCAGTGAGGACTTGGTCAGGACATACATGTTTTCAAATCCCTACTCTTACAAAAAGCAATATGAATTTTTTAATGATCATACACAGTCAGGGCTTCAGTTCTATGTTGTATCTGAAATACAATACCTGGCACCATGCTGGAGGATTGGTTCATGGAGACTCAGAGGATGAAGGACACTTTATTGAATCACCCACACCATTTCCTGAGGTAACTAAGTGTTCCCGGGAGGTCTTCCATCCAAGTACTAATTCAAATTAATTCTGCATATTTGTATGGGTGTTTAAAAACTGTGTTTAAGGTTCCCGGGTTACAAACAAAGCACATTCCCTAGTTCATATCAAACACTATGTGCATGCAAAGTGTATTACCATATTCAAGAAAAACATTACAACCACATTCTGCAAAGTTTAGTATATGCAACTGAAACAGCTGCTCTATGCATTGGAGCTCTATACTGTACTGTAATAGATAAAACATAAAAGAGGTGAAGTTGTTTAACAATATTGCTTTGTGTCCATCCACCTCATGAAAGCAGGAGGGATAAAGCAAAAAAATTATTTGATATAGGATGAGATCAAAGTGTGAGGATTAAAGAACCCAAGTACCTTCATACATATTACTGTGGGAAAAAGATTATGCTTCGAAAAGTTCATTATTACACTTACAAATATAGCATAGTCCCAATGGTTTTTCCTGTTTTCCTCTGCTATCCAGAGTAAGTTACACTAGCTCTTTAATATAATAAAAAGGGTCAAAAATGGCTGTCCTTTGTGAAAAGTCCCATGTAAATACGAGAGTTTTGATTGTAAAAGCACAAAGTGCTGACTGAAAAAGTTGCTTCAAAGACATTTCATTCTTCAGCTTATAGAAGATATGTCTACACCATAACTAGGCACTTGCGACTGGCCAATGCCAGCCGACTTGGGCTGTGGCACTGTTTTGTTGCTGTGTAGACTTCTGGGCTCGGGCTGGAGCCCAGGCTCTAGGACCCTGCGGGGTGGAAGGTTTCCAGATCTGGGGCTCCAGCCTGAGCCCAGAAACCTACACAGCAATGAAATAGCCCCGCAGCCCAAGCCCTGCGAGCCTGAGTCAGCTGGCACAGGCCTGCTGCAGGTTTTTCTTTGCTGTGTAGACATACCCAGAGTGACAAGGAAGAGAATGGTTAGTCGCCTTCATAGGGAGCATTTCCAATTCTGTCCACGGTGATGGACCGTGAGTATTTCTGACTACTATATGCTGACTTGGTTATTGGGATGTTTACTGTATGAATATTCAATAGCAGGCTGTTGTTGGACAAATAAGCAGAAAGTGGGACAATGGCATGTGAGAGCCACTTTAAACAGGATGGCTTGCCCTAAGAAGCCAGCCAACCCTGGTTACTGAAGGATTTGGACCTGACAGGCATCAGGTGATTTCTCTGTAAAGATCAGCGGGAAGAATTGTGCTGGCACGATTATAAAGCCAGGAAGTTTGTAGCAGAAAGGCTGGTGGCTAGGGTGATGCCTGGATATAGGCTGGCTGACCTATACTTTGGTGAGAGACAGAAGATAAGGGAGAATGCTGAAGCCAGTCTAGAAGGTGACGAAAGACATAGCAGATGGGAAAACTGATCACAGGTTAGGGAAAAGATAAGGGTGGATGTGCCAGAGTTAGAAAAAGAAACAGCAGGCAGAAAGAGTAAAGAAAAAAAAATCAGATTGTTACAAAAATGAAATCACTAGACACAAATGTGAAGATAGGGGTTATAAAACCTCTGAAAGTGGCAGAATGGAGTTTTTAAAAGTGCTGGAGGCAAAGAAAGAGAGAGAAAGCCACAAGGAGGAGATCTGTTAATTGAATGCGAAAGGAAGGAACAAGTGGGGAAGCTATTAAAGATTAAATTGTTAGGCAAAGTAAGATGCCAACTGTATCAAGTATCTGATGGAGACAGGAGGAGTTATATATGGTGTACTGATCAAAATGACTGAAGATGAAGTAAAACAAGACACAGGAGATGATAAGATACTATAGCTAAACAGCTAATTAGCAAGAGAGGAGGGGAAAGAAAAGCCCCCAGTAGCTGTGCTAGCTGCATTTAAAGAAACAACCCTTCCAGATACTATAACAATAGGATACCAGATTTTTGGATGAAGCCATATATCCCACCCCTGGTGAGGTGTTACTGATGCCAAAGGTTTGGACATGTGGCAAATATATGTGAAGAGAAAATTAGATGAAGTAAATGGGGAGGGGAGCACTCTTATGACAATTCTTTGGGGTGGGAAGAGGGAATTAAAGTGCAGCAACTATGGAGGAAAGCGCAGTGCAGCATAGAGAGATATTGTATAGCAGCAAAGCAAGCAAGGTAGATTTAAAAACAAATGTTTCAAAGAGCATATCATATACAGAAGGTACCTGAGGCATTTAAGAGGAAGAGGAAAGGAAACTCAGTAAGGAGAAAGACAAACACACAACAGAATAACTCGAAGGATGTAATGAGTGATGCAGGGAAAATAGGAGAAGACATATTATGTATAGGCAAAAAAGAAGTTTATAGCTCGTATGACTGAAGTCATAAACTGCACATCACAGCCTAATTGCACATGGACAGGAACTAAAGAAAAATACCCCTCCCTGATAAGGCTACTAAACGTGATATAATTTGCATATAAGTAACACAGGTAATAGGAAAACTGGATTTCAAAATCCCTGGATATGGCATCCACAGGCAAGACAGAAGTAAGAAATGGTGGAGGAGTTTGTACACTTATTAAGGAAAACCTACACTATCTTGAAATGGAGGTGAAGAAACTAAATATAGCGCATAATGCCATTGAGATTACAGTACAAAATAAATCTTCCTCTTTGAGAATACATAGCATATACAACCTCTGCAAATAGCTAAAGATTAAGGATTTGACAGCTATAGCTGAGGATGCAACAAGCCAGTATATTATATGCAGAGACATAAACAACCATAACAAGTCATGGGGAAGCAGAAAAAATTATAAGAATGGTAAATGTCTAGAACAATTCATGGATAAAAAAATTGTAGTAAAACTGAATAATGGCATGCCCTCTACTTTTAATTCAGTCAAAGGAAATTTGTCCTGTCTAGACCTGGGAATTGTGTCAAGTAGTATAGTAAGCAAATACATCTGGGAAGTTGTTAAAGAGGAGGGAATGGGAACTGTTTAGAAGCAAATGTAATAAAAATATTAATGAACAATGTATAAGTGACATTGAGGAGGTTAGTAACAATACAACAAAAGGATTCCTAATGTCAGCAAAGTTCACTATACCTAAGATATCAAGTCACCCTAAAAAGCAGAAACCATGTAACATGGTGAAATGAATGTAAAAAAGCAATTAAAGAAAGGAACAAAGACAGACAAAAATACAATGAATAATGAGCACTTCATGAAATATAAAAGAAACAAGGCAATTGCCCAAAGGGCTATTTAAAAAGAGAAAAAGAAAGCTGGAGAAAGTACTATGGAAAAATAAAAAAAAGACACGAAAACATCAGAGGTGTATATAGGCAGATTAGGACAATAAATGGAATATGAAGTCAGATCAATTCCAATACCAGGCCTCATTGTAGAAGGCCAAGGGATAAAAAGCTCTAATGCTGACAAAGTAGAAGTCTTAGCAGAAATATTCCACAATATTAGTAATGGTGAAAATCAGAGTACAGAAATCCATGTAAGGCAAAAATAAATAATTATAAAGAATCATGAGAACTAGAAGAGGTGGAAAGAAGATGAAGATATGATATTAAATAAAAATATCTGCATGAGGGAACTTCAAAAACTAAAAGCAAAATCTCTGCACTAGGGAAAGATGGTGTATGTAACGAAATGCTAAAACACCTGGATCAAGGGAGTCAGAAAATATTGCTCAAACTGTACAAGAGCATATGGGAAATAGGTGAGCAACCAAGGGAGTAGAAACATATGATTGTAGTTCCAGAGTGGAAACCAGGTAAGCCAGAAACAAGATGTGATTTCTACAAGCCCACTGCCCTTACATCATGTATGGGTAAAGCTAAAGAGAGAGGGCTTATTGCATAATATAGCATGCATGGGCATAAAAGGAAGACTATATAGGTGGATAAAGGATTTCTTAAGTAAAAGAACTATGCAGGTCAGGTTAGGGAAATCCTACTGTAGCATATATACAATCACAAATGGCACGCCACATCAGAGCGTCATCAGCCCTACCTTATTTAACATAATTATAAACAACCTCCGGAGAAGGATGATGGCAGGAATAGGAATGTCCTCATTTGCACATGAGTGCACCATATGAGCTAAAAACAGAAACCAGGGGAAGCAAATTAATGAAATACTTAGGAAGAATGCAGAATGGGGAAATGTGCATCTTTCAATTTTCAGTTCTCAAAACTAAAAGAATGGAATTAACTAAAAGGAAAATAGATTGTAAACCAGTTCTATATGGGCAGCAAATCCACAGAGTTAAAAGCTACAGACTTTTGGGTTTGACATTTGATAGCAAGCTAACACAGACAGATCACACTGAAAATATTGTAGATAAATATAAAGGTAAAATCCACCTACTGAAAAATATTTCCAGCAGTACCTGGTGCGTGGAAAAGAAAGCAGTGGTAATGCTTTATAGAGCAATAATAAAACCATTCATTGAGTATGGATGCCAGGTGTTTAGTTCAGCATAAAAAGGATACCTAAGGAAGCTAGACTCAATGCAAGCCCAACCATTACACATTGTGTTGTGCTGGTGAAATGCCTCCAGCGTTAAGAACGAAATTATTGGACTGTGACAGGACAGGGTTCTCTCACCCTGGGTTTCTTACAGCAAACAGTCCTCACACAGAACTCATGGCAAGTTCAAACACCAAGTACTTTATTTACTGTGTGAATATAACAGAACAAGTTCCCCACAACTCAATGTTCTGACATTCTTCCTAGACACAGGGTAAAAGGGGATAGAGATCTCACCCCTCTAAGATCCTGGGTTTCTCTAACCCTCCTTCCAGCTTACCCCTCTTCCTGCTCATCTTTTAGCTGCCCTCAGATGATGAGTTGAGCCACACTGTTAATTGATTAATCATTCAGTCCTTAAGGAGGATGTGCTCAGTATGGCGAGTAAGCCTAAAGGTTACTCATGGTCTGTCACAAGGGCTTAACCTTTTAGACAAAACTCATAGGAAACAGGGAGGAGAGAAACACTAGGCATATATGAAGAATGCTGGAAATTCTGTGGAGAATCTGAGGGAAAAGTAAAAAATGCCTCATGTTAATAGGATTAAAGTATGGGCAAAGGACAGCTGCAGCGGCACAGGAGCCAGCAAACAGAGCTGTAAAGAGAGGAGTTTGAATGGGAGTTCTGTTGGAGGAGAAGACTTACAGGACTTATGTGAGAAGGCTATGATAGATAGAGAGGCAGCGGTGGTAGTGACCCAAGAGGTGGAGGACACAATGAAGATGAGTGAATGAAGAAGCTGCAGTATGTAAATGATCCTGGAGGGGCTACCTAAAAAGAGTTTCATCTGCATGAAGTGCCGCATGATAGAGCTGATGGAGGAAAAGATCCGAAGATTGGAGACAGAGGTGGTAACTCTGGTCAAGTTTAGAAGGGGGTTCAAGCAGATGATGGAGCAAAGACATGAGGAGGCTGAAGGGAAAAGTTCAGACTTGCTGATGGAAGCAGGACCAAAGAACTCTGCAGGGAGACTACTGGGTCAAGACAATGGACAGTGGAAGCATGTGACTAAGAGAACCAGGCAGAGGAAAAGACAGGCTACTGAAGGAGAAACAGAGCTTGGGAATAGGTTTGCGGAGTTGGAAAATGAAGAAGGGAAACAGCAGGTGGTCACGGAAGGTGGGAGGGCAAGGAAGAAGAGAGAGCATCTAGTCCTATACGAAAAGGGGAAGAGTCAATGGAGATGATAACACCAAAGATCAGCCCCAGAAGGACACAGGTTCGGTTGAAAAGGATTGCAAAGGAGAATAGGAATCGAGAGGACTTGCAGCCAGAGGGAATAGGGAATCGACCGGAGAATCGCACTATCACCAGGAAAAGGCAGGTCTACGTAATTGGGGACTCCTTACTGAGAAGAATAGACAGGCCTGTAACCAGAGGTGATCCAGAGAAAAGGAGGGTGTGCCATTTGCCAGATGCTAAGATACGGGATGTGGACCTGAGGCTGAATATATTCAATGTATATGTGATAAATGGAGCAAACACTGCCAAATATTTATGGATGAGTCTAAAGATGAGGAAACTGGGAGAGTGGAGAAAGCATTCTGCATCCCAACACTTGGAATAAAGAAATCCATTAGACTGTAAGCAATTAAGACAGCCATATTAGTAGGGATAATGTTGGCATTATATTGGACCCTGGACATATGACCTACCTCTGTTGTCATCTTGTCAGATTCACTATCAGCACTACTGGCTATCAAAAATGGGAATTCAGAGAGCAGAAACAATATAATTAATGAAATATTGTTACTAATGACAGAAGCAGCATACATGGGAGTAAACATTGAAATAGCCTGGATCCCAGGGCATGCTGGGACAGCAGGAAACCACGTGGCAGATGAAGTAGCAAAAATGCTGTAAAAATGAAAAAAAAATTGATAGAGGAATCTCTAAATAAACAATAGAAAAACATAGTTAAAAGTGAACTAAGAGAAGAGTGGCAGGAAGAATGGGCAAAAGAAACAAGCAAGGAAAGATTTAATGAAGTATGCCCTATAATTGAAAATACTGACTGACATACTGCAAGAATCTGAGAGGAAATGTGAGGTAGCTCTTCTCCAAATACTTACTGGATGCTGTGGCTTAAACAACAATTTGTTCTTAATTAATAAATACAAAGATAGGCTGTGTGAGAAATGGAAGGTCAAAGAAATGGCTGATCACATCCTCTGGGAGTGTAAAGAGTGTAACATTGGTAAGGGGATTTTATGCGACAAACTTAGGCACCTAAAAGTGACAAAATTTGCCCCAAAACACCTAGTAAGAGCATCAGAAAAATGGGGCACAACTAAGGAAGCAATATTACAATTTGTTAAAAATTAATGGGAAAAGGGAGAGTCTCTAACTATATAGTCATGAAATCTAGTACTTGACCGTTATAGACTCAAAATGTGGTCTGTTAGGCCATAAAACAGAAGAAGAAATGTTTAGGGGTGAGAGACTGACAGGAGTGAGCAGGTGCTAGTTCTAGGAGAGCCCTGGGGATTAGGGCTGAGACTCCAGCCAGTGGCATGACCTGCCAAAGCAGGAATAGCTGAGGTAGGAAGACTAGGGGAAGGAATAGAACCTTTTGCTTAGAAGAGCCCCAGGCAGAAAAGCATGGGAAGTGAAAGAAATTTTTGTTTGCTGTGGACTTTTGGATGAACTTTGGGGGTTTTGAGTTTGATTTGGGCTTCGTTTACATGAACAAACACAGCCCCCAAAGGGGTAAGTTTGACAACAGGAAAGCCTGGATGAAGGTCTATCTTTGAACAGCTTAAGGGGGAAAACTGAGGCAGGCTGTCTGAAGTGTGACCTCAAGGCCGTGGGGGTGGGAGAAGGTTGCACAGGAGGTGACTCCTCTGGTACAGCCACCATTGACTTAAGGGACACGCAAGAAACATTTGCTTTGGTGTCCTACCTCCCTGCTGAAGTCACTGTTATAGTTTTTCAAGGCATCCAAGTTTGTGAATACAGCAGAACACATATCTGACTAGATATAAGAGGGCACACCCCCTCCACCATGGGAGAGACATTTAAGGGAAAGACTAACACTCAGAACCCAGAGGTTAGGGGGGACAGGTACCCTTCACAGGCCTTAGGTTGCCAACCACAGGATGACAGGCCTCTAGATAAGACAGATATGCATATATGTTAGCCCTTCTGTTGTTCTAAAAGCCTCTTCCTTGTGTGATGCTTTTGTTCCTGTTAAGAGCAAGCAATCCTTTGGCTTATGGGGACTGTCTGTTCACTGCATTCACCACTGGTCACAGACACCCACAGGTGACACTCAGGGCCTTGTCTATGAGTAGGAGAATTTCAGAATTCCACCCCAGAAGAGGGGAAACACAAGACATGACATCTTTGGAGATGCAATTGGAGACCAGAGAAGGGAAAGAAGTAAAACTAGCCCTGTAACCATGACACTCACAGCCTTCCTGAAATACACTAATTACATGCATCAATCAATTACTCCAGACTGGTGATACCGTATGACTTAAAGTCAGATACACTCAAGCAACCAAATTAATTACCCTGTCCTTCCTTGACAGAGTTTAGTGACTCCTGGTGTCCATGCAGTGTTTTAACTAGTTGACTACATCATCTGATCAACCGTCTCACAAATAATGTGTGTTTGTGTCAGCAGCTTGATCTAAAAGATAAGAAAATTGTAGTGGTGGTGCTGGTAGTGGGGAAATCTCCTTCTTCCATAAGAAGCCATGCCCTAAAGATTGGAATGAGTGTTACTGGAGCTCATGTATTGAAAAAGGCAGATATTAAACCATTCAAACCATCAAGAGAAGAATTGAACCAACTAAATTAGGTTGTATGGTAAATCTAATTTTAGCCTGGCAGCCAGGAGACTATTGAAGATTATGATTAAGTGGTTGATGTGTAAGTTTTTATCCTTCACTGTCAAAACAGACATTTCAAATGGGACTTCTCAAGCCTACAAAAACTTGACTACAAAGGTAAACTTTTCCAAAGTTAGACCCCAGCACATGTTCTGACATTTTTCAATCTGTTCCTTCTACACCTCTGGAGGTAAATCACTCTGCAGAAAATTCGTTTCCATGGGTGTCAGCAATAAGCCTTCAGTCACAGTTTAGATATCCAGCATTAGCGACTGATTTATCTTTCCCTCATTTTCATAAAAGTAGGATTATAATCTTGACCTTCCATTTAGGTAGTGTACTTCTGCTAACAGGGCAGATTATGTCAAACAAAAAGGGGTTTAGCATTATTTCCACTCATTCAGAATCACTTCCTTAAGAAGACTTTCAGCACATAAGTTTAAACGACAGAGGTATACACAGGTCATTTGTGTGAAGTCCAGCTGGAGAAATGCATGAGTTCCAAGAAGAGAACACACCCCTACGGATACAGTCCTGGAGTTCTTCCACATCCAGTGCTGTTCTCTACCTCCAGCAATAGCATAGAAAACTGTGCTGTATAAATTATGCAAACAACACATACCTGCTTTGACCTCAGACAAAGAATACAATACCTCACTACAAAACTGATATTATTTAAAATAAAAACATGGTTTTCTAACAGATTAAACATATTAAGTCTTTCATTTTTGTACTAAGTGGTTGCTTTGTTCAGTTACACAATCTCCCCTTATTATTACAGGAGTTCTGCCAACAAATCATTAGAAATAAAAAGGAGAAATACTAGAAAATACAGTATTATTCATCTATTTTGCCAGCATGTATCAAATAGGTATAATCCATCATTTCCAATGTCTCTTTCAATAGTATCTTTCACTACTTCAGATAATTTAACAATCACAATGACAGTCTAATTCCTTTATTGAATAGCCAAGATATTTTCCGAGATAACATTGTTTTTTCCAGTAACATATTCTGGACTCTCTGCTACAATACCATTAGAGGCAAAATATCTTCCTTTTCTTGGGACAATTTCAGGACTGTTGGAAAAATCTAGAAAAGACATTTTAATTTTTCAGGTAACTCAGAAAAATCCTCACAATCTTCCCATCGTTTCTGTTCCTTTACAATCAATCTCATACTGGAACTATGATTCTGAAAACATTTAAACTGTTTTGCTGGCGGTGAGCTCAGGGCATTTGACTGTGGGCTCTCTTCTCATCCATCTCTTTTAGTGGAGAAAGAAGATTATTACTAGCAATGGGCCAAGTGTGGATTACTTGATGCATATGAGTATCCAGCATACTTAATGGTAGGCGCATGCAGTGATGTGTGTCTAGCTTCCATTACTGCAGTAGTTCCTTGCTAACTTGCACTAATTACTGGAGACCCTATTGTTTAGCATCTGCAAACAGAACTTAGAAAGCAAGTATAATGCAGCCCCAAAAGTAATTTCTTCATTTACTTGATAAGTGTAGCTTAGTTTGCAGCAGCAACTAGCTCTCTGTAAGGTTATTTAAGTAAAATACCTGACCTACTTAAAACCCTCCAAACAACCCTATCCCACGTGGAATAATTGTCACCATGTCTATTATTTGTAACCTTTTATGACGTAAGACATTCTAATCAAATGTGCCTATGACTGGGCCAAATGTTTGATCTCTTAGAAATGTGATATGCACTTAAAAATCATGTTAGAACAGTTATTACTAAGGGGACTCAATACTAAATACTTCTCATTCTACAAAGGAAAAATAGACAAATACTGTACTCTGTGGACATCCTATGTCGTGACTCAGAGTGAATTTTTTTCTCTTTTGGTCAAAGGAGTGTCAGCTGTTTCATGCCTGATAATGTCATTAGCATTAGAGAAACGTTTTAAAACTACTGTTAGTGCTTTTTTCATTTGTCAGGGTGGCAGTGATATTAATAGACTAAAAATTCAATAAGAAAGTCAAAAGTTTGTTTGCTTCTGCAGCACCTCATATAGCTTCCATATATCACTGATGTGCTGAGATTTCAAGTGTCAGTTCTTTATAAATACTGACCATCCACTTTTCAAGGACATTCGTTTTCTGAAACTGTGCGACATTGGTGATCAATCTGCAGCCACATGTTGATGTAACAACATAGTGTATTTTATTGATACAATACCCATTCTGCTCAAGAATTCTGCAGTAGATGCCTCACTCAAAAGAGACAGGAAAACTAAAACACTGCTAATTGTTTTTAAAATTACACAAATGATCTTCTGGCAGAAACTTCAGGCTATGAGTAGCCCCATTTAAACAAGACTATGTCCATCGTACTTCTTATATTAGAAAGCAAAGTATTCCAGCAGAAAAAGGCTGCAGCAGAAAATAAAAGAATCATTTAAAAAAGACAAACAGGAATGGAAAGCATAACAAGTACGCATTGTGGGTTGCTATTACTACGAGAGCCCTCTGACTTGTAAGAATAGAAGCTTTTGATTTAATCTCACATTTTCTATTTTGAGTTTCCTTCTTTTTTAAGATTGAAGAACTTTAAAAATAAAAAATACTAAAGACCTGTTTTAAGAGGTAAGGTCTTGCCAATATCTTCAGTGGCCATTGTAGTGTTGAACTATTTTCCTACATTGATGTGTCAGTAGAAGAGTTTTTAGAACAAATTGATTAATAATAAGTCCCCAGGACCAGATGGTATTCACCCAAGAGTTCCAAAGGAACTCATATAAAATTGCAGAACTACTAACTGTGGTATGTAATCTGTCACTGAAATCAGCCTCTATACCCAATGATCGGAGGGTAGTTAGGGCTTGAGAGGTGATCCTAACAATTACAGAAGGTGTGCCTAACTTCAGTACCTGGAAAATTGTTAGAAATTATAGTAAAGAACAGAATTATTGAACACATAGATCAACAAATGTTGCTGGGGAAGAATTAACACAGTTTTTGTAAGCCAAATTTTCCAAGGATGTCAACAAGCATGCGGATAAGGGTGATCCAGTCGATACAGTGTACTTGGATTTTCAGAACACCTTTGACAAGGTCCCTCACCGAAAGCTCCTAAGGAAACTAAGGGCTTGGTTACACTTACAGCTTTATAGCGGTTTTGGTTATACCTGCCCTCGTATACAGCTATAGGGATAGCACTATAGCATGTCCACACTGAGACCTGCCAGTGGTATAGCGTGGCCACATTTGCGGCACTTGCAGCGGCACGGGGAGTGGTGCATTATGGGCAGCTATCCCAGCATTCAGCTGGGTGCAACGTGCTTTTCTAATGAGGGAGGTGAGGGGGAACGTGTTGTGTGTATGCGGACAGAGAGCGCAAGTGGATTTTCGTTGTGCTGAGAGTGTGTCAGCAAATTTCCTTTGAAATACAGAGCCTGCTAGTCTTCTCTGTCACACAGGCTCACTCCATAAACATTTGCATTGCTGATTAGCTGAGTTAAGAGATAAGCTCAGAAAACGTACTTTCGAATTCCTCCAGCCAAGTTCAAAACAAAGGGAACAGAGGCTTAATTGGCTTAAATGGCTTAGGGGCGTCTCCAGAGATCACTCAAAGCAATGTATTCTTAATACCCATTCACACTGGAGATAATACGGAGCTCTCAATATTCTATAGCTGTTAAGCCTCTGGGAAGGGAGGATTACTAGGACTAGTATAAATGTGGATTTATAGCACTCTACGGGCCTTGCCAGTGTGGATGGGTTATAGCGCTCCTGGCGGCTTTATAGCGCTATAAAGTGCCAGTGTAATCAAGCCCTAACTAGTCAGGGGATAACAAGGCAGGTCCTCTCAAGAATCATTAATTGGTTAAAAGGTAGGAAACAAAGGGTAGGAATAAATGGTCAGTTTTCACAGGGTAAAAGGCAGCACTCTGTAAGGAGCTGTAATGGGACCTGTGCTGTTCAGCATATTCATTAATGATCTGAGAAAGGAAGTGAATAGTTAAGTGGCAATGTTTTCAGACAATATACAATGATTCAAGATAGTTAAATCCAAATCTGATTGCAAAGAGCTACCAGGGGATCTCACAAAACTAGGTAACTGATCAATTTGACATTGATAAATATAAAGCAATGCACATTTGAAAAATAATCCCAGCTACACATATATAAAATGATCAGTTCATTAGCTGTTACCACTCAAAAAAGAGATCTTGGAGTCACCATAGAGTTCTCTCAGAAAACTTCAACTCAAGGTGTAGCAGTGGTCAAAAAGGCTAACACTATGTTAGGAACTATTAGGAAAAGGATAGGAAATATCATAATGCCATTATATAAATACGTGGTGCATCCACACCTTAAATACTGTGTTCAGTTCTGGTCACACCATCTCTATATAGTGGAATAGAAAAAGGTTCAGAGAAGAGCAATAAAGATAGTCAAGCATACAGAACAACTATAAGAGGAGAGAGTAAAATGATTAGGGCTATTCATCTTGGAAAAGAAATTACTATGGGGGGATATGACAAAGGACTATAAAATCATGAATGGTACAGAAAAAGTGAATAGAACAGTGTTATTTATCCTTTCCCACTTTACAAAAATCACAGGTCACCCAATGAAACTCATAGGCGGAAGGTTTCATACAAACAAGAGGAAGTACTTTTTCCACATATGGCACAATTAACCTGTGGAACTCATTGCCAGAGGATGTTATGAAGGCCAAAATGCAACTGGGTTAAAGAAAAGAACTAGATAAGATCCTGAAGAGTCAATGACTATTGGCAATGATAGTTAGGGTTGTCCAGACCATTGGCTTGCATCCCTAAACTTCTGAAACTGGGAGGAGAAGAGAGGCGTGGATCACTCCAACTGCACTATTCTGTATGACCCTGAAGCTCTGGTACTGGCTACTGTCAGAAAGAGGATATTCAACTATATAAGCCACTGGTCTGGCCCAGTATGGCAGTTCTTATGTTGCTTCCAATGCTATGTGCCACCACCATCAAAATCTCACCCACAGTCAACTCTTCATCCCAGGGAGAGAAAGGATGATCCAGCGGTTGGCGGGCTAGTCTGCAACTTGGGAGACTCAGCTTCAATTCAACACACTTCCTCTTTGACCTTGAGCATGTCATGTAAGTTCGTGACTCAGTTTCTTAGGTGTTTTGAGGCTAGAATAATGGACATTTGAAAAATGTTTGGAGAGCCTCAGAAGGAAAGTATAATGAAAGTCCAAAGTATTCTTATTAGCAGAGGTTGCATGTACAAATGGCTCCTCAGGTGGCAAAATAGCAATTTGTTTGCTCAGTTAAATAATTGTGTGTGCATTTTTCTGCAAGGGTATATAAACTTCACTCACATGATAACAAAACAGAGCTGTTAAGCATAGAATTATATTAGGCTTTAATAAATCATTATAAATGTGTACTTTTAATTTAACTGAATTCATTATACATTATCCACTGGCCAGCATAATTTTATATATAAATTTAAATATATTAAATTTCTCCAATCAGTGACCGCAGACACTGGTACTTAAATTTTTTTAAAAAATGTGCATCATTTATTTGTGATTAACTCCCCTAGCTTCATTGATAGACAATGTCCTTTAACAGTCAGAAAGGAGATTTCAGAAGGGAACAATGTTCAGATCTGAAGGAAGGGGATGGGGATGTAACCTAGAACAATCTAAAACCTAGGTGTGTACTGAAGGCTGCTAGCTTCTCCCAGGCTTGTGCCACAACAGCTACACTTATTTGTAGTGTGCTAGCTCAGTCAGTGCTAGTGCACGTATGTCTCCTCGAGCTGGAAATGACACCTTCCATATCTAGCGTAGAGATGATCAGGAGCCTTTAGCTCCTTTTGCCTCAGTGAGCGCATGTGGCTTCACGGCCAACTGAGAGTGAGTCCAGATGGACCTTCTCTAACTGCCCATGCTAAGGAACTTTTCAGAGATGTATCACCTCTTGTAATCACCTGCAACTTCACAAGAATCTGTTTCCTTTTAACAATATATTAACTGGACATAGGGTTGTCAACTTTCTAATCGCAGAAAACCAAACACCCCTGCCCTGCCTGTTCCCCAAGACCCTACCCCTGCCTTGCCTCTTCTCTGAGGCTCTGCTCCTGCTCACTCCATCCACCCTCCCTCCGTCACTTGCTCTCCCCCACCCTTGCTCATTTTCATCAGGCTGAGGCAGGGTTTGGGGTGCAGGAGGGAGGGGAGTGAGGGCTCCAGCTGGGGATTCAGGCTCTGGGGTGATGGGTTTGGGGTGCAGGAGGGGCTCCAGGCTGGGTCTGAGGGGTTCAGAGTGTGGGAGGAGGTTCCAGACTGGGACAGGGGATTGAGGTGCAGGAGGGGGTGAGGATTCTAACTGGGGGTAGGGGCTCTCTGGTGGGCCTGGGGACGAGGGGTTTGGGAGAAAGAGGGGGCTCTGCACTGCGGGGTGGAGCCAAGGGGTTTGAAGTGTGGGAAGGGCCTCTTGGCTGGGACCGGGGGTTGGAGTGTGGGAGGGGGTACAGGCTCTGGGCTGGGGGTGAGGGCTCTGGAGTGGGGCCAGAAATGAGGGGTTCAGGGTGCAGGAGGGGACTCTGGGCTGAGGCAGGGGTTTGAGGTACAGGACGGGGGTTGGGGTGTGCGCTCCGGGAGTTTGAGTGTGGGAGAGGACTGGGGTAGGGGAGAGCACAGGATGGGGTTGCGGCAAAGGCTCCATGTGGCGCTGACCTCAGACAGCTCCTGCGAAGTGGTGACATGTCCCTCCAGCTCCTAGACAGAGGGATGGCTGGGGGCTCTGCACACTGCCCCTGCCCGCAGGTGCCGTCCCCATAGCTCCCATTGGCCATGGTTCCCGGCCAATGTGAACTGTGGAACAGGCGCTCGGGGAGGTGCAGTGCATGGAGCCCCCATGGCTTCCCCTTCTCTTAGGACCTGGAGGGACATGCTAGATGCTTCCCGGAAGCTGGGTGGAGCTGAACAGGGAGTCTGCCAGCCCTGCTGCACCACCAACTGGATTTTTAACAGCCCAGTCAGCGGTGCTGATCAGAACCACCGGGGTCCCATTTTGACTGGGTGTTCAGATCAAAATCTGGACACCTGGCAACCTAACAGTGGACAGCTGAAGTCTGAGAACCACAGGTCCTCCAAACTGAAAAGATACAAGCACTGAAGCCACAAAATTCCTGCTGATAATTTCTCTAAGCTCCTAGGAGAAATTTTTCTTCATTTTCTCACAGCACTTTCTCCTCCTCTCCCTCCATAACTGTGATTGTTGCTATTTTGAAGAAAATGAAGGTGTAACTGTAGATGAATGAAACATGCCCAGGTTAGTCTCTAAGGTGCCACAAGTACTCCAGATTTTATTTACGGACACAGACTAACAGGGCTGCTACTCGTACACGTGCCCAGGAGAGTCAGCCCGTATGACAAGCGGCATTGCTTTCTTACTGTTAAGGGTTTGGTGCCATCATGTGGCCATTTTGATTTTTGCAGCTCAGAAGCATAGTTCTGCACTGAAAAACTTGATTTATTTTTAAAGCTCGGCCTTAATCAGGCTTTCCTTATGGCCCAATGTTCCAAGGAAAACCACGTATTCAAAAAGAAAATCACAACACTGGCTTAAAAATCACAAGTGTTTTTTTTTTTAAAAAAAAAAATCTTGATTTGGGTCGTGTTGGGATTTTATTTGCCTTCTGTGTTTTGAGTGCTTAACATTCACATTTTCAAGCTTTTCTAAACACCCATGACAGCTAAAAACTTACTTGATTAAAAAACAAACAAATCAAGATTCTCACATAATCAGATGACTCCAGGAGCTGAGGGCTCTAAGACAAGACCAAGTGTCATGAGATTTGTGATAAAATCATGAGAGTTGGGAATACTGAGGGCTAGTCTAACTAAAAAGTTAGATCAACCTAGTTACATCACTCAGGGGTGTGAAAAATTCACATCCTTTGAGAAATGTAGGTAAGCCAACCTAAATCCCAGTGCAGACAGGGCTAGGGTGATAGAAGAATTCTTACATTATCTTAGCTAATGCCTCACAGAGAGATGGATTTACAACAGTGACACAAGAACCCCTTCCACAGTTGTAGTAAGCTACAGTGGTGCAGCTGGAGGGCAATAGCTGTGCTGCTGTAGCCTTTTTAATGTGGCTATACCCTTAGTCTAAAACTAATTACAGTTGTCATATGTGCCACTTAGATGTTGAAGACCCCCATTTGCAGGCATAAAAAGTAATATCAGCTTTGGGAAATCTGTCTCTAGACCTATAAGAAAGAAAAGGTGAGTGAGGTAATATTTTTCTTCTGTTGGAGAAAGAGAGATACAAGCTTTTGAGCTTACACAGAGCTCTTCTTCAGGTCTGAGAAACTTAAGTCAGTGTCTAAATGTGTTGTTACTTTAGACCAGCGGTGTCCAATAACAAGCTGATGCTAGCCACACTTGTGGTTTTGAATTTTTATTATTAGCCATATTATAAAAAAGCCACATTAAGCCACATGAATTAGCCACAATTCAATAGCCTATTAGCCACACGTGGCTAGTGGTGAATGTATTGGACACTGCTGCTTTAGACAGTTTCTTATAACCATGTTGGTCCCAGGATATTAATGAGAAAAGGTGAGTGAGGTAATACTTTTTATTCTGCTGGAGAGAGAGACAAGCTTATGAGTTTACATAGAGCTCTTCTTCCATCTTGTATATAGACACTGATTTAAGTTTCCCAGGCCTGAAAAAGAGCTCTGTGTAAGCCTGAAAGCTTGTCTCTTTCTCTCCCTCCAACAAAAGTTGGACCTATAAAAGATATTACCTCACCCACCTTTTCTCACTAATATCATGGGACCGACATGACTATGTAACCCTTCTGCCCATCAGAGTTGGCAGCAACAAGGGCCGGGTTCAGTATCCAGGGGTTCCATTCCAATAGCACAATACAAAAACCGGCTCGAGCCCCCACCCAGTGACCTGGGACAACCATATACCACCCCGCTGGGCATCTATAAGAGACAATACTTCCCCACTCGCAAGCACAGAGTCTGAGTGTACCAAAGCCTTTTAATAACAGGGAGAAACAATGTTGCATTATATTGGGGAAACACCACAAACAAGGTTAATAAACCAAACCATGAACCAGAAGCCCCCTCCCAGCAAATAGGCCGTGGCCTTCCCTTTGGCTCTTGAGTTCCGCAACCCCAAAAAGTCACTCAATAGTCCCAAAAGTCCAGCAGCCCAAGAGTCTCTGTTCTGGGTCAGTGCAGAGTTCAAAAGTCAGTTGGCAGAGTCTTACCTTCCAGCCTGAGTGGAAATGGAGGGTAGGGCAAGGGGCACCTTACGTGGTCCGAGGCCGACTGCGCCGCCTCTCTGTGGGGTTCTGCTGCAGCCCTCACCGCAATCCGCTCTGCTCTGCTCGCCAACACTCGAACTGCTCTGCAGCGCCAGTCACTCTGCTAGCCGTCCTGCTAGCCGACACACGGACAGGTCTGCGGTGCCAGTCACTCCATCAGCAGCACAAACGGCTCCGCTAGTTGACACACAGACTGCTCTGCTGTGCCAGCCACTCCACCAGCCACACAAACTGCACCCAGGAACTGCTCAGCCGAGTCTGCTGCTTTACTCTGGTAGCTGCACAAATTGCTTGGTGCAACCAACATGCCTTTAGGCCTGCCCCCACGTAGCTCAGTGATTTCAGCTCTTAGTGAGTGGGGGGCCCAGCACCTTGGCACAGGTACACCAGCAGACTGAAAGTGAATTCAGGTTAGCAGGCTGACCCAAAACTCCTAAGGGAATCAAAATTAGCTCTAATATTCTACAGTAGACAGAAGCAAGAAGCAACATGCAGGGGCTGGGGGCACCTCTTGGACAAGTCTTTCACCAAAAGGTATAAATACTTGCCTATGGCTTCTCTCAATCTCAGAGTGGTCTGAAACACATGGCCCTTGCCCAGTGAGTGCTACCTAGGTGATGGCGAGTCCCTCCATCATAACAAAGGCAAGGTATATGTCCATAGTCCTCCATTCACAAAATCAGGGTAACATCACTTTATATTTCCTGCCCCAATAACATAGAAACTGCAGCTCCCACATCAGCCGAAGTGGCCATGTGGGCTGCTGTGGGCTCAGGCTAGGCGCAGTGGGTGTGTCTATGCAAATTGATCAGCCCCAAAGTTATTTTCCAAAACTCACTGCAATTCCCATAGTTCGCCACCAGATGTCAGACTATATCTCATTCCTGACACTGCTTACAACTATAAGACACTGTCTAAAGCTATAGTACATTTAGTGATAACTTTTAAAAAATACATTTTTCCATAAGAAAAAGGCAAATCTTCTTTGGAAAAGATGATCCACCCCTAATCCCTCCTCCTCCTTTCCCAACATGGCTCCTCTTTTTAGACTTAAATACTAACCAAACATTTTATGAGGATCTGAACTGTTATGTTAGGGACACTTCCCCTGGACATCTCCTTTCCAAGATGCACATACAACAGTCTGTAACTGACCCATGCAGGATCAAGCTTTCATTGTATGTCATATGCTCATTTAAGAGGGTAGAAGCCTGTGTTTCTGGTGCAAAGACCAAGGTTCATATCCTGGTTTCCCACATGAGAGCACGTATGTGTCATCTAATAATTGTGTCTATTTGTAGCATGTGGATTCCCCACAAGGAAACACTGGGCACCAAGTGAAAAGCAGGTGTTTACCCATAGGAGTTCTGAGGAGTCTTGGTCCCAGGGCTGTTGACTTGCAAAAGTGTAATTAGTCTCACAGTTTGGGGGTATTTCTAAATGCTGCAGTGCTCATAATGATGCAAACAGCTGCAGGCACCTGGGGGAATTTTAAGGGTGCACTGCTGGGTTAGGTTGCAGTTTCCAGCTCCTGCCAGTGGTTGTTGCCCTTGCCTAGTTGCTGTTATCCTAACTCAGCTCCCCTGCACATGCTGCCTGTAGTGGGGCAGCCCCACCCAAGCTGGGAGAACAGCAGCAAAGATAGCACCATGTTATACCACCTCCTCTTCCACTCCACTTACTACTACAGTAAGAGAGGCAAACAAAGTAGAAATCCCCACAGTGAAGTGACTTCCTGCAGGGCCAGCTGGCCCTACTCTGCTTTCTGCCTCTCTTGCTGCTGGCCAGTTCCTGTATGGGGGAAGGGCAGCAGGGTTAATGAATAGTACCCAGCCAAGAAGCAGAAGGTACAAGGCTGCTGGGGATAATGTTTTGGTAGAGGGAGTGCTCCGAAGGGAGTGAAGGAGGAAATGGGAGTGGGAGGGGGATTGACCTCTGGGGGAATGTGAGAAGGTGATGGGGGAGCAGATGAAGATACTTAGGAGGAGCAAGTGAAGAGGATGCCCATGGGAGGAGCAGGGAAAAGAGATCAGGGAAGCACCCATGGGACACTGGGGGAAGGGCTCTTTGCACCAGTAAGGAAGAAGAGTGGGAGCCCCTCCCCATGTTGGTGTGTGGAGTCCAGGCCACATTTTCCACATGAAATAGACACTCAACATGAGGGAGGAAGGTGAGCTACCCCCACCCTGAGCTCACAACCTGGGAGCCACAGCAAACATAATCCTAGAAAAGGATTTTAATTTTCACAAAAAAAATATTTTTCTTGGCTGTCTCTGCTGATTTTTCAGCTCATGTGGTGTTACCAATACTGTGGTAGCCAGAAGGTTTCTAAGGGCCTCACAATTAATGGTCTGCACAATTATGGCACCATTGCTCCTTTAACTAGCTCTCCTTGTCCAGGAAGGTAAATTGTAGCTGTGGAGGCCGCCTGGCCCTGATTGGCAGAGCAGGAGCAGCTGCTGTTTCTGCAGGCTGGGGCTGGTTAAAAGCCTCAGAGGAAAGGAGCTGGGTGGGAGGGGGAGAGTTGGACAGGAGAAGTACCTGTAAAGGCAGTGGAGGAGCTAAGAAGGGAAGCTGCTCTGAGGGGAAGTAGGAAGGACTAGCCTGCCCTTCTCTCCTGCTGAGGGGAAGAGAGAAGGAACTTGGTACATATTAAGGTAGTGGCAGCATGGCTTGTACAATAAAACACAGGTAAGCACTGCAAACTGGGTCTCCTGAGTGACTTTCTGGGAGAAATAGGGGTAGGCACCAGGAAGGCCCTGCAGGAACCCTGTTACAGATACCAAAGTCACAATTCCCTGCTTATTCATATATGGGGCTGCCTTGTGAGCAGAACAGAGAATTTGAACACACAGTGGAATATCATATGATGGAAAAAATGAAGATTTGACTTCAGTTTCTTCTTTATCATCATTAGTGGTTGACTGAATTTTTGTGCTATGTTCCTTGGAATGAAAGAAGTAGGAATTACTCTCTTTCTAGTCCCAGTCACAACAGCTACAATTGAGTGTTTCATTGAATAGAATTTTGTGTTCTGAAAGCAATGTTTCCTCTAATTTTTGACAGGCTGTGTGTGCAAAAAATTTCTTCTGTGCAAATTTTTGTGTGTGCGGTGTTCCACTGTGTGCACAGGGTTCAGGATCTGTGTGTGTGCACAGCTTAACAGGAACAGTGTCTGAAAGAAATTCCCTTCTGTGTGATCATGAGCATAGCATGAAGGATTAGAAGTACCGGTCACATGAGAAGTAACCAAAAATGAACGAACTGCATTGGAGAAGTTCATTAACAGAGTAGTGCAAAATTGCAACAAGAAACCAAGATGAATGTAGATATAGTGCCTCATATTAGGCTTGTGTAGCTAACTTTAAGTGGTGCGATGATTTAAAAACATGAGTTAAAAAAAAATAAAATGGCTGTAGAACATTTTTCAGCTTTTGCTGTGGTACCATCTTTGCCCTCAGGGTCTCACCCTTCATCGGTCTTTCCCCCTCCCCTATGTATTGTTTCTTAAACCCCATTTCAATCCCTGGGGAAAACACCGCTTTGTATCTTTTCATAATGTGCTTTAAAAATCTCTAACAATGTGTGTCAGGAGACCCCAGCAGTTTGCAGCTTCAATAAACATGAACAATTAGTCCTGACACAGACTTGATCCAAAGGGCTCGCGCCAGAAGAACAGGGTGTGAGCAGGTGCCTGCCAACCGCCCTGGAACGTTCGCACCTGCAACGTCCCTGGGCCTCGTCCCCCCACCGCCCCTTCTTTGAATCCTTCGTGTCCTCAACGGCCGGGCCCGAGTCTCAAACAAAACTTGGCTCAGGGCCGGGCCTCGCGACTCTCCTCGGCCGCCCCTCCCCCTCCTCCGAACCGTTAGCGGCGGGGCAGGGACCGGGGCCATATGGCGCAGGGGCCGAGGGACAGGATCTGGAGCCGGGCGCGAAGGCCGGGACCCAGCGGCAGAGGCGGGGATGGGCCCTGAGCGGGACCCAGGTCCCGGCCCCGAACCCACCATCCCCCCGCAGGACAACTTTGCCCTGTTTCTCAGCCGGCGTTTCGCCCGGCTCGGGGCGCTGGTAGGCGCCCACCCGTGGCCCTTCCTGCTGCTCCCGCTGCTGCTCTCGGGCAGCCTCGGCGCGGGCTTCAGCTTCTTGCGGCAGAGACAAGCCAATGACATCGAGGGTCAGTTCACGCCGCTCGGGGGCCCCGCCAAGAGCGAGCGGCGCTTTGCGCGGGAGCATTTCCCGACCCGCGACTCCGAGCGCTTCTCCGGCCACAGGCTGCTCACGGAGGGCGCCTTCGCCTCCCTCATCGCGGTCTCCGCCTCAGGCGACAACCTCCTGACGGCGGGAGCCTTCGGGGAGCTCCTGCGGCTGGACGGGGCGGTGCGGAGCCTCGCTATTCCCGGGGGGGACCCAGGCGCCCAACTCTCCTACCCGGACCTGTGCGTCCGGAACAACGGGTCCTGCAGCAGCCCCAACCCGCTCCTGACCGCAGTGCAGGGGGAGCCGGCCCGGCTAGAGACCCTCCTCCCGCAGCTCACTTACCCCGTCTTCCAGAGCAGCCTTTTCATGGGCCCCTTCCTGGGGGGCGTTCAGCTGGCGCGCGGAGCGGGCGCCTCCCGGGTGCAGGCAGCCAAAGCCCTGAGGCTGCTTTATTTCCTGAGAGAAGACGAAGCCGCGGACCGAGAGAGGAGTTCGCGGTGGCTGGAAAACTTCCTCAAGCGCATCCCGGCTGAGCTGAAGACTTTAAATCTCACCTCTGTCCAGGTACAGGGCCGAGCCGCCCCCGGGGCACGGAGCCCTCCCCGGGGTGTGCACCGGGACCCTCCTGCTGTAGCCTCCCTGCTTCGGGGCGGGAGAGCCGGAGCGCCGGGCTCTGTTTCCCAGCCCGGCACCGATAGGGGTCCAGAGTGAGAGGAGAGGCGCGGAAATGCCAAAGGGAGGGGCCGCTTGTGCTGCACCTGCCCTTGCCTCGGTTGGGATTTTCCCTCTAGGCCCAGGGTGGGTAAAAAGCGGCCCGCGGGCCGAATCAGGCCCACGGGCCATTTTAAGCCGGCCCCGGAGCCGCACCAAGCCGCTCTGCCTGCTCTGGCTGGGTCCTGGGCCGCAGGGTCAATTCATCTCCTCTTGGATTATTGTTTAGTTTTAGTTAATACTTAACGGTGTAAATTTCTTTCTTTTCTTAATATGACAAAGAGTCCTGTGGCACCTTAAAGACTAACTAAAGTATTAGAGCATAAGCTTTTGTGGGCTAATACTCACTTCATCGGATGCATGCAGTGGAAGTATCCAGGGGCCGGTATGTATCCAGTTACCTGGCCCTGGATACTTCCACTGCATGTATCTGACAAAGTGGGTATTAGCCCAGGAAAGCTTATGCTCTAATACTTTAGTCTTTAAGGTGCCACAGGACTCCTTGTCACTTCTGCAATTCCAGACTAACATGGCTACCCCTCTGATTCTTTTCTTAATATGTGATTTTTAGCTATGTAGATAATTACAGCTAAAATCATAATTAAGATATTAAAATCAAAGTGCCTAAAATAATAATCTGAACCCTATTCCTATATTATTTTAATTATATGTATAAAATATAAGGCTAAAGAAAAATGTCATTTAACCTGTTATTTTTTTTATATTTTTTTTTTTTTGTGGCAGGTGGCTTACTTTACCTCAATATCCAGACAGGAAGAGTTTGAAGGAAATATCAAGAAAGTGATCCCCCTGTTTTCCATAACATACTTTATAACTATAACCTTTTCCATTATTTCTTGTTTAAGGTAAGCTTTTGTTAATTATCTTTCATACTTACTCTTCAATTTCCTGTATATATTTTCCATTTTATTTAAATGAATCAAAATATACATAGAATCATAGGGATAGAAGGGTCCGAAAGGGTGATCTAGTCTGACCCCCATACAGGAAAGTGATCTTACAGTTATACAGATTTTTCATGTTTTAATAACTCAAATATTGCTGATGACCTGTATCTACATTTTCAAAAGATTACATCAGCAAAGCAACCATATTAAATGCTAAATTTTAAAATATGCCAAACAGATTTCTTTGTGTTTTTTCAAATTATTTAAATTCCTTTTCCATCTATTTAATTCCACATTTCACAGCTGCAAACCCCAACAAAGAATATTTTATAATTAGTTCTTTCAAAAAGGGACCCTCTTGGCTAGCATAACCAGGACCTGGTCCTTGGTTGTGGTCTCTGGATAATACCCCATACAACGACTAATAATAATTAAAATATGCTGTGGAAAATATTCTGTGGAAACAAAAATGTTGGGTGACCCTTTACGTTATACTCATGTGAATAGCTCTAGGGAAGTGAGACATCTTGCATAAATAAGAACTACTCACATGAGTAAGGATTTTCAGGAATACCTCAAATACGTATATTTTTAAGAGAAACATGACTTGTTGCAAATTTGGTACTGAAAAGCAAATGCATTACATGAAAACAATATTACTGAAGCAACTTAGCATATAGAGGAACCAATCCTGCAGTAGCACACACAGGGTACAGAGGGCCTTGGCCATGACAGCAAGTGTTTAGATATCCATCACAGGTGTGTAGACTAGGCAATGTTTTCTATGTACCCTAAGTTTGAACACTTACACAAAATGGAACAAAAAAGAATGAAGGTGAAAAGTAAGTGGGGTGCCATTCATAAACTTCTTTGCAGCTGATCCTGTCCTCCATCAAGGGTGTGCAGCTACCATTTCTTATGTATCTAGTTGTTTCTGCTACATTGCAGGACAATCTGAAAATATGGATTTGAAGCAGTTCACAGTGACCAAAATGAGGATCTGGGCTGCCAGGTTCCAAACTGAAAATCTTTCCCTCCTGCACCTATGCATTTAGCTATAGTTTTGGCTTATATATTATCAACATTTCAGTATGATATCCTTGATTTGAAGAAAACATTTTGAAACAAAGACAAATACATATGAAATGTTCAAGTAAAAGGGTGTAATATGAATATGTGCATTATTCTGAGTTTCATATTTTGATAAATTATCCATTTTCCATTGTTTTAGGGATGGGAAAATCTCTTTATGGTAGTTTGTCATTTGTGAATCCTCTGGAACATTTTTATGAAGGTTTTGGGATTCAATACATTAACATTTCATGTAAAACAAAACCTAGAAAATGCCTACCAGCAGAAGACTGGGAAGATTTATGCTGGTTTCTTTTAAGACACCTTTTCTTTTTCTTGTTATTGCCTCTTTTTGTTTTATAGTTACTTTTTGAAGCATACATCTTTCCCTCACTACATTCTTATAATTCATCATTCTTAGAGCCTTCTTTTACTAGCTGATTGGAGCCTTTTCCTTACTAGCCTCAAATTATAAGGAAAATATATTATTTTTTTAACCAAATTTAAGATAACTTTAATTCTTTAATCTCATAACTATCCTTAAAACCTGTAAAAACACAAATCAATATTTTTAAATTAGTTTCTTAAACCGTCAGATTAAACATGACCCAAATACACTAATTTGGCATCTGTCCCCAATTCAGAACTTCCATTTGTGGTCTGCAAACTATCAGGGAATGAATATGTTAGCCCTAATTGACTTTTGTTTATTTACCTTCGTTAAATACTTAACTTTTACAACAGAGCTATTTTTCTCACGTTATATCCTGAACAGTTTATTTTTTAGCCTTGCCTTTCGATTTATGAAAGATTTTAGAACAGATACAAATTTCAGAAATCTGCCATGTGATCAATTCTTCTCTGAGCACAAAAGAAAGTTCAAGTCCATATTTACATTCCTCAAAAGCAATCACATCAAAATGCAGCTCATTTATCAGTATTAATCTTTAATATTTCAGAGGTTTTACCATTTCTTATTGAATAAAATATACTCACTGAGTGTATCATGATAGTAATAGAGAGTCACAGAAACAGTCTTTTTCTTAACATTGAAGAAGGAACTTTATTAGAATAAACAAAACAATATTATCCCTAACGCAATACTGCCTCTCTCTCTCTCTCTCTCTCTTTCCTTCAATATAGAGCTCCTGTCCAGGACCTTTCCTTGCCCCATTCTGCTTGGTTTCTTGCTAAAATTTAAAGAAATGGCAAACATATCCTCACATGTGAGCCATCAGCACATACTTACTTTAACAGAAATTAATATTTAACAAGAAATGATAGATCCGGATGAGTTACCAACTTCACTAGTCATCCAGATTGGGTCATCTTCTGGCCTTGAGGAGAGTTTTTCCAGTTGATTTGCTTAAATTATCTAATCCCAGCAGCATAGATTCAGACTCAGTAGAATTATGGCACTTTTCCTGTACGAAGGCTGTGGTGTGAGTACCAATATTACAGTCACACAACACATCATCTGGGTTTGCAACCAACTAACAATGCCCATGTTACTTCTGAATGAGTACCTTGAACAGTCTCAATTATGTAGGGTCTCAGTAACAACAGCTAGTAGTAGTAGTTTGCAAAATTAAGATGATTCCACCTTGTGTTTTAAGTCCTGCTCTACGCTGGGCCACCATACTGATATTTCTAGCATTGTCTGAGAACCATCTCCACAGATTATGGTTTGGTCCACAAGGTTACTTTGCAAAAATCCATGAATAAGAAACAGATCAAACACTTGTTCCTTAATCTTGTAGATAATACAGACTTTGAACTGAACCACCCACTTATTTTTTGCCTTGGGCTATTAAGCATACAACCTTCTGCTGGTCCAACTTCAGAGTAGAACTTACCTTGTTAAAAGTCTCTTTACATATCAAAGTTGTTCCTGCTCCTGAATCAATTTTAAATTTAACTACAATGTTGAAATCTTGAGATCCAAGCCTGTACATGAATGCTGTCTTTGAACAGAGATCCCAGAAAATAGGCACTCATCCTTGCTTGAGATATTTCAACTTCTTTTATTCCATGGACATGTTCCCATGTCCTTATTACTTTTTCTATATTTGCTTCTACTGTGTGGGCCAGAGGTTCTCAACCTGCATCCCACAAGCTGCTTGTGTCTCAGCCGGCACAGAGCTCAGGCCCATGTGACATCCTCAGGGCCATGCAGGTGGTATTCAGTATGGCCCACCTAACACATTGTGGCCCACCTAACACTCCTATGTTAGGTTTCCATTCTTGTGGATATTCTCTGAACTCTTTCTAGTTTATCAACATCCTTCTTGAAATGTGGACACCAGAGCTGGACAGAGTATTCTAGCAGCAATCACACCGGTGTCAAATATAGAGGTAATATAATCTCCTTACTTCTACTTGCTATTCCCATTTATACATCGAAGGAGTGCACTACCGTTATTGGTCAAAGCATTGCACTGGCAACTCATGTTCAACTGATTACGCACCATGACCCCCAAGTATTTTTCAGAGTGACTGCTTCCCAGAATAGAGTCCCATCCTGGAAAAATGGGGTGCAGACCTTGATCCTAGGTCTATGGTTTTACTTTTGGTTTTAACTTTATAACTTTAACCTTAACTTTTGGCCTTATTAAAACACATATTAGCTTGCATCCAACTTACCAACAGATCCAGATCTCTGTATCTGTTCACTTCATTATATGCCATTCCCCCAATCTTTGTGTCATTTGTGAACTTTATAAATGATGATTAAGGCTAAGATTATGTCACAAACGATGAAATCCGTGACTTCCGAAGACCTCTGTAACATTTTCCGCTTCAGATCCAGGGTGGCTTGGTTGGAGCTGTCAGCCAGCAGGTAGAGCTCTCAACTGCCGCAAGCGCCGAGGCCCCCTCATAACTACCAGCCACAGGTCCCAGGGGACCCCGCAGCTCCCAACCACCACATGTGACGTGGGCGGGGAGGAACCTGGCAATTCCCAGACAGCATGAGCAGCAGGGGGACCCCAACAGCTCCCAGGCACCATGGGCAGCAGGGGAGGCCCTGAGAGCTCCCAGGTGTTGCGGGTGGTTGGGGGATCACCACAGCTCCCAGGCACTAAGGGCAACAGGGGAGGCTCACAGTGGTGTGAGCAGTGGTGGAGAACACAG
Source organism: Dermatemys mawii (assembly GCA_007922305.1). Classification (NCBI taxonomy): domain Eukaryota; kingdom Metazoa; phylum Chordata; order Testudines; family Dermatemydidae; genus Dermatemys; species Dermatemys mawii. The sequence continues at coordinate 19,933,150 of ML677349.1, forward strand.
GATTTTTGAGCCACCATGGGCACATGGGGGACCCTAGAGCCACAGCAGTGGTGGGTGCTGGACACCTACCCCAATTTTGTCGCAGTCATTTTTAGTAAAAATCAGGGACAGGTCTCAGGCTTCCCTGAATTTTTGTTTATTGCCCATCACTTTTGCTAAAAATAACCATGACAAAATCTTATCCTTATTGATGATTTTATGTTTCCTTCCATGCCACTGATAAATATTGCACAGCCAAGAGCTGTTTGCAGTGGGACCCCACTAGACACACACCTGCTTGATGATGAGTCCCCATTTGCAACCTGTCAATTACCCAGTTTTTAATTCATTTATATACAGTTATAGCTTCATTCCTAATGAACTTATCTAGACATTCTCCTTCCACTCAGGTCATTCTATGCACGTACCAAGACTTGTGGAGAACAGGAACTTTGACATTTTCTTTTCCTCTTATTTATGTCCAGAATTAGTCAACCTCTGACATCATGTCATATGGCATATGTAAAGAATCCCAGAAAGAAATACTGTATCCTAAGAGCAGAAAAACTTTATTAGAATAAGTAAAACAATATTATCACTAAAGCCATTCTGTTACTCTCTGCTTCACTGTAAAGTTTTAATCTACAACTTTCTCCAGCCCTTTTATGCCTGGTTTTCTGCAACAGATGTAAAGAAACAATTCCTATAGCCACATACTACTCCATGTGTGAATGATCAGCATGACATTTTCATAACCTCTTTAGCAGATGCTGATTCTGTGAGGCACTGAGCATCTCTTGCAAGATGCTTAGATACAGCCTGGGTAGGCATGATATAAAGGGATTCTACAGACAGAGGCGGAGTCCTGTTTACTCCCATTAATTTCAATGGGAATTGACAGTCCTCAGGATCTTGCCAGATCAAGCCTTGTGTTTTCATTTATGAAGGACTAAGATGCACTAAAATCATTTAATTCACACCAAACTAAGATATATATTTCCAATATAACCTGCATACTTTTCTTTTCCAAGCAATGTATTAAACAATGGGGCCAAAAGAAAAAATTATTGGCTCCTGATAATGTTCATCAGATTTGGACTCACCAGCACTAGGACCAGCTGGGAGATCCCTGGACTCTGTGAAGGATAGATAAGCTGTGAAGCAGGGCTGCGACCTGAAGCAGGGTGCTAATACTGATCTGTCAGAGAGGCAGCATGCTATTGCCCACATTCTCTCATCAGGGGAACCAATTTGTTGCTCATAAGAGAACCAAAAACTAGAAATCCTGGAAACTATCTTAGAAGTGTGGCTTGCCCCAGAATTGAATGGCTGCCCCAGCTGAGCCTTTCCCTTCCTGCAGAAGGCAGAAGCTCAGTGGCAGAGCTCAGAGGTCTGCCTTTTACTCTTTCCCTCCAGACTAAAACAGAGCCCTCAGGTTTCTTGCTTCTGTCCATTTTCTTTCCTTTTTCTTATCGCCTCTTTTTTCCTTATTATCTCTGCAAAATAGTGAGAGAGAAGAAGGAGACAGAAAGAGCAGGAGGAAGAATTCCACACTCCTGAGGCAAGAGGGCAAAGAAAACTGAAAGAAGAGGATCTGGTTGAGGTTTACATAAGCAGGGAAGACTTCCCAAGTCTTTGGGTATGTCTACAATACAAAATTAAGCCGATTGTCTTGAAGTCGATTTTTGGAAACAGATTGTGTAAAGTCAAGTGTGTGTGTCCCCAGTAAGCACATTAAGTTGGCAGCGTTTGTCCACAGTACCGTGGCAAGTGTTGATGTTCTGAGCAGTGCACTGTGGGTAGCTATCCCACAGTTCCTGCACTCCCTGCAGTGCCCCTCGCTCTGTGAAAGAAATGGCAGACAATCATTTCACACCCTTTTCCATGGATTGCCCACACTGACGCCATAGCAGTACGAGCATGGAGCCCACTCAGATCACTGCTGCAGTTATGGCCATTGTAAACACCTCGCGCATTGTCGTGCAGTTTATGCTGAACATGCAAAAGAAGGCGAGCAGGCGACGACAGCGCTGTCACGAGAGTGATGACAGTGATGAGGACATGGACACAGACTTCTCTGAAAGTACGGAACCTGGCAATTTGGACATTTTGGTGACAATGGGGCATGCTCATGCTATGGAACGCCGATTCTGGGCCCAGGAAACAAGCACAGACTAGTGGGACCACATAGTGCTGCAGGTCTGGGATGACTCCCAGTGGCTCAGAAACTTTCGCATGCGTAGGGGCATGTTCATGGAACTTTTTGACTTGCTTTCCCCTGCCCTCCAGCACAAGAATACCAAGATGAGGGCAGCCCTCACAGTTCAGAAGCGAGTGGCAATAGCCCTCTGGAGACTTGCAACACCAGACAACTAGTGGTCAGTCAGAAGTCAATTTGGAGTGGGTAAATCTACAGTGGGGGCTGTTGTGATGCAAGTAGCCAACACAGTCATTGACCTGCTGCTATCAAGGATAGTGACTCTGGGAAATGCGCAGGCTATAGTACGTGGCTTTGCTGCAATGGGATTCCCTAACTGCAATAGGACTATAGACGGAACGCATATCCCTATCTTGGGACCGGACCACCAGGGCGGGCAGTACATAAACTGCAAGGGGTACTTTTCAGTGGTCCTGAAAGCACTGGTTGATCACAAGGAACGTTTAACTGACATCTGTGTTGGCCAGGAAGGGTTCATAACACTCACGTCTTCAAGAACTCTAGGCTTTCTAAACAGCTGGAGCAAGGGACTTTCTTCCCAGACCAGAAAATTGCTGTTGGGGATATTGAAATGCCAATTTTTATCCTTGGGAACCCACCCTACACCTTAATGCCCTGGCTCATGAAGCCGTACACAGGCACTCTGGACATTAGTAAGGAGCAGTTCAACTATAGGTTGAGCAAGTGCAGAATGGTGGTAGAGTGCACATTTGGCCATTTAAAAGATCGCTGACACAGTTTATTGACTTGTTCAGACCTCAGCGAAACCAATATGCCCATTAGTATTGCAGCTTACTGTGTGCTCCACAATCTCTGTGAGAGCAAGAGGGAGACATTTATGGCGTGGTGGGAGGTAGAGGCAAATCTCCTGTCCGCTGATTACGAGCAGCTAGACACTAGGGCAAGTAGAAGAGCGCAGCAGGAGGCGCTGCGCATCAGACAAGTTTTGAAAACCAGTTTTATGACTGGCCAGGCTACAGTGTGAAAGTTCTGTTGAAAACCCGCCCCCTTGGTCTACTCCACTTTAAGCCTACTGCCCCCCTCTGCCCATGATCACAGGTTGCAGAGGAAATAAATTATTTTTTTAAATATTTAAATAACTGACAAGGTAGCCTGGCAGAGCTGGGTGAGGAGAGAAGCACCGGGTCGGGTAGTGGATGAGGGGAGGACAAGGCCACACCACATTTCAAAACTTTTTTGAAAAAGCCAGCGTTCTGTTGCTTGTGTTATCCTCTAGGGTGGAATGGTTTGTACCCAGAACCTCCCCCTCCACGTTCTTGGGAGTCTGGGTGAGGAGGCTATGGAACTTGGGGAGGAAGTGGGGTGGTTACACAGGGGCTGCATCGGAGCATGTCAGTTTGATCCCCCAGTAGTCGCAGCATTGCATCCATCCTCCTTTCATCACGTTCCCACCATCTCTCCTCCCGTTTGTCCCTCTTGTCCTCCCGTTTGTCCCTCCTGTCCTCATGTTCATTTACCACTTTCCTGGACTCTAACATTGTTTGTCTCCATGCATTCTGCTTATCCCTTTCAGTGCAGGAGGAGTGCATAAGCTCAGAGAACATTTCATTGTGCGTGCATTTTTTTCGCTTTCTTATCTGCACTAGCTTCTGCGATGGAGATGATGGGAAACTGCTGAAACATTTGCAGCTGTGGGAGGAAAAAAAGGGAGACAAGTGTAGAAGAAAGATACATTTTACAAAACAATGGATATAGTCTCTCACAGTGAAACAAACTATTCACATCACATAGCACATATGCTTTTGATACAAGGTCGCATTTTGCATCTTATATTGAATGCCTTCAGCTTTTGTGTGAGAGATCACACACGCAGGGCCGGGTAAGAGAATTCAGCTTGCAGGCAGCCATGGTAAGCCATACTCTTTCGGTTTCTTCCACCTTCTTGACAGCAGCTCTCGCCTTTCCCATACCAAGCAAAGCATATTGAGTTGGCCATTTAAAAGGAGGTGTTTTGGCAAACCCAACTAACACCCTCCTACACCATCTCTGGGATGATCGCCTCCCCTCCCTCCCCACCGCGTGGCTGGTATCATGGAAGATCCCTGCTAGCCAAACGCGAGCAGCTCAGCATGAATGATCTCCGCACACACACACGCTGTTTGGGTAACTATGGAGAGGATTTCTTTTCAGCCATAGCCGAACAGCCCAGTAAGAACGGCCACCTATGAATGTCCCATTACTTACATTCCCATATTTTAAACAGGTTGCCATGAATGATATCACTCTGTTGAGGATAACACAGAGAGAGAAAGAACGGATGTTGCTGGAATGCCAACAAACCCTGGGGCCTTATGCTGCCATGCTTTGTCATGCTGTGATACCAGGCTACTTGCTACTGGCCTGGCGTGGTAAAGTGTCCTACCATGGAGGATGGAATAAGGCTGCTTTGCCCAGAAACCTTCTGCAAAGGCTTTTAGAGTACCTCGAGGAGAGCTTCATGGAGATGTCCCTGGAGGATTTCCGCTCCATCCCCAGACACGTTAACAGACTTTTCCAGTAGCTGTACTGGCCACGAATGCATTCCAAGTCCTCAGGGAAAATTAATCATTAATAAACGCTTCCTTTTAAATCATGTCTTATATTTACAAAGGGACACTCACCAGAGATGCCTTCACCAGCTTTTCCATCCGGGATACCACCTGGGTAGGTTTGGGAGGATATTGGCTCCAGGGTGATAAAAAGATCCTGTCTGTCAGGGAAAAGGGCCCCTCCGCATCCCTGCTGAGTGGTATCCTCACCCTCCTCTTCATCTTCCTCGTCCGCCAAATCCTCATGCCTGCTGAGGAGTACCCCATTGGCGGAGTCCACAGCCACCAGTGGGGATGTGGTGGGTACCCCCTGTAGCATTTTAGAAGCGGCATGTCTGGGGCTGTGCCCTGGAGCATCCATTTGCCTATTTGGTTTTCTGGTATGCTTGCCTGGGCTCCTTAATTTTCACACGGCAGTGTTGTCCTTCCCTGTTGTAGCCTCTCTCCATCATGGCCTTGGAGACTTTGGCAAATGTATTGGAATTTCGTTTGTTTGAACAGAGTTCTGTCAGCACCGATTCCTCTCCCCAGATAGTGATCAGATCCAGCACCTCCTGTATGGACCAGGCTAGAGCTCTTTCGCAATTCTGGGACTGCATGGTCTCCTGTGCTGATGAGCTCTGCATGGTGACCTATGCAGGTGAGCTCACTACGCTGGCCAAACAGGAAATGAAATACAAAAGTTTCTGGGGCTTTTCCTGTCTACCTGGCCAGTGCATCCAGGTTGAGAGTACTGTCCAGAGCGGTCACAATGGAGCACTGTGGGATAGCTCCCGGAGGCCAATAGCATCAAATTGCATCCTCACTAACCCACAGTCGACCCAAAGATGTCAATTTCAGCACTGTTGCAGGGTACTCGGTGTCCCATAGAAACGAGGCACACACACAGCTGCTGAATAGAAGTAGTGAGTTTATCGAAGGCAGAAGTGGCACACCCGCAACGGGGGCTCCCTTTGTTGCTGCCGCTGAAATGGGGAAAGCCCGACGCATCGGAGCAATGCTCGGGATGAAGCACACTACGCGTGGGAACACAGGCAGAGAAATAACAGGAACATTTGCATCTCATGCATACCTCATGAATAACTAATACCTTATTTCTGTCTTATTAGTATTACACAATGCAAGCAGGTGTCTCATTACAAGGCGAGCAGGCAGTGAAAGCCAATTAACTCCGGCATGGGAAATATGCGATAACAGGGCAGGGACTGATAACAATGGCCAAAAGTACCCTTTCCTTCCCAGGAGTGGGGGAGGGAAATGAGCACCCTTTTCCTCCCAGGAGCGTGGGGGGGAATAAGCAGAAGTCTGGAGATCATTAATTAGAGCTCCAATTAATTCCACACTGCTGTGTAATCTTTTGTCAGTCATGATGATGGTAAAATAAATCCAGACTGCACATAAATTTACTTACAATTTAAAATAATAGTATATCAGCCAAAAAGTATATGTTGATGGTTGCAAAACATTAATTTAAGTCTGGTGATTAATATTGTTATGAAAATGTCAGTTTTCTACTGTTCAGTTTAACACTTAATAGGAGTAGCTTGAAGCCCACTAGGGAACTTTTAGCTTACCATAGCAGGACCCATGTGGACAGTTGCTGCACAGCCTGCAAGTGGGCTGTAGATTATACCCCAGTCTGCCATGCACAAACTGTTCATCTAGACGAGCACCTAGATCATTAGAGAAAATGTGTGGATCAAGTGAAATGATATCACAGTATTAAAAAATTATGAAACAAAAAAAATTTGTTTAAATACATTTTGAGTTAAAAGAGTGTTTCAATAATCCAGCTAAAACCCCTCAGAAATTGCACTTTTCTTTACCAAAATGCTACAGAAAATATTAAGAAGTCTGGAGATCATTAATTAGAGCTCCAACTAGTTCCACACTGCTGTGTAATCTTTTGTCACTCATTATAACCCCACTTTATATAATCCAGTCACCACCCTTAAGTTTTCCACTCTGCTGTATTCTGTAAAGGATATATGTTGTTGGTTGTATTCTGTTGACTTTATACAGTCTTTATTAAATGACCAATAAATATTTGAAAAGAAATATCATCCAGGGCATTTTAAGCTGTGCCTGCATTATTTGGGTTTTCTCATAATGTTCTCTCTCATGAAATTTAAATGTAGGGTGCCCTATATTTCCATGGAAGCAGAGAAATTGTTGAAATGGTTGATTGAAAACCAGGACTAGGAACAGCAACAGCACTTAAATACTATGGCAACTGGCAACTCAGCAACAACAGGTTATTGCACAACAGCAGAAGTCCCCCGGGACCTATTGCAGCAGACGACAGCTGAGTTGCCAGCTTTGACCCATCTGGCCTCATCAGCGGCCACCCTGTTTAATAGCCACTCTCTGACCCAAATGTAACTAGATGATTTGGTGCCACAGTTTCCTTGTGAGAAATCTGCCTGGCCCAGACCATGTATAGTAAAGAACAGGCCACCCTCACGATATTGGAGTTTGCAAGAGCAATAGGCTACAATCATCCACAGAGAACTCATTCAATTGGATGGACGTACAGATGCTGGTTACAGAGTGAAATTTGTTCTCCTGAGACACAGTCCAGGTCAGCATGGATTGGTTTTGGGATCTCTGGTGGTGGTGGCTAAGACTTGAGATCCACTCTTCTGCTGCACCTGTTTAGTTATTGGTGGTGGAGCAATTTAGAAAGATTCGACCGGGGGGCCATGAGAATGGAATTGTTGGTGTCATGCCGAACAAACAGCTGCAGATGTGTATCTCTGGGAAGATGATATGGCAGCTTAACCCCTCCCAAAGAATGACACTTCCTCAAAGGGAAGGTGCAGGATCTCTTTGGTAACTGTGGAGCCAACTGATCTGACCTGCCTACAGGAGAGATTGTAATGAATTGAAGGCCTATATACTATTATCCTGGCTGTGGGTGTAGCATGTAGAGTTGAAATTGTAAGCTCCAGGGTGCTCTGGGTTAGGTTGAGGGAGACTAGGAAGATGTTGTCATCACCAGTCCATGTGACATTTGACTCAACTGACCATGAGGGTTTGCTCTTTTTGAGACCAGGTGTGTGGCAGATTTTGGGCAAGTAGCTTTTTGTTGACTCCACAAAAGATGGCTGGGACTCTGCAAGTATCCCCGATTAATGTGCGTCAGGGTATGCCTCATTGCATGACGGGCAAAGTTGTTCCACACTGTACAAGTGCCCCTACATTGGCCCAGTGCAGATTTTCCCTGAGGCGTGCCTGCTGCCTGTTTATCCATGAGGCATGTTCCTTTTTTTATTTCTTTTAAGGTCTACAAAACCTCTTCATAGAAGCTCAAGAGAGGAGACCAACTCTTGTCAGTTCTTCAAGGGAAGTCTGGGAGTGGAGGTGAGTTCTGCAGAGCCAGACTGGCCAGTCACATCTAGTTGTGACAGGGACAAAGAGGAATGTCATTTCCCCAGTGAGAGCAGATTGCTGTCAGATAAGTTTAGTGGTGTTCCTGGGTGACAGTGACAGACTGCCTTTGGGCCATCGCAAGTATTGTGGAAGAAAGCAGAGGAGACGGAAGTTGGATGGTAGCTGTGATGTTACAACCATCATTCTGACAGTACTTACTTCTTCCACATATACAAGAGAGTCTGCACACCTGGGTATTTGGCTGAAGGTCTTCTGAAAGGCCCTGACCTTTGAGAGAGGATTTTCTGTGATATTTGAGAAGCTATGGATAAATATTAAATGTGCATTAATCTTAGAGGGCAGACAAAAATTACTAACCACACTGTGGAGAGCTGTCTGTCCTGGCACCAGGAATATGAAGTTGTGATTCTAAAAGCCTTTAATGCCCACTGGCAGAAGGTCCACTATTCTATATCAGGGAAGACACACTCACTTACCCCCAAAACACCATTATCATAATATGTATCCAAAAGGTACAGTAACTCTTCACTTAACATTGCAGTTATGTTCCTGAAAAATTTGACTTTAAGCAAAACGATGTTAAGCGAATCCAATTTCCCCATAAGAATTAATGTAAATGGGGGGGTTAGGTTCCAGGGAAATTTTTTTCACCAGACAAAAGACTATATTATATATATATTTACACACACACACACACACTAAAAGTTTTAAACAAACAATTGAATACTGTACACAGTGATGATGATTGTGAAGCTTGGTTGAGGTGGAGGAGTCAGAGGGTGGGATTTTTCCCAGGGAATGTCTTACTGCTAAATGATGAACTAGCAAATTGGCTAAGCCTTCAAGGGTTAACTCTCACACTCTACAAGGCAGTAGGGAGGGAGGGAGGCGAGACAACGACACACACACGGTGTGTGTGTGTGTGTGTGTGTGTGTGAGAGAGAGAGAGGCGCATTTCCCCTTTAAGTACGCTGACCTGCTGAGACTGCAGCTGCTGCCAGCAAGCTCCCTTCTCCTGAGCCCTGTGTGTCCCCCCTGCTGTATGGAAGATGGGGTAAGCAGGGATCAGGAGGGAGGGGACACCCTGACATTAGCCCCCCCACTTTCACCTCTCCCCCGCACACACACAGCAAACAGGAGCCTCGGAGAGCAGCTCCAAGGCAGAGGGCAGGAGCAGCACGTGACAGTGGGGGGAGGGAAATCTGAACTGCTGGCAATTGATAGCCTGCTGGGTAGCTGCTACTCAGGGAAGTTAGGGAAATGGGGAGCTGGTAGGGGGGCTGCCAGTCCACCCTGGTTCCAAGCACTCACCAGCTAGCTGCAATGGGCTGCTCTTCCTGCAAGCAGCTGCCAAACAATGTTAGAAGGGAGCATTGCACAATTTTAAATGAGCATGTTCTCTAATTGATCAGCAACATAACAACAAATCAATGTTAACTGGGATGACTTTAAGTGAGGAGTTACTGTATCTTATAAGGTATTGTATGTAAACTAGTGATGTGTGATGTATGTGTGCATTTTCTATAAAAAATTATATAAATGTGCCCCAAATACGTTCTTAAAATGTATTTTGGAGGCAGTGCAAAAATCAAGCCTGCCTTATACAAAGGAATGTGTATTTACCTGTCTGGCCCACTGGATTCCAGGCAGAGGACAAGGAAAGCATAGTTATGAATGAGGTAAGCAAAGCATACAAGCTAACAAGCAGTGGAGGAAACAGTTTAGTAGCCACATGCGGGGCAAGTCTGCACTCTGAGGAAGACTTCCTCGTTTTTGAGACAAAGACAATGGAGTTTGGAAAATAAAGGAGAGCAAAAAGACATTCTAGGTATCCATCACTTATGACATGTCTACACTACAAAATTAGATCAGTTTTATATAAATCAATCTTTAGCAACCAATTTATACAGTCAATCGTCCATGTCCCCACTAAGCGCATTAGGTCGGTGGAGTGCTTCTTCAATACCGTGGCTAGCGTCAACTCGAGTGGTGCACTGTGGTTAGCTATCCCCCAGTGCCCACTGGCATTCTGGGTTAAGTTCCAAATGCCTGATGGGACAAAAACATTGTTGTAGGTGGTTTTGGGTACCTGTCATCAGTCTCTTCTTCCCTCCCTCCTTGAAAGCAGTGGCAAACAATCATCTTTGTGCCTTTTTTTCTGGGTTATCCATGAAGACATCATAGCACGGCAGGCATGGAGCCTGCTCAGATGCACACTGCTTTTGTGAGCATTGTCAACACCTCACACATTATCCTGGAGTACATGCTGAGCCTAGCTAAGAGCTGACAGCACGAAGAAGATTGTGAGGAGGACAAGGACACAGATGTTCCTGAAAGCACAGGATGTGGTAATTGGGATATCATGGCAGCACTGGAGTGGGTTGATTCAGTGGAACGCCAATTCTGGGCCTGGCAAACAAGCACAGATTGATGCGACCACACAGTGTTGCAGGTATAGGTGATTCCCAGTGGCTGTGAAACTTTTGCATGCATAAGGCCACTTTCATGGAATTTCGTGAGTTGCTTTCCCCTGCCCTGAAGTGCAGGAATACTAAAATGACACCTGCCCTGACAGTTGAGAAGTGAGTGGCAATAGCCCTGTGGAAGTTTGCAACTGCTGACTGCTACTGGTCTGTCAGGAAACAATTCAGAGTGGAAAAATCTGTCACGGGAGCTGCTGTGATCCAAGTAGCCAAGGCAATCAATAACCTTCTGCTTACAAGGGTAGTAACTCTGTGAAATGTGCAGGTCATAGTGGATGGCTTTGCTGCAATGGGTTCCCAACTGTGGTGGGGCGATAGATGGAAGGCATATCCCTATCTTGGCACCAGACCACCTTGCCAAAGAGCACATAAAGCGCAAGGGGCACTTCTCAATGGTGTTGTAAGCACTGGTGGATCACAAGGGCTGTTTCACCGACATCAACGTGGGGTGGTTGGAAAAGGTGCATGATGCTTGCATCTTTCGGAACTCTGGGCTGTTCGAAAAGTTGCAAGAAGGGACTTTCTTCCCAGACCAGAAAATTACCTTTGGAGATGTTGAAATACCAATTGTTATCCTTGGGGACCCAGCCTACCCCTTGCTCCCATGGCTCATGAAGCCATACACATGCAACCTGGACAGCAGTAAGGAGCAGTTCAACTATAGAAGCTCAAGTGCAAAATGGTGGTAGAATGTGCCTTTGCATGTTTAAAAGAGTGCTGGCGTTGTTTGCTGAATAGGTTAGACCTCAGAGAAACTAATATTCCCATTGTTATTGCTGCTTGTTGTGTGCTACATAATATCTGTGAGAGCAAGGGGGAGCTGTTTATGGCAGGGTGGGAGGTTGAGGCAAATCTTCTGACTGCCAATTTTGAACAGCCAGACCTTAGGGTGATTAGAAGACCACACTGAGGTGTGCACACCGAGCTGTGAAAAGCAGTTTCATGACTGTCCAGGCTACAGTGTGAGAGTTGTGTGTGTTTGTCCTTGATGCAAAGCTGCCTCCTTTGGTGAATGTACTTCCTTGTAAGCCAGTCCTCCTCCCCACCTTCGACCACAGCTGGCACAGGAAATAAAGTCCCTATTGTTTTAAATCCATTCATTCTTTATTTTTTAAAAAATGAGATCACTGACAATGCTGACTAGCAAAAGGTAGCCTGGGTGGGGTGAGGGAGGAGGGAAGGACAAGGCCACATTGCTTATTGTATCCACACTACCAATCAAAGCTGTTTGAATGGCAGCCTTCTGTTGCTTGGGCCATCCTCTGGAGTTGAGTGGCTGGGTGCCCGGAGCCTCCCTACCACATGTTCTTGGGCATTTGTGTGATAAGGATATGGGACTTGGTGAGAAGGGCAGGTGGTTATACAATGGATGCAGCGGGGGTCTGTATTCTAGCTGCCTTTCCTACAGTTTCACCACACGCCTCATCATGTCCATTGGCTCCCCAATTAGCCTCAACATCTCCTCCTGTGTGTTCTGATCACTCTCACTGTATGCTTTCCTGGCCTCTGCCACCGAATGCCTCCATGCATTCAGCTGTACCCTATCAGTGCAGGGGGACTGCATGAGCTGTGAAAACATGTCAGCACAAGTGCATTTTTTCACTTTCTAACCTGCAATAACTGCAATAAGGGACAGAGTTGATACAGGGAGTATAGAAACATTTGCAGCTGCGGGGGCGGGGGGAAGGGAGAGTAGAATTTTAGAAGCTACATTTCTGAGAACAAAAGGAACTCTTTCACAGCAAATCAAGCAATTTCACAACAGACAGCACATGTGTTTTAGGTTAAAGATTGCATTTTGTTTTTTATATTGAGCTCCTGCCAATATCGGAACACATCACACATGGCTGGGCAACAGAATTCGGTTTCCAGTCAGCCATGGTAAGTCAAAAGGTATGTGGGTTGGCTTCTCTATGTTCATAACATATGGGAATGGTTTCAAACTGCAGCACTTTCCTTTCCCATAGCAACCAATGCCAGTTCACCAACCTCCTAACACCCTCCTCTCAGGGAGTAACTTTAAACTGCTTCCTGCATCCCACTTCTGTTGCTAGCTTTTTGACTTATATAAGCCCCACTTGTTCCTCCTTAGCTAGGTGCTGTCAGCAATTAGGTCCCAGCCATCCCAAACTTCTCCAGGTGAACTCTGGGCAGTAAATAGACCTACCTGGCCACCTTAACACCATCACTGCTGCTTGGATCTCATTAGTCCTGTGATGAGGGCTCTAAATCAGAAGAGGAACCAGTGACTGAATATGTACAAAGGTTCAAAAAGGAGTTGAGGAATATGATGGAAGTGGTGCAAATTATCCTCACTGATAGCCAGCCCACACAAGGCCTGGTGTGATAGGAATGTTTGTGAATGCTCTTTTGAGGTGGAGGTTTGGTATTAGTGCTTCTCTCTGTAAAAAGGTACAAAATGCAGAACTCATGATAGGGGCCTTTCGAGGTTGTGGATAGAGAGAATGAAGTCATATATGGTGTAAAAAGATGCCACAGCAACTTTGCCTCATACATGGTGCATGTAAAATTTGTTGTGATGAAGGGGAATCTAAGTGATCATACCTCACTGATCTGATTGCTGAATGCCCAAATATCTCATCACTGGAAAGCACTAAGATATGCAGAAAGTTAACCCACAGTGAAGACACACAAATTCTGGCTGTGTTACAAAGTCACAAGCAGGTATTTTCTAGCATGCCAGAGATGACTCATAAGATGGTCCATAGGATCAACATCATAGGACCCCCAACATGCGCATCTCAAGGCATACCAAACCACTGGTAAAATGCAGGAGAAAATATGTAAAGAAATACAAAATATACTGGCCATGGGGATAACTAAAGAATCTGACAACTCCTAGACTTCACCTGTTGTGTTTGTCCCTAAGAAAGACAAGACTGCTGTAAGGTTTTGTGTGTATTATAGCAAATGTAATGCTATCATAGTTCCTGATGCATAACTTGTGCCCAGAATTGATTACATGTTAAATACTTGGAGCAAAGCAAAATATCTAAGGACAATCAAACTGGCTAACGGCTATTGGCAGATTCCATAGACAGTGATGCACAGAAGAAATCCACTTTTATTACTGATGTTCAAAATATTGCCATTCAGATTAATTAATGCAGACGCTACTTTTCAGAGGTTTGTCAGTCAAGTGCTAAATGGATTAAAAGACATTGCATCGGCTGATATCAGAGGTATATCAATATTTAGCTACTCTTGGTCAGATCACAAAAGACATGTGGGCTTGTAATGTCAATGCTCAGAGGCGAGTTCTTACTGCAGTGCAAAGACTGTGAAATGGGAGCAGCAAAGGCTCCTTATTTGGAACATTGGATTGGTGAGGGCACAGCCAAGTCTCCCATAGTCACTTGAAAATAGAAGTGATTGTTGACTGGCCAGTACCCCAGACCAAAAATAGATCCATATTTCATAGGCTTGGTTGACTATTACTGCCGTGTAGTGGGGCAGCTGCCCCGCTCCTGCAGAACCGTGGATAAAAGCAGCCCTAGAGGGAGCTGTAGCTGGGAAAAGGAGTGAAAGCACCTGTGTGAGTAGCTGACCACAGGTGTGGCCAGCTCAATTAGGCCACAGCTGGCCTGGATAAAAGGGGCCATGGATTAGGAGCTGGAGGAGTCTCTGTCTCTGTCTATGGAGAGAGAAGGACCTGGCTGCCTGGGAGCTCAGGGTACCTAGGGCAGAGCAGGGCTGGGGGAAGGCAAGATGAGCTGGGGAGCTCCAGCCTGGTAACCCCCCAGGCTGAAGGCCTTGGGTGGGGCTTAAAACAGGTACTGGGGTTGCAAAGGTGCAGCCTGGGGCTGGGGAGAGGCAGCAGGTTCTACCCCCCTTGCCAATGATGAGTGGCCATTACAGACTGCAGTCTGCCCCAGTGAGCCAGGGCTAGATGATGACTGGCAGTAGCCAGTGAGGCAAGGTGGGATTAGGGGGTTGGAGGTTCCCCTGGGAGGGAAGACCCAGAGTGTGGGGATACTGCCAGGAGGCAGAACCCCAGGGCAAAGAGCACCAGAATTTGGGAGGACATGGGGCAGCAGCAGGTGAGACACCAGCCTGCAGAGGGCTCTCCAAAGCTGGAAAGAGCTAATTCCAGATGACCAGTAGGAGGTGCCGAGCAGGTGAGTCCTTGCATTGCATGGACTTTGTGCATGGGTTCAGTGATATTAGCCTACGGTCACAGACTTGTGTAAGAAGATAAAGCCAAACAGAGTGGTGTGAGAAAAGACTTGTCAGGAGTATTTGTTAAGGTAAAAAATTTCTCAGAAAACTGCTCTGTCCAGTCCAGATTTTAACAAAACATCTGAACATGCACAGATGCATCAGATATTGATTTTGGTTCAGTTTTAATGCAGTTGGGAGAAAGTAACAAGAAAGCATCCCACTGCTTTCTTGAGTAAAGAACTGACACCCACCAAGAGAATTACTCTGTCATAGAAAAAGAGTGTTATGCCATTTTCCGGGCAATCCAACAATTCAGACTATATCTTGTTAATAGAAAAGTCAGGGTTCTAACTGACCACTCTCCATTAATGTGGCTATGCAGAACTAAAGGCACCAATTCCAAAATGCTCTGTCCAGGAAACCGGGTTTTGACGCAACGCCTTTACATTAGGCAGTGGCTGTCCCTCCTGAGTCATTGAAAAAAGGCAAGGTATGACCCTAAAATCCTCTTCATCCCACAGGCAGAAGGGCCCACTATACTATAACTTATATCATGCCTGACACCCTCATTGCTATGCACTGTTGGCATAATATGTATCCAAAAGATATCTGGTAAGGAATGGAATGTCTACCGGTGACACACTGGTCAGGAACATCATTGCAGGCTGTGTGTATGGGATGGGTATAAACAATTATACATATGTGCTGGAAATATGTTTTAAACGTGTTTTGGTGGCAATGCATGAATCAGGCCTGCCCTAAACAGAGGACTGTGTATTAACCTTGATTCCTGGCAGAGGATGATGAAAGTGCGTTTACATATTAGATGAAGCAAATCAAGCTAACACACAGTGGAGGAAACGTCTTAGCAACTACACCAGGGCAGAGTTTGCAGGAACTTTTCCTGGCGCTTGAAACCAAGACAATGGACTTTGGAAAATACTAGGGGTGCAAAAAGGCATTCTGGCTATCCATCACTTAGGGAACAAAGGAAAGAGTACCTTATAGCCCTGCAAAGGTTGGGTCCTCTGGCCTGAAGGGCTAGAGATGCTGGTAACTTCATGTAAGCAACAAAACTCCTTAGGCAAAGATTCTAACATGCTAAAATTAAGTTTTGTTCACTAGGAAGTTGTTTTTCTTTTGTTTTGTTTTTTGTTTGTAACTGAACCTAGCACTTAAATCTATGTTCCTTATTAATAAACTTAGTTTATAGTAAAATTAAGAATATCTCAGTGTTGTTATATTGAAGTAAAGAGTGAATCCTCAGCTAACAGAAAGGCTGATACAAGTACTGTCTTTTTGGAGGCAGCAAACTTAATTTGTGTGAGAGTCTAAAGAGAGGGACTGGACATGGCAGAGAGACATCTTTGGGGAACTTGGGAACTGGAGTTCACTAATGTTACTTGCAAGCCAAGGTTTAGACTGTCAGTCTCATGGAGTTTGTGGGTCAGGCAGATCAGCAGATGTGGCAGGGAGCTGACACAAAATCTAAATTCCAACAAAACTCTCCCGTGTTGAGGCATAGAGGGTAATCCAGTGGTTTACTGTTCTGGTAGCCCTGAGCAGAGCATCACAAAAGATTTCAGAAATCTGGATGTAGCCGATGCGGAGAGGTTATCTTTTCAAATTGTATCAGTTTAGAGGCATAGCGTAGAGAAAACGCTCTTCTTTAATAGTTTGCAACATTAAAGAAGATGCAAAAAGATGAACTGCTAATATTGCTTATAAAGATCAGGCATCAGTGCAAGCCCACCTTGTACATGACTTTCCCTTTCTGCCTCACATTCCAGGTGCCTCGGTAGTCCATGTGCTGTCCCCATAAGCCACACATGTATTTCATCGGATGCTGCTATAGTGCTTGGGTGGAATTGAAATTGGGGGTGGGGCAGAAGGGACTGAGGGTACAACACTGAGAGTATGGCACACATGCTATAGCAGTGGATTTTTAAAATCCCCTGGCTGGCTGCCCAAGCAGAGACCTGAGCAGCCAGACACTTTGTACAACTGAAGTATGACCTGATTTTGTGAAAACACAAGTGACTTTAAAATGTTTTGAATATTTCACCTTGTTTTTAAGCAGCCAAAAACTGCCCAAACAAAGGCAATGCACTGCAGACTCACCTGTGTATCACGCTATCAGCATTAATATTATTCTCTACCTCTCAAGCACATCCAATTTCTGATTCGTTTCTCCATCTGGTCTCCTTGATTTCTCTCTCAGCAAAATGGGGATAAAAATGCTTTCCTCCTCCCACCCTGAGTCTAACTCGTCTATTTACACTATGTGCTCTTTGAGGAAGGGACTGTCTCTCACTCTCCACGCCTGTACAGTGATTAACACAATAGTAATAAATAATAATATAGTGCTGAGCTCTTATAAAGCACTTTTCATCAGTAGTTCTCACAGCATTATTATCCCCAGTTTACAGGCATTTGGATTAGGGGAAGTTGGAAGATTTGTATTATTTTAGTGTGTTTTTTATCTGAGTGAATTTACATTAAACAGTTGCCAGAAGTGTCCGAGGGTTTCAGTTTCTTCATTACTGTGCTCAAAAAAAATTGAAGCTGACACTAAAAAAGCAGAAGGCCCTAGGGGGTCAGTAGATTTGTTTAGAGATGTGGGACCCTCCCATCAGCATCAGACTGGGAAGGCAAGAACCTACAGGAAAAAGAGCAAAAAGGGACCTCTAAGGCTTTGTCCATTCCAGTGCCCGCTGTACCTCAATCCCTTTGTCTCTGACTATAATTTTCTTCTTATGTAAAACAGAGGGATCAAATCCTGACCCATTGAAGGTAGTGGGAGTTTTGCCATTAACTTTAATGGGGGCCAGGATTTCACCCAGGGAAGGAACATTTGGGACAGCTGTGGTCCGAGGGATAAAAGTTTTGCAGGTGTTCAAGGCTTCCACAAACTTTTGGTACTTGATCCATTTCCTCCTGGCTTCCTTTTATGTGCCCTGCAAAAATGCTGCTGTTACCAAGGTGTCAGAACATCCCACTGTTGTAATGTAGCAATAACCCCAAAATAGGGTGTGTAGGGGCTCGACCACAGAACTCTGAGCCTCAGACATTGTCAGTGAAATAGAAGTGAGTCTTTATCAGAGCAATAGCTGCATGTGCACCCTTGTACAGCACAAGCCTCAGATGCTTCTCAGAACTTCCTGTCCTTCTCTCCTCAAATATGGTGTCCTGCAAAATTCTAACTCTCTGCATAAATGTCTCCTTGGTTTTGAGTGAAAAAGAAAAAATGGAAACACCTGTTTAAAGAGCATTATTTAAATTCAAGCCACATAATACTGCAGTTATTGAGTATCTGAGGCATCTCCTCAGCATCACTGAGTCTGTAGTTGACTTGCTCATAAGTAGACTTGGCAGAATTCAATTTTTATTTTTGGGTAATATTGGTGTTTATTTTTAAGAGATTTGTATCAATTAAAATGTTCAGAGTTGTGCAAAATTATGGTTTTTAATAATTTTTATCTATTTAAATTTCACAGTTGCAGGAAATTATGGTAGGGTCAGACAATTAGTTAAGGAAAGTAGACAATCAGATTCAAAAACATATAGCTTTATTACTCTTCAAACACAAATGGTCAACATGAAATTTCAAAATATACAAAATAAATCTCCTTAAGTCCACGGCTAATAATTTCCAAAGCAATATTTTTCTTTTTTGCATATTTGTAAATTTGAATTATTAATCAAGGGAAATATTTTGACATCAGTTTCTGTGTGTTCAGTGAATTCAATGTTTACTGACATTTACCAATAAATATATAATCTTACCAAACCTAGAAATCATAAACAGTTCACTGAACTCCGGTGAATTCCAACAGGAATATCTTGCAGCAACTGCTGAATTTCAGAGGCTGTTGTTTTATTTTGGTGAAATACTACCCCTTCCACTTTCTCCCAGAGGTATTATTTTTAAAAGGACAATAATAAACATTGGCTCAATAGAATCTAAGGGAATTTCACTGAGAGTTGGGATCCTAACTTCTTTAGGCTCCTCTAAAAATATTAACCTTTCCATATTACCCTTTTTTACCCTGAGTGAAATAAGGGCTTTTTTAAAAGCATTAAGGAAGGAAAAGTGGGCGGGGGAGGAGAAAAAGAAGAACTAAAATAAGGCAGTGGAAAATGGAAACATTACTAGATTTTTCTTTTCTTTTCTACTATATTTATGCATTTGCTTTTTAATACTGCGTGGATAATAATTGATACAACAAACTGAGATCAACTTGTTATACTGCTTGCTTTTATATATATTCATTCTGATATTTTTAATGGACATATAAACATTCCTAAATAAAAGAGAAAAAAATTAACCTTGTAGCATTTGAGACAACTTTTTGATTTACGATATACGATGAAGAGACAAGACAGGTGTATCATGGGACCAAGGTGGCTATAACACTACAAACAATGTGAGATAACATCATTCAAGGCATTTCTTCATTTGAACAAAAATGATATGGATTAATAAATAACATATGTAATAGGTAAGTAATAATAATATAAATCACAAACAATTGCTAAGATAGTGTGATGTTTTGTTTTAGTATATGCATAATTTAAGATGCAGTCTTTTCAATCTATTCATTAATATCAAAACAGAAAAATATGCAGTTTACTTATATTTTATCTCATATATAAATCTGCAAAATAAAGATGTATATACATCAATATACTGTATTTTTACTAATACAAGTTAACAAAAATTGTGTGCTGCATACAGAGGTATGCTACATACCATGAGTAAATTGCAGTACCAAAACTAAGCAGGTTTGGTGGTAAAGAACTAACATATTATCATTGAAAGCTTTACTCTACACAAAGTGTATGATGATGGTTTTGAAATATCACTAGGGTCCTAGTAACTCCAAAGTTACCAAATTACTCCATGAAATGGATTCCTATAACCAGCTTCCATCATCAATACTTTCTGCTACCTGAGATGTTTTCTCAAGTGACGCCCTTTCATTCGAATGTTCTTCTAAAAGTAGTACTAAACTTGACATAGTTGTGTGAGGATCAAGTAGTTTCACAAGGGGGATTTCCACCCTTCTTTCATGGAAGATACGATTCTGTAGTGTCATGGCTAACATAGAGTCCATGCCCAGTGATGCAAGTGATGTATTCATTGTAAGATCATTCGCATTTGTACCACTGAGATAACTCACCAGTGAGGTGATATAATCTTCAGAATTGACTGGAGATAAATTCTGAGGAGTTCCTTGTTCAGATAGTTCAAACTTACCACCGAATTCTTCTGAAATGAGTGTATGGAAGCGACTTTTGAGTGATGCACAGTGAAAAAGGCCATAAGTGATTAGTGTTCCAAAATTTAATTTTACTACAGCTTGCTGAGGATTATTCAGAATTAAGCTTTTTTTAAGATAGTCATAAATTTCATGTACCTGCAAAATATCTATGCCTTTGGATTCCAAAATATTTTGAATGTTGTTTTGATTTAGCAATAATCCAAGATTCAAGGCACCCCAATTAATGGATTGTCCTGAAAGTCCACAATTCCTCCTGTAGTGGCAGAAAACATCCAGGAAAGAATTAGCAGCAGCATAGTTTGCTTGTGTCGAATTTCCAAGAAATGAAGTCACAGAGGAGTAACACACAAAATAGTCAAGTTCCTGCCCTCTGGTAGCCTGGTGGAGATTTATTGCCCCTGCGACTTTGGGACTTAATACTTTCTCAAAGTGAGACAAGTTCAGAGCTTCAAGACGTCCATCATGCAAAACGACAGCACTATGGAATACACCTTTGATTGGATTCTTTGGAAAGATTGTGTTAATTGAACTGATAGCTTTCTCAACATGTGAGCTAGAAATAACATTACATTGCAAACTGACTATTCTGCTCCCTTCACACTGATTTTGCAAAGCCTTGATTTCTTCTTGCTTCTCACTGCTTGGATTGCTCCTTGAAAGTATTGCAATACAACCCCCTCCATTCTGGGCTATAAATTTCACAGTTTCAAATCCAAGCCCAGTGAGTCCCCCTGCCACTATGTAAACTGCATTCTGCTTAAACATTTTCTTCTGTGCTTCATAGACTGGTATGTCTGAAAGCCTGTTGGCCTTCACATCCCCTTTCAGCACAACAAGCGGGATAGATTTGCAGGCGAAATAGGACGTCGCTGCAGTGTTTGTACTTTCAAAGTTCTCAGTCTGCTGAAAAACAGAATATGATAGGTTGTTTAATTGTTTCATTTGCATTGATTTCATCCATCTGTGGACAGCTCGTAGGGATTGTTTCAGAGATGCTTTCTGAAAGATACTGAAAAGTTTCAGTACATGAACACGAATGTTTTCTTGTTCACTTCCAATTAGGTATCGAAAACATTCAGACTGTTGATTACCATGTACTATCACAAGGTCTCGGAGATGGGAAAGACGGACTAGAACTTCCTTAGACATTCCATCTACTGGAGGCAGATAAACAAGGGCAGTGCACTGATTTACACGTTGCCACTGATCAGACGTAGGTTTTGCAAGTACTGTTCTCCAGCCTTCTTCCCTTGCTGTCAGAGTAAGAACTGTGCACAACACTGACTCTGGTTCAGGAGAAATAATACCTAAAGTCCCACTGTGTTTCACCTTCGGTAATGTTTGATTTATAATTTCCCATGCTACCATAAAGTATGACACACAAGGTACATTTCTAAAGCATGGAAACTTCTTGAAGTTGAAACAAATTGTCCCTGGAACCTTGACTCTTGATGATGCAACAACTGGATAACACGAAGCCACATGATCTCCCACCTTAACTTTTTTCACTTCACTGCCTACTGCAGTTACTGTGCCACTGAAGTCCAGAGCTAAAAGCTTATGTTTGTCTACTGTATATGAATTCCAGTACAGTGTATTCCCAAAGTTACAACTTGCAATACTAACAGGAAAATAGTCTTCTGAATGGATGCATATTTTATCAATTTGAACTTCAACATTGTTATTTTCAAGCTGAGTAATGGTATTATTGGCTATTTCAGCAGATAAATCTTGCAGCTGGTAAGGATCTGTCGTGTATAACGTGAACGTCTCTGAGTTCTGAAGAGACTTTGAGGGTTGACTGTAATCCACATCTTTAAATGGTGTGCGTCTGATTTCCGAAGTGTAAATTCTTCCCCGATTGATCCAAATTTCTGGATGATCCTGGCCTTTATATTTTACAATAACATCTGCTAAGGCTGAGATGTCCAGTGTACTGGAAGAGCTGATGTCAATCATCTGAAATGTGATTTCTGAAACTTCAACTATGCAGGTTCTCGTCATGCCACACAAAGCAAATCCAGGGTTAAGATGATCTACAGTTCTATCTGTTGTTCTGTAGGTGATTATTCTAACTGAACAACTGGATTTTTTCTCTCTTAATGCCACAATAATTTGGCGATAAGCCTCACAACACTTAGCTAATTGTGCCACGACTTTGCTTGAGAGCTCGTCATTTAATTTCTGAATTCCCCACATGAACAAAACTTCCTGGTAGTCTTCAAGCTCCATTTTCATTTTATTTTGGGCGGTCATTTCTGAATTCTTGTCTTCCAGCAATGTCTCCCAGTCTTCATACAGAACATATCTCGACTCAATGTGTAAATATTTTTTAAGCTGACATGCTATTCCAAGTTTGTCAGCAAACACAATAACTCTGGGAGCTTCCCCTAAACTTCCTATGGTCTGAGCGGTAAATATTTCTTTCCACTTATTTTCAAACAGCAAGTCATTGTCCCTGGGGGATGATGGCTTCATAAAAGTGATCCCAACACGTTTCAGTTCTGCCAAAACACAACCACGTTTATCTGTAAAGCATCCATAGACCTCTAAGTAGTTCCCGGTCGATTTGCTTGTTTTCAAATATATCATCATTTCCTCCTCCAAAGGTCTGAAAACTACAAGGCTGCCTATCCCAGAGGGAAAGCCTGCTCTGGTTTGGAAAGTTTTTGTTGTCATGACAACGGTCATCTGTAGAAAACAGTCTAACAGCACTGGATGGATACAATAGTCAAACATCTCTTCTCGGGTCTCTCTGTTCACTTTTATGCTGGTTATAGCTTCCTTTAGCTCTTCACAATAAAATACATCACTTAGCTGTCTGAACACGGAACCATATTGAAATCCAGCCTGAGACAGTGTTTTATAAACCTCATCTGCTGTAACTACTGATTTACACCTTTGAAAAATGTCTTGAAAGGAGATGCTGTTTTCTTCCACTACAGCTTCCGACTTCTTTGTAATTTGTCCTGATGCATAAACTGCAGCTGAGGATGACAGTATTTTGAAATCTGTCACTGTTTTTTGTGATGCCAATTCTATCTTCAAATCATGGGAAGTCTCATTTAAAACACAGGGTGCCAAAAAATTAATACTAATCTCACAAGTACTTAAAGGTACTTTTGGCCTCGAGCTACTCATCACAGAGGCCAAACCGAGCTCTGCAAAAAATGCACCTGGAACTAGAGCAACACCATTGTTCTTGTGCTCATATAAATAAGGTGCTAATGCCCGGGACACTGGGCAGTTGAATTCGGTGTTGTCATTGTTCACACTGTAAATCAAAGGATGATTTGAGTTTACAGCTCTTCGATTTACTTGTTGATGGATTTCCAAATAGGTCATTAGCTTCTTACGATCAAACTGGTACCTGGGAAACGCTGCTGGAATACTTTGATACCCTTCATAAAAGTGATGCCAGTCAGGATTATATCCCAGTTCAAACAGAGTCCCTGCAAGGCTAAGAAGCGTTTGATATTCTTTATCAGTTTGCATGGAGGACAAAACTCTAGTTTGTTTGCCTAGCGTTTCCATTATATACCTCTGTAATGGTCTTCCAGGGCCTATTTCAACAAACACAACATTTTCCTTTTCTTCAGCTGAAGTCACTATGGCCTGTGTGAAAGCTACAGGATCTCGAGCATGTCGGGCCCAGAACTTGCCTGTGATGAAATCATCTGCGGAAGCAGACTTCCCAGTCAGTGTTGAAATCACTTCAATTTCCGGCTTCTGTTTTTCCAAATACTGTAAATGCTCCATCATCTCCTTTACTATTGGATCCATCATGTGGCTGTGGTATGCAGCTGGGACATGTAAAACACGAAGAAATATGTCTCTCTTGCTGAACAGTTGAGCCAGTTCTTTCTGAAGGGCACTCACAGAGTCTGCATCTCCAGACAAGGTACAGGAAGAAGGGCTGTTAAAAGCTGCAATGCACACCTTCCCAGAATACGGGCCAAGGGCTTCTGAGACTTCTTGAACAGGGACGTTACCAACTACCAACATTCTGCCTCCAGTAACCTTCGTCTGTAACCTACTCCTGTGATAAATTACTTTGACGGAATCTTCAAGGGAAAGAAACCCTCCACAATGGGCAGCAGCAACTTCTCCAACTGAGTGGCCAACAGCAGCTGCTGGCTTAATTCCCCAGTGTTTCAGAAGAGAAGTTAAGGCAACCTGGAGAGTAAAAAGCAATGGCTGGGCAATTTCTGGCCTTGAGAAATCCTCACATTCACTTTCTGTTAATTCCAGGAGGCTGATGGGTACATATTGCTGAAATAACATTTCTATTTCTTTACATTTATCTCTAAAGACTGGCTCTGAACTCAGTAATGTCTTGCAGATCCCTTTGAAATTTACTCCATTAGCACAGAACACAAAAACTAATTGTGGAGTCATCTTTGACGGAGTTATTTCTGTTTTAGCTGCTAATGCAACTTCTTGTTGTAAATGTCGAAGAGAGTTTGTAACAAATGCTTTTCTGTACTTGTAATTGACATGACTTCTTCTACAGGCAGATGTATAGGCCACATTTGGGAGAGTTACTGAGTTGCTTATGTTTAACTGCTCAGCTGTGTCTTCCATTGTCAATTTGAGGGATTTGCTTGAAGCAGCAGAGACCACAAATAATTCAATTGGTCGTTTAAAAGAGGGAAGAACCTGTGTTTGCTTGAATTGTCTGACAACAACATGTGCATTGGTTCCCCCAAATCCAAAACAGTTAATACCAGCTACTCTTCCAAATTCTCTCGGCTCTTCCCATTTTTCTACAGTTGTTGGAATTGATAGATTTAATTTCTTTGTATTTATCCTACTAATATCCTCTCTGTAGTGTACAGATGGAACAATCATTTCATGGTGCATCATTAAAAGAACTTTAATTAAGGCAGCTGCCCCAGCAGCTGATTCAGCATGGCCAACGTTCCCTTTAACAGAACCAATCTTTAGAACAGGAATTTTGGGAGATCTGTTATTACCAATGATGCTGCCTAGACTCTCTGCTTCTGTAAGATCTCCAGCAGGAGTTCCTGTGCCATGTGCTTCAACATACTGCACAACTGATGGGTCAACATGAGTCAGATAAATGCTGCGTAGTAACTTTTCCTGTGCTGTCTGAGATGGTCTTGTGATTGGAGTCACGGATCTTCCACTATGGTTTATTGCACTGATATTTATGACTCCCCATATTCTGTTGTAGTCTTCTAATGCCTTTTTCCAAAAAAGGAAAAAAAAATATGGGATCACTTGGGATTTTTACAATAGAAAAAAGAAGAAAGGCAGATAGAACATTCTGTTTAACTCTTAAATGTACCTTTCGTACACTAGGATAAGTGCCTGAATATTTTAGCCCTGGATATTAACCTCACAGTAGATGAGTTGCACCTAGAGCTGTGAATCTGTCCTCCCATCAGAGGACATATTAGAATGGGAATTGAACAATGCTGGGTATCAGGAAATTTCATTTTCAGAAGCTCCATAAAAATGAACCTACCTTTTTTAGTGGCTTCAGTAAAATAACACAACAGCCTTCTCCCCTTCCGTAACCATTTGCCTTTTTAATAAAGGGCATACTCATCCCCTCAGGAGAGATCATTTTTGCTTTACTCAGAGACACAAAGGTGCGGGGATCTATAATGCAGTTCACTCCTCCACACAGAGCCGCTTCACAGTCTCCTGTAGTAAAATAAATGTGTGACTGGTTTCCATCTTTGTGCTTTCGACAGATTTACATTAAAACACTGTAGTAATATTTGGAATTGTTAACATTGCCATTAGTGGTAAAATGATAGAATTTGCAGAGAGATTTTAAAAACAGAACTGACATATTGAAACTGTACAGACATATTCAAACTTTCAGGCCCTGACAGATGGTAAAATTCTCAGTGTTTGGTATGGGCCTGAGTAGACAGCAGCATATTAAGAGAAGCTATTGAGACAGTAAACATTCTTGGTCTTTTATAAAAACAAAAATCATCCACCCCTTCACGAATCATGACAGTGTGATTTGGAAGAATGGCAGAAAGTAACAATTTAGCAGGTCCCTGAAATACAAAGGTTTACATCGTCTATGGGTGCCAAAAATCAGGGATAGTGTTTGACAGTTGTTGCTGCTGCTTGTCACAGGTGGTATAAAGCCCTGTAACTTGTACTGGTGGAAATGAGAGTGCAAACTTTCGTTTTGTTCATTTTGCTAATGGTAAAAAACAAATGCTTTTTGCCCTTACTGGCTGTGACATTAGTCAAATTCCAGTAGTGACAAAGAGTCCTGTGGCACCTTAAAGACTAACTAAAGTATTAGAGCATAAGCTTTCGTGGGCTAATACCCACTTCATCGGATGCATGCAGTGGAAGAATCGAGGGGCAGGTATAAATAGGTAGGCAAGAGCCAGGTTAAAGATAACAGGGTGGGTCCAATGAGGCTGAACCAGCTGTTGTCTCTAATCAGGGAGGATGAGGCAGGCTTCTGGGTACACTTCTGGCTCTGTTGATCTGTGTCCTTATTTCCTTGTGTGGGTATTGTAGTTTTGAGAAAGCTTGGTGAAGATCTTGTAGGTGTTGGTCTCTGTCTGAGGGGTTGGAGCAAATACAATTGTACCTCAGTGCTTGGCTGTAGACAATGGATCGTGTGGTGTGTCCGGGATGGAAGCTGGTGGCATGAAGGTAGGCGTAGCTGTCGGTAGGTTTTCGGTATAGGGTGGTGTTGATGTGGCCGTCATTAATTTGCACTGTGGTGTCTAGGAAGTGGACCTCTCGTGTGGACTGGTCCAGGCTGAGGTGGATGGTGGGGTGGAGACTGTTGAAATCATGGTGGAATTTTTCCACAATTTTTCCACAATACCCACACAAGGAAATAAGGACACAGATCAACAGAGCCAGACGTGTACCCAGAAGCCTGCTGCTGCAAGACAAACCCAAGAAAGAAAACAACAGAACACCACTGGTCATCACCTACAGTCCTCAGTTAAAACCGCTCCAACGCATCATCAGTGATCTACAACCCATCCTGGACAACAATCCCTCTCTTTCACAGGCCTTGGGAGGCAGGCCAGTCCTGGCCCACAGACAACCCGCCAACCTCAAGCATATTCTCACCAGCAGCAGCACACCGTGCCATAACTCCTCTAACTCAGGAACCAATCCATGCAACAAACCTCGATGCCAACTCTGCCCACATATCTATACCAGCAATACCATCACAGGACCTAACCAGATCAGCCATACCATCACTGGTTCATTCACCTGCACATCTACCAATGTAATATATGCCATCATGTGCCAGCAATGCCCCTCTGCTATGTACATTGGTCAAACTGGACAGTCCCTACGAAAAAGGATAAATGGACACAAATCAGATATCAGGAATGGCAATATACAAAAACCTGTAGGAGAACACTTCAAATCTCCCTGCACACACCATCAAAGACTTAAAGGTCAGCATTTTGCAGCAAAAACACTTTAAAACCAGACTGCAAAGAGAAACTGCAGAGTTGCAATTCATTTGCAAATTTGACACAATCAGTTTGGGACTGAACAGAGATATTGAATGGCTAGCTAACTACAAGAGCAGTTTCTCTTCTCTCGCTGTTCACACCTCCAATTCAGCTGCTAGAGGAATACCTCACCCTCCCTGATTAGAGATAACAAGCTGGTTCAGCCTCATTGGACCCACCCTGTTATCTTTAACCTGGTTCTTGCCTACCTATTTATACCTGCCCCTGGATTCTTCCACTGCATGCATCCGACGACGTGGGCATTAGCCCACGATAGCTTATGCTCTAATACTTTAGTTAGTCTTTAAGGTGCCACAGGACTCTTTGTCACTTCTGCAATTCTAGACTAACACGGCTACCCCTCCGATTCAAATTCCAGTGAGACACTGCACATATATACCTTAGTAACTTAATTGCTGTAGCAATCCTAATTTATTTGCTTATTTCCTTTTAGTCCTAATACCTTGTTTAACAGCTTGCGAGGCGTAATGCAAAGCAAAAAGAAATGATGAGCATGCAGTATCAATGGAAAGTGATGGTCCAGTCAGATTAAAAGTGTATGAAATCCTGTTAGCAGCTATGCTCATTGCAGCCCCAGTTCCATCGTAATGATTTATTTCAGTTACTGCTCTGCTTGTTATGATCTCATAGTCTCGATTCATAAGACCTGTGAAAACAGCAGACATGTTTCATGTTAACAAGAGGGATTACAAATGGTGATCAGATCCAAACCTAGTGGTGGTCTTTGCTCTTGTAGTTTTATCCTGTGCCGCTCTACATCAGCACCTCCTAAAGTGAAATCTTGGCTGTATTTGTCAATGTCAATGGCAAAACTCCCATTAACTTCAATGGGGCCAGGATTTCACTCCTGATCTACATATCTAACACTTGAATTGTGTCTGAAGGTATTAAATGACATGAAGGCCTTGTCTGCAAGAGAAAGTTGCACTGGTCTAACTAAAGGTGTGATTCTAAACTGATTCCGTGACACTGCGACAAACCGCTATTTTGATTGAACTTAAACGGATTCCTAATTTACTTAAACTACATCAAAATGAGCCTGGTTTAAAACTAAAACAGAGTACACAGAACTTTTTGCACTATTTTAACTATCTGGGTTTTTAAATCACACCTTTAGTGAAACCAGCACAAGTTTCTTGTCTAGCCCAGGCCTTAGTGCTCAATATTGACACAGCCCTATGCAGCTGGGCAGAGCAGTGAGGCCATATAAAAAATATCTCCCTCTCATGTGGCCATGCAGCGCTTAGCTGGCTTATGAGACTGGGCTGAGTGAGGCGACAGCAGGAGCTGCGCTCTCAATAGACTCCCTGTGAGCAGATAGGTGAGGGGAAAGGGGCATGTTACTGATCCTGTGGGCTTGCAGCCCTGCATGGGGAGGTGGGAGGAGCTGGAGCACCAGGAGCTGGAGGCACAAAGGCTGCCAGAGTTATCAGGAGTGCCAAAGAAGCTTCCACAGTGCTACCTCCATCCGGAGAGCACAGTGTCCACCCCCCTCCTTAGCCTGGCAGTGCTGTTTGTGGTTTAGACTTAAAGTATCATTTAAGTAGCAATGAACATTAAAATTAATTCATTAGACAATATGAACTGTTCATAACATACACTATGCAGCTTTGTTCAGAGCATGGTATCTTTAGATATTCTACCATTAGATGAATAAAGTTAGATAACTATGTAAAGTATATGGAAATGTGTACTATTTTCCAAAATGTTACATTTATGAATTGCTTCACCATTAGGCTGCGATCTTACCAACAAAAACCCCTGTTTTGCTGCCACTGATATTTTCCTTTGTGACTCCTGCATCCTCCAGTGCTCTGTATGTGCATTCCAGGAGTAACTTTTGTTGGGGATCCATGCGCTCAGCTTCCAGATCATTAATTCCAAACAGCATGTTGTCAAATGTGTTAAATCTGAGACATACAAATCAGGAAATGGCATGAGATTCTTATGAGAAAGCTAGGGAAATGTGGTCTAGGTAAAATTAGTATAAGGCGGGCGAATAACTGGTTGAAAGCGTGTAATCCAAGAGTAGTTATCAATAGTTTGCTATCAAACTGGGAGAACATATCTAGTGGGGTCCGATGTAGGTCAGTGCTGAGTCCGGTACTATTCAATATTTTCATTAATGACTTTTATAATAAAGTGGTGAGTACACTTATGAAATTTGTGGCTGACACCAGGCTGGGAGGAGCTGTAAGCACTTTGAAGGACAAGATTAGAATTCAAAACAAGCTTGATAAATGAGAGAATCGGTCTGAAATGAACAAGACCACATTCAGTAAAGGCCAGTGCAAAGTCCTGCACTTAGGAAAAAAATCAAATGTACAATTACAAAATGGGGAATAACTGACAAGATGGTAGTACCACTGAAAAGCATCTGGGGATGATAGTGGATCACAAATTTAATATGAGTCAACAATCTGAAGCAGTTGTGAAAAAAGCTAATATCATTTTAGGGTGCATTAACATGAGTATGCAACACACATGAAGTAATTGCCCTGCTTTACTTGCCAACTTTCTAACTCAGAGGTGGGCAAACTACGGCTCATGGGCCACATCCAGCCCTCAGGACCGTCCTGATCTGCCCTTGAGCTCCCGGCCAGGGAGGCTCCCCCAAGTCCCTCCCCTGCTTTTCTTCCTGCCCCGGAGCCTCGTCACCGCATGGGCAGCACTCTGGGGGGTAGGGCTGCGCGCTCCAACGGGGCAGCATCGCAGCACGTCTATCTATGACCATGCTGCTGCTCTGAGCAGCATGGTAAGGGGACTGGGGCTGGGGCTTGGGCCAGATCCAAAGGGTTGTATCAGGGGCAAGGAGTCTCAGGGGACAGACAGGGGACAGGGAGCAGGGGCGGAGGTTCTGGGGGGTGGTCAGGGGACAGGGAATGGGGGGGTTGGAAAGGGCGTAGAAGTCCTGGGGGGCAGTTAGGGGACAAGGAGCAGGGGGGTTAGATGGGTTGGGGTTTCTGAGGGGGCAGTCAAGGAGTGGGAAGGGGTCAGACAGGGGGCGAGGCGAGGCCAGGCTGTTTGAGGAGGCACAGCCTTTCCTACCCGGCCCTCCATACAATTTTGCAACCCAGATGTGGCCCACAGGCCAAAACGTTTGGCCACCCCTATTCTAAATCTAAACATAGTTAAACTCTGGAATAGGGTTCCAATGGAGGTTATGAAATCCCCATTACCGGAGGTTTTTAAGAACAGGTTGGATAAATACCCATCATGCCGGGGACTGGAGTTGATGCTTTCTCAAGGTCCCTTCCAGTCTTACATTTTTATGATTCCATAATGTATACAGCATGCACTATGAAAGAGTTCATTATGTTGCATATTCAATTGTGATTACATGACAAGCCAAACCTCTGTATCCTTCTAGGAAAATTTCCCATCAGAAAGTATCATGCCAGTTAAGCTACAAATGTACCAAGTACAAATGTGACCATAATGAAATTAAATTTAATATCCTTGTATCCAGGAAAATGACAAAGGAAGCTAGTTAAAGAGAAATGAAAAGAAACTGTCGTAAGAATGAAATGCCTGCAAACACCATAGTAAATGTTCACACTAAATGTATATCCAAAGTTTTAAAAAAGTAAGAGAACCAAACAACAAAAAGAAGTGGCTAGAAGAAAAATAATATCTTTTAAAAATTTGAAGTCAAATCTTACTGAGAAAAACAGAAAGGAACATAAACTCTGGCAAGTCAAATAAAAGTATAATGAGGCAGGCCAAAAAAGAATTTGAAGATCAACTTACAAAAGACTATAACAATGCTATAACAATAACAATGCTATAACAATGCTATAACAATAACAATGCTATAACAATGCGCTGGTGCCTGGAGCCGCCCCTGCTTAAAGCTGGTCTAGAAATGATCTATGAGTAATAATAAAAGCATAATAAACAGAATGTTAAAAAGAAAATCTTGTTTTAGAACAGGGTTAGGCAACCTATGGCATGGGTGCCAAAGGCAGCACGCGAGCTGATTTTCAGTGACACTCACACTGCCCGGATCTTGCCCACCGGTCCAGGGGACTCTGCATTTTAATTTAATTTTAAATGAAGCTTCTTAAACATTTTAAAAACCTTCTTTACTTTACATAAAACAATAGTTTAGTTATATATTATAGACTTGAAGAAAGAGACCTTCTAAAAATGTTAAAATGTATTACTGGCACGCGAAACCTTAAATTAGAGTGAATAAATGAAGACTCGGCACACCACTGCTGAAAGGTTGCTGACCCCTGGCATAGTCCCTCCAGAGGCATGAAGCAGGATTGAAGACCAGATGGAGATGAGGCATCAGCCTTTTATAGTCTCTTGTCATGTGGTCTCTGCTGTCTTTGTTCCAGAAATGAGCTGTCCATCACATGGCATGGAAAAACCTTAGAGTTCTGTCCTTAGGCATGTTCCTGCATACCTTCCTGAGTTACAGGATGTGTCTCCCTTCTCTCAATGGGTCGATTGTATAGCTGATGGTCTATAATGGACCATCAAGCAGGCTTATGCAGAGCTGACACCAACTTGTCTTGGGTGGCACCCAGAAGCATAGCACAAGTTTGAAATACAGATAGTATAGAACCAATACTTATAACTTTAAATATAAAAATGATATATACATACAGATAGCATAATAATAACTAGCAAATCATAATCTTGTCTTAGACACCTTATTTGACCTCTTTTATACTAGATTTGGTGCCACTAGAGGACCTTGGTTGCAACAATGATACCAGCTTCTGTCAATAATGTCACAGTACACAAAAACTAACAGCAGAAACCTTTTTTAGTACATCAGAAGCAGGAAGCCTGAAAAACAATCAGTAGGGCCACCGGATGATTGAGGTGTGAGAGGAGCAATAAAGGAAGACAAGACCATCTGGAGAAGTTAAATGAATTCTTTGCATTGGTCTTCACCACAGAGGAAGTGAGGGAGATTCCCATATCTGAATCATTCTTTTTAAGTGACAAATCTGAGGAATTGTACCAAATTGAGGTGTCAGAAGAGGTGTGTTTGGAACAAACTGATAAATTAGAATAATAAGTCACCAGGACCACATGGCATTCACCTAGGAGTTCTGAAAGAACCCAGATATGAAATTGCAGAACTAATAACTGTGGTGCATAGCCTATTGCTTAAATGAGCTTCTGTACCAGATGACTGGAGGACAGGAAACAGAATGATGATTTTTTTAAAAAGGCTCTAGAGGTGATCCTGGAAATTAAAGGCCAGTAAGCTTAACTTCAGTATCAGGCAAATTGGTTGAAACTATAGAAAAAGACAAAATTATCAGACACATAGATGAACACGGTATGTTGGGAAAGATTGAGCATGGCTTTTATAAAGAGAAATCATGTCTCATCAATTTATTATAATTCTTTGAGGGAGTTTACTAGGAAGTGGACAAGGATGAGCCAGAAACCCTTGACAAAATCTCACACCAAAGGCTCTTAAGCAAAATAAGCAGTCATGAGATAAGAAGGAAAGTTCTCTCGTGTATCTGTAATTTGTTAAAAGATAGGAAACAAAGGCTAAGACTAAAGGGTCAGTTTTCGCAGTGGAGGGAGGTATATAGCAGGGTCCCCAAGGATATGTACTGGGACCTGTGTGCTGTTCAGTATATTCATAAATGAGCTGTAAAAGGGGATAAACAGTAAGGTGGCAAAGTTTGCAGACAAAACAAAATTACTCAAGATACTTGAGGACAAAGCTGTCTGAAGAATTACAACAGGGTCTCACAAAACTGGGCCATTGGGTAACAAAATGGCAGGTGAAGGTCAATGTTGATTAGTGCAAGGGAATGCACATTAGAAAACATAATCCCAACTATACATACAAAATGATGGGGTCTAAAGGAGCTGTTACTACTCATGAAAAAGATTTTGGAGTTGTCATTAAAAGTTCTCTGAAAACATCTGCTCAATGTGCAGCAGCAGTAAAAAATAAACTAACAATGTTAGGATCCATTAGGAAAGGGAAAAATATTGACAAGAAATATAATGCCACAATATAAATCCATGGTATGCCCACACCTTGTGTACTGTGTGCAGTTTTGGTCAACCCATCTGAAAAACAGATGTATTAGAACTGGAAAAGTACAAAGAGGGGCAACAAAAATTATTAGGGGCATGGACCAGCTTCCATATGAGGAGAGATTAAAAAGACTGGGACTGTTTAACTTAGAAAAGAGACAACTAAGGAGGAACATGATAGAGATCTATAAAATCTTGAATTTTGTAGAGAAAGCGATCAAGGAAGTGTTGTTTGCCCATTCACATAACACAAGAATCCAGGATAACCCAATGAAATGAATAGGCAAAAGGTTTAAAAGAAACATAAGGAAGTACGTCTTCAAACAACGCACAGTTAACTTGTGGAACTCATTGCCTGGGGTGTAGGTGAAGTGAAGATTATAACTGAGTTGAAAAAAAGAACTAAATAAGTTCATGGTCCATCAAAGGCTATTAGTGAAAATTGTCTTGGTGTTCCGAGTCCTCTGATTGCCAGAAGCCGTGACTGGATGACGAGTTATGGGTCACTCATATTTGCCCTGTTCTGGTTCATTCCCTCTGAAGCATCTGGCACCAGCTGCTACCAGAACACAAGATACCAGGCTAGATGAATCGTTGGTCTGATCCAGCATGGCTGTTCTTATGTTGTTCTTCTCTCTATGTTAAGCACTATCTCTGAAAATATTTATCTTTACAACAGTATATTTATCAAATAGCCAGAAGGATTCACTAAAGAAAAACTATATAAAGAACTGAAATAAACAATGGAAGAAAAAAATACTAAGAGAAAAATATTTTTTTTAAATGTTATACCACTAACATAGAGAAATAAGATTATTATTCACATTTATAAATAATAATAACTGATAATATTTATAATAATATGTAACTATAGATATACATTAGATATTGCTATAGCACTGTCAGGTTTCACAATAAAAGTGGTTAGAAAAATTTCAGTGAAAGGTTTTTTTAGTCAGAATTCACTGACTTGTGCAAATCAAAATGATCTGCAGAGACTATTTGGTACCAATGAAGTTCCAAAGGAACCTGGGCAGAGGATTCCTAGGGTGTTCCATAGAATCAGGCTCTACTGCCCTGTTTTTGTTTTTCAGAAAAAATATTAATGGAAACAGTTTGATTTTTCCAAAGCAGAAAATTTCAGAATTTCAGACATTTTGAAACGTCAAAATTTCCAATGGAATGGAAATTCTGAGTTTCAGCCAGCTCATCTTATGAAGGGGCCAGATTCTCAGATTGGGTACATGTTGGTAGCTCTTCTCAAGCCAATGCTAATCACTTCATTGGGAACAGGATTATACTTTAACATCTAATGTAAGAAATCTGACTACTAGTTTAGGAGCATAGAAACAGGCTTACCCATCAATAAGTGCTGCTCGCGACGTGCATATTTTTCCTGGTTTGTTATCATCTGGATCATACCATTCTCTGGTATTGAATCTTTCCGGGGTTATTTCTACAGTACAGTTTCTGCCCTCCAGCAGCACTTGCCAGAAATTGTCAATTCCTTCACCTGTTGCATCAATATTTTTTAAAACTAGATTAAATGTTTTCCCCCCTCAACAGAACGTATTGACATACAAACCCTCCTAGATCTACCTTGTCAAAGTAAAATTTTATATTGTCTTTTTAAAAAAAAAATTACTTAAGATAAAGAAATGTAAATTCTCCAGTGACAGGAACTTAAAGTTCTGCAAACAAGTGGTGTTTCTGGTGCTTCTTGCACACCAAGTATTTACAAAATAACAAAACAAAAAAGCAAACCCCACAAAGTCCTTTTGTCTCCATTTTGAGAAGCATTGGGATTTTTTTCATAGCTATTAATGACCTGGCTATTTTTCGAGCCATTAATGGCATCAGAGACATTCACATCTGCCTTGAAGCATATGCAATATATGCTGATCAGAATTCAATATTTATCAGTGTGCATGAACTACCTGCTTTCCTGCATCATGGTATGTGTAATCCTGTCCACTGTTGGGTTGATTTAAGTTAACTTCAGTGAAGTTAATAGCGTTAACACAGATGTAAAACTGTTGTGATGTAGCCTGTCACTGTTCGTTGAAATGTATTGTATTTGTTCTTTTAAAAGGTAAGTTTCACGTTCATGTACTAGGTTACACTGTCTGATTTGTTTCTATAAATATAGGTACTTGGTGTTTTATTGGGGGTAGAGGTCAAGTTTTATCTTTCCAGAAATAAAGCTGCAGTTGCATAGCGATGATCTATAAAGGGTTTAGTTGTCTTTTCACTTATTGCTCGGTGCTTTCCATCTGTTGAGGGCTAATAAAATGATAGGCTGCACAGGTAGCAACGCCTCCAGTGACACTTCCCATTGTAAGACCCTATTGTCAGTTATTTATAACTTTGCCTTAGCACACCAGCAGCCTTTGCTTAGGCTGCTGGTGTGCTAAGACCACAACCTATCATCCTGATCAATATTATCTCACTGTTTCCTTTTACTCCCCCATCTGTCTATCTGTATCCATCTATTGCTTCTTGTCTTATACTTAGATTGTAACCTCCTTGGGGCAGGAGGTTATGAGGGTAACCTGCCTTGTTATTCTGCATTTGTGCAGAGCCTAGCACAATGGGATCCTGGTCCATGACTAGGGCTCCTAGGTGCTACAATAATACAAATAACAATCATGTAAAATCTTATAATCATTTCATTGAGAAGCTCTTGAACCTCAATGCTTTGGAGAAAGGACTTGAAATTAGACATCATGGTCACTCCGGAGATAGGTATGTGCCTTTTCCCAGCTCCGTGAAAATTTGCCCAAACTTGACCAAGTTATAAGCTTCTGAAAAAATCTCTGTTTGCACATGCTCAGTAGGGATTTGTTAGAATTTGGCAACTAAATTCTCTAAAGATTCCATCTTCATTGAGCATGTTCCACCCCCTTCATGTGGGAATCAGGATCTTTCTACCCAGTGAAATTTGTATTTCTTTCATTTTTTACATTTTTAAAAAACTTAAGAATTTATTAGGGCTGTCAATTAATTGCAGTTAACTCAAGTGATTAACTCAGAACAAATTAACTCAATTAAAACAACTAACCATGATAAATTGCAGTTTTAATCTCACTGTTAAACAATAATAGAATATGCTTCCATGCTGATGACATTCAGAAAAATAACATATTAGTTAAATCTTTGACTGAACTTCTTGACGGAGAATTGTATGTCTCCTTCTCTGTGCTTTTATCTGCATTCTGTGAATGTCATATATTTTGTGTTATGGCAGTCTCAGGTGATGAACCAGAATGTCATTTGATTTAAGAACTCTTTCACTGCAGACTTGACAAAATGCAATGAAAGTACCAAAGATAGCTATGTCACTCGACCCAAGGTTTAAGAAAAGGAGGTTACTCAACCTGTGCAGTAACTGACATTCATTGAGATGAGTGTCCCTGTGGGTGCTCCACTTTAGGTCAACGTGCATCCCAGTGCCTTCAATTGGTGATTTGTACAGCAGTACTTCTATGGGTCGTGCATGTGCTGTGCCTGTCTCTCCAGCTGTCAGTGTCTGAATAGCGCATGCACAGCCTGGTCTCCTCAATTCCCTCTCTACGACGGAGTGTGTTACGAATTCTGAAGTAGAGGAGAGGAGGATGGGCAGTGGAGCACCCACAGGGACACTCATCTCGAAGAACGCCAGTTACTGCACAGGGTGAGTAACCTCCTCTTCAAGACAGAGATATCCCTGTAGGTGGTCCACTTTAGGTGACTGAAAAGCAGTATCCCTGAGGTTGATTGGGACTTTGGATGAGGCAAGAAGGCTGTTGATAAGACAGATCTACCCAATCTGGTGTCAGACACTGCTGTGTGGATGAGAGTGATTAGTGAAGGTAACGTTCAATGCCCAGGTAGCTGCCTTGCACGTATCAGACAGTGGAGCATTATGGAGAAGGGCCGTGAAGGTGGGGACAGCACTGGTAGAGTGTGTCCTAATTGATGTAGGAGGTTGCATTTGCCTAAGTTGGTAACAAAGGCATATGCAGTCAGCAGCCCATTTGTAAAGTCTCTGTGTAGATGTAGCATTTCCCTGTGAGCGCTGAGTAGTAGAGACAAAAGGTCTGGGGGAGGTTTCTAAACAGTTTTGTTCTATCCAGGTATAAGGATAATGCTATGCAAACATCAAGAGCCTGAATTGCTGTTTCAAAGGCGTTAGCGTGAGGTTTTGGGGAAAATGTTGGGAGGTGTATAGGTTTATTGAGGTGAAAGGAAAAGTGTATCTTAGGTAAGAACTTTGGATGGGTGCAGAGGGTAACATTATCCCAGAAGACCGTGGTATATCGAGAGTCCGCCATAAGCGCCCCCATTTCTCCTACTCGTCTGCCAGATGTGATTGCTATGAGGAAGGCGATCTTCACGGATAGGTGGAGAAGGGAGCAGGTAGCTATCAGTTCAAAGGGTTTATCCATTAGGGCTTTGAGGACCAAGTATAAATCCAACGGCACAGCAGACAGTTTCACATCTGGGTCACAATGTCCGGATACCCTTCAGGAACCTTTTGGTGAGTGGGTGGGCAAAGACCGTAACATTGTGAATCTTATGGTGGAAAGCAGAGATTGCTGCGAGGTGGACTTTGAGCGAGCTCGTAGAGAGGCCTGATGTTTTAAGGTGTAACAGGTAATCCAGTATTAATGGTAGTGAAGCAGAAACTGGAGATGTCTGTTTGTCAGCACATCAAGATGTGAACTGTTTCCATTTATGTAGGTAGGTAATTTGCATGTTGAGTGTTCTGCTGTGTAGCAAGACAGTACGCACTTGGTCCAAGCATGTTAACCCAGCATTAGAGAACCATTGATCGGCCAGGCCCTCAGATGGAGATTTTGTATGTCGGAGTGAAATAGTTGTCCCTGGCATTGTGATAGAAGGTTGGTGAGTGGGGGAAGAGTGACTTGACCGACATGTGCAGAAGGAACAGGTACCATGGTTGTTTGGGCCATGCTGGGGCTATGAGAATGATGTTGGCTCTGTCTGTTCGTATCATTTGAATTACTCTGTGCAATAGAGGCTTTGGTGGGAATGCATACATGAGAGTTTTGCTCCATGGGAGCATAAAGGTGTCTCCTCATGTGTGTTTCCCCAGGCCTGCTCTGGAATAGAATGTCAGGCTTTTTCTGTTTGTTGCTATGGCAAATAGATCCAGTTGGGGATAACCCCCGGTCAGTCAAACATTGGAACGAATGGTATCGTTGAGTTCCTACTAATGCTGTATGGGAAACAATTGGCCGAGCTCGTTTGCAGTGGTATTCTGAGAACCTGGCAGTTAAGACACAGAGATATGTGTATTGTGTTGAAAGCACCAGTTCCAAAGTTTTACCACCTCTCTGCAGAGGGAGTGTGGCTGGGCTCCTCCTTGTCTGTTAACACAAAACATGCATGCAGTGTTGTCGGTCATGACTCAAATTCAGTGGTTTGGGATGATGGGAAGGAAATGGAGGCAGGCATTTCATACGGTCCTGAGTGCTAGCAAATTTATGTGATGCTTGGGAGAAGTCCACTACAGAAATGAGTCCTTGATTTTCTGGACATAGTTAGTAACTTGTTTAGCCTGTGCTTCTTTGGTCTGTATACCGTGGCTAGCCTTCCCTGAAGGCATCACAAGTACAGGCAAGCATTTGCAACCACAAATATGCAAGTGGCCATATGTCCTAAGAGCTGTAGGCAGTCTCAGATTATAGTCTGTGGGCTGGCAAGTAGCTGGGTAATAAAGTTGCCTATTGTATGGAATCTGTCCTGGGGTGAGATGCAAGACCGGTGGTGGAATCGAGGTGGGCACCAATGAAATCAATTTGTTAGGCAGATTGTAAGGTAGATTTGTTTTTGTTTATTTGCAGGACCAAGGTGCAGAAGCAGTGAAAGGTTACAAGAGTTGCGTGGTTCACTTCTAACTGAGTGGGAGACTTGAGGAGACAATCTTTCAAGTAAGGAAATATGAGGATCACTCTTTTTCTGAGATGTGCTATTACAACTGCTAGCACCTTGGAGAAGACAGGTGGTGAAGTGGAGAGGCCAAATGGGAGGACTCTATATTGGTAGTGTTCCAATTCCACAGAAAACCTGAGGAAACGTTGATGGGCAGGGTGGATAGAGACATGGAAATATGTGTCTTTGTGGCTGAGGGTTGAAAACCAATCTCCTTGCTCCAGCATTGGAATTATCACTGGGAGAGTAACCATCTGAAATTTCTGTTTCTTGACAAACTTGTTCAAACATTGAAGATCAAGGAAAGGGCACCAAACACCATTCTTCTTTTCCTTCAAGAAGTAGTGGGAGTAAAACCTTTTTCCTTTGTGAGGGGGTACCTCCTCTACTGCACTGAGATGTATGAGGCGTTCTGCCTCCTGACAGAGCAATTGTTCGTGAGAGGGATCCTTGATGAGGGATGGGGTGGGACGGTGGTGGGAGGTAAGGAAAGGAAGGGGATGGCATAACCCGATCTGATAATTTCCAGGCCTCATCTGTCCATAGTGGTGTTTTTCCAGTGGCCAGGAATGGATGCAAACGGTGTCCAAAGAAATGGTTGGGTGGAGTTGGCGCTGAAGAGGGTGAGAGGTTTTCTAAACCCTCAACCAAGACTTCATATTTGTTTATTTGGGTTGAGAGGGTAGGTCGCCATTTTCTGCAGAGGGCAACAAAATTGGTTCCTGGGGCTATGTCTTTGTTGTTGCATTTTATATTGTCTTAAAGGTGGATGTTGTGCAAAGGTATGGTAATGCAGTCATTGGTATGGCTGATATCTATATTGTCTCTTCTTTGAGGCAGGTGTTTGAATACCTACGGATCGGAGTCTGGCATGTGAGTCCTTTATGGAGTGAAGGACCTCATTGCTCATAGCGGCAAAGAGCTTGTCTCCATCAAAGGGGAGATCTTCGACCTTATTCTGTATCTCCTTCAGAAAGGAGGAAGAAGCAGCCATGAGGCCCGCTGCATGATAGTGGCCGTGGCTGTGGATCTGGCCACTGCGTCTGCAGCATTGAGGGCAGCTTGAAGAGCTATGTGGGAGATCAATTGGCCCTCGGACACCACTGCTTTAAACAATTGTCATTTATCCTCCGACACATCATCAATAAATTGCTTTACCTAGCAATTACCCTAGCATAATTTTTGTGGTCATATTTTGCTAAGAGTGCTGCATAGTTCACTGCTCTAAACTGCAAAGTGAAAGAAGAATACACTTTGTGGCTGAAGGAGTCCAGTATCTTGTTATCTTTGTCTGATGGAATGGATCAAAAGTGTTGGTATTTGTTTTCCTGATTAGCCATGTCGACCAATAGAGAATTAGGTGAAGGGTGAGTAAATAGAAATTAGAAACCTTAGATGGGACAAAATATTTGCAGTTTAGTCCTTTGCTAATAGGTCTTATTGTGGCTGGGGCCTGCCAAATAGTTTTATCAGGTTCCATAATGGCCCCATTAATTGGTAGGGCTATTTTGGAGGTTGTCGGTAAGCTTGTGGTGTGTTTCAGGTACCTTCTCCAGAGCAATCTTGAGCTCTTCTGCTACTCTCTGAAACAATTCTTGACAGTGAGCGAGCACATCAGTAGCAGGAAGTGGTGGGAGTATCATGGTGTCTTGTGGTGTTATCGCTGTAGAGAAGGTATGCAGGGCCATATCCTCTGTGGGGATGGCGGCCACTTCAGGTCTTATCTGGGTTTTAGTGTAAGCCAGCAGCGGGGAGGGTCTGACAGCTTTCCTCTGGGCAGCCCATGGAACACCTGAGTGTGGTGTGGTGTAGGTCCATGGACCCCAGTGTGGCCATTGCCCTGGCGGGGGAATAGGTGGTCCCATACAGGATTGCCATACCAGTGTGAATAGCTGTGAGGATATGGAGATCATGCTGTAATGCATCTC
Organism: Dermatemys mawii; assembly: GCA_007922305.1. Classification (NCBI taxonomy): domain Eukaryota; kingdom Metazoa; phylum Chordata; order Testudines; family Dermatemydidae; genus Dermatemys; species Dermatemys mawii. The sequence continues at coordinate 19,974,642 of ML677349.1, forward strand.
CCAGTTGCAGGTAACTGAACCTGGGAAGAGTATTGAGAGGAAAACATCTGGTCATCGGATTCCTCTTCTCTTCCTCATCCTCCCATGCTTCATTGGATGAGCTTGAAGTGGTAGGGGAGCACTGAAGGTAGGATGCTAAAGGTCGCGGTGATAGACTGATGCCGAAAAAAGGAGACTCGGGAGCATGGGACACTTTTAATTCCTCTGGCTGCAAAAACCACATTGGAGCTGACTGACCAGGAGTTGGTGTCGGTGTAGCTGGTGGAGGCAGAGTCTGTTGGAGCATCTGCTGATGCACCAAAGGGTGTCCCGGGGGTGCAAGCTGGTTCCGCCCAGTAGGTGACCCTGAGGAAGACACTGCAAGGGACGCTGGAGATCTCAGGAGGCTTGGTGTCAAGAGCGGCAGCAATAAAAGTGGCACCGCATGATCAGAGAAGGGTGCCGCAGTTGTCGCTTGTATTCTCGGCACCGTAGCAGCTCTCGGCACCATACTGACAGAAGTGGCCAAGGGAGAGCTGAAAGAGGAGGGCAACTGAAAGCCTTGAGCCACGGCACCATGTAGTGGGGCAGCCAACTCACGATTGGTGCCTGAGGTGCCTGCCGCGTGAAAGGTGCTGAGTCGCGGAGAGGAGTTACTGAAGACAGGAAAGCTGGTTTTAACTTTTTCCCCAAGGAACGGCTCCTGATGGGGGAGGAAACTGGTCATTTTTTTGCTTTTGCTTTTCCTCCAGAAGGTGTCACAGAGGTTTGCTGGCCGGGGTCAGACTCTGGTCTGAGGGAGTTTTCCAGGAGCAGCCTTTTAAGCCTGAGCTCCCTGTCCTTGCTGGTCTGCGCTTTCAATTTTTTGCAGTAGACGCATTTTTGGGGTACATAAGGCTCCCACAAATAGCACATGCACTGTGAATGCCTATCCAAGACAGGGATGGCATCCTTAAAGGAGGAACATCTCTTAAAGTATGGGGAGCCAGGCATGTCCATAACTGTGGAAGGGTTTTGTTGTTGTCATTGTTTTGTTTGTTTGTTTTTAAGAAATAAATGTAACAGTTAATGTAACTTATCTAAATAGTAGCTCTAATGACTAAAAACTATCTAACTAAACTGAGAAACAAACTAACTAGCTAATCTCAAAGAGCACTGCTGAACTCTGTCTCTAGCTGGGGACAGTAAAGAAAGAACTGAGGAGCCCGGGCAGGGCACACACTATTCAAACACTGACAGCTCGAGAAGCAGACACAGTGAGTGTGCAGCCTATAGGGGTACTGCTGTAGAAATTTCCAGTTGAAGGAGCTGGGACTCATCTTGATCTGAAGAAGAATCTGAAGAAGAATCTGAAGTGCCTTCCTAAATCTGGAAGGGACGAGATTTGGAGCATGCTTTCAGAAGTCTTAAAACAACACTCCAGTGTGAAATTACAGAACCCAAACCAGCAAAACACAAAATCAACCTTGTTTTGGTGGCATCTGACTCAGATGATGAAACTGAACATGCATCTGCTCATACTGCTTTGGATCATTATCAAGCAGAGCCCATCATCAGCATGGAGATATGTCCTCTGGAATGGTAGTTGAAGCATGAAGGGACATACAAATCTTTAGTGCATCTGGCATGTAAATATCTTATGAGTCCGGCTAAAACAATGCCATGAGAATGCCTCTTCTCACTTTCAGATGACATTGAAAACAAGAAGTGGGCAGCATTATCTCCTGCAACCTCAGTCATGGTAAATTTGGCTAATCATTTTTTTTTCAGAACCAGATTTTTAAGACTGATTCTTTGGCATGGATTATCCATTTGTTTAAACTGTATCTAATTTTTATGATTATAATTCAGGTTCACATAACAGGACAGCCAGTGCATGCCATTTGAAGGAAGAATTACTAGTCTGCAAGTCCCACATAGGAAATCTAATAGCGCTGGGGCGGCTCTATGTTTTTTGCCGCCCCGAGCATGGCAGTCAGGCAGCATCCAGCGGCATGCCTGCAGGAGGTCCGCTGGTCCCACGGATTCAGCAGCATTTCTGCGGGAGGTCCATCGGTCCCACAGCTTCAGCGTACCCGCTGCAGAAATGCTGCCGAAGCCGTGGGACTGACGGACCTCCTGCAGGTGTGCCGCCTAAGGCCGCCTAACCACTGCCCTGACAGTGACTGGCAGGCTGCCCCCCTGAGGCTTGCCACCCCAGGCATGCTCTTGTTGCGCTGGTGCCTGGAGCCGCCCCTGCTTAAAGCTGGTCTAGAAATGATCTATGAGTAATAATAAAAGCATAATAAACAGAATGTTAAAAAGAAAATCTTGTTTTAGAACAGGGTTAGGCAACCTATGGCATGGGTGCCAAAGGCAGCACGCGAGCTGATTTTCAGTGACACTCACACTGCCCGGATCTTGCCCACCGGTCCAGGGGACTCTGCATTTTAATTTAATTTTAAATGAAGCTTCTTAAACATTTTAAAAACCTTCTTTACTTTACATAAAACAATAGTTTAGTTCTATATTATAGACTTGTAGAAAGAGACCTTCTAAAAACGTTAAAATGCATTACTGGCACGCGAAACCTTAAATTAGAGCGAATAAATGAAGACTTGGCACACCACTGCTGAAAGGTTGCTGAGCCCTGTTTTAGAACATATGCATGCACATAAATCTGGTATAGCCCATAAAATTCTGCTGCACCTCAAGTTGCCAAAACAGTTTGTGTATGAGAGAGAAAATAACGGCAAACCCTGATAATATGTAATCAAACAGCCACATTATCTGAAAGCTGACTCAGCTTCTTGATTACCGCTTCATGACCTTGTCTAGTAGCCTCAAGATTTTTCAGGAGTATTTATGTTCCTATAACAGCTACAGAATAACATCATCATATTCTTTTCATTTAGCAGATTAGAGCAAAATGCAGACTCTGGCTAAAGCATGGATCTTAATAGGGTTGAACCTGATTACCCCACATCTCAATATGGCCCATAGCCTACAAATGACCCCACTTATTAGTCCATGTGAACAGTTGTTTGCAAAGATGTAACTGTGTTGGTCCCAGGATATCAAAGAGATAAGGTGGGTGAGCTAACATATTTTACTGGACCAATTTCTGATTGTGAAAGAGTCAAGTTTTCAAGCTACACAGAGATCTGAACTGAACTCTTGACAGTCATTTTAAAAAACTCATGAATTTTACAAGCTGTTCTTAAATAACATTTTGGGTTAGGTTTGCTCTAAGTCTCAAAGCAGCGAAAAATTGCCTCATGTCTATCGGTGTGAAGAAACAATTAGCAGAGATTGGGTCCCATCCTGTTGTGATGGAGGCAGAAGGCAGGAGCACAGACAGGACATGTACTCACAGAGGTTAATGCTTTGAGCTTAATCAAAGCCAATAAAGTCAATGGGAGAATTCCTAGTAACTTCAATGGGCTTTGGATCAAATCCTTTATTTGTCATAAGCAGGAAGTGACACAGTCTGTCAAACTACTTCCTGGAGCAGTGAGACTTACACTATGAACTTATAAATGTCTTCTCTGAACTTAAAACATCAGCGAGCGTTCCAAATCTAAACCCACATCCTCATTCTGTAGTTTGCACCTACTAATGATGCAATCCCTTCCAAATAATATTGCACAGTAACACAAAGTTACTGTAGATCTTATCACATAGTGAAACAGAGAGGATAAAATGATAGCACTCTTTGATACTCTATCAGTATTGTAATTTGTATTTATTCAAAACTTACCTCCGGGAAAATTGCATCCTATCCCCACTATGGCAATTTCATCTTCAGTCGCTGTCATTTTTTCAAATCTATTCTTGAACTGCAAAATACACTTTTAGATATCACATATTTCAAATTAAAGTATATTGCTTTCATTAAATAAATATTCTTGCAGAAGTAGAACTTCCCATAATCACACTCCTCCAGACAAAGCTTGATCAATCTTGAGCATTCTGTGTGGGTTGTGTGGGATTCATACTCCCAAATAGTGACCAGACAGCTATTATCTCAGTCTGTTTCATAGTGAACTTTTTTTGTAACTGCATCACACTGATTCATATTCAATCTGTGATCCACCGTAGTCCCCAGATCCTTTTCAGCAGATAATTATTGTGCCTAGCTAATTATGGTGTAGTTTCACATTTTATTTCTTCTTCTGAAGTGTAGTACTTTTGTCTTTATTGAATTTCACCTTGCTGATGTCAAACCAATTCTCCAATTTGTCAAGGTGATTTTGAATTCTAATCCTGTCTTCCAAAGTGTTATCAGCCCAATTATGTTTTGACAAATTATGAAGAATCATGCTATGGGGTTTCACCCCATTGCAGGCTAAATGAGACTGATAGCCAATTGGTTACATTTATTACACCTGTGCTGTAATTAATTCATAGATTCCCATACCAGAAGGTGTGATCATCTAGTCTGACCTCCTGTATAACACAGGCCACAGAACTTCCCCAAAATAATTCCTAAAACATATCTTATAGAAAAACATCCAATCTTGTTCTTAAAATTGCTAGCGATGGAGAATCCATCATGACCCTTAATAAATTGTTCCAATGGTTAGTTACCCCCACTGTTAAAAATGTATGCCTTTTTTCCATGTTGAAGCTTCAACTTCCAACATTTGGATCATGTTTCTCTGCTAGATTGAAAAGCCCATTACTAAATATTTGTTCTCCACGTAGGTGCGTATAAACTGTGCTATGTCATTCAGTAACCTTCTCTTTGTTAACCTCAGTAGATTGAGCTCCTTAAGTCTATCACTATCAGGAATGTTTTCTAATCGTTTAATCATTCTCATGGCTCTCCTCTGAATCCTTGCCAATTAATCCACATCCTTCTGGAAATGCAGACACCACAACTGGACACAGTATTCCAGTAGCAGTCACACCAGTGCCAAATACAGAAAGGTAATCTCTCCACTCCTATTTAAGATTCTCCTATTTATGCATCCAAGGATCGCACTAGGCTCTTTGACAACAGTATAGTACTGGGAGCTCATGTTCAGATAATTATCCACCACTATGCCCAAATCTTTTTCACACTCACTACTTCCCAGGATAAAGACCCCCATTGTGTAAGTATGGTCTACATTCTTTGTTCCTAGATGTATATATCACATTTAGCTGTATTAAAACCCATATTAGTTTCTTATGACCAGCTTACTAAGCAATCTATACACTCTGCATCAGTGATCTGTTAGTTAGTTTGACTACCATTAATTATACTACCTGCCATTAATTCTTTATTGATTGAGTCTCATATCATCCGCTCCATTAACTTGCCTGAGATCAATGTCAATTAGTTGCTTTCAGCCAGCAGGGCAGGAAGAGGCATCAGGTGATAACTTAATGGACACCTGGGTCTCGCAAAGGGAGACAATTCCTTCTGCAAAGGGGCCTGAGCCAAAGTCTGCAGGTAAAGACACCTGAGGAAGACAATCTGAGGAGTTAGTGCTCAATACTGGAGCTGGAGGAAAAAACTTCAGACAAGCTGACATAGGAGATTGAAGACAGAACCTAAAGGTTGGATATTAGTTTGTTTTTTTGTTTCGCCAAAAGGGATCTGAACTACACAATTCTCACATGGAGGGCTGAGTTGCACAAAGCAGCTCATGGTCTGCAGGGTGCACTGGAGATGAAGACCCCAGAAACATTGCACCCTGATTTGCTGGGATGCTCTGGGAGTGAGTGTGCACCATAACAGGTGGTGCCTGCATTCATATTGGAGATAATAAAGGGTCACTACTGATGCAAAAGTGAGAAATGTTGGCTAAAAGGGGCATGCTGAGGGAAACAGCAGAGTGAGAATTCAACATTTCCCTTCAGAGGTGCCTCCTGGTACAGTGCAATTATTTCAAACTGACACTCTTGTAACTGAGATCAGACTCTGATGTTTTAGATCCCTGTAGGCTGTTTATAGTTTACAGTTTATGATGTTTCTTCTTTTTCTTTAATGTTTAAAGTTAGTACACTCACACATGCTGAATAGTCTCACAAATATGTGGTGTAAGGTGCTACCCAAACTTGAAGAAGGGGGTAAGAATGTGGCCTTCCAGAAATAAAAATCTGTTCTATATATGTCTAAAAAATATATTTTCTTTGTATTATTTCAAAAATTGCCACCTTATGAAGCCTGTAGATACTCTCCCAGGAAGCAGAGAGAGACCCAGCATAATCATAGAAATGGTAAATATTTTGTTGGTTTTGGTTTATAAATTATTCTATAAAAATCTGGCCTCAATTTTTGATCCAGTTGAGTTATATCATTTTTAAGCTAAAGCTGGAAAGCCTAGTATAGACAGTAATAGAAACCTGCTTATAACTGATCATTATTGTTAAGTTAGAACCTATGTAGTGTATAAACAATTGCAATGGAAAAATAGTCACAATTAAACATAACAAATTTCAAATTATATAGCATTCTTGTCTCTTAAATGAGATATATTGTTCTTACCTTGTTTCATTTCTCCTGAATGGTATTAAATGCTGATTTTGTTGAAAGCCTTTATATAGTCTTCTGAGAAGTTTCAACTTCAACTAACCTCAATAAAATGGGGTAAAGAAATGTTAACATGCTTTAAGGAAGATGGAACCAAATGAATAACTGGAATAATCAGTGACCTTGACTGAAGTTCACACCATTTGCTATAAGTGATATGCTCTTACACTGGTAAATATGAAGTAATTAATGTTTTACAATGGCTCATGTATTAGATTGCTGAAGTACATAATAAAGTCAATGTACTATCAAATGGTGCTTTTGCAGTAATTAGTGTCTTAAATAGGAGATGTTATCCTCACATTACACTAACCCACAAAGTGCTCTGAACTTAAGAAATCAGCTAAGCACAACTGTCTTCCAAGTAATGGATCAAGACTGTCTTCCCTTTATACCAATAAATCTCAGATATTATTTAAAGACACATTGTATACACAGCAGTTTTGATGTCTAAAGAAAAAATCATATAGCAACTGAAATTGTATGATGTGTTTCATTTTGAGATTTCTATTTTTTAGTTGTTTTCAAATTTACAAATACAAAACTTCTTTTAAAGTTGGAAATGTGTTTTATTTGAATGTGACTAGCACTGAAAAACATACTACAGTTTCTTTACAAAAATTCTGCACCTTTAAAAATGACAACAAGTATTGGCATGTCCAGGAGTGAATGGTTAATGGATTCAGTCAGTTCCTCACTACTATACGATCCTTCATCACTTCCCCATCTGGTTTTACACTACCCACCAAAACCTATCTTAGACCCTTTGTTTTATGTGAAATGATCTTGGATATATTGTTGAGTGTATATATTGTTAATTTAATCCTGATCTTAGAATTGGATCATTTCCAAAAAGGGAAAATAGTAAAAAAAAAAAAATACTAAACATATTTGAAGAAACAATTCAAGTTGCCGCTGAAAACCCATGAAATTATAACCAAATTCTGCTATCAGTAACACTGGGTAACTTCTCTGTAGCAGAGGAGTCATTACAGATTTATAATATGTAAGTGAGCAGAATATGGGGTCATTAAACAGTCATGCAAATTGTCATTTGTACGTAATTAATATGTAGCAGTATTTCCAAGGTCAAGGAGCATGTGATCTGATCCTGCCCATCTAAATTCAGTGTCAAAGTTCCAATTGACTTTAACAGACATAGAATCAACCTGGCTGAGAACATCACTGAAACATTAACAAGGAAAACATTGATGGTGGTTATATGTCCACAATGCTATCAGTGTTCTCTGATCATATTCAGGGCTGGCTAAATTTGCATCATGGTTCTGTTTGCATATGTTCACAAGAATGATAAAAGTTATAATTGTTTAATGATTAATGAATATCCAGTAACTAGGAAATTTTAAAAAGACAGATGAGGACTACAGTAATAATGACGAAAGGCCTGATCCTCTCATTGACTTCAGTGACACAGGATTGAAACATAAAAGCTTGTTTCTGCAACTATCTAAATCATTCAATTCTTGACACATTAGAGAGGAAATTCAAAATGGTAAAAAGTTAACATTTTTCAGGAACTGTATTTAACTTCTCTGCCATATAATATTATTGTCCATGTCTGAACCGTATTTTGACAGCTTCCAAATGTGTAGCAGGCACCTCTATTTCAATGGAATAAATGGGCCCAGAAAGTCAAAGGTATTAACATGACCTTGTCACAGTACAACACTGAACAAAGTTTGGAGTCCCAAGTCCAGAGACCTCAGCCTGCTTAGTTTCATGGCAAACACACTATTAAACATTTTTTCCAATTTTTATTAAACATATAGAAAAAGAAGGAAAATTAGTTAAAGCATTTGAAACATAAAATATTAAGTATGATTTTCAGAAACGCATAGATTCCAAGTCCAGAAGGGAAGCATTGTGATCATCTAGTCTGGCTTCCTGTATAGCACAAGACACAGAACTTCCCCCAACATAATGCCTAGAATTTATCTTTCAGAAAAAATACCCCCAGCAAATCTTGATTTAAAAGTTTTCTGTGGTGGAGAATCCAACATAACCCTCAGCAAGTTGTTCCAATAGTTAACTACTCTCTCTGTTAAAAATTTATGCTTATTTCCAGGCAATCTGGGCGGAGATTTTATCCAGGAGTTGAAGCTTCTGTGGGTATGTATACATGGGAATAAACAGCCCATGGATGACTGTGCTCATGGGACTCAGGCTACAGGGCTAAAAAATTGTTTGGTAGACATTCGTACCAGAGCCTGAACATCCACACAGCAATTTTTAACCCCAAAAAACATGAGCACCACAAGCCTGAGTCAGCTGATCTGGGCCAGCTGCGGCTGTGCCATGTGGATTTTATCCCCATGTAGACAGACCCTGTGTCTCTGGGCATCACGGCACATGTGTTCTTTGGGTCTTCATCTTGTAACATACCACATTCTAAAATTTTACTTGACAACACTTCACAACATAAGAATGGCCATATTGGATCAGACCAGTGGCCCATCTAGCCCAGTATCCTGTCATCTAATAGTGGCCAATGTCAGATACTTCAGAGGGAATTAACGTAACAGGGCAATTATTGAGTGATAACTGAGTGATATCCTCTGTTGTTCAGTCCCAGCATCTGGCCAGTCAGAGATTTAGGGATACCAAGAACATGAGGTTGCATTCCTGACCATCTTGACTAATAGCCATTGATGGACTTATCCTCCATGAAATTTTCTTTTTTTTTTTCTACCCTGTTATAACTTTCACCTTCACAACATTCTCTGGCAACGAATTCCACAAGTTGATTGTGCATTGTGTGAAAAAGTACTTCCTTTTGTTTTTTTTAAATCTGCTCCTATTAATTTCATTGGTTCAGCTCTGGACCTTGTATTACATGAAGGGGTAAATAACATTTCTCTATTCACTTTCTCCACATTATTTGTGATTTTACACAGCTCTATCACATCCCTTCAGTCATTTCTTTTCCAAGCTGAATAGTCACAGTCGTTTAATCTCACCCCGTATGGAAGGCGTTAGAGAAGTTTAATCATTCTTTTCCATTTCTAATATATCTTTTTTTAAATGGAGCAATCAGAACTGCACAAGGTATTCAAGGTGTGAGCATACCACGGATTTATACAGTGGCATTACCAAATTTGCTGTCTGATTTTCTATTCTTTTCCTAAAGGTTCTTAACATTCAGTTAGGTTTTTTGACTGCTGCTTCATATTGAGCAGAGGTTTCCAGAGAATTATCCACAATGACGCCAAAATCTCTTTCTTGCGTGGTAACAGCTAATTTAGATCCCATCATTTCATATGGGCAGATGTTTTCCAATGTGCATTACTTTGCAATTATCAACATTGAATTTCAGCTGCAATTTTGTTGCCCAGTCATCCAGTTTAGTGAGCACCTATGACATTACCCGGGGTGCAAGCTAGACTGTTGAATAGTGCTGTCCCTGTGGCACTTTATCCAAAGGTGCCTTTTACACTGCTTTGCTGTCAGAACATTCACTCCTGGCCTGTTCACATAGCCTTCAGCGTGCAAATTCACTCCCAGTTCATGAGCACTCTGACCCAGTCACTCATGAGTCACATATAGGGTGAAACCCACAAATTCCTACCCCCAGCCTTGTCCCCCAGAAATGTGCATCGTGTTCTATTCAATACCCTTCTGAACTGTAGAAGCTCATAGAAAGTCTGTCATTTCATCAAAGGAAAATGATAATGCACCAACCTTGTTATCCCAAATGGAATTTTCCACACATTTTAACCAAAAGCACTGGTTAAGATAAAACAATAAGCTAAGTTTATTAACTACAGAAAGATAAATTTTAAGTGATTACAAATGATGATGCATAAAAGTCAAGATTGGTTACAAAAGAAACTAATAAAAGAATAAAACACAAGATAATCCCTAATTTAACTAGCTAACTGAATTCAGAAGCAAAAGGTTTTGTCTCACCATGTGCTGGAGTAAATTTCACAGGCTGGATCACCTTTCAACATGGGACCCCCTTGCCCTTAGTTCAGTGTCTTTCAGATATTCCCTGATGTCATGAGCATAAATATGGGAGAAGGAGTGAAATCAAGTGTTTTCCTCCCCTCTTTATAACTCAATTTATTGTGCTAGAAACATCATTGCTGAGTGTTGGCAACATACAGTCCATTCTGGACCAGAGGTTTGAACTGTCCCTGTGACGAAATGTAAATTTCTGGTTTATACCTTCCTGTTGCTGGAGAATGGCTGCTTAAGCAGTTGATAGCTCTTTAACACCTGGCTGGGTTATCTGTGACTTTGAGAAACTGCTTTGGGTTTTCTTAACCTTGGAGCATGTTATAACAATGTTATATGGTAGAATCTTGTAACTTTACATACAATGTTGATACACGTATTTCACTAGGACAATAATGTTCAGCAGATTGTGAAATTCTAAATGATCCCTCACAAGGCATACTTTGTACCAAATTTATCATAGTCTTATAAAAGTGGTGAACATAATAGTATAGACCATCAGAGACTCCTTTGTAACTTTTCACAGTTTACTTTGAATTCAACTATCTTGAGTAATTTTGTACCATCTGAAAACTTTGCCACCTCACTGTTTACCTCTGGGATGCTGTCTAACAGGTTACTATCACTCTGATGCTGGTAAACCAGCTCAGATTAGAGCAATAGGGCAATTCCCTTGTGTGTGAATACCAAAGAAATGCTAAAAGGTCATAGTGTGTTCAAGCCAATTCACTTGTTAGGATAGATCAAAAGGAAGTACTAATGTTTTTGTATCCACTTGTCTGTTTCCTGTGCTTGCTATCCTTATTTTTAATTATCCTAGAACAACAATGGCATTAGTATTTAGATGTGAATTTACTTGATGTGTAAAACTACATGAAAACTAATAAAGAGTTGTTTCTGGCTATCACATTGGGTTAATATTATGTTTACTTCTTGGAAACTGCAGCCTTGGAAATGTAAATGAAGGAAAATGTTGACTTCAAAGTATGAGTCGTGTGCCATCAAAGGGGAATCTACAGATCCATTCTGTACTGAGAACATTCTGCATCTCTGATCCATTTGGAAGATGTCAGCAGGTATTCCAGATATAAGTGAATGCAGTGTCAGCAAGTATTCCAGATATAAGTGAGTGCAGTGTCAGCAGGTATTCCAGATATAAGTCAGTGCAGTGTCAGCAGATATTCCAGATATAAGCAGGTATTCCAGATATAAAGCCATTTCGGGCAACTCAGAGAGACCTATGGGAAATTAGGCAATACCACATCACTGCCATCATTTGGACTTACAAACTCTGACACACCTGTTATGTATTTTATCTACTTTAACCTCTCAATAACTCTCATGTCTTTTTCTTAGCTAATATACCTTTAGTTAGAATAGTAGAGGATAGGGTGACCAGATGTTCTGATTTTATAGGCATAGCCCCGATTTTGTGGGCTTTTTCTTATATAGGAACCTATTACTCCCTACTAGGATGACCAGATATCAAGTGTAAAAAATTGGGACAGGCAGTTGGGGGGTAATAGGAGCCTATATAAGAAAAAGTCCCCAAAATCAGGACTGTCCCTACAAAATCGGGAAATATGGTCACCCTACTCCCTGTCCTGACTTTTTACACTTGCTATCTGGTCACTCTACTAGAAGATTGGCTGTCAGCATTGTGTTTGGTGTGAGATCCAGAGAATCCATTGACCTGGGATACATGACTGGCCCTTTGGAGCCAGGAATAAACTAATATGTGGTGATTTTTGGTTTTAATAACAACCTTTCGTTACAGAAATTAAGCTTGTCTGAGTGGCAAAATGCGCTGGAGAGCCTAAGGGGATTGTGAGTGGCTCCACAGTGAGACTAATCAAGTATTCCAGGAGTTCACATTTGTTACTGCCTTGGTGAAATCTAATTATGGAATATACCACCAGTTTGGGGTCTCTGCCCTGTTTTCTGGCAGCCTGACCTAAGATTGGCACTCTCAGTTATAAGCCACATACCAGACACCATGACAATTGACACAGTTGGCAGGATTCACATGCCAGAGATCAGCAGGGCTTTAAGATCAGAATCCAATGCTTTTTAAAGTTTAAATTTGATATTGAGAGTTTTGAGGGTTAAAGATTAGTCACAATGAGCCAATCACAGTCATATGAGGGTCTTTACAAAAAACAACTTTAAACTTATGTAAAGAAAGGGGGACACCTATTAAGGAGGCTACCCCAGAAGAGGAACCGAGAACTTTACTCACGGACTTTGACCAAAAAGCAGGGCCTCAGTCTCCCCTCCCCTCTCCCACATGCAGAAATGATCCAAATGCAGATCCTGACAGCCAAGAAATATCATGAGCAGTCAATAAAAATGATAGAACTCCAAATGAAGGAGAAGAAAGCAATTGATGAGGTAGAGAAGGAAGCCCACCAAAGACACATGCAGCAGTGGACAGCTGAGGAAAAAGGTCACCAGAGATCAGTGGAAGCTCACACACTGCTGCTGCAAGTCCTGAAGCAGCAAAAGGAACAGCCGCCTCAGCCTGTGGGTACATCCCCTCTCAACAGCAGAGAATAGAAACCTGCCCAATGTATCATGAGTCTCACTGCACTGAGGAACTCCTATCCACCTTTGACAGACCGTGTGATATGCATAAGACTGCCTGACAGGTATCTATTGAAATGAAGGTGGATGATGCTATGATATATAAAAACTTTAAAGAAACTCTGTTAAAGAGGTTTAAGATCATCCCTGAGTCTTATCATCTGAAATTTAGAAATCTTGAAATATCTGACAATATCACTTATGTGGAATATGTGCATAAACTGTGTTGTTGTGTGAAAAAATGGTTAATTGGGATGGGCACTAATAATAGTTTTAACAAGCTATTAGATTTGGTAAGTCAAGAGCAGTTATTGTGGACAGTCACCGACAAGGTAAAAGCAGCTGTCTATGACAAAATAATCTTCCTCAGTTTTAAAGGCAGCAGAAATAGCTGATGAACATGTTGAGTCCAGGGCTCAGGAAGGATGCAAGCCTAGGGAAAGGGTAATTCCTCTGCTCACCAGGCTAAAAGGGATAAAAGCTTTAAGAATAAGCCTAACCAATTTTGTTAACAAATCTTGAGGCATCCCAGATTTTAAAACCTCCTACTCTAAGGGAAAACCAGTAGTCTGCCATCACTGCGGGGCTCCTGGCCATATAAAACCAAATTGCCCAAAACTTAAAATCACCCCACAGCCTACATCCACAATCCCACCATGAGTGCCAATGCTACCACCATGAGTGCTAATACTAGCCATTAGTCCCAAAGGAAAATGTGGAAGAAGAAAATGGCATCATAAATTATATTAGAACTGAGACTTGGGATGGTAGTGAAGAATTTATTAAGAGTGCAAAAGTAAATGGCATTGACTGCACAGGTTTGAGAACAATGGTATTTCATGTTACTTTGGTTAAGGAAAGTTTTCTAAGAGATGAAGATAGATTGCCTGGCAGAGATATAAATCTTTTGGTTTTAGCTGAATTTTCAGTGACTGGCTAAAAGCCACCTTGAATGGGAAGATTTTAGAGCTGAAATTGGGATTAGCATTAGGAATTTGCTGCCCACTGATAGGTAATAACATTATCATTATGTCTAGACAGGTTAATGTTATAAGTTTTATAATCAGATCCCAGCGAAAGTATGAATCTGATTCCGCTACTTTGCCCATTGTCAGTGAGGAGGCCTGTGAAGGATAGAGGAATCCCCTCAAGCTACTGTCTGTTGAGAATGGCACTTGCCAGCTGAGAAAGGAGTTGATGATTTTATTATATCAGAATCTCCTCTGGATTTAAGTGAAACACAAAAAGAAATAAATCTGCCCTTAAAGAGGTGAACATAATAGTATAGACCATCACAGATCTCTTTGCAACTCTTTGCCATCTGCTTTGAATGCAACTGTCATAAGCATAAAGTAGCCTAGAATTCCTGCTTACCTGTAAGGAGTAAAAAAGCTAAAAGAAACCTGGTTGGCACCTGACCGAAAGAACCAATGGGGGCTGAAGATGCTTTCAAACCTGGGAGGAGGGAAAGTGCTTTGTCTGTGTCTCTCGTTCGCTTTGAGGATTTCAAAGGAGCCAGACGCACTTCTCTCCATCTATCTCTAACCTTCCTAAACAGCAAGTAGTAAGTAATTTAGCCAGGCAAGGCTGTAGCTTATATTTGTTTTTTCACTTGTAAATCTCTCAGGTTTGGGGGAGATATCCTGTGTTTTCTCTGTACTTTGAATTCAGCGGGCGGGGGGGGGGGAGGAATTCCTCTGTGATGTGGGTTTTTTTCTTTGATTCATTTTGTGATTGTAAAGTGTTTTTCCACTGATTCCTATAGAGATTTTGTTTCTCTCCTTTTCCTTTAATTAAAATCGTCCTTTTAAGAATCTGACTGTTTTTTCCATTGTGTAGATCCAGGCTTTTGGATCAGGCTCACCTAGCAGGATTGGTGAGGGGCTTTTCCTCAAGCCTTTCCCAGGAAGGGAGGTATAGGCTTGGGGGGATTTTTTGGAAAGAGAGGGGGCTCCAAGTAGCCCTGCCCCTAGTTCTTGGGGTACATTTGGTGGTGGCAGCATACTGTTCCTCCAGGTACAGAAGAAGCTTGTGCCTGGGGAATTTTTAACCTAAGCGGATAAAATAAACTTAGGGGGTCTTTTCATACAGGTTCCCACATCTGTAGGACACAACTATCTTGAGTTATTTTGTATCATCTGCAAACTTGGCACCTCACTGTTTAATTACATTTCCAGATCATTTCTGAAAATGTTGAACAGCATTGGTCCCAGTACACTTCTATTTACCTCTCGCCATTCTGAAAACTGACCATTTATTGCTACTTTTTTATTCCTGTGTTTTGATCGGTTACCATAAGTGAAAGTGGGCTGGTACAGGCCGGTACAGCATACTGGTAAGAAGTGGCCACTGGTACAGCCCTGTACACAGCTGTCGTTAAAGTACTGCCACAGAAACTCTTTAACATCACTGTCCCTTTTGTTCCCACTCCTGGACCTGTTGTGGCGGGGAGGGGCAAAAAGGGCAGCTGCCCCGAGGTCCGGTGATTTAAAAAGTCCTGAGGTTCCTGGCCATTGCCACCGCTACCGCAGCAGCAGTCCCGGGTCCTTTAAATTGCCGCCAGAGCCCAGGGTGGCACAGACCAGGGAGAGTGGAAGGCTGGCTAGGGGAGACTGACTACAGGCTCACCCTTTCTTCCCGAGGCCCCACACTTTCCACTCTTGACTCTGCACCTTCCATTGGCCTGGAGCTGGGCCCCCAGACTGGTAAGACTTTTAGGTTACTTTCACCCCTGCCAGTTACTGATCCATGAGAGGACTTTCCTTCGTACCGCATGATTGCTTACTTTGCTTAAGACCCTTTGCTGCGGGGCCCAACTTTCTGAAAGTCCAAGTAGGTTATATCCACTTGATCACTCTTGTCCACGTGTTTAACTTTCTCAAAACATTCTAATAGACAAAAAAGGTATGATTTCTCTTTACAAAAGCCATGTTGACTATTCCTCAACATATTTTGTTCATCTATGTACCTGATAATTCTGTTCTTTACTATAGTTTCAACCAATTTGCCTGGAACTGAAGTTGTGCTTACTGGCCTGTAATTGCCAGGAATGCCTCTGAAATCTTTTTAAAAATTCAGTGTTATATTTTCTATCCTGCAATCATCTGGTGCAGAGACTGATTTAGTAGTGGGTTACATACCATAGTTAGTTGTTCTGAAATTTCATATTTGAGCTCAGAACTCTTGGGTGTATACCATATGGTCCAGGTGAGTTTTTACTGTTTAATTTATCAATTTGTTCCAAACCCTCTTCTACTGACACCTCAGTCTTGGACAATTTCTCAGATTTGTCACCTAAAAAGAATGGATAAAGTGTGGGAATCTCTCTCACATCTTCTGTAGTGAAGACTGATGCAAGAATTCATTTAACTTCTCCACAATAGCCTTCTCTTCCTTGAGTGCTCCTTTTGCACCTCAATCATCCAGGCCCCCCATGATTGTTTGGAAGACTTCCTGCTTCATTGCTGTTAGTTTTTGTGTCTTTTGCAGTTGCTCTTCAATTCTTTTATGGCCTGCCTAATTATATATTTACACTATACTTGTCCTAATTTATGTTCCTTTCTATTTCAACACGATTTGACTTCCAATTTTTAAACGATTCCTCTTCGCCTCTAACTGCCTCTTTTACTCTGTTATTTAGCCAAGGTGACATTTTTTTTTGGTCCTCTTACTGTTTCTTTCCCCTTTTGGGATATACATTTAGGGTGAGCCTTTATTATGGTGTTTTTACATAGTTTCCATAGACAATTTGTAGGCATTTGACTCTTGTGACTGTTTCTTTTAATTTCTGTTTACCTAGCTTCCTCATTTTGTGTAGTTGCCTTTTAGAAGTTAAATGCTACTGTGGTGGGCTTCTTTGGTATTCTCCCCTCTCTATAAGGATGTTATTTTTAATTCCATTATGGTTGCTATTAGCAAGTGGTTCCACTGTATTCACCTCTTGAGCCAGATCCTTGAGCCACCTAGAACTATCTCAAGAATTGATTCACTCCTTGTGGGCGCCACGACTTGCTGCTAAAATAAGCTCTCATTAATGGTGTCTCAAAATTTTATCTCTGCATCCTGTCCTGAGGTGACATATATCCAGTCAATGTGCGGATAGTTGAAATTACTGCGTTTTCTGTCTTTATAGCCTCTCTAATCTCCCTGAGCATCTCACAATCACCATCACCATCCTGGTCAGTTCGTCAATAGTATATTCCTACTGCTATACTCTTATTATTTAAGCGTGGAATTTATATCCATAGAGATTCTATGGTACAGTTTGATTAAGATTTTTATTAAATTTGACTCTGTGCTTTCTTTCACATACAGTGCCACTCTGCCCCAGCACCACCTACTCTGTCATTTCTATATAATTGTACCCCGGTATTACTATGCCCATAGATTATCATAGTCCTAAGTTTCTGTGATGCTTATGTGACATTATCTGATTAAAATAGGACCACATAGATCATTGTTGCAACCACTGCTATATATTTGCAACAAATCTTGTACAAACGTTATCAAAGAAGTTGTCTATGGAAAGGTTATGATTTCCTGAATATAACTATGCTATTTCTCAGCAGTTTGTACTGAATTTGCCATTCTCAATTGTGCCCCACAAAGGCATGTTTACAGTTTATTATATCAATACCTTCATTTAATACCAGGCACTCATGTTCACTCATTTAGTATTTAGACTTCTATCATTTGTATACAAGCACTTATAAAATGTGTCTATTGTTTTGTCCTCCTTAATGTGATGTAACTGAATGGGACTCTTTTTTGTTTGACTATTTCTCTTCAGGTCCTATCTGTACTTTATCAACTTCTATCCTCTCTTCTTTACTAGGATACAGAGAATCCCCATTCATATATCCTCCTACAAAGGATGTCTCTGTCTGAACTGTGTGCTTCTTCATATCTGTTGGCGTACCATAAGCTCGTACCCTATCACAACCTCTCATAGAATTTCAAGTGAACACATTTCCTTTCTGCACACTGGCCCTGATTATGAGTTCTGAGCACGTGGAAATCCAGCCCTGGGAATTTTGGGTAAATATGGCTCCCAAAGTGTCTCAAATGAGACAACCCAAAAATGAGACAACATAACAAATTCAGCAGCCTCATTTGGAGAAAAACACCCTGAAAGCCTAAAGGTTTGAAAGAAGAGGGAAGTTGGTTAATAATGGAAACAGAATTTTTTTTCTGGGTTTAAATTTTCAAGAGTGCTTCTAATACTGGGTGTCTGCATGCCCTCTGGTAGCAAAGGTCCTTTTAAGGGTTCTTGGTCTTGTTGCTTTTGTTTCTGCCCCTGCTTATGAGTTTGCTGGTAAAAGGCTATTCAAGATTAAGGAAGTTTCCCTACCCCTCCTACCCTCATAATCTAAGGATTCAAAATGCTAAGGCCCACTCATTTTTCACCATAAGCCCCTAGCCCAGAATATTACTTGAGAGGCCAAGATTGACACATGACTAGAAGCACGAGCTGGCGTGTGACCACCTCTAACAGCTTCCACTCTGATTGGTAGAGGGCAGCAGGGGGTTTCAGCCTTATAGAACCTCCCTAAGAGCAGGATTGACTAACCAGGGTAAGTTCTGGGGTGGGGAGACCCATCGAGAAGAAGGCTTTGAGACCCCTCTTCCCATTCCCTTACCAATTGGCCTCGGTTTCATTCCCTATAAGGCCTCCCAGAAGGAAAACAAGTACTAATCAGAATAAATTAGCACAAGGGTTTAGGCCAGAAACCCCAGTCTCTGGAGCTTAATGGTTAGCCAGAGGGCAGCACCATCCTCAGAAGCCCTGTCACTGTGTGGAAGAGGCCGTCTTGTTTCAATAGCATGTTTTTTAGAAATTGTGGAAATGCTCAGAGGAAACATGGCCTTCTTCATCTTTCTCGTGAGAACTATAAAACTCATTTTAGCTCCAAGTGTGCTTGGTTGTCTGAGAAGAAAGCACTACATCAGTGACAGTTCTGAAGAGGAGAAGGAGGAGGGAGTTGCCAAAGGGAGTTCTTTGGCCTAGCCATTGATGGATGTGCCATAACCTGACCTACATACTCAAGTGCTTATGAGGCATATTGATAAACATGATGGCCACTCATTGTCTGTTCCCATGAAGGAAGGTAACCACAGCTCATTGGAGGCACTATTGGACAGGGTGAACAGAGAATATGTTGCTCAGGTACATAAACTATAAAAAGTAATGGTCAAGGATGAAGTGTAATGGGGTAGGAACCAACTTAGGGTGCTGAAAATCTAAAAACAGGAAACTTACAGCTGTTTCTTTTCTGAATATCTCTCAAGAGCTCAATGACATTTTTCTAGAAAAAGCACATGGAACAACTAAAAGAACATGGAATAACTTAAAGCTTACCATCAAGACCAAAGTTCTGGTGTACCAAGCTTGCGTCCTCAGCACTCTCCTGTATGGTGGGGAAACATGGATAACTTATGCTCATCAGGATAAAAGATTTAACAGTTTCCACCTATGTTGTTTATGCCGCATACTCAACACCAAATGGCAGGATAAAGTCATCAATGCAGAGGTTCTTCACAGGGTAAATTTACCAAATGTCACTGCTCTGCTCAAGCAAAGATGACCACGCTGGCTGGGACATGTAAATAGGTTGAAAGACTGACATATACACAAGGACATGCTATACGGGGAGCTATCAGAAATAACAAGAACAACAGGACGTCCCAAGCTTCGCTATAAGAACACATGCAAATGAGATATGAAGGAATTTGGAATTGATCCTGATTAATGGAAAATCTTGGCAAGTGATCATAACAAGTGGCACCATCATCTCCATCACGGTATCAAAGTCCATGACAAAAGCTGGTTCCTACAACTTGAAGAGAAAAGTTCCCGTAGGAAGCAAGCAGCTCCCAACCAAGATACATACATTTGCAATAGCTTCCAAAGACCATGCAAATCTCAAATTGGACTATTCAGTCACATTTTATGTACACAGAATGGTGGTAGAGTGTTCATTTGGTCATCTCAAGGGATGCTGGCACAGCTTACTGATCCATTCAGATCTCAGTACCAGAAATATTCCCATTTTATTGCAGCTTGCTGTGTGCTCCACAATCTATGTGAGAGCAAGGGAGAGATGTTTATGGTGGGGTGGGAGGTTGAGGCAGACCGCCTGGCTGCTGATTATTTGCAGACAGACACTAGGGTGGTTACAAGGATCCCCACTGACGCTGCGCGCATCAGAAAAGCCCTGTCAACTAGTTTCATGGCAGGGCAGGCTACAGTGTGAGACTTCACTTTGTTCCCACTTGTGCTGTTTGCTGTTTGAAAACCCACCCCCTTGCTCAGGCTAATGGTTTAAAGTTTTTTTTATTTCTACATGTCCTTTTCCTCTCTCCTGCTCCCCTGCACTGAACTTTCAAGCACCTGCCTGTAGTGGAAACACACCAGAAGACATTGTTATGAGGAGTCAAAAGTGGCGTGTACAATTGCCTTTTTCATGCCTGGACTTCCATTTTCTTTGGTTAAGTAAGCCTCTGGCTTACTCTTGCCTGGGAAAGTTTTTTGTTTATGCACCTGGTTGCTGAGATAGCATGAGTTTGGAATTTAGGAGGAGTTTTTACTTAATTAGGGTGGACAGATACAGAGATTGTAAATCTCATGTGAAATTAAAAAGGAATTTATAAATATTGATAAGAGTTGGGTACCTCAAATCAATACAGGTGTAATTAATGAGCTTGTTGACTGCAGATGGGCATAATAATGGGGTTGTTTACAGCAAATTCCCACGTAGCCTAAGTGGGTTTTGGATATAAATAAGCCCCAGAAACACTGGTTCAGTGAACTTTGACGTAGACCTAAGACTGGTGCTGTGTGATTGGCCTGGGGGTCCCTCCATCGTCACTTGCTTGGGGTTCCCGAGGACTGAAAGGAGGAGCGTAAGATTATATCCTTGCTTAGTAGAATTGGCTTGCTTGTATCTTTTATTTGCTTGCTATATGTAATAAATAGCCTGATCTCTTCCTCACTCATGTGCTTATTGCCTCTGTATCCTACAAACCTGAAACAATTGGCAATACACCACCCTACCTCCCACGTTCCCTCATCGATTGCTGAGCAATAACAAAGTCATTGATGTTTGAAAACCATGTATTCTTTATTAAGGGGTCACAGAAATGGGGAGATCGATGCAAATTTAGCACTGGAAGGGTAAGTGGGAGGGTAGGCACTGGGCGGGATGGCGGATGAGGGGAGGACAAGAACACAGAACAAATCAAACCTTTGGGACTGCCACCTTTCTGGGGTTTGGGTGGTCCTCAGGGGTTGAGTGGCAAGGTGCCTGGACCCTGCCCCACTCCGCGTTCTTCGGAGTGCAGGCAATGAGGCTAGGGAACTTGGAGAGGAGGGGGCACAGTTACAGAGGAGCTGCAGTGGCGGTCTTTCCTCCAGCTCCACCAGACACCGAAGCATATTGGTTTGCTCTGCCAAAAGACGGAGCAGTGCTTCCTGCTTCTCTCCTCTCTCTCGTCCCTCCATTGTTCCCTTTCGTCCCTTCTCTGCTCTCGCTCGTCCCTTCTTTCCTCACACTCAGTTACTGCTTTCTGGCAGTCCAGCATTCACTGTCTCCAAGCCCTAAGCTCTGCTCTTTCAGTTCAGGAGGACTGCATGAGCTCCATGAACATCTCTTCCCTAGTGGTATTTAAAAAAACAGAAAATAAAGAAGTTCTCTCTGATGAGAGGTGCACCCTGCACCCCAGCGCCTGGCTGGTATCTGGGAAGATCCCTGTTAGCCAGACGGTTACAGCACGACATCTGTGCCCCAATCCCCCATCGCAGTCAGAGAACACATGGGCCAACTGTCCCAGATGCTGCTGGCCTTCCAGATTCAAATCCTCCCACATACTCTCCCCTCTCACCTCCCAAAAAAAAACTTGGGGAACAGCTGGGAGGATTTCTTTAAAGACAGAAACACTCTGGCAGACACTCTTGCACCCCAAGTCCTCTGGACACAGCAATCATTTAAAAAAATTTATTTGTCAAGCGGGCACTCCTTTGATCAAAGAACACTCACCAGGGCTGCCTTGCATCCCTTCCCCGTCTGGGATACCTTCTTGGGAGGGTTAGGAGGTTACTGGCTCCAGGGTGATGAACAACTCCTGGCTTTCAGGGAGATAGGTGTCTCTGCTTGCCTGTTCCATAGACTCCTCGCCATCATTGTCCTCCTCCACCTCATCTTTCTCGTCCAGCATATCCCCTGCCATGCTGACAATCACCCCATCGCTAGAGTCCACATACACGGGTGGGGTAGTTGTTGTGCACACCTCTGGAATGGCATGCAGCTTAGTATAGAAGTGGCATGTCTTGGGCTGTGACCCGGAGCGTCCATTGGATTCTTTGGTTTTCTGATAGCCTTGCCTCAACTCCTTAATTTTAACACGGCACTGCTGTCTGTCTCTGTTGTGGCCTCTCTTCATCAGGCCCTTGGAGACTTTGGCATACATATTGGTATTTCATTTTTTGGATCGCAGTTCTGCCAGCACGGATTCATCTCCCCACACGGAGATCAAATCCAGCACCTCCCTTGTGGTCCATGCTGGGGACCTTTTTCAATTCTTGGACTGCACAGTCTCCTCTGCTGGTGGGCTCTGCATGGTGAGCTGTGCAGGAGAGCTCGCCCTGGTGGCCAAAGAGGAAGTGAGATTTAAAAGTTCCCGGGGCTCTTCCTGTCTAACTGCCCAGTGCATCTGTGTTCAGAGCGCTGTCCTGAGCAGTCACACTGCAGCACTCTGGGATAACTCCTGGAGGCCGGTAATGTCGAATTGCATCCTCACTAACGCTAGTTCGACCCAGAAACGTTGATTTAAGTGCTACTCCCCTTGTCGGGCAGGAATTTTGAGATCGATTTAAAGACCCTGTTAGGTCAATCTAAATGGCATTGTAGTGAGGACAGCAAAGTGGACCGATTTAATGCAGATAAATTTGACTTTACCATGTAGCGTAGACCAGGCCTAAGGAACCAGGGCACAAACCCAAACTGGTTGTGAATTCTCTATTTAGATTTTACCAATCAATTTTTGCAAATAAATTTCTCAAGCACTATTGGTATGTCTACACAGGGATTAAAAAAACAACATCTGGCCTGGGTCAGCTGACTAGAGTTCACAGGGCTTGGGCTCTGAGGCTGAAACATTGCTGTGTGTAGAAGTTTGAGTTCAGGCTGTGATTAACCTGTGAATCTTGCTGACCTCACTGGCCTCCTTGCTTTGCTGTGAAATGGAAATATATTGTTGGACATATACTGTGGAATTTATATATTGTTAATTTAGGCCCTGATCTTATAACCAGGCCCTTTCCAAGAAGAGAAAATAGTAAACATAATGAAAATATATGAAGAAACAACTCAAACTACCACTGAAAACCTATGAAACTACATCCAAATTCCGCTGTCAGTTACACTGGTGTGAATTTGAGTAACTTCAGTTTCCTGAACAGCAGAGTTATTACAGATTTAAAACATGCAGCTGAGCAGAATTTTGAGTCATTCGTTTCAACAGTCATGCAAATTACCATTTCTTAGTACTTAATGCTGTAACTGCATTACAAAGTGCAAGGAGCACAGTGGTACAAGATTGAAACATAAAAGCTTGTTCCTACAACTATCTAAATCATTCAATTAGAGAGGAGATTCAAAATGGCAAAGTTAACATTTTTCAGGAACTGTATTTAACTTCTCTACCATATAATAATATTGTTCATGTCTGAGCTATATTTTGACAATTCCAAATGTGTCGACTGGGTCAAGAGCTCTGGCCTGGTGCTCGGGGACAGGTGGCAGGCCAGCTCCCTCCCACCCATGCTTCAGGCCATCCAGTGGAGCGTGAGTCTGCTGCTCTATCTTGGCTCTTACCTTTCTTCCACGTGGCCGCCTCTGCCCTGGCACTGTTTAGAGGGCAGGTGAGAGAGCGGCTCTGGAGATGGACAGGACTACTCTGGTGCCTCTCCTTCCGAGGGAGGACACTGGTGCTCAATCAGTTAGTCCTGTCCATGCTCTGGTACCAGCGCAACACCCTGGTCCTTTCCCTGGGCTTCCTGGCCAACCTCCAGACATTGGTTCTGGAGTTCTGGCCAGGACTGCACTGGGTCTCTGCAGGGGTTCTCCACCTGCCCCTAGAGAAGGGAGGGCAGGGCCTGAAGTGCCTGGATGCTCAGGTACACGTCTTCCGTCTCCTGGCCCTGCAGGGGCTCCTTTATGGTGCAGGTGGTCTGGTGTGGACTGTACTGGCACATACCTTCCTGTGCTGTTTCTGAGGACTCTGATATGACTGGCAGCTCCTTTATCTCCATCCAAGAGGTCTTCCGTGAGACCTCTTCAGGCTGCCAGTCTTCTACCAGGACCTCCTCCAGACCTGGAAACTGCTCTCGGCAACCAGGTCCATGACAGCCAGCAAGGGGGTGGATCTCCTCACTAACCCCTGCTACACAACCCCCAGCTCCATGGGCAGGTGGCAGAGTCCCCCTTGGTGCACCAGAGGTTGATCCTGGCAGAAGTTACCAGAGTCAGAGACCTCCTGGACTACAACCAGGGAGACTGGCTGGATCCCCTGATGCTCACTCAGTGCAGGGGGCTCTCCAGGCCTCCTACTCCCTGACGCGTACTTCAGGAGGTGAGGGCTATTTTACCATCCAATGCTCGGGTTTTCCTCAACCAGGTCCTGTGAGAGGGCACTCCGAGCCCACCCTCCACCTCAGGCCCTCCGGACTTTTTCATTGGGCACTTGCCCCATGGACCTACCCGGCCATCCCACCCCTTCACCGTGAGCTGGCTACACAACTTGCAGCTGGTTCGGTTCCAGACCATGCTAAGGAAACATCTGTACATGCTTGTGCTCCACACTCTTCCCTTTGTATAGCCCTCTGATCTAACTCCTTTAGTTGTCTCCTGTAATCGTTTGGTATCCTGGTCCTGTGGATACTCCCCTTCAGCTGTGGGGAGTCCTTTAGTAGTGGGTGGGCTTCCGCCCGCCCATTTCTGGGATCCCAAAAGGATCACTCTCCTGTAGCCATCTGGCCTGACTCTGCCACATGAGTAACACTCAGATGATAGAAAGGCAGGCAGGCATGTAGAAGAACACGCCAACTTTACAGAGGAGCGGCATGCGTGTCTCCAGGTATAGCTGAGGCAGCGAGGTATAGCTGAGCAGCTTTCCTGGGCACAGGGCAGGGAATCACAGCCAGCCCAGCCGGGAGCAGCCTGGGGCCAAACCCTGTCCCTGCAGACAGGGTGGAATCGGGAGGCACTGCTCCCGGGGTGGGGGGTACAGAAGACCTCTTTCACCTTACCTCCAAGTGGTGCCCTACTGGGAGCTGGGTATGGGTCCAGGAAAGGGGTGCCCTAACTAGACTGAGGCCTCTGCCCTGGGAGAGTCTTGAGATTCACCTCTCCCTGCTGCAGCCAAGGCTTTGGGGTCCCCAGCAGCTCCACATCTCAGGGACCTTGCAAGGAATGTGTGATCCAGAGGCACCCTATGCAGCAGGGAGTGTGATTCACTTCCTGCTGCTGCCCAGAGGCAGGGAGTCCAGCCATACTTCCCAGACAACTCCTCCTGGGTCCTGGTGAGGTACCAATTCCATTGCTCTGCAGCGCCCCTGCCCTGGATGCACTGCAGCTGCCCGTCCCAGAACCTGCCCCTTGGGTGCTCCGCATCCTCTGGGTAGGGGCAGCTTATCTCCACACATCAAGGGGGCACAGTGTACAGAGGTCAACGTACCTGTCTGAGAACAGAAAGGCATTCAGATCCTGAGGAGGAGAGATCAGCAGCAGGGAGGCCACAGGGAAGAAGATGAACAGCCATGCAGCAGCAGTCAGGTTAGAGCTGCCTCTCAGCTTCTATATGCACCATGCAGGTTCTGGGGTAGCTGAGGCAGTTTGAAAGTATGGCCTGCATTCTTTGTTCCTAGATGAATACATTTACAGTTAGCTGTATTAAAACACATACTCGTTGCTTATGACCAATTTACCAAGCAATCCAGTCACTCCATATCAGTGACCTGTCCTTGTCCTCTTCATTATTTACCACTCCCCCACTCTTTGTCTTCTGCAAACTTTCTCAGTAACAATTTTGTTTTCTTCCAAGTCATTGATGAAAATGTTAAATAGCATAGTGCCAAGAACCGACCACTGGGGGACTCCATTAGAAACATACCCTCTGAGTGATTTTTCCCCGTTTACAGTTATATTTGGAGAACTCAGACAGTTTTTCATCCATTTAATGTGCATCGTGTTGATTTTGTCTCATTCTAGTTTCTTAATCAAAATGTCATACCTTACCAAATCAAATGCCTTACAGAAATCTAAGTAACAATATTATTACCTTTGTCAACCAAACTTATAATCTCATAAAAAGGATATCACATTAGTTTGAGAAGATCTATTTTCCATAAACCCTTGTTGATTAGCATTAATTATATTGCCCTCCTTTAATTCTCATTTGGGGCTGATAGGTAACAAATTACAACATGAAACCTACAACTGTCAAACTGCTCATAAACTGTTCCTTACAGAAAAGCTTGTTTTCTTTCTGACTTCCTTTCAGGATTTTCAGAAGATCTAGTGTCACAGCTGCATCTTACCCTTTATAACACTTTTATCATTAGACAGGCTTAAGCTTCTGAACTCACAACCCATGCACAAAGGCTCATGGGGCTTGCCAAGTTTTGATAGGATACATGAGCGTCCTACACAGACATGAAGAAACTGCAGTGCAGTTTTTGTGGAATGTTAATGCATATACACGGTTTATCTAACGGGCCAAAAGCCCTACATGTTTTACAAGTTTTGCAGTCCCCAACATAATATTTCAATATTTTAGGAAACTTCACACACACACAATGCATATAAGCACTACAAATAACCAGTACAGATACACATATCCACAAACACAGAAAGTTAATTACATACACAAAGGAAAAGAAAAAAGCCACTTGCAGACACTCATACACGTGATGTACATAAATTCATAGTCTTTTACAACAAGTTATATCAGAAAACATAAAAAGATCAATGAAGGCAAGCCTTATAAATCAGATGGGTAGTCGTGTTAGTCTGGAATTGCAGAAGTGACAAGGAGTCCTGTGGCACCTTAAAGATTAACTAAAGTATTAGAGCATAAGCTTTTGTGGGCTAATACCCACTTCGTCAGATGCATCTGACGAAGTGGGTATTAGCCCATGAAAGCTTATGCTCTAATACTTTCGTTAGTCTTTAAGGTGCCACAGGACTCTTTGTCAAGCCTTATAAAGTCTTCCATACATTTCTCTGTATCCAAGCATAATTTTCCTTATGTAAACAAATATCAGACCTTCTGGTTGCTAAGAAACTTTTGCCCTTCCTAGGATGCTGTGTTTATTTTAGGTTGTTAGCAAACAAAACCAAATCAGGCCTCTGTATTTTAGGTCCAAGATCCACTGTTTCTTTATAGTCCTTAACAGCACCAATTATAACAAAAGAAACATATAGTTCAAAAATAGCGGAGCTGTAAGCAGTAATTTTCCTATCTAGGCTAGTTTCTTTTCCTGTGCACTATCCCTCCAGTCTCTGCACTCCCCAGACACACTCAGAAAGGTCAGTTGGTTCCTAACTAACATGTTAACAAAGCTCAACACCTGAAGATCCAGGAAGGACAGCTTGACTGGGAGTCTCAGCCTTTCCAAATTGGGACCAAAGGGTGACCTTGAGGCATACAAGGTAACTTTTGGGAAGGTGGTGAACACATCCAGGTAGGATAGGGATTCATGGGCCACCCAAATGGCTGCTTTTTCAATAAGAGAGGCATAGGCGCTGACTCTGTGAGTGCTCCGGGGCTGGAGCACCCATGGGGAAAAATTGGTGGGTGCTCTGCACCCACTGGCAGCTCCCCACCCCAACTCACCTCCGCTCTGCCTCTGCCACCTCCTCTGAGCACGTCACCCTCACTCCGCTTCTCCTTCTCCCTCCCAGGCTTGCCACCAAACAGCTGTTTGCAACAGCTGTTTGGCGGCAAGCCTGGGAAGGAAGAGGAGAAGAGGAGCGGCAGCAGCGTGTTTAGGGGAAGAGGCGGAGGTCATCTGGGGTGGGGAGTGGTTCCTCTGCCCCCCCAGGGTTACTTCCTGCACCCCCCAGCTCCAGCTCACCTCCACTCTGCCTCCACCCCTGAGCGTGCCACCGTTCTGCTTCTCCCACTCCCTCACAGGCTTGCTTCTTGAAACCTGTGAGGGAGAGGGAGGAGGGGAAATGCAGAGCGCCCAGGGGAGGAGGCAAGGCTGGGGATTTGGAGAAGGAGTTGGAATGGGGGCAGGGAAGGAGGGAGTTGGGGCGGGGGGCACAAGCACCCACCAGCATCGGCTAAAGTCAGCATCTGTGAAGAGAGGTGCAAGAAGCTTAGTAGGTTCCAGGTCAGGACCTGGCAAAATACCAAGTCTCCTTTGCACTGCTCCAATGGCACAAAGGAACTTCGAGACACTTTGAAGCATAGGACATGTATGGGGTGGTCCAGAGTAAGGAGAACACAAGGCCGAAGAGCACCAAGCTGATAGACAGTTGGGACAGAGTGAATATGTCTGGCAATAAATTCATATTTCTTAACCAAGGGACACAAGAGGGGTGAGTTTTGGGTTTAGAAAAACTTCACCCATCCAGACAAAAACAACTTCCTCAATGAACAGTGAGGATGGCCATCACAAACCACTTAATTAATGGGCAGGTAGGCCTCTGAAACGCAGTGTCTGGGTGGGTCATTAAGTCTTTGAAAGCAGGACACTCAAGGGCCTTATATGCTCAATGAACCCTCTCCTAGGCCTTCGATACACAAACCTTTAGAGAAAGCAGCAAGTCCAAAACTCTTATTTTGTGTAGGTGTGAAAGAACGTATGAGAAAAGGGTACTGTCTGTTTAATGGTAAGGCTGCAGCCTACTGCCTGGGGATAATCAGCAAGGGCCCTGACCCACCTATAGGCTGAGTGATATAAACAGGAAGCAGAGCAAAGCAGGGTGGAGAGTAAAAGCCAGGCAGGATGCAGTGGGCTGCACCTGTTCTTTCAAAGGCAAGCCCAAACTGACTCAGGTATGCATACACTACTTTTTAAAAACCTATGGCAATGAGCATTGGAGTCCGCGTCCACAAACTCAGGCTCTCAGGGCTTGCACTATCATGCTAAAAACAGCAGTACAGACATTCGGGTTCATACTGGTGCTTGGGCCCTGAAGGCTCCCCCATCCCCTGGTCTCAGAGCCAGAGCTACAGCATGAACCTGAATGCCTACACTACTGTTTTTAGCACCTTAGAGCAAACCCTGAAAACCAAACACTGCAGACTCAGACTCTGAGACTCAGTGCCATGGGTTTTAAAATGCAGTGTAGATGCCCTCTTAGAGACCTGCGAGTGGACTATAGGTTTGGGAACCTGAATCCAGGGCCTGATGAACTGGTTGTTGTAAGAATTCCTGAGCTGATGAAGTATTTGTTTTCAATGGTTCCTGTCCTGAAAACCTGATTAAAAAGGAAACGTTATTTGACTACAATGTGCTAGTTTCCTCTTGCTTGGGCTTGTAAAGTGACTTTATGGCTTCCCCAGAGATGAATGCAACATAAAGGATTTACTGGTACTCCGGAGTCCTTAGCGGAGGGCATGGCCTCAACCGGAAGGGGCGTGGCCTCAACCAGCAGGCCGGGCCCTCAACCGGATGGGGTCGGGCCTTTAAAGCCCCGGGGCAGTAGCGGCAGCTGAAGCCCTGGGCCCTTTAAATCTCCTCCAGAGCCCTGGGGGTCCTGACTGCCGCCACTACCCCAGGACTCCAGCAGCGGGGCTCTGGTGGCAATTTAAACGGCCCACGGCTCCAGCCACTGCTGGGACCCTAGCTCTTTAAACTGCCGCCTGGGAAAGCCAGTCCAGTCTGGCACAGCGGCTCTTGCCTGTATGCCATAGCGGGACGTACCAGCTTACTTTCACCTCTGAGCTTCCCAGACTGGGGGATATTAAAGTGTGACATACCTACAGCATGACACAGGGCTTAAAGAGAGCACACTGGGACCGCCTGAATATTTGCAAATGGTGACCAAACAGAAATTGAAAGACCCCTCAAACCAAAGAGGGATGAGAATGCAGAGAGGTGCCTGTGCTATCCAGGAATGAGAGATGTACAAGCTCCCAGGCTGGTGGATGGAGAGACAACAACAACCCCATAAATTCCAGTCCCAGGTTTGGCCGGGGATCCAGCAGCAACTGGACAAGCCAGCCTGTCATGAACGTCAAAAGGGAAGGAGATACATGGTCTTGCTAAATGGATGCATGGACTTTCGCCAAAAGAGCATGTAAATGGATCTGCCCCGGGGAAACAGAGCCTATGTGGACTGCTGGACAACACAGGACACTGAGATCCCTGGGGAAGTCTGCACTATTAAGGATACTGAGACCCAGACAGCTGCAAGAGCTGAAAAAACAACTAAGGGGACACAATTTGGGACCAGTTATAATGATACCTCAGGGGTAAATTGTGTTCAGTGCAAGAAAGAAGACATGTGAGAAGATGTTCCTCTGCAGGAACTTTCCACAGGGGGCTGTTGTGGGGAAGTAAGAATGTAGTGCTGGGCAAGCCTGGGGTAGCCCCAGAAGACAAGACATAAAAGCAAAGAGAAGCCATGAGTTTCAGACTTCTCTCCTGGGAATGCTTTGATGCAGTCCTCAGCTTGAGGACATGAGAGTATAGGAAATCTGAATAATCTGATACAGGAGTCAAAGACTCAGTCAACTGCTCCAAAGAGAAGCAGGGTACTGGGCTAAAGGAACTAGGGCAAAGGCTGAGAGAAGTTGATAGGCACTGTGATGGGTTGGATCACAAAAGCCCCCTTCGAGGTGCCAGCTGATGTGCCAAGACTACTTCTGCCCCTGCATCCTTGCCATGCCAACTTGGGACTCCAGTACCCTGACTGGTTTGAGCTAGACCCACTAGCCTGCTTCAAACCCAGACCCAGGTCTGAACCACATCCCCTAACAGATATAGGCTTACCTAGAAGCAGCTTAAGAAATGTTCCTGTCTTTAACACTCAGATGCTCAACTCCCAATAAGGTCCAAACCCCAAGTAAATCTCTTTAACCCTGTATAAAGATTATACAGGGTAAACTCATCGATTGTTCAACCTCTATAACACTGATAGAGAGAGATGCACAGCTGTTTCCTCCCCGCCCTCTCCAGGTACTAATACATACTCCAGGTTAATTAATAACTAAAAAGTGTTTTTATTAAATACAGAAGGTAGGATTTAAGTGGTTCTAAGTAGTAACGGACAGAACAAAGTGAATTACCAAATAAAATAAAATAAAACACGCAGATCTCTCTCTAATACAGTAACAAAACTGAATACAGATAAAAACCTCACCCTCATTGATGTTCCATTAAGCTTCCTTTTACAAACTACTTTCCCTCTAGTCTGGGTCCAGCAATCACATGCACCCCCTGAAGTTGCTGTCCTTTGTTCCAGTTTCCTTCAGGTATCCTTGGGGTTGGCGAGAATATCCCTTGAGCCAGCTGAAGAGAAACTGGAGGGGTCTCCCAGGGATTTTTATAGAATTTCGCTTCTGGGTGGACACCCCTCTTTCCCCCTGTGTAGAAGTCCAGTTACAAAATGGAAATTTGGAGTAACATGGCCAAGTCACATGTCCATGGATAACTAAAAAACTTACAGGTAGCAGCCATTGTTCACATGCTGTCTTGAAAGTCATCAGGTAGACTTCTTATGTGGATTGGAGCCTCTCACGCTCTATTGTCTTTTAAGTACTTCTTGACTGGGCACTTAACTTGCATATTCCTTTCTCAAGAAGCTGATCAAAGCCTTTTACTAAGGCTACTTAGAAATCAAGCAAGTACACAGCCAATATTCATAACTTCAACTACAAAATTGACACATGCATACAAACAGGAGGATTAGACTCAGTAGATCAAAATCTTTACAGAGATATGTCACAAGCAGGGCCAGCTCCAGCTTTCTTGCCACCCAAACCAGCAAAGGAAAAAAAAACCCCTCAAGTTGTGGACCCGCCACCGATGGAAGAAGAGGCAGATTGGGAGTCGCCACCAAAAAAAGAAGCAGCGAAGAGGGTGTCGCTGCCAAAAGAAGCGTAGTGCCACCCCAATTATGGACAGCGTGCTGCCCCCCTGATTTGGCCTCCCCAAGCACCTGCTTCGTAAGCTAGTGCCTGGAACCAGCCCTGGTCACAAGGCATATGTAGTATAAAACACATTCCAGTTATATCATATATACATTCATAAGCATGATTCCCTAAAGCCTTATGGGGTGCACCATCACAGGCACCCTGGAGCAAGTGTGAGAAGGGCTCTGATAATCTTGAACAGTTAAGTAACTTGCAGACCCAGGGATTTGCCCATTGAATCTGGGTGAGCAACAGAAACAAATCCAGCATTTAAAGGACAGACAGAAGAAACTAATCAAGGAGGAGAAAAGCCACTTGACTGTGGTTGAGATGGATGAACAAGTACCCAGACTGGAAAACAAGACCAGCATTTATGACTGTCACAGACCAGGAGACAGGTCTCATTGAGCACTGATAAATGCAAAGCTGGAAACCAGTCTGGCTCACCTGTGTGTTAGTATTGTTAAATTTATAAGAACGTGTTTGGGCTTCATGAAATGCTTGTAGGATGCTGCATGTATTAATTTTACTTATAAAAGCTTTATCCCATGTTATAAGGTTATCTTAAGTCTTTGCATTGTAATCCTCTGTAATTGTGTAAGTCATCAAATGGAAAAGGAGCAATAATTAATGTAGAAATGCTGGCTTCCTCCAGAAGATGTTAGATCCTGCCCACCAGGAAGGTCCACTGAGACCAAATGAGCCTTTGGGAAACATTGAAGAACAAAGACTTTGCTGGTTGCTCCCCCTACACAGTGCTGAAGAGAGAACCTGCAGATGGAAATGCCCCATCACAGCTTGAACTCTGGTAGAAGGCAATAAAAATCCCTTACCAGCAGAAACTCTATCACTGTGCTGCTTGGAATTTGGAGAGGGCAATATGAGGATTTTAAAGTTAGGCTTGACAAAGCCCTGGCTGGGATGATTTAGTTGGGTATTGGTCCTGCTTTGAGCAGGGGGTTGACTACATGACCTCCTGAGGTCCCTTCTAACCCTGATATTCTATGATTCTATGAATATTTCTAAGGATAGGCAAGGGATTCCCAAGCTGCTTAGCTTGGGTTAGCTCTAAAAGACATACAGAGCAGCTTCTATTGCCTTTTGAAACCTAAGACTGTAACTCATTTGTGTGTGCATATTTACCTGCTTTAACCTTGTAAATAACTTCTTTTGTTTCTCCCTGCAAGCTACTATCCCTTTAAGTGACAGGCTGAAGCAGAGATGCCAAGGGTTGGCTGTCTTTAACAGTGAGATTCAAAGCCAAAGAGTGGGACTTTCCAGGTGGTGTGGTAGGTCATTGCTTAAGATAGGGACTCTCATCTTTGATCCTTTACGACATCCAAAAGTCCAGGTTTTTAATCCAACTGGCACTTAATAGTTTTAAAATGTACACTGCTTAATATTGCATATGAAACACTTAAATGTCCTAATTCATATTAAAGTCTAGGGCACATGAGAATTCTATATGCAATGCAAAACCAGTGGATTTTAATAAAAATAATTTTTTTCTGGTTGGAACAAAAATCTGGATGGCTGGAGATCCCTGAGAATCAGAGATAATAACCCATGGTTTAGGCACATAAGCAACGGACATAAAAAGAGAAACATTCAAAAATAAATTGTTTTTATATGAACCTAACAAAAAAGAAAACTGTTTTATCAATACAACAATGTGTTTATTTATGCATATTACCTTGTCATAGTGATCATTTATTTGAAAAACACTTAACAGTACAAATAATCTTTGGTTTGTATATTACTGCTCATATTACATTTAAGCAAAACTAAAATAAAGAGATCAGATTCCAAAATAAATAAATGCAAAATAAGTTAATTAAAATTAAATAATTAAAATAGCATTGACAAACAATACATTAAATGCATGTAAAAAACAAAGTAATTAAATTGAATTTTATTAGTTTGAAGCTAACAAACCATAAATAAAGGATTCTGATTACAGATTTCTTGTATTATCTAATTTGGTTTCATATTTTATTCATGTGCTTTGTTATATTGCCCTGTGGCCCTTTTTGCTGTTTTCACTATTAATAGGGAGGGGCACCTGGGCCAAAACTGAGGAAGTGGAAGTGGTGTTGCAGCCTGGCACACAGCATCACAAAACCATTCTAGTTTGGCCCAGCTGCCCCTCCCTCATAATGAAGGGGTGGTTTAACCAAATCTGCTGCCTTAGGCATCTGCCCACCTGGCCTATAGCTACAGTGGCCTCTGCTGCCAGCTGACTTAACAGCAACATATGCATATTTCTTGGCATTATCATGAAACATCAGCATTCACTTTAAGAAAAAGAATAGCTTTGATGACTCATTCAATTTTTCTCTTCATTGCAAGCACTATTCATTAAGCTGAACATTCATTCCATGGAGCTGTTCCTCCAGGGTAAACAAGAGCATTCTATTCCATAGAAAAATGCATCTTGGAAAATATTTTGCAATTATTAAAGAAAGGTGTAAAGCCCCCAAACATCTTGATTGATTCAATGAAAAATGAAGATTGCATATGACAAAAATGCAACTGTTTCAGGAAAACTTGGACAAATGGTCATTTTACGATTGGGGGTTTGATTGTGGTTGTTCTGGGAACCTAAAGTTCTACACTGTATATGGAAAAAAGAAATAAGCTACATTGTTTAGAATAAACCAAAACATATCACACCACTGACACTATTTTAAAAGTATTTTATGAAGGACTTTTTTGTATGCTAAGAATGACATGAGTGATGCTTTTGAAGTCAAGGGCTCTTGGGTGCACAAATGTTGGCATATTTATTTATCACTGACAAGCAACTCTAGAATTCCAAATAAATTGTAAGTACATGTCCCCCGCCTTCCTCTCTCTCTCTCTCTCTGTCTCTCTCTCATTTGATTTGGCTTTTTCTTCCCTTGAATCTTTGTCAGAATTTTCTGAAATGAAGGAAATTGTATTCTATTGTATTCAGACACTTATACTGTGCCCATCACTTTGTCATTTGAGTACCTTGTGTTGCATAATTTGCTAAGGGAGGACCCTTCTATTTATACATTATTAATTATGTTTATTGCATGTAATGTGTAAGAGTCCCAGTCATGGACCAGGACCCCACTGTGATAGGTGTTGTAAAAATGTATAACAAAAAGGCAATCCCTGCCCCAAAGTAAAACAAAGAGCTCAGTATAAAGCCTGGTATACGCTAGAAAATTAGGTTGGTTTAACCACACCCCCAAAATGGCATTGTTAAGCTAACCTATGTGCCTGTGGAGACAGCACTAGGTAGATGGAAAAAAATGTCTGTCAACTTAGCTGCTGCCTCTCAGGGAGGTGGATTAATGCCAATGGGCATAGGTAGTGTCTACACAGAAGCACTACAGCAGCGCAGCTGTGCCACTGTAGTGTTTTCAAGGTACACAAGTCCTAAGAAAAGAGACATTAGAGGCTACAAATAGACAGAAGAGCACAAGGAAAAAATGCATGATTAGCAGCCATCTCAACTGCACACACCAGCTTCTTAACCATTGTCCAGATTTTCGTTGGCATGACAGCAAATGAGAGTTTAAAGAAGAGATTTGAAAGAGGACAATGAAATAGCTTTGTGGATATTTACAGAGAGTGCCTCCCAGGTGTGAGGGACAGCATAGGAGATAGCATAAAGGTGCTTGTTTATTGAAAGTTGAACCAGTGGGTGCTGAAGACTGGCAGAGAGGAGGTGTGAGTTGACATTTCCACGGGGTATGACAGATGACAGATAATGTGGGGACAGTGCCAGTAGCAATGAAGCTAATAGTCAGGTAGGTGATATTGGCAGTAGAATGAGTGTACATAAATTAGGTGAGGAAACTGAGCAAAGCTGAGAAGAAACAACTAAAATATCTGTATATCAACGCAAAGAGCCTGGGTAACAAAATGGAGGAATTAGAACTACTGGTGCAGGAAGAGAAACCAGATATTATACTGATAACAGAGACATGGTAGAATAGTATTCATGACTGGAATACAGGTATTGAAGAGTGTGTATTGTCCAGGAAAGACAGAAAAAGGTAAAGGTGCTGGAGTCAGCCTGTGTGTTAATGATGAGGTAGACTGTAACAAAATTAGAAGAAAGAGAATAGAAAAAATCAAGTCTGTGTCAAAATCACTTTGGGAAAGAAAACTGCCAAAAGTTCCTCTGGGATAGTGCTTGGGGTATGCTACAGACCCCCGGGATCCGATTTGGATATGGATAGAAACCTCTTTAATGTTTTTAATGAAATAAAAACTACAGGAAATTGTGAGATTATAGGAGACTTTAACTTCCCAGATATAGATTGGAGAATAAGTGCTACTAATAATAGTAGGGGCCAGATTTTCCTAGATGTGATAGCTGACAGATTCCTTCTCCAAATAGTTGCTGAATCTACAAGAGGTGATGCCATTTTAGATTGGGTATTGGTGGGTAGGGAGGACTTTATAGAAGAGCTGGTTGTAAGGGACAACCTTGGTTCAAATGACCATGCATTCATTCAGTTTAAACTAAATGGAAATATGAACAAAAATAGATCTGAAACTAGGATCCTACATTTCAAAAAGGCAAACTTAGGAAAGTGTACTGGATTGAAGAACTCAAGGGTCTGAATGGGGAGGAAGCTTGGAAATACTTTAAGACACAGTTTTAGGAACTACAGTGGAGTCTCATCTTACACTGGCGTTAGATTCTAAAGTCAGCACGTAAGGCGAAAATCACATATAATCAAAATTACCCTTGAAAATCCCTTAAATCACCCATAAAGTACAGTTTTGTGTATACAACCCTCTACAGTACTATATATATATAAATGTATACAGTAATGTACAGTACAGTATGTAATAGAGTACATATGCAAAATATAATTTTACAGTATTTTTAATTACTGTACAGAAAAGAGAGAGAGATGGAAAAATGAAAGAATAAAAAATGAAAACAATACAGTACTGTAAACCTGAATAGTTACCATTCATCCTGGATATGCTTGCTAGTCTTGTACTGTAAACACTCCAAAGATTAGTCTTCCTCTTCTGCTGACAACACTACTCGGGGGGCGTCAGGGCTTGATGTCGATCCAGGAGATGATGGGCCAGGCTTGGGTGACAGAGAGCAAGTCGTAGATGAAGTTGTTGGCTCTGGTTCAGCTCAAGAAGTTAATTGTATAGGATCATCTGCTGCTGGTTGTTTTTTCTTGAAAAACATGGTGATTGGCAACTGTCACTGTTGTCTCTTGAGCTGCTCAAACGTTTCTTGGTACAGTCTCAAATCATCCGTAATACTACATGTGATTTTGAGGCTTCATTCCATCGAGGGATCATATTCAGAAATTAAATCATTCAAGTCTTTCACTGCTTAGAACACGTCAGCAAATTTATGAAGATTCAAACTTGTGGCTCTTCCTGTTCATTGTCATCATCTTTGTCTTCTGTAGATGATTTTATCAGTTCCTCTAATTCTTCGTTGGTCAATATTTCTCTATGGCCTTCAATTAATTCCTCAATTTCTTTCTCGAGGATATCAACGAAGCCATCATCACACACTTGCCTGGCCACCTGAACAATGTGTTTCACTTCTTTGTCAATGGTCGGGAAACCCTTAAAATCATTCACACATTCTTTCCATAGGTTTTGCCAACATGCATTGACTGTTTCAGGCTTGATTGCATACATTGCATGTTTAATATAAGTGACACAATCAGCAATGTTGAAGAATTTCCAACACTCCATCACATTAAGATTGGGATCAGCATCCATAGGGGTAAGGATCTGGGAGAATGTAACCCTCATGTACGTGGCCTTGAAACAGCAAATGAAGCTTTGGTCAAGAGGTTGGAGGATGGAGGTGGTACTGGGGGGGGAGAAAGACTACTTCAACATCGTTATGCACAAACCGGAGTGCCTCAGGGTGGCCTGGAGCATTGTCTACAATCAGCAACACTTTAAAGTCAAGACCTTTCTCTTCAAGATACTACTTGACCTCCAGAATGAAAAACTTGTGGAATCAATCCAGAAATAATGCTGCCGTCATCCAAACCTTTTTATTTGATTGCCAGAACACAGGCAGGAGATTTTTTACTTGGCTTTTAGGGCACGGGGATTTGCAGCCCTGTAGAGCAAGCCCAGCTTAATTAAATGCCCAGCCGCATTGCCACAAAAAAATACAGTCACACGGTCTTTAGCTACTTTGAAGCCAGGGGCTTGTCTTTCTGATTTCGAAATGTAAGTGAGGTTGGGCATTTTTTTCCAGAAGAGCCCAGTCTCATCAGCATTAAAAACTTGTTCTGGGACATAGCCCTTTTCTTCTATGATTTTCTTTAATTTTTTGGGGTAGGCTTTCGCTGCCTCTTCATCGGCAGATGCAGCTTCACCAGTAGTCTGCACATTTTTGAGGTTGAAGCGGTTCCTAAAACTGTTAAGCCAGCCTTGGCTGGCTTTGAATTCCTTCTTATCAGAAGGCTGTCCCTCTTTGGCAGGAGATTTGAACAGTGCATAGACACTAAGAGCCTTTTCTCACAACATGTTGCCATTGATAGGCACAAGTTTACGGTTCATGTCTTCCAGCCATAAGTTTAATGCCTTTTCAGTCTTCACTAAAGTCTTGTCACACACTTGGCTTGTCATCTTAGAAGTTATTGGAGCACTTGATACCACAGCTTGATGAATTTGTCTCTCTCAAATCTTGATGTCACAGATGATAGATTCGTTGTGGCCGTATTTACAAGCCACGTTGAAGACAGACATACTGTCTCTCAATCACTTCAACACAGCCAGTTTTCCTCCAGCGTTGGAACAGACTGCTGTTTCTTCAGTTGAGCACCAGATGAAGTAGGTGGCTTGCATTTAGGGGCCATGTTATATGAAAAATATGTACTGTATCTTTAAACATTACTGTACATTACGGTAGAATCACACTCAGCGCGGCGAGATGCACACAGTATGAGAGGCACACGGAAACTGAGTACTGTATTTGGAACAGCAATACTGCAATGCAAACAGCAGATTCGCATCTCCCATCTCATGCTCACTCTGGGGCATACGCTCATTGCGTGGAATGGCAGGCAGAATCGCCTGCACTAGTTAAAATGTTTTTTTTAATTTATTTTTTTACTGTATTTATTTTTTTTGTAGTGGGAACAGCAGTACAGTACTGTAGTGGGAACAGCAGATTCACATCTCCCATCTCACGCTAATTCCGGGGCATATGCTCACTGAATGGAATGGCGGACGGAATCGCACACACTATTTAAAGTGGGGGGTTTTTGTTGGTTTTTTTGTTGACATAGCTGAATTAGCACATGTTAAATGCGTATATGATGCAACTCCCCTGTATTTGCAGACTGCATCCCAAACAAAGGGAAGTCAGGGGGAATTGTAGGGAAGTGTTGTAAACCAAGCTGGATGAGAAAGCAGAAAGCCTACTAGGAATGGAAGATGGGATGGATCAGCAAGGAAAGCTACCTCTTGGAGGTCAGGAAGTATAATAGAAGGTGAGAACTGCCAAAAGCCAAGCAGAGTTGGACCTTGCAAGGGAAATTAAAACCCACAGTAAAAGGCTCTATAGCCATATAAATAAAAAGAACCAGGAGAGAAGAAGTGGGACTGATAAGCACTGACGATAGGATAGAAATTAAAGATAGTCTAAGCATGGCCCAACAACTAAACAAATACTTTGCCTGGGTTTTTAATAAAGTCATGCTGAAAGGTGAACTGTCAAGCTTGGGGGAGGTTGTTGATGGAGTCCTCAGGGATCGGTCTTAGGACCTAACTTTTTTAACATTTTTGGCACAAAAGTGGGAGTGTGCTAATAACACTTATGGATGACTCGTTGGGAGGTATTGCCAATGCAAAGGAGGACTGGAATAACATATAAAAAGATCTGGATGACCTTGAAAATAGAGTAATAGAAATGGGGATGAAATTTAATAGTCCAAAATGTAAGGTCATGCACTTAGGGAATAACACCAAGAATTTCTGCTACAAGCTGAGAACTTATCAGTTGGAAGAGACAGAGGAGGAGAAAGACCTGGATGTATTGGTTGATCATAGGGTGACTATGAGCTGCCAATGTAACGTGACCAGGAAAAAGGCTAATGTGATCTTAGGATGCATTAGGGGATGTATTTCCAGTAGAGATAGGGAAGTATTAGTACCATTATACAAGGCACTGGTGAGACCTCATCTGGAATACTGTGTGCATTAATGGTCTCCCATGTTTAAGAAAGCCTAACCAAACAAAGGCTGAGGAGAGAGATGATTTCTCTCTATAAATATATCAGAGGGATAAATACCAGGTAGGGGAGAGGAGTTATTTAAATTAAGCGCCAATATAGACACAAGAATAAATGGGTATAAACTGACCACCAATTAGTTTAGGCTTG
The DNA here is from genome assembly GCA_007922305.1 of Dermatemys mawii. Classification (NCBI taxonomy): domain Eukaryota; kingdom Metazoa; phylum Chordata; order Testudines; family Dermatemydidae; genus Dermatemys; species Dermatemys mawii. Next base: position 20,015,202 of record ML677349.1, read on the forward strand.
AAATTAGATGACGGTTTCTAGCCATCAGAGGAGTGAAGTTGTGGAATAGATTCAAAGGGGAATAGGGAGGGGAAAAAAACCTAACTGGCTTCTAGATTGCACTTGATACATTTATGGAGGGAATGGTATGATGAGATTGCCTACAATGGTATGTAGCTAAGGCTACATTTTAGTCATGGGTATTTTTAGTAAAAGTCATGGACAGGTCACGGGCCATAAACATAAATGCACGTTCCTGATGGCCTGTCCACGACTTCTACTAAAAATACCTACTGTGACTAAAACTTGGGCGGGGGTGCTCTGGGCAGGGGTGATCCGGGGACAGCTGCTTGGACGGGAGTTGAGGTGAGCTGGGATCCCCTCTGGTGCTGGGAGAGAGGGGGGCCGGGCTACGGCATGCAGCCAAGACCCCTGCTGGTACTGGGAGGGGAGGCGGGGCAGCAACGTGCAGCCTGGAACCCCTGATTGTGCTGGGGAGCTTTGGCAGGGCTCCCTACCTGGCTCCATGTTTCTGCAGCTCCTAGTTGGTGGAGGCAGAGGCCAGGGCAGGGACTCCTCTACTGCTCCCGCCACAAGCGCCAACTGCCGCACCTACCGGGAACCGTCCACAGCCAATGGGAGCTATGGGGTCGGGGCCTCTGGGCACTGGCATTGCGCAACGACAACTTCAGTAACTCAGCCAGAGGTTATGTATCTATTAGAAGAGTGGGCGGGAGAGGTTTTGTGGCCTGCAATATCATGGTCTCTTCTGGCCTTAAAGTCTATGAGACATGCTGTGAAGGGTCCTGAAAGTGAAGACAGGTAGCTTATGTTCAGTGTGATGGAAGGGGGAGCCAGGGAATGAGATACAAAGAGGGGTGACACAGTCAAAGCAATGAGCCATGAAAATTATCTTTGTAGCATCATTTAAATCTATACTGCCTCAGCCAGGGCAAACTAACAGCTTTTCCTTTGCTAGCTATGGGCCTGGTCTTAGTTATTTTTAGCAGTTCTCTTTTTATCTCTTTAGTGGGAAGGGAACAAGCCAACATAAACTCATATCAGCAAGAGGATTATGGGGAAGTACATTGCTAGAGTCACCAGATACTGTGGGTAAATAATTATTTATGGTTATTTGTGAGAACTTCCTTATGACACAAGCCCTACCCAGGTCAATTAATCATCCAGGAGAAAATGGAAGGAGGGGCAAGTACTGCAGCAGGGCTACCCATAACAGTCCAAAGGGGGAGAGACCTTCACAGCCTTTACCCCGGCAGGTTTCCTTTCCTCCCGGCTCCCAGGCACTAGGTGTGTAGAGGAGCAGGACCATGGAACCAGAGGGGTGAGATCCCATTCTTCCCGCTCTCACGCCGCCACCTGAGGCAGCAAGCAAAGTACAAGAGGAGAGGGGGAAGGGCGAGATGTAGCCCTTCCTCTCCGTACCTGAAGGGTAGCGCCGAGGAAGGGCGCGGGGGCCAGCGGACAGGACCTGAGGAGCCGGGCGCGAAGGCCGGGACCCAGCAGCAGAGGCGGGGATGGGCCCTGAGCGGGACCCAGGTTCCGGCCCCGAACCCACCATCCCCCCGCAGGACAACTTTGCCCTGTTTCTCAGCCGGCGTTTCGCCCGGCTCGGGGCGCTGGTAGGCGCCCACCCGTGGCCCTTCCTGCTGCTCCCGCTGCTGCTCTCGGGCAGCCTCGGCGCGGGCTTCAGCTTCTTGCGGCAGAGACAAGCCAATGACATCGAGGGTCAGTTCACGCCGCTCGGGGGCCCCGCCAAGAGCGAGCGGCGCTTTGCGCGGGAGCATTTCCCGACCCGCGACTCCGAGCGCTTCTCCGGCCACAGGCTGCTCACGGAGGGCGCCTTCGCCTCCCTCATCGCGGTCTCCGCCTCAGGCGACAACCTCCTGACGGCGGGAGCCTTCGGGGAGCTCCTGCGGCTGGACGGGGCGGTGCGGAGCCTCGCTATTCCCGGGGGGGACCCAGGCGCCCAACTCTCCTACCCGGACCTGTGCGTCCGGAACAACGGGTCCTGCAGCAGCCCCAACCCGCTCCTGACCGCAGTGCAGGGGGAGCCGGCCCGGCTAGAGACCCTCCTCCCGCAGCTCACTTACCCCGTCTTCCAGAGCAGCCTTTTCATGGGCCCCTTCCTGGGGGGCGTTCAGCTGGCGCGCGGAGCGGGCGCCTCCCGGGTGCAGGCAGCCAAAGCCCTGAGGCTGCTTTATTTCCTGAGAGAAGACGAAGCCGCGGACCGAGAGAGGAGTTCGCGGTGGCTGGAAAACTTCCTCAAGCGCATCCCGGCTGAGCTGAAGACTTTAAATCTCACCTCTGTCCAGGTACAGGGCCGAGCCGCCCCCGGGGCACGGAGCCCTCCCCGGGGTGTGCACCGGGACCCTCCTGCTGTAGCCTCCCTGCTTCGGCGGCGGGAGAGCCGGAGCGCCGGGCTCTGTTCCCCAGCCCGGCACCGATAGGGGTCCGGAGTGAGAGGAGAGGCGCGGAAATGCCAAAGGGAGGGGCCGCTTGTGCTGCACCTGCCCTTGCCTCGGTTGGGATTTTCCCTCTAGGCCCCGGGTGGGTAAAAAGCGGCCCGCGGGCCGAATGAGGCCCGCGGGCCATTTTAAGCCGACCCCGGAGCCGCACCAAACGGCTAGGCCCCGCCTCGGCTGAGACCTGGGCCGCAGGGTCAATTCATCTTCTCCTGGACTGTTGCTTAGTTTTAATTAATATTTAACAGTGTACTAATTTCTTTCTTTTCTCAATATGTGATTTTTAACTATGTAGATAATTACAGCTAAAATCATAATTAAGATATTAAAATAAAAGCCCCTAAGGGGAGAGGGATAGCTCCCTGGTTTGAGCATTGGCCTGCTAAACCCAGCCTTGTGAGTTCAGTCCTTGAGGGGGCCCATGTAGAGCTCTGGGGCAAAACATCTGGTAGGGAACAGTACTTGACCCTGTTGGTGTAGGCAGGGGACTGGACTCAATGACCTTTCAAGGTCTTTCCAGTTCTGTAAGATAGGCATATCTCCATTTATTATTAAAATAATCTGAACCCTATTCCTATATTATTTTAAATATATATATAAAATATAAGGCTAAAGAAAAATGTCATTTAAGCTGTTGTTTTGTTTTATTTTGTTTTGTGGCAGGTGGCTTACTTTACCTCAATATCCAGACAGGAAGAGTTTGAAGGAAATACCAAGAAAGTGATCCCCCTGTTTTCCATAACATACTTTATAACTATAACCTTTTCCATTATTTCCTGTTTAAGGTAAGCTCTTGTCTTCTGCTAATTATCTTTCATACTTACTCTTCAATATCCTGTATATATTTTCCATTTTATTTAAATTAATCAAAACATACATAGAATCATAGGGTTAGAAGGGACCGAAAGCTTCTTCTAGTCTGACCCCCATACAGTCATAGAGTCCAGTCCCCTGCCCATACAGGAAAGGGATCTTACGGTTATATAGATTTTTCATGTTTTAGTAACTCAAATATTGCGGACGACCTGTATATACATTTTAAAAAGATTACATTAGCCAAGCAACCATACTAAATGCTAAATTTTAAAATATGCCAACAGATTTCTTTGTGCGGTTTTTTTCAATTTTTTTAAATTCCTTTTCCATCTATTTAATTCCACATTTCAGAGTTGCAAACCCCAAACAAATACCAACTTAGATTAAGCCAACTGGCAAAAGAAGAATTAATAATTAGTTCTTTCAGAAAATGACCCTCTTGCCTAGCATACTGAGGCCCTGGTCCTTGATTGCGGTCTCTGGATCAGATGTGGGCAAACTATGGCCCATGGGCCACATCTGGTCCATGGGACTGTCCTGCCAGGCCCTTGAGCTTCCCCTGGCCCCTCCCCCTCCCCCAGAGCCATGCCACCACACTGGCAGTTCTATGGGAGGCACAGGGTGGGGCTGCGTGGCAGCGCGTCTAGCTCTATCTGGGCTGCTGCTCTGAACAGCATGGTAAAGGGACCGGGAGCTGGATAAGGGGCAGGAAGTCCCAGGGGGCAGTCAGGGAACAGGGAACACGGGGCGGTTGGATGGGTGGAGGTTCTGGAGGCGTGGTCAGGGGATGGGAAACTGGGGTGGTTGTACAGGGCGTGGGAGTCCCAGGGGTCTGTCAGGGCTGGGAGGGATGGATAGGAGTCAGGTGACAAGGAGCAGGGGGGCTTATATAGGGGGTGGGGTCCCAGGGACAGTAGTTGGGGTGGGGGGTCTCTGGAGGGGGCGATCATGGGACAAGGAGCAAGGGAGTTGGATGGGTTGGGGATTCTGAGGCGGGTAGTCAGGGGGCAGGAAGTGGGAGGGGGTCTGATAGGGGCGAGGGCAGGCTGTTTGGGGAGGCACAGCCTTCCCTACCCGACCCTACGTACAATTTTGCAATCCCCATGTGGCCCTCGGGCCAAAACGTTTGCCCATCCCTGTTCTAGATGCTACCCCAATACAACAACTACTAATAATTAAAATATGCTGTGGAATATAGATACAAAAATGGTGGGTGACCCTTTAAGTCATACTTATGTGAGTAGCTCTAGTGAAGTGAGTCATCTTGCGTGAATAAGAAATATTCACATGAGTAAGGATTTGCAGGAATACCACTAATATGTATATTTTAAAGAGAAACATGACTTGTTACAAATTTGGTACTGAAAAGCAGATGCATTACATGAAAACATTATTACTGAAGCAATTTAGCACATAGAGGGACCAATCCTGCAGTAGTACACACAGGGTACAGAGAGCCTTGGCCATAACAGCAAGTATTCAAATATCCATCACAGGTGTGTAGACTAGGCAGTGTTTTCTATGTACCCTAAGTTTGAATACTGGCACAAAATGGAACAAAAAAGAATGAAGGTGAAAAGTAAGTGGGGTGCCATTCATAAGCTTCTTTGCAGCGATCCTGTCCTCCATCAAGGGTGTGCAGGTACCATTTCCTGTATATCTAGTTATTCCTGCTACATTGCAGGACAATCTGAAAATATGGACTTGAGGCAGTTCACAGTGACCAAAATGAGGATCTGGGTTGCCAGGTTCCAAGGTGAAAATCTTTCCCTCCTGCACCTATGCATCTATCTGTAGTTTTGGCTTATATAAGATCAACATTTCAGTATATTATCCTTGATTTGAAGAAAATATTTTGAAACAAAGACAAATACATATGAAATGTTCAAGTAAAAGGTGGTAATATGAATATGTGGATTTTTCTGAGTTTCATGTTTTGATAAATTATCAGTTTTCCATTGTTTTAGGGATGGGAAAATCTCTTTATGGTAGTTTGTCATTTGTGAATCATCTAGAAGACTTTTATGAAGGTTTTGGGATTCAATACATTAACATTTTGTGTAAAACAAAAACTAGAAAATGAACTATACCAAATATATAAAGATAAGTTCTTCATTTTTAATCAAAGCTAAATTAGGAAAGTTTTAGTCTTCTAACTGTCCTTTGCTGGAATTATTATTTATGATAAGGCAACACTAGACTAACTTAACCATAAATTCCTTTATTAAATCCAAAGGCCAACTACTGTCTATACAATTGTTTTAAACATATCTAAAAAGCCTAGACAATAAACAATTTTCTACATCCAACACAGTAACACACATTCATAAGTATATGATCAATTATACTTAGGTGGACCAGACCAGAGAATAGCTCTCATTCTGGTCTACCACAGCTTGATTGGCCCTGGTCTGATAAAGATTCTTCAGATTCATAGCTCTCTTTTTTCCCTTTCAGCAAACCTACTAGTGTTAGCAAATAATTTAATAAATAAAAATCCCCAATTTGAGACAGTTTATCCTTACTTTCCTCCTCTTCAGTCTTCTTTTCTTATCTCCTCTACCACCACCACCACCCTTTGCCTACCAGCAGAAGACTGGGAAGATTTGTGCTTGTTTCTTTTAAGACACCTTTTCTTCTTGTTGTTATTGCGGCTCTTTATTTTATAGTTACTTTTTGAACCGTACATCCTTCCCCCACTACATTCTTATAATTCATCATTCTCAGAGCCTTCTTTTACTAGTTGAATAGAGCCTATTCCTTACTAGCCTCAAATCATAAAGAAAATATCTTATTTTCTTAACCACATTTAAGATAACTTTAATTCTTTACTCTCATAACTATCCCTGAAACCTTTAAAAACACAAATCAATCTTTTGTTTGTTAGTTTCTTAAACAGTCAGATTAAACATGACACAAATAGACTAATTTGGCATCTGTCCCCAATTCAGAACTTCCATTTGTGATCTACGAACTATCAGGGAATGAATATGTTAGCCCTAATTGACTTTTGTTTATTTACCTTAGTTAAATACTTAACTTTTACAACAGAGCTATTTTTCTCACGTTATATCCTGTATCTAAATGGCTGAACAGTTTATTTTTTCACCTGGCCTTTTCAGTGTATGAAAGATTTCGGTACAGATACAAATTTCAGAAATCTACCAAGTGATCAATTTTTCTGTGAGCGCAAAAGAAAGTTCATGTTCATATTTATATTCCTCAAATACAATCACATCAAAATGCAGCTCATTTATCAGTATTAATCTTTAATATTTCAGAGGTTTTACCATTTCTTATTGAACAAAATATACTCACTGAGTATACCGTGATAATAATAAAGAGTCACAGAAGCAGTCTTTTTCTTGACATGAAGAAGGAACTTTATTAGAATAAACAAAACAATATTATCCCTAACACAATACTGCCCCCCTCTCTCTCTCTCTTTCCTTCAATATAGAGCTCCTGTCCAGGACCTTTCCTTGCCCCATTCTGCTTGGTTTCTTGCTAAAATTTAAAGAAATGGCAAACATATCCTCACATGTGAGCCGTCAGCACATACTTACTTTAACAGAAATTAATATTTAACAAGAAATGATAGATCCGGATGAGTTACCAACTTCACTTGTCATCCAGATTGGGTCATCTTCTGGCCTTCAGGAGGGTTTTTCCAGTTGATTTGTTTAAATTATCAAGTCCCAGCAGGATAGATTCAGACTCAATAGAATTATGACATTTTCCCTGCACTAAGGCTGTGGTGTGAGTACCATTATTACAGTCACACAACACATCATCTGGGTTTGCAACCAACTAACAATGCCCATGTGACTTCTGAATGAGTACCTTGAACAGTCTCAATTAAGTAGGGTTTCAGTGACAACAGCTAGTAGTGTTATTCTGCAAAACTAATATGATTCCACCTTGTGTTTTAAGTCCTGCTCTATGCTGGGCCACCATACTGATATTTCTAGCATTTTCTGAGAACCATCTCCACAGATTATGGTTTGGTCCACAAGGTTACTTTGCGAAAATCCATGAATGACAAACAGATCAAACACTTGCTTCTTAATCTTATATACAGACTTTGAACTGACCCACCAACTTATTTTTTGCTCTGGGCTATTGAGCGTACAATCTTCTGCTGGTCCAACTTCAGAGTAGAACTTATCTTGTTAAAAGTCTTTTTACATATCAAAGTTGTTAATGCTTCTGAATCAATTTTAAATTTTACTATAATGTTGAAATCTTGAGATCCAAGCCTGAACAAGAATGTTGTCTTTGAACAGAGATCCCAGAAAATAGACACTCATCCTTGCTTGGGATATTTCCTCAACTTCTTTTATTCCACGGACATGTTCCCATGTCCTTATTACTTTTTCTACATGGGCTTCTACTGTGTGGGCCAGAGGTTCTCAACCTGCATCCCACAAGCTGCCTGTGGCCCAATCAGCATAGAGCTGAGGCCCATGTGACATCCCCAGGGTGGTATTCAGTGTGGCCCACCTAACACACATATGTTATGTTTCCATTCTTGTGGATATTCTCTGAACTCTTTCTAGTTTATCAACATCCTTCTTGAAATGTGGACACCAGAGCTGGACAGAGTATTCTAGCAGCAATCACACCAGTGTCAAATATAGAGGTAATATAACCTCCCTACTTCTACTTGCTATTCCCATTTATACACCAAAGGAGTGTGCTACCGTTATTGTTCAAAGCATTGCACTGGCAACTCATGTTCAACTGATTACGCACCATGACCCCCAAGTATTTTTCAGAGTAACGGCTTCCCAGAATAGAGTCTCCCATACTGGAAGAATGGGGCACAGACTTTGTTCCTAGGTCTATAGCTTTACTTTTGGTTTTAACTTTATAACTTTAACCTTAACTTTTGGCCTTATTAAAACATATATTAGCTTGCATCCATCTTACCAAAAGATCCATATCGCTGTATCAGTTCATTTCATTATTTACCATTCCCCCAATTTTTGTGTCATTTGTGAACTTTATAAATGATGATTAAGGCTAAGATTATGTCACAGAGGATGGAATCTGTGACTTTCGAAGATCTCTGTAACTTTTTCCACTTCAGATCCAGGGCATCTTGGTTGGAGCTATCAGCCAGTAGGGGGAGCTCTCAACTGCCTAAGCACTGAGTCCCCTCATAACTACCAGCCCAGGCCCCGGGGAGACCCCGCAGCTCCCAGCCACCACAAGTGACACAACAGGGGGGAACCCGGCAGTTCCCAGACAGCATGGGCAGCAAGGGGACCCTTGTGTTGTCAGTAGCTTCCGGTGTGGTGCTCTGCTCTTGTTCGATGATGATATCAGTCGGCTGCGTGCACGTTCCCTCTGTGTGCTGTCTCAGCTCTGCAGGTCGCTGACACAGCAGACCCCGAGAGAACCCCCAAAGACCACAGACTCTAGCAAGGTACGAAGGCACCCGGGCCAGGTTTATTGTCAATGAAACAATCTCTAGCTTCGCCGGACTAGAGATCAACAGGTCTGCTAGTCCATATGTGCCCCCCAAGACAATGGACACAGCTCAGTCAGTGGTGGGACGCTCCTTTCCCCCTCAGCTGGGCAACGATGTGTTCCCCGGCTCCTACTTTTATACAGTGCAGGACCAATTACTCATCTCTACTGTCACATTGAAGTACAGCCCCTTAGCTCATTAGGGTGCTGTCTCTCCCTTTGATCATGTTGGTTCAGGCAACAGATCTATCTATCATGTTGTCCTTTTCATCCTGTCTCTGAGGTGCACCTGGCTGTTCCTTGTTGTCTCTGTGAAGTGTCCTCGTGACATCCAGGTGCCATCTTGACACAACTACTTATATTATTAGTGTGTATTTTCTAGCAGCCCTTCTCTTGCCAAGTTCTGCAGTTAGGGCATGCCTCTGGCTCACAGTCCAGCTTTGTTTAGCAATGCCTGGAAGTACTTTGGTTCAGGCTTCAGGCCTCAGACTAGGCCTCAGGTCTAGGCCTCTGATACAAGAGTTTATGTTTCAGGGCTGCATCTTACTACATCTGGCAGCTCCCAGGCACCGTGGGCAGCAAGGGAGGCCCTGGCAGCTCCCAGATGTTGCGGGTGGTTGAGGGATCGCAACAGCTCCCAGGCACTGAAGGCAACAGGGGAGGCTCACAGTGGTGTGAGCAGTGGTGGGGGACACAGGATCTTTGAGCCACCATGGGCACATGGGGGACCCTGGAGCCACAGCAGTGGTGGGTGTTGGACACTCACCCCACCTACCCCGATTTTGTCACAGTCATTTTTAGTAAAAATCAGAGACAGATCTCAGGGTTCCGTGAATTTTTGTTTATTGCCTGTCAATTTTGCTAAAAATAACCATGACAAAAACTTAATCTTATTGATGATTTTATGTTTCCTTCCATGCCACTGATAAATATTGCAAGTCCAAGAGTTGTTTGCATTGGGACCCCACTAGACACACATCTGCTTAATGATGAGTCCCCATTTGCAACCTGTCAATTACCCAGTTTTTTTCACTCCTAATGAACTTTTCTGGACATTCTCCTTCCACTCAGGCTATTCTATGTGCTTAGCAAGACTTGTGGAGAACAGGAACTCTGACATTTTCTTTTCCTCTTATTTATGTCCAGAATTAGTCAACCTCTGACATCATGTCATATGGCATATGTAAAGAATCCCAGAAAGAAATACTGTATCCTAAGAGCAGAAAAACTTTATTAGAATAAGTAAAACAATATTATCACTAAAGCCATTCTGTTCCTCTCTGCTTCACTGTAAAGTTTTAATCTACAACTTTCTCCAGCCCGTTCATGCCTAGTTTTCTGTGACAGACTTAAAGAAACAATTCCTATAGCCACACACTAGTCATGTGTGAATGATCAGTATGACATTTTCATAGCATCTGCTAAAGAGATTGATTCTGTGAGGCACTGAGCATCTCTTGCAAGATGCTTAGATACAGCCTGGGTAGGCATGATATAAAGGGATTCTACAGACAGAGGAGGAGCCCTGTTTACTCCCATTAACTTCAATGGGGATTGACAGTCCTCAGGATCTTTCCAGATCAAACTCTGTGTTTTCATTTATGAAGGACTAAGATGCACTAAAATTATTTCACATCAAACTAAGATATATATTCCCAACATAACCTGCAAACTTTTCTTTTCCAAGCAATGTATTAAACAATGGGGCCAAAAGAAAAATTATTGGCTCCTGATAATGTTCATCAGATTTGGACTCACCAGCACTAGGACCAGCTGGGAGATCCCTGGACTCTGTGAAGGATAGATAAGCTATTACAGAGCTGTGTAAGCTGTGAAGTAGGGCTGCAGCCTGAAGCAGGGTGCTAATATTGATCTGTCAGAGAGGCAGCATGCTATTGCCCACATATTCTTATCAGGGGAACCAATGTGTTGCTCATAAGAGAGCCAAAGACTAGATATCCTGGAAACTATCTCAGAAGTGTGGCTTGCCCCAGAATTGAATGGCTGCCCCAGCTGAGCCTTTCCCTTCCTGCAGAAGGCAGAAGCTCAGTGGCAGAGTTCAGAGCTCTGCCTTTCACTCTTTCCCTCCAGACTAAAACAGAGCCCTCGGGTTTCTTGCTTCTGTCCATTTTCTTTCCTTTTTCTTATCGCCTCTTTTTTCCTTCTTATTGCTGCAAGATAGTGAGAGAGAAAGAGAAGGAGATAGAGAGAGCAGGAGAAAGGACTCCACACTTCTGAGGCAACAAAGAAAACTGAAAGAAGAAGGTCTGGTTGAGGTTTACATAAGCAGGGCAGAGTTCACAACTCTTTGTTTCCCAGTAAGTGGCATCATAATACTTTGACTTTTACCCATCCTTGGATGGGGGAAGAGAGCGGTACAACAATTCTGCTGTCAGTTAAACTCATGCAACTACTCTGTGGTTGTGCTGATTAAACTAAGGCCTGATCTGGCCCATGGTGTAATTTTAAAATGGTTATTCATGATACTCTCAGTAAAGTATTAATGAGAATCATGCTTTCAAAGATACTTTAATAAAACATGATAATTATAAATCATATATTAGAAGGATTTTGCATGCTAGTCGGTATATATATAAGCAAGCAAAAATCTAAACAAGATGCTTTTTACACAATTTCCAGGTTTGACTGTGTACGAAATAAAGCGTGGGTTGCAGCCTTTGGAGTGTTGTCTTCTGGGTTAGCTGTGCTAAGCAGCTTTGGACTGTTGCTGTTCTGTGGGGTACCATTTGTCGTGACTGTGGCAAATGCACCATTTCTTATACTGGGTACGTAAAAAAAATTTGGTTTGATGAAAAAGTGGAATTTCAATATATGCCTGAACACAGACCATTTTAACATAGCATGGATAAGGAATCAGCACAATTAAAAGTTAAGACCCCTGAATAAGTTGATCATTTTCAAGGTGTTTCCCAGTTCTGATATTCAATAGTGCAAAATGTTCCAAAAGGAGCTCAGCTCTCTATGATCATAGGGGAAGGTACAAGATCAGAGGGCCATTCAGCTCAGTGTGAGATCGGTGGTGGATCCATGCTCCTGAAAGCTGGTCTATATTTTCATATCATGAATGAGGGATATACCTTATTGCCCCAGCCATGCTCCTCTTTCAGAGAAATGTTGTGAGAGAGAGGCAAAGAGAGAATGAGAGAGAAACCTCACCTAAAGGCAAGATGCACGGGGAAATCTAATACATTAGGTCATATATGAGTGCGAGAGGGTGCGCATTCATTTTCTCTGGGTCCATAACTTCACTTATTGTCAAACACAATGTTTATTGCTCAGCTTTCTTCATTATATTTACTGGCTTAACTTACTTGTTTTGCATTTTCGCTATTTTCCACTAGAAACTGATGTTGATGGTATGTACAATAAGCTATTAACCTTTTCCCTTTTGTAGGGGTTGGTGTCGATGACATGTTCATTATGATCTCCTCTTGGCAACAGACTAATCCTAAATATAAAGTTGAAAAGCGGATGGCTGAAACTTATGCAGAGGCAGCAGTGTCTATCACAATCACCACTCTCACTGATGTTTTAGCCTTCTACATAGGGATCATGACTACCTTTCAGTCTGTCAAGTCCTTTTGTCTCTACACAGGAACTGCTTTCATCTTCTGCTATTTATACAACATCACATTCTTTGGAGCTGTTCTTGCTTTAAATGGTAAAAGGGAAGAAAGCAACAGACACTGGTTAATTTTCACAAAAGTGAAGGACACTGTTCAGCCTCATCGCTCCTGCTTGTACAACATGTGCTGTGTAGGAGGCTTTTCTGATAAATCTTCTGGGACAGAAAGTGAACATCCAATGAACAAATTCTTTAGGAAATATTATGGTCCTTTCCTTACAAAGATCTGGACCAAAGTATTTGTGGCATTGCTGTATGGAGGGTTCCTGGCTAGTAGTATTTATGGGTGTACTCAGATGAAGGAAGGTATAGACCTGCGAAATCTGGCTAGTGACGATTCTTATGTCATTCGGTACTATGACTGGGAAGATGAATATTTCTCAGAGTACGGTGCTAGGATTATGGTCATTATCACAGAAAATGTACCTTATTGGAATCTATCCATTCGTAATGACATTGAGAACTGTATGGTGTCTTTAGAAAATAACTCCTATGTGGAGAAGAATCTCTCAGAATCATGGCTACGAGTGTATGAGAATGTTGCTAGTATTGGTTCACTGAGTATAGATACTAAGGCCAATTTCATGGGTAATTTATCTCAACTATATAAATTATTTCCAGAGTTTGAATGGGACATTGATACTCGCTATAAGGAAATAGCAGCCTCACGTTTTTTCATTCAAACGGTGAATGTTACTACTGCAGTTGATGAGAAAAACCTTTTAAACCAATTAAGAGGCCTAGCCAAGGACTGTAAGATCCCACTAATGGTATATCACCCAGCATTTATATACTATGATCAGTATATTGTAATAGTGCCAAATACCATTCAGAATGTTGGAATTGCTTCTGGAGTTATGTTGTGTATTTCCTTGCTGCTTATTCCCAATCTGCTCTGCTCCTTGTGGGTAACTTTTGCTATTGCTTCTGTTATTGTTGGCGTTGCTGGTTTCATGACATACTGGGATGTTAATCTTGATTCCATATCTATGATTAACCTTGTCATTTGCATTGGGTTTTCAGTAGATTTTTCTGCTCATATATCCTATGCTTTTGTTTCAAGTGAAAAGTCAACTGTGAATGAGAAGGCAGTTGATGCACTGTATCTTCTTGGTTACCCTGTAGTACAAGGTGCTCTCTCCACTATATTAGGAGTAATTGTGCTGTCTGCAGCACAAGCTTACATCTTCAGAACATTTTTTAAGATTATGTTTCTCGTTATCTTGTTTGGAGCTGTTCATGGTCTTGTTTTTATTCCAGTATTTTTAACATTTTTTGGAATCTGTGGCAGATCAGCAAACAAAAGAGTAAATATAAAAAAAATAGGAGAAAACAGCAACTCTTTTAGTAACACACAAAATCCAAATAATGTTGGGTGTTATGAAAACCAGACTGAAAGTAATGGAGCCAATTTCTTAGAAGACAATGTTATTAGACAACCAAATGATATAGGAATGGAAAAGCCGAACAGTTGTTACCTCCACTCCAATTTCTTTCCCGTTTCACAAAATCATGACAGCAGTTCCCACCTCTATCAGAATAACACAGTAAGAGCTTACAAAAAACAAATCAAACAGCTTCATGATGAAGGTAAAATAAATCCAGATTGCCCATAAATTTATTTACAATTTAAAATACAGCATATCACCCAAAAAGTACATGTTGATGGTTTCAAAACATTAATCAATAGACTTAAATTAATGTTGTATGAAAATTGTCAGTTTTCTACTGTTCAGGTTTAACACTTAATAGGAGTAGCTCCAAGCCCACTAGGGAACTTTTAGTGCACCATAGCAGGGTCCATGTGGACAGTTACTGCACAGCCTGCAAGTGTTCTGTAGATTATACCCCAGTCTGCCATGCACAAACTGTTCATCTAGATGAGCATTTAGATCATTAGACAAAATGTGTGGGTCAAGTGAAATGATATCACAGTATTAAAAGATTACGAAACAAAAAAACTTTGTTAAAATACATTTTGAGTTAAAAGAGTGTTTCAGTAGAGTCCAGCTAAAACCTCTCAGAAATTGCACTTTATATACCAAAATGGTACAGAAAATATTAAGAAGTCTGGAGATCATTAATTAAGAGTGCCAACTAGTTCCACACTGCTGTGTAATCTTCTGTCATTCATTATAACCCCACTTTATATAAAGCCAGTCACCATCCTTAAGTTTTCCACTCTGCTGTATTCTATAAAGGATATATGTTGTTGGGTGTATTCTGTTGACTTTATACATTCTTTGTTAAATGACCAGTAAATATTTCAAAAGATATATCATCCAGGGCATGTTAAGTTGTGCCTGCATTATTTGGGCTCTCATAATGTTCTCTCTCATGAAATTTAAATGTAGGGTGCCCTATATTACCATGGAAGCAGAGAAATTGCTAAAGTGGTTGATTGAAAACCAGGACTAGGAACAGCAACAGCACTTAAGTACTACAGCAACTGGCAACTCAGCAACAACAGGTTATTGCACAACAGCAGAAGCACCGTGGGACCTGTTGCAACGGATGGCAGCTGAGTTGCCACCTTTGACCCATCTGGCCTCATCAGCAGCCCCCTCTTTAATAGCCACTCTCTGACCCACATGTAACCAGATGATTTGGTGACATTTGAAAGGGTTGCCACAGTCTCCCTGTGAGAAATCTGCCTGGTCCAGCTCATGTATAGTAAAGAACAGGCCACCTTCACGGTATTGGAGTTTGCAGGAGCAATAGGCTACAATCATCCACAGAGAACTCATTTGATTGGATGGACGTACAGATGCTGGTTACAGAGTGAAATTTGTTCTGCTGAGACACAGCCCAGGTCAGCATGGAATGGTTTTGGGATCTCTGGTGATGGTGGCTAAAACTTGAGATCCACTCTTCTGCAGCACCTGTTTAGTTATTGGTGGTGGAGCAATTTAGAAAGATTCGACCAGGGGGACCATGAGAATGAAACTGTTGGTGTCATACTGAACAGACAGCTGCAGATGTGTATCTCTGGGAGGATGATATGGCAACTTAACCCCTCCCAAAGAATGACACTTCCTCAAAGGAATGGTGCAGGATCTCTTTGGTAACTGTGGAGCCAACTGGTCTGACCTGCCTATAGGAGAGATTGTAATGAATTGAAGGCCTGTATACTATTATCCTGGCTGTGGGTGTAGCATGTAGAGTTGAAATTGTAGGCTCTGTGGTGCTCTAGGTTAGGCTGAAGGAGACTAAGAAGATGTTGTCATCGCCAGTCCATGTGACATTTGAATCAACTGACCATGAGGGTTTGCTCTTTTTGAGACCAGGTGTGTGGCAGGTTTTGGGCAAGCAGCTGATGTTGACTCCACAAAAGATGGCTGGGACTCTGCAAGTATCCCCGATTAATGTGCGTCAGGGTATGCCTCATTCCATGAAGGGCAAAGTTGCTCCACGCTGTACAAGTGCCCCTACATTGGCCCAGTGCAGATTTTCCCTGAGGCGTGCCTGCTGCCTGTTTATCCATGAGGCATGTTCCTTTTTTATTCCTTTTAAGGTCTACAAAACTTCTTCATAGAAGCTCAAGAGAGGAGACCATCTGTCAGTTCTTCAAGGAAGGTCTGGGGGTGGGGGCGAGTTCTGCAGAGCCAGACTGGCCAGTCACATCTAGTTGTGATAGGGACAAAGAGGAATGTCATTCCCCCAGTGAGGGCAGATTGCTGTCAGATGAGTTTAGTGGTGATGATGTTCCTGGATGGCAGCGATAGACTGCCTTTGGGCCATCGAAAGTGTTGTGGAAGAAAGCAGTAGAAACTGGAAGTGAGATGGTAGCTCTGATGTTACAACCATCATTCTGACAGTATTTACTTCCTCCATGTATACCAGAGAATCTGCACACCTGCATATTTGGGTAAGGTCTCCTGAAAGGCCCTGACCCTTGAGAGGGGATTTGCTGTTTCTGTGATATTTGAGACGCTATGGATAAATAGTAAATGTGCATTAATCTTAGAGGACAGACAAAAACTACTAACCACACTGTGGAGAGCTGTCTGTCCTGGCACCTGGAGTATGAAGTTGTGATTCTAAAACCTTTTTAACACCCACTGGCAGAGGGCCCACTATTCTATAAAACGTATCAGGGAAAACACACTCACTACCCCAACACACCATTATCATAATATGTATCCAAAAGATATCTTATAAGATATTGTATGTAAACTAGTGATGTGCAGGTCAGGAATATCATTGTGTGCTGTATGTGTAGGTTCTCTATAAACAGTTATGTAAATGTGCCCCAAATATGTTTTTAAATTGTATTTTGGGGGCAGTGCAAAAATCATGTCTGCCTTATACAAAGGAATGTGGATTTACCTGTCTGGCCCACTGGATTCCAGGTAGAGGACAAGGAAAGCACAGTTATATATAAAGTAAACAAAGTATATAAGCTAACAAGGGGTGGTGGAAACAGTTTAGTGACCACAAAAAGGGCAAGTCTGCACTCTGAGGAAGACTTCCTGGATTTTGAGACAAAGACCATGGAGTTTGGAAAATAAAAGGAGAGCAAAAAGACATGCTAGGTATCCATCACTTAGGGCATGTCTACACTATGAAATTAGTTTTATAGATATCGATCTTTAGCAAATAAGACAAGGAATATGTGTAGCACCTTAGAGACTAACTAGTTTATTTCAGCATAAGCTTTCGTGGGCTATAGCCCACTTCATTGGATGCATAGAATGGAACAAAACTAAGATGTATTTATATACACAGAAAGCAAAAACAGTTATACATTACCATACCAATTCTAAGAGGCTGTTTAATTTGTATGGGCCATTATCAGCAGGAGAAAAAAATCCTGTTGTAGTGGATCTCTGACAGATGATAAGAACTTTCAAAGGGAAATTAACTAGTGTGACAAAGCCCCAAGTTTGTACTGGTGGGTCCTGTGCTTCCTGGCAGATTTAGGGGCCTCAGAAACTCATCTAGGCCCTAGAGTGACCTCCCTTTCTCAGTATAATTGGCAAGAGTCACTGCCTAGTGAGTTACCTTCATCACAGGCCAGTATGGAAGATGGAAAAGTTGGGGGGGAGCCTGGGCCCGCCCTCTACTCCGGACTCCAGCCCAGGGACCCTAATAGTATCAGCTAAGATGGCTGACCTTTTATCCACAAAACACAATACAATTCCCTGGGCTACTTCCCCATAGCAGTCCCCGCTTCTTCAAACTCCACTTCACCCTTACCTCAGGGCCTCCTTCCTTCTGTATGATATGTTGTCCACCACTCAGTCTCACCAACAGCACAACTTCCTCTCACAGCTCCTGACACCCACAGCCACCTGACTAACTGGGAGGTTTTTATCTGGTTTCAGCCAGTCCCTGATTGGCTTCAGGTGTCCCAGTCAGGCTGTTTCTACTCCTTTCTGGAAGGTTCTTAATTGGCCCCAGGTGTCTTGATTGGCCTGGAATAGCCTTTGTTTGGCTATCCAGGGAACAGGGAGCTGCACATCCTGAGACTAATATACCTGCCTTCCAGCACTCTCCTATATCCTTCTGGTCTGACTCCCTCACACTAGGTAAATGCAATCAATTAGTGTAATGACAAAGCCATTCACAATCCCTGTTTAGCCCTTGGTTGATAGTGTCCAATGACATAGCTCCCAAAGACCAAAACCATCAAATTACACAGCACTGCATCTGCACTACCCCAGATTTGACCCAGGAAAGTCAATCCACACCAGGGGTGCCAGAACAGGGTGTGGGGGTGGTAAGGGAGCCATGGCCGCTCACTTCTTACTAGCCATAAGGGTGAGTGATGGGGGCATGGGTGAATTAGGAAGGAGTGGGGCTTTGAGGGAAGAGGCAGCTTGAAGGCGGGAATTTGGTGGGAAGAGGTGGCATGAGGGTGGAGGTTTAGGGGGAAGGGACAGCGTGAAGGTAGAGGCTTGTTGAGAAGGGTGGGAGTGGTGTGGCAATTCGTGCACCTGTGATGTTGCTATTAACTTTATTAAAGTTGCCAAAGTGAATGGCAAAGAATGCCTCGGGTAGAGGGACACTGGTGCCCAGATTTCTCATGCCAGAGAGGACATGGTTAGGGAAACTGGCATGTTACCTGGGAAAATATACAACTCCTCACACTGGGAAAGTTTTAATCCACCATGCCTTTGGAGTGCTCTTGAAGTAGGAAGGGCTAGAAGGTATTTCAAAAAATGGTGTGTAGGATTCCATTCCAGAAGAAGTGCTTGTGAGTAATGATCTATTAACTATGCCTGAGACTGTTAATATAGTAACCTGTAGTAAAGACATTTTGGTCTGTGGTCCCAAAAAGGAATTGTGAAGACAGAGGAACAGCTGAGGATAGGGTGACTAGATAGAAAGCATGAAAAATCAGGACGGGGGGTGAAGGGCTCATAAGCGCCTGTGTAACACTTCTGCCCATCAGAATGGTCAGCAACAAGGGCCGGGTTCAGTATCTAGGGGTTCCATTCCAATAGCACAATGCAAAACCAGCTTGAGCCCCCACCCGGTGAGCTGGGACAACCACATACCACCCCTCTGGGTGCCTCTAAGAGGCAATACTTCCCCTCTTGCAAGCACAGACTCTGAGTGTACCAAAAGCCTTTTAATAACAGAGAGAAATAATGTGGCATTATATTGGGGAAACACCACAAACAGGATTCATAAAACAAACCATGAACCAGAAGGCCCCCCCCTCCGCCCCTCAAGCAAATGGGCTGTGTTCTTTCCCTTTGGTTCTTGAGTTCCGCAACCCCAAAAGTCACCCCAGGTCCCAGAAGTCACCCCAGGTCCCAAAAGTCCCACAATCCAAAAGTCCAACAACCCCAAAATCACCCAAAGTCCCAAAAGTCTCTGCAGAGTTCAAAAGTTCATCTGCAGCATTTTACCTCCCAGCCTGGGTGGAAATGGGGGGACCAGATTAAGGGGCACCTTATGTGATCCAAGGCCAACTGCCCCGCCTCTCCATGGGGCTCTGCTACAGCCCTCACCACGAGCCACTCCGCCAGCTGTCCCACAAACTGCTCTGCCAGACGCTCTGCTCCACCAGCCATTCCAGGAACTGCTCTGATCCACCAGCCGCTCCGCTCTACCAGCTATCCTACAAACTGTTCCACTCTGTAAGCTACTCAGCAATATAGTTTCAGGCCCCCCTACTTAACACATTGCTCAGTGATTTCAGATCATAGCAGGGGAACCTTAGTACAGGTGCACCCCTGGGCCCAAAGTGAATTCAGTTTAGCAGCCTGAAACAAAACTCCTAATAGAATAAAAAAAAGTGCTCTTATATTCCACAGTGGGAAGAGATAGGGTGCAATAGACTTGCAGTACCTACACAAAAGATACAGATGCCTATCCACAGCCTTTTTCCATTCACTGGGTTTTGGAACGCCTGTCCCTTACCCAGTGAGTGCTACCTAGATGATGGCGAGTCCCTCCATCATAACAAAGGCCAAGTACATGTCCACAGTCCTTGATTCACATAATCAGGATAACAACACTTTATTATTCCTGCCCCAATAACAGAGAAACTGGGGATCCCACAGCAGCCAAAGTAACCACTTGGATTGCTGTGAACTCAGGCTAGGCAAGGTGGGTGTGCCTATGCAAATAAGATCAGCCCATGAAGTTCTTTTCTACAATTCACCACCAGATGTCAGGTAGA
The DNA here is from genome assembly GCA_007922305.1 of Dermatemys mawii. Classification (NCBI taxonomy): domain Eukaryota; kingdom Metazoa; phylum Chordata; order Testudines; family Dermatemydidae; genus Dermatemys; species Dermatemys mawii. Next base: position 20,035,237 of record ML677349.1, read on the forward strand.
GCTCATCCTGACACTGCTTACATCCTCCCCCCAGCCGATAATTTGTTGTCCAAACAAAGCACACTCCCTATTATACCAACTCATTGATTCCCTCCAAAGGGCCTCAGAAAGCCCACTTTAGCTTTCACAAGCCTGTGTGCTAAGTGTATTGGCTCCTCACTAATCACCCCAGGTGCATCATAAGTTAGCCGTTTTACAGGTCTTAATACCCTGTCCTGTCTATTGAGGATCTCTGTGGCAGGAGTGAGGAGGACATCTTCTTGAGCGACAGATGAAGAGGCTTCCTTTGAGGATCCCTCAACTACTGGCATAGGCCCCTGCATCCCTGGTTCTAACCATGGAAGGTCCAATGTGCCTAGGGCCCCCTCCACCTGGATGTCTTCACTATCAAATAAGCTGTGTGTGTCATCACATAGGAATCCCATTAGCGGCACAGAGGTGCCGGTAACTGGCCTAAATACCTCCGCCATGGGGTTTAGGGCTGAGGACGGGGAGCTCTCTATTGGCTCAGCTGATTGAGATTGAAATCTTGTCTCCATTCCAGGATACACCATGGTCGTGTCTTCCTCCTCAGCCTCACTCTCCGATGTGCTGAATAGGGGTAAGTTAGCTTCAGAGGGCCCGCTGACCATGTTGGATGGCAGCTTTGGTCTAGCACTTCTGTTCTGCCTGGCTGCCCTGTTGTGGCCCATTTCATAAGTGGTGCCTACCAATTCCCCCACAGGGAGCAAAAGGTTTCTATGCACCATCTTTATTTGCCCTGGACCCTCTTCAGGTTTGATCTTGTAAACTGGCAGATCTCCCATTTTTTCTGTTATCAGGTAAGGTATTGCCTTCCATCTGTCAGCTATCTTGTGTTTGCCAGCAATACCCAAATTTCACAGCAGGACCCTGTCCCCGAAGCTGGAGCTCCTGCAAACATACCCTAGCATCATACTGATGTTTCTTGCAGTCTGCATTCTTCTGAGCCAATATGATGGGGGCTAATTTAGCTACAACTAATCAGGAAAAAGATCTTGGAGTCATCGTGGATAGTTCTCTGAAGATGTCCATGCAGTGTGCAGCGGCAGTCAAAAAAGCAAACAAGATGTTAGGAATCATTAACAAAGGGATAGAAAATAAGACGGAGAATATCTTATTGCCCTTATACAAATCCATGGTGAGCCCACATCTTGAATACTGTGTACAAATGTGGTCTCCTCATCTCAAAAAGGATATACTGGCATTAGAAAAGGTTCAGAGAAGGGCAACTAAAATGATTAGGGGATTGGAATGGGTCCCATATGAGGAGAGATTAAAGAGGCTAGGACTTTTTAGCTTGGAAAAAAGGAGACTAAGGGGGGGCATGATAGAGGTGGATAAAATTATGAGTGGCGTGGAGAAAGTGAATAAGGAAGTTATTTACTTGTTCCCATAATAGAAGAACTAGGGGCCACCCATTGAAATTAGTGGGCAGCAGGTTTAAAACAAATAAAAGGAAGTTCTTCTTCACACAGCGCACAGTCAACCTGTGGAACTCCTTGCCTGAGGAGGCTGTGAAGGCTAGGACTATAACAGGGTTTAAAAGAGAACTGGATAAATTCATGGAGGCTAAGTCCATTAATGGCTATTAGCCAGGCTGGGTAAGGAATGGTGTCCCTAGCCTCTGTTTGTCAGAGGGGGGTGATGGATGGCAGGAGAGAGATCACTTGATCTTTACCTGTTAGGTTCGCTCACTCTGGGGCACCTGGCATTGGCCACTGTCGGTAGACAGGATACTGGGCTAGATGGACCTTTGGTCTGACCCAGTATGTCCTTTCTTATGTTCTTATGTTCTTATGAGCCACAGATGTAGCTAGGTGATAAGCATCCTGCAGCTTTTCTCTTAGCCAGGATACATACTGCTGATGTGTTTCATAGCTATCTCCATCCTCTGATACACCAAAGCACAAGTCTATGGGTAGTCTTGGTTCTTGTCCAAACATCAAGAGATATGGGGTGACTCCTGTAGCATCGTTCTTTGTGGCATTGTAAGCATGCACCAGGAATGCGACATGCTGGCTCCAGCTTACCTTCTGCTCTGGTCGCAAAGTCCCCAACATATCTAACAGGGTTCAATTGAACCTCTCTGGCTGAGGATCACCTTGCATGTGATGAGACTTTTTAATTCCCGCTATCCTCAGCACCTCCTTCAGAAGGCAACTCTCAAAATCCCGCCCCTGATCAGAGTGTATCCAGGCTGGGAATCCATAAACTGAAAAATATTTCTTCCACAATACTTGAGCAACAGTGGTGGCCCTCTGATCACGTGTGGGATATGTCTACGCATACCGAGTAAAACGGTCAGTCATTACTAGGATGTTTTTGACATTCCTCTTGTCTACTTCCAGAGACAAGAAATCAGTGCATACCAGTTCCAAAGGTTTGTTGCTGGTGATGTTCTTGAGATATTCAGCCCTTGAGGGCAGCATTTTCCTTTGAACACATCAAGCGTATGTCTCACATTTCCTGCAAACATCTTCAGCCATCTGGGGCCAAAAGAATCTACTATGGATAAGTTCCAGGGTTCTCTCCCTCCCTAGATGTCCAGAGTCATCATGCACTCTCATGGGTTCTCATGGCCAGGGCTCTGTATTCTTTTGGCAGCACTAGCTGTGCTCACTGCTTTTATAAAGAGTCCATGGTCACTCGGTGTAACACTCTGTAGGGGGGCGGCTGCCCCACTCCCACAGAAAAGGGGTTAAAGGCAGCCCTGGGAGAAGGCTGGAGCTGAAAGTTGCTAAGCTGGGCTGATTGGGGAAGCAGCTGCAGCTGGGCCATGCCACAGTCAGGTCACAGCTGACCTGTATAAAAAAGCTGTGAGCCAGAAGCCCAGAGAGTCTCTCCTCCTCTAGCTATGGAGGCAGACTTGCCTGGCTGCTGGGGAAGCTTGACAAGGTACCTGGAATGGAGGAGGGCTGCGGGGAAAGGCCAGAGGAGTTGTGGAGCTCCAGGCTGGCAACTCCCCCAGCTGCAGGGCCTAGTCTGTGGCCAAGAAGGGGTACTGGGGTTGCAGGGGGCAGCCCACGGGTAGGCAGAGGCAGCAGGCCAACCCTCCTTGCCTGTGATAACTGGCTTATACAGACTGCAGTCAGCCCCAGTGAACGGGGGATCAATGGTGTCTGGCAGTAGCCCATAGGCTGAGACAAGGTGGGAATAGTGGGTGAAGGTTCCCTTGGGAGGGGAGATCCAGTGAGACTGTGGGGGTACTGCAGGGGTTCAGCACCCCAGGGAACAGGGCACTGGGACCCAGGGAGGGACACGGGGCCAGTGGCAAGTGGGACATCAGCATCCAGAGGGCACTCCGGACGCTGAAAGAGCTGATTCCCTGGAAGACTAGCAGGAGGCGCTGCAGGGATGAGTCACCGCTCTGCTACATACTTCCTGAATCAGTTTTAGTTTGGTCCATTCTCTCAATAGTAGTTTACCCTCAGGGCTAGGTGGGACAACCGCAGCTGGGCTTTGCCCCTCCCTTTTCGCAAGTAGTGTATCACGAATGTCAACATCTTGCAGCTGTGCTTCTTGCAAGTCAGCCTCATTGAGCATGGGCAATGGAGATTGGTCCAATGCTATATAGTTCACTGAAGCAGATGGCACGCTTCCAGGGGGCAGGCCCAGAGCTTCTGCAACACATCCCTGAAGGCTCCAGTGGGACTCTGGCTCTCGACGACTCACACTACAAATAGCCCTCACTCCATCCATGGGTATCACAGAGACTTCTGGTGCCTGTGGACGCCTGGACGGTGCATCTGCATCCACATTGCTTCTCCCTGATCGGTACTGAATGCTGAAGGCATAGCTAGCCAAAGCGGCCACCCATCTCTGTAGCATCCAGCTTAGCACTTGTTAACACGTAAGTCAGTGGATTGTTGTCTGTCCACACCTGGAACTGAGCACCATACAGATAGTCTTGAAATTTCTCAGTGATGATCCATTTCATGGCCAAGACTCCAGTTTGTTGGTGAAATAGCAAGTTTCACCGTCAGACAGTTCTCGGCTCACAAAGGCTGCAGATTTATGGTTGCCTTTCACTTCCCGATGTATTATTTGAACAAGGACAATAATAAACACTGGCTCAATGGAATCTAAGGGAATTTCACTGAGAGTTGGGATCCTAACTTCTTTAGGATCCTCAACATATTAACCTTTCCATATTTCCTTTTTACCCTGAGTGAAATAAGGGCTTTTTTAAAAGCATTAAGGAAGTAAAGGGCGGGGGGAGAGGAGAAAAAGAAGAACTAATATAAGGCAGTGGAAAATGGAAACATTACTAGATTTTTCTTTTCTTTTCTACTGTATTTATGCGTTTGCTTTTTAATACTGCATGGATAATAATTGATACAACGAACTGAGATCAACTTGTTATACTGCGTGCTTTTATATATATTCATTCTGACATTTTTCATGGATATGTAAACATTCATAAATAAAACAGAAAAAATGTAAGCTTGTAGCATTTGAGACAACTTTTTGATTTACGATATATGATGAAGAGACAAGACAGGTGTATTATGGGACCAAGGTGGCTGTAACACTACAAACAATGTGAGATAACACCATACAAGGCATTTCTTCATTTGAACAAAAATGATACGTATTCATAAATAACATATGTTATAGTTAAGTAATAATAATATAAATCACAAACAATTGCTAAGAAAGTGATGCGTTGTTTTAGTATATTCATAATTTAAGTCAATATAAGTCTAATCAATCTATTATTCATTAATATCAAAACAGAAAAAATATGCAGTTTATTTATATTTTATCTCATATACAAATCTGCCAAATAAAGATGAGTATACATCAATGTACTGTATTTTTACTAATACAAGTTAACAAAAATTGTGTGCTGCATACAGAGGTATGATACATACAAAGAGTAAATTGCAGTACCAAAACTAAGCGGGTCTGGTGGTAAAGAACTAACATATTATCATTGAAAGCTTTACTCTACACAAAGTTCTGCAGAAATATCACTAGGGTCCTAGTAACTCCAAAGTTACCAAATTACTCCATGAAATGAGTTCCTATAACCAGCTTCCATCATCAATACTTTCTGCTACCTGAGTTGTTTTCTCAAGTGACGCCCTTTCATTCGAACGTTCTTCTAAAAGTAGTACTAAACTTGACATAGTTGTGTGAGGATCAAGTAGTTTCACAAGAGGGATTTCCACCCTCCTTTCATGGAAGATACGATTCTGTAGCGTCATGGCTAACATAGAGTCCATGCCCAGTGATGCAAGTGATGTATTCATTGTAAGATCACTCGCATTTGTACCACTGAGATAACTCACCAGTGAGGTGATATAATCTTCAGAATTGACTGGAGATAAATTCTGAGGAGTTCCTTGTTCAGATAGCTCAAACTTACTGCCAAATTCTTCTGAAATGAGTGTACGGAAGCGACTTTTGAGTGATGCACAGTGAAAAAGGCCATAAGTGATTAGTGTTCCAAAATTTAATTTTACTACAGCTTGCTGAGGATTATTCAGAATTAAGCTTTTTTTAAGATAGTCATAAATTTCATGTACCTGCAAAATATCTATGCCTTTGGATTCCAAAATATTTTGGAGGTTGTTTTGATTTAGCAATAATCCAAGATTCAAGGCACCCCAATTAATGGATTGTCCTGAAAGTCCACAATTCCTCCTGTAGTGGCAGAAAACATCCAGGAAAGAATTAGCAGCAGCATAGTTTGCTTGTGTCGAATTTCCAAGAAATGAAGTCACAGAGGAGTAACACACAAAATAGTCAAGTTCCTGCCCTCTAGTAGCCCGGTGGAGATTTATTGCCCCTGCAACTTTGGGACTTAATACTTTCTCAAAGTGAGACAAGTTCAGAGCTTCAAGACGTCCATCATGCAAAACCACAGCACTATGGAATACACCTTTGATTGGATTCTTTGGAAAGATTGTGTTAATTGAACTGATAGCTTTCTCAACGTGTGAGCTAGAAATAACATTACATTGAAAACTGACTATTCTGCTCCCTTCACACTGACTTTGCAAAGCCTTGATTTCTTCTTGCTTCTCACTGCTTGGATTGCTCCTTGAAAGTATTGCAATACAACCCCCTCCATTCTGAGCTATAAATTTCACAGTTTCAAATCCAAGCCCAGTGAGTCCCCCTACCACTATGTAAACTGCATTCTGCTTAAACATTTTCCTCTGTGCTTCATAGACTGGTATGTCTGAAAGCCTGTTGGCCTTCACATCCCCTTTCAGCACAACAAGCGGGATAGATTTGCAGGCGAAATAGGACGTCGCTGCAGTGTTTGTACTTTCAAAGTTCTCAGTCTGCTGAAAAACAGAATATGATAGGTTGTTTAATTGTTTCATTTGCATTGATTTCATCCATCTGTGGACAGCTCGTAGGGATTGTTTCAGAGATGCTTTCTGAAAGATACTGAAAAGTTTCAGTACATGAACACGAATGTTTTCTTGTTCACTTCCAATTAGGTATCGAAAACATTCAGACTGTTGATTACCATGTACTATCACAAGGTCTCGGAGATGGGAAAGATGGACTAGAACTTCCTTAGACATTCCACCTACTGGAGGCAGATAAACAAGGGCAGTGCACTGATTTACACGTTGCCACTGATCAGACGTAGGTTTTGCAAGTACTGTTCTCCAGCCTTCTTCCCTTGCTGTCAGAGTAAGAACTGTGCACAACACTGACTCTGGTTCAGGAGAAATAATACCTAAAGTCCCACTGTGTTTCACCTTCGGTAATGTTTGATTTATAATTTCCCATACTACCATAAAGTATGACACACAAGGTACATTTCTAAAGCATGGAACATTCTTGATGTTGAAACAAACTGTCCCTGGAACCTTGACTCTTGATGATGCAACAACTGGATAACATGAAGCCACATGATCTCCCACCTTAACTCTTTTCACTTCACTGCCTACTGCAGTTACTGTGCCATTGAAGTCCAGAGCTAAAAGCTTATGTTTGTCTACTGTATATGAATTCCAGTACAGTGTATTCCCAAAGTTACAACTTGCAATACTAACAGGAAAATAATCTTCTGAATGGATGCATATTTTATCAATTTGAACTTCAACACTGTGATTTTCAAGCTGAGTAATGGTATTATTGGCTATTTCAGCAGATAAATCTTTCACCTGGTAAGGATCTGTCGTGTATAAAGTGAACGTCTCTGAGTTCTGAAGAGACTTTGAGGGTTGACTGTAATCCACATCTTTAAATGGTGTGCGTCTGATTTCCGAAGTGTAAATTCTTCCTCGATTGATCCAAATTTCTGGATGATCCTGTCCTTTATACTTTATAATAACATCTGCTAAGGCTGAGATGTCCAGTGTACTGGAAGAGCTGATGTCAATCATCTGAAATGTGATTTCTGAAACTTCAACTATGCAGGTTCTCGTCATGCCACACAAAGCAAATCCAGGGTTAAGATGATCTACAGTTCTATCTGTTGTTCTGTAGGTGATTATTCTAACTGAACAACTGGATTTTTTCTCTCTTAATGCCATAATAATTTGGCGATAAGCCTCACAACACTTAGCTAAATGTGCCACGACTTTGCTTGGGAACTCGTCATTTAACTTCTGAATTCCCCACATGAACAAAACTTCCTGGTAGTCTTCAAGCTCCCTTTTCATTTTATGTTGTACGGTCATTTCTGAACTCTTGGCTTCCAGCAATGCCTCCCAGTCTTCATACAGAACATATCTTGACTCAGTGTGTAGGTATTTTTTGAGCTGACATGCTATTCCAAGTTTGTCAGCAAACACAATAACTCTGGGTGCTTCCCGTAAACTTCCTATGGTCTGAGCAGGATATATTTCTTTCCACTTATTTTCAAACAGCAAGTCATTGTCCCTGGGGGATGTTGGCTTCATAAAAGTGATCCCAACACGTTTCAGTTCTGCCAAAACAGAGCCACGTTTATCTGTAAAGCATCCACAGACCTCTAAGTAGTTCCTGGTCGATTTGCTTGTTTTCAAATATATCATCATTTCCTCCTCTAAAGGTCTGAAAACTACAAGGCTGCCTATCCCAGAGGGAAAGCCTGCTCTGGTTTGGAAAGTTTTTGTTGTCATGACAGCGGTCATCTGTAGAAAACAGTCTAACAGCACTGGATGGATACAATAGTCAGACATCTCTTCTCGGGTCTCTCTGTTCACCTTTATGCTGGTTATAGCTTCCTTTAGCTCTTCACAATAAAATACATCACTTAGCTGTCTGAACATGGAACCATATTGAAATCCAGCCTGAGACAGTGTTTCATAAACCTCATCTGCTGTAACTACTGATTTACACCTTTGAAAGATATCTTGAAAGGAGATGCTGTTTTCTTCCACTGCAGCTTCCGACTTCTTTGTAATTTGTCCTGATGCATAAACTGCAGCTGAGGATGACAGTATTTTGAAATCTGTCACTGTTTTTTGTGATGCCAATTCTATCTTCAAATCATGGGAAGTCTCATTTAAAACACAGGGTGCCAAAAAATTAATACTAATCTCACAAGTACTTAAAGGTACTTTTGGCCTCGAGCTACTCATCACAGAGGCCAAACCGAGCTCTGCAAAAAATGCACCTGGAACTAAAGCAACACCATTGTTCTTGTGCTCATATAAATAAGGTGCTAATGCCCGGGACACTGGGCAGTTGAATTCGGTGTTGTCGTTGTTCACTCTGTAAATCAAAGGATGATTTGAGTTTACAGCTCTTCGATTTACTTGTTGATGGATTTCCAAATAGGTCATTAGCTTCTTACGATCAAACTGGTACCTGGGAAACGCTGCTGGAATACTTTGATACCCTTCATAAAAGTGATGCCAGTCAGGATTATATCCCAGTTCAAACAGAGTCCCTGCAAGGCTAAGAAGCGTTTGATATTCTTTATCAGTTTGCAAGGAGGACAAAACTCTAGTTTGTTTGCCTAGCGTTTCCATTATATACCTCTGTAATGGTCTTCCAGGGCCTATTTCAACAAACACAACATTTTCCTTTTCTTCAGCTGAAGTCACTATGGCCTGTGTGAAAGCTACAGGATCTCGAGCATGTCGGGCCCAGAACTTGCCTGTGATGAAATCATCTGCGGAAGCAGACTTCCCAGTCAGTGTTGAAATCACTTCAATTTCCGGCTTCTGTTTTTCCAAATACTGTAAATGCTCCATCATCTCCTTTACTATTGGATCCATCATGTGGCTGTGGTATGCAGCTGGGACATGTAAAACACGAAGAAATATGTCTCTCTTGCTGAACAGTTGAGCCAGTTCTTTCTGAAGGGCACTCACAGAGTCTGCATCTCCAGACAAGGTACAGGAAGAAGGGCTGTTAAAAGCTGCAATGCACACCTTCCCAGAATACGGGCCAAGGGCTTCTGAGACTTCTTGAACAGGGATGTTACCAACTACCAACATTCTGCCTCCAGTAACCTTCGCCTGTAACCTACTCCTGTGATAAATTACTTTGACGGAATCTTCAAGGGAAAGAAACCCTCCACAATGGGCAGCAGCAACTTCTCCAACTGAGTGGCCAACAGCAGCTGCTGGCTTAATTCCCCAGTGTTTCAGAAGAGAAGTTAAGGCAACCTGGAGAGTAAAAAGCAATGGCTGGGCAATTTCTGGCCTTGAGAAATCCTCACATTCACTTTCTGTTAATTCCAGGAGGCTGATGGGTACATATTGCTGAAATAACATTTCTATTTCTTTACATTTATCTCTAAAGACTGGCTCTGAACTCAGTAATGTCTTGCAGATCCCTTTGAAATTTACTCCATTAGCACAGAACACAAAAACTAATTGTGGAGTCATCTTTGACGGAGTTATTTCTGTTTTAGCTGCTAATGCAACTTCTTGTTGTAAATGTCGAAGAGAGTTTGTAACAAATGCTTTTCTGTACTTGTAATTGACATGACTTCTTCTACAGGCAGATGTATAGGCCACATTTGGGAGAGTTACTGAGTTGCTTATGTTTAACTGCTCAGCTGTGTCTTCCATTGTCAATTTGAGGGATTTGCTTGAAGCAGCAGAGACCACAAATAATTCAATTGGTCGTTTAAAAGAGGGAAGAACCTGTGTTTGCTTGAATTGTCTGACAACAACATGTGCATTGGTTCCCCCAAATCCAAAACAGTTGACACCAGCTACTCTTCCAAATTCTCTTGATCCTTCCCATTTTTCTACATTTGTTGGAATTGATAGATTTAATTTCTCTGTATTTATGCTACTAATATCCTCTCTGTAGTGTACAGATGGAACAATCGTTTCATGGTGCATCATTAAAAGAACTTTAATTAATGCAGCTGCCCCAGCAGCTGATTCAGCATGGCCAACATTCCCTTTAACAGAACCAATCTTTAGAACAGGCATTTTAGGAGATCTGTTATTACCAATGATGCTACCTAGGCTCTCTGCTTCTGTAAGATCTCCAGCAGGAGTTCCTGTGCCATGTGCTTCAACATACTGCACAACTGATGGGTCAACATGAGTCAGATAAATGCTGCGTAGTAACTTTTCCTGTGCTGTCTGAGATGGTCTTGTGATTGGAGTCACGGATCTTCCACTCTGATTTACTGCACTGATGTTTATAACTCCCCATATTCTGTTGTGGTCTTCTAGTGCCTGATTCAGAAGAAGGAATTAATGTATAGTATCATTTGGGATTTTTACAATGTAAGGAAGACCACAAAAGCAAGAGCAGACAGAACACTTTGTTTAACTGTTCAATGTACTCTTCTTTCTTATACTAGGATAAGTGCCTAAATATTTTACTCTGGATATTAACAGTAGAAGAGTTGCATCTAGAGCTGTGAATCTGTCCTCCCATCAGAGGACATATTAGAATGGGAATTGCACACTCCTAGTTATCTGAAAATCTCATTTTCGGAAGCTCTGTGAAAATGAACCTACCTTTTTTAGTGGCTTCAGGAAAAGAACACCACAGCCTTCTCCCCTTCCATAACCATTTGCCCTTTTAGAAAAGGGCATACTCATCCCCTCAGGAGAGATCATTTTTGCTTTTCTCAGAGATACGAATGTGCGGGGATCTATAATGCAGTTCACTCCTCCACACACAGCTGCTTCACAGTCTCCTGTAGTAAAATAAATGTGTGACTGTTTTCCATCTTCTGTTCCTCTCTACAGATTTACATTAATACACTGTGGTAATATACTGAATTGATAGCATTGCCAATTGCTGATAAAATGAAAGAATTTACCAAGAGATTTTAAAAACAGAACTGACCCACTGAAAGTTCATAGACATATTCAGACTTTCAGGCCCCAAAGCCCAACAATTTTCAGTGTTTGGGATTGGCTTGAGCAGACAGCAGAATATTAGTAGAAGTCATTGAGGTGGTAGATACTCTTCAGCTAAAAAAATTAAAGAAAAAAAACCCCAATCCTTCCATGAATCATGATAGTGTGATAGGGCAGAATGGCAGACACTAACAATTTCGCAAGTTCCTAAAAATGGAAAGCTTATTGTGACCAAATGCACCTCTATATTTACACCCTACACACTATTGTAATAATCTTTGTGCAAAATATACCCTATGAGGTTTCATTTGAAAACTAATAACTCAAGAGTCAATACTATCATGGTGAAATTTAGGTAGCAACATTATATGTAAAGTTATGAATGCCCCAAGAATATTGGTGGTGGCATATGTTCAAGCCAACATAGCCCCAATTAGACCCACTTGACCAGTTCTGCCTATCTTAAACACAAGAATATATGTTTACCTCACCTCAGATCAGTAGTAAACTAGAGATGGTAAGAGGCAGAGAAGGAAATCTGCCTTTTATCAAATAATAGCATGAAATGTCTTTCACTATGAGGCTTCTTGTTTCCTTCCTCACATCGAGAACTTTGTCTAGAAGGGTAAATCTCAGGAAAATGCATTTCAAAGAGTGACTGAACTATAAGCATCCCAAAGCAAAACCATCCCAAGTTATCCCTCCCTATCCTTCTCTCTCTCTCCTTCACCTAAGAAGACAAAAGAAACAGACTTTGGAGCAGATAATGTCTGAGAATTTGGTTAGCGAAATCACTGGAATTATGTGGTAATGGACTTCACCTTGAATCAGGTCTTGTTTGTTCAGTGTTTTATCTCTATTTCTTTTCCAACTACTTCTAACTTTAATGCCTTATACCTGTACTTACTTAAAATCTCTCTTTGTAATTAGATATACTTATTTTATTATTTAATCAAAACTAATCCAGTGTTGTGAATGGTTTGCATAATTCCATTTAAGGTGGCAAATTGCTGTATATTGATCCCCTTAGAGAGGCAACAGACCTAATATATCTGGACTATCAAGAGAGATCTGGGCAGTACAGAACAAACGTTTTTTGGAGAGAGAAATCTAGGACTGGGAACATGGTGGTGTCCCCCTGCATGTGGTAAACAAGGCTGGTGGAAGTCAGAGTGACTGGAGAGTGCTGGCAAGCTGCAGCTATAGACAGACACACAGGGTGTGACCTGCATGCTATTTTTCTGTTTGTGCAGGGTCCAGGTTGGGAAGTGCAGCAGCAAAGCATTGTGAGGTATCCCAGGTTATAGGGCAGGAGGTGACACAACCCGTCACTAGTCTGGATTGCACTCAAACATCATACTCAAATTTTTCATGGCTGCTGATAATCAGTAAGAGTGCTTGGCAACTACTGTTGCCTGACACACGAACTGAGAGTGCAAAAGTTTCATTTTGTTCACTTTGGTAATGGTAAAATGCAAATGCTTTTATAGTACTTACCAGCTGTGATATTAGTCAAATTCTAGAACTGCACAAATATACCTTAGCAGTTTAATTGCTGTAGCAATCCTAATTTATTTTCTTATTTACTTTTAGTCCCAATACCTTGTTTAACAGCTTGCGAGGCGTAATGCAAAGCAAAAAGAAATGATGAGCATGCAGTATCAATGGCAAGCGATGGTCCAGTCAGATTAAAAGTGTATGAAATCCTGTTAGCAGCTATGCTCATTGCGGCCCCAGTTCCATCGTAATGATTTATTTCAGTTACTGCTCTGCTTGTTATGATCTCATAGTCTCGATTCATAAGACCTGTAAAAACAGCAGACATGTTTCATGTTAGCAAAAGAGATTAAAACAGGTGATCAGATCTAAACCTACTGATATTCTTTGCTCTCCTGGTTTTATCCTGTGCTGCCTTATGTCAGCACCTAAGATGAAATCCTGGCTGTACTGAAGTCAATGGCGAAACTCTTATTGACTTCAGTGGGGCCAAGATTTCACTCCTGATCTATATATTTGAGACTTGAAATATATCTAAAGGTATTAAATGACATGAAGGCCTTGTCTGCAAGAGAAAGTTGCACTGGTCTAACTAAAGGTGTGATTCTAAACTGATTCAGTGACGCTGCGACAAACCCCTATTTTGATTTAACTTAAATGGATTCCTAATTAACTTAAACTAAATCAAAATGAGCCTGGTTTAAGTGGAAATAAGAGAGTCCATGGAGCCTTTTGCTCTGGTTTAACTGACTGGGTTTTAAAATCACACCTTTAGTGAAACCTGCACAAGTTTCTTGTGTAGCCCAGGCCATAGTGCCCGATATTGACACAACCCTATGCAGCTGGGCAGGGCAGTGAGGCTTAGCTGGCTTATGAGACATTGGGTTTGGTGAGGCAAGAGCAAGAGCTGCGCTCCCAATAGTCTCCCGGGGCTGAAATGGGTTGTCTAGGGTGGTGGTATAATCTCCATCCTTAGAGGTTTTTAAGGTCAGGCTTGACAAAGGCCTGGCTGGGATGATTAAGTTGGGAATTGGTCCTGCTTTGAGCAGGGGGTTGGACTAGATGACCTCCTGAGGTCCCTTCCAACCCTGATATTCTGTGATTCTATGATTCCCTGTGAACAGATAGGTGAGGGGAAAGGGACCACGTTACTGAACCTGTGGGCATGCAGCTCTGCACGGGGAGGAGGGCAGAGGTGGACCAGTCAGCTGGAGCACCAAGAGCTGGAGGTACTAAGTCTGCCAGAGTCATCAGGAGTGCAAAGGAAGCTTCCACAGTGCTACCTCCATCCAGAGAGCACAGTGTTCACCTCCCTCCTTAGCCAGGCAGTGCTGTTTGTAGTTTAGATTTAGGCTATGTCTACACTACCACTTATGTCAGCAAAACGTATGTTGCACAGGGGTGTGAATATTCCTGAGCAACATATGTTACAATGATATATGAGCTGGTGTGGGCGCAAAGCTTTCCCAACAACATAGCTACCACCACTCGGGGTGATTAATTATGTTAACAAGAGAGCTCTTTCTCATCAGTTTAAAGCAGCTACACTAGAGATCTTACAGCAGTGCAGCTGCATCAGTACAGCTGAGCTGCTGTAAGCTCTCTAGAGTAGACTTGACTTTAGAACAGTAGTTTTCAAACTTTTTTTCTGGTGACCCATTTGAAGAAAATTGTTGATGCCTGTGACCCAATGGAGCTGGGTATGAGGGGTTTCGGGTGTGGGAGGGGCTCAGGGCTGGAGCAGAAGGTTGAGGTGCGGGGGTATGGGCTGTGGGGTGGAGCTGAGAATGAGAGGTTTGGGATGCAGGAAGGGGCTCCTGGGGAGGGCTCAGGGCTGGGGCAGGGGATTGAGACCTGGGCTTACCTTGGGCGGCTCCCAGTCAGTGGCACAGTGGGGATGCAAAGGCAGGCTTCCTCCCTGTCCTGGCACCGTGGGCTGTGCTGCACCCCAGAAGCAGCCAGCAGCAGGTCCAGCTCCTAGGCAGAGGCACACCAGCGGCTCCAGGTGACTCTCGCCCACAGGCACCGCCCCCGAGCTGAGTGCGGAGACAGTGCTCAGAGCAGGGGGAGCACATGGAGTCCTGTGGCCCTCTCTCCCTGCCCCCTTCTCCCGCCTAGGAGCCAGACTTGTGCTGGCTGCTTCCAGGGTGCAGCGCGGTGTCAGAACAGGTAGGGACTAGCCTGTCTTAGCCAGGCAGTGCCGCCAATGGGGCTTTTAATGGCCCGGTTGGCGGTGCTGACCAGAGTCACTGTGACCCAGTGCCTTACATTCCATGACCCAGTAGTGGGTCGTGACCCACAGTTTGTAAATCACTGCCTTAGAGTATTATTTATGTAGCAATGAACAATACCATAAACTAGTTAAATAACATAAGTTGTCTATAACATACAGCATGCAGCATTGTTCATAGTATGGTACCTTTAGATTTTCTAACATTAGATAAAGTTAGATAACTTTCTATAGTATATGGAAATGTGTACTGTTTTCCAAGATGCTAAATTTATGAACTAGTTCACCATTAGGCTGCGATCTTACCAACAAAAACCCCTGTTTTGGTGCCACTGATATTTTCCATCGTGACTCCTGCATCCTCCAGTGCTCTGTACGTGCATTCCAGGAGTAACTTTTGTTGGGGATCCATGCGCTCTGCTTCCAGGTCATTAATTCCAAACAGCTTGTTGTCAAATGTGTTAAATCTGAGACATACAAATCAGGAAATGATATGATATATATACAGCATACACTACTAGAGATATTTTGTATATTCAGTTATTATTACATGATAAGCCAAATGTCTGTCTTTCCAAAAAAATCTCAATTAAAAAGCAGCATGCTAATAAGGGTACAAATTTTGTTTTTCTCCCTATGCTAAGTTCCACCTCTAGAAATATTTATCTTCACAAGAGTATAGCTACCAAACAGCTAAAGGAGTTCATAAAACACAACTATATAAAGAAGTGAAATAAAGAATGGAATAAAAAAAGATATTAAAAGTATTTTTTTAAGTTATACTGTACCACTAACCCAGACAAATAAGATTTTATATACATATATATACATATATATATATATATATATATATATAAAGTGCTAAGGAACAGATATGTTAGTTCCAGGCTAAACAAATCCCTGGTACCTTTGGAATCAAATGGCAGTTGTTCAGGTTAACCAAGACACCTGGGGCCAATTGAGAAGCTTCTCGAAAGCAGTAGAAATAGCTAGCCTGATTGGGACACCTGAAGCCAACCAGGGGCTGGCAGAAAACAGTTAAAAACTTCTCAGTTAATCAGGTGGGTGTGGTTGGCAGGAGCTGTGGGAGGAAGTTGTGCTGTTGGTGAGACTGAGTGGTAGACAACATATCATATGCAAAGAAGGAGGCCCTGAGGTAAGGATGAAGTGGAGTTTGAAGAAGCGGGGACTGCTGTGGGGAAGTAGCCCAGGGAATTGTATTGTGTTTTGTGGCTAAAAGGTCAGCCATCTTAGCTGTTGTATTAGGGTCCCTGGGCTGGAGTCCGGAGTAGAGAGCAGGCCTGGGCTCCCCCTTTTCTGCCTCCCCTAATTAATCACTGAGATTGAGAGACAACAGAGACTGTACCAGGAAGGATAGCTTCTCCTCTCTGGCTTATGATGAAAATGGCTCAGTAGGCTGTGACCTTGTCTCTAGAGAGAGAAGGGCTACGTGAAGGGTCACAGTGAGCCTCTCAGGCTAGTGATATCTGCCAGGAAATGCAGGATCCACGAAGATAAGGCAGAGCTTTGTCACTATATATATATATATATATATATATATATATATATTATTGTTAGGTTTTACAGTAGAGATGGTTGGAAAAATGCCAATATTTTTCTCATTGGAATTTGTCAAACCAACTTGCTGATTTCACAGAGACAGTTTGATAGCGATAAAGTTCTGATGGAACCCAGGCAGAGTATTCCCAGTGTGCCCCACAGAATCAGTGGGAGCCAAATGCCTTGTTTTGTTTAGAAAAAAAGCAAATGAAAACAGTCTGATTTTTCCAAAACAATTTTTTTTAAAATTTCAGATGTTTTAAAATGTTAAAATTTCCTGTGGAACGGAAATTCTGTATTTTGACCAGCTCTGCTTATGAGCAAAGGGGCAGATTCTCAAATGGTGTAAATTGTGATGGCTCCATTGCACCCAAAGCTATTCACTACAGTAGGAACAAGTTTAATCTTTTTAACATATAATTTAAAAAAAATTGGCTAATGATTTTGGAACAGAGGAACAGGCTTACCCATCAATAAGTGCAGCTCGCGTTGTGCATATTTTTCCTGGTTTGTTATCATCTGGATCATACCATTCTCTTGTATTGAATCTTTCTGGAGTTATTTCTACAGTACAGTTTCTGCCCTCCACCAGTACTTGCCAGAAATTGTCAATTCCTTCACCTGTTGTATGAATGTTTTTTTAAAAGCAGATTAAATGTTTTTACCACACCACATACTGAAATTGAAACTCTCATAGGTCTACTTTATAAAAGTAAAATGTTACACTGTCTTTAAAAATAAAGTTATTAATGATAAGCACATGAAAATTCTCTAGTTATAAGGAAATTAAAGATTTGCCGATAAATGGTGCTTCTGTATCTCCTCAAATTCTGCATTTTACAAAAAAAACAAAACAACCCACACAAAATCCTCATTTTTTTCTCCATTTTGAGATACATTGGGATGTTTTTCCAAACCATTAAGGGCATCAGAGATAGTCCTGTCTGCCATGATGCATACAAGATATAAACTGGTCACAATTCAATATTTATCAGTGTGCACAAACTAACAGACTTCTGGCATAATAGTGTATGTAATCCTGGCCACTGTTGTGTTAACTTTAACTGTAACTTCATTAAAGTCAGTGGACTTTACACACATATAAAATTGTTGCAAGTTGGCCCGTCATCTTTCATTGTAATGTACAGAGTTTGTCCTTTTCAGAAGTCTGTTTCACATGTCACACTCTAGGTTACCCTGCTTCGTATGTTTCTATGAATACAAGTGCTTGATGTTCATTGGGGGTAGAGTTTGAGTTTTATCTTCCCAGAGATAGAGATGCAGTTGTGGAGGCATAATCAATTAAGGGTTTGGTTATCTTTTCAGTTCCTGCATGGTGCTTTTCTTCTGTTGAAGATTAATAAAATTATGGGTTGCACTGATAATGAAACTTAGAGTGACATTTCCCATTAGAAGACCATTATCAGTTACTTATAACTTTGACCATGTTGTATTGTCCATCAGGTTACTGGTGTGCTGAGACCACAGTCAAACAGTCTAACCAATATTGTCTGTCTGTTTCCTTCTATTCCCCATCTGTCTGTCGGTACCCATCTGTTGTCTTATACTTAGTTTGTAACCTCCTTGGGGCAAGCACTGCTTTTTTGTGCTGTGTTTGTGTAGCACCTACCACAATGGGGGCTTGGTCTATCATTAGGGCTCTTAGGTGCTATGGTAATACAAAAAATAAATACGTAATAATATTAAATCTTACAGCCATTTCCATGAGAAGGTCTCGCACCTGACGACAGTGCTTTTGAGAAAGGACTTGAAACTCGGCACTGCGTTTCTCTGGAGTCAGGGATGTGCTTTTTCCCTTCCCTGTGAAAATCTGCCCAAACTTGGCCAAGTGACAAGCTTTTGAAAAATCTCAGTTTACACATGTTCAGTATGTGTTTGTTACAGTTAATGACTGAGCATGCTCCTTCCCCAAGATGCAAGGATGAGCAGGACTTTTCCTCCAATTGCTGCTTATGGCTGTTGCAGACCTGTAAAGATGCAATCTTTTCTGTGGGCTCAATTCTCTCATTTCTGGTGGCCAGGCAGCCAAGAGAAAGGGAAACAAAAAGAGCCTGACTTGAATACAGAGGGATAAGGGATGGGAAGTTGGTGGGGAGAGGAAGAGATACAGGGCAGAGAGGCAAGGAGTTTAGCAGCTGAAGCTGTGCATGAGAGGGGGAAAGAAAATGCGGGAGAAAGGAAGAAAAGGTGGGGACAGGACCCAGGGGTTGGAGGATAGGAGCAGAAGGGAAAAAATAGCAGGAGTTGAGCAGATGGGAGACATGCAGGAGCCAGGCAGATGGCAAAAAGGGAGGAGAAATATAACAAACTAGGGGTATAGGAGTAGGACAGGACCGGGAGAGACTGGCTGTGGGGTGGCGGAAGAAAGGTCCATAATCACAAGCAAATGCTCCGCTACAGAAGCTGAATTTGAACCTATTACTCGTAAGTCTCAACATTACTTTGCTGTCTAGAAAATAGCTGTGAAACCCACTGGCAAAGTGTGTATGTCTCATTCTCCTGTAGTAGCAGGTCCACCTAGAAGATTAGTGCTCTCAGGTACTTCATTAACTCAACTGGTAGAGGACTGTGCTCTGGAACTTAAGATCCCTGCCCTGATGATAATCCATGCGGAGGTCAAGATGGTTCCACTTGATGAAATTTTTGTTTTTTTCATTTTGTGTTGTTTTAAAAAAATGTGTTTTTTAAACTTTAAATTCTTATCTTCATTAAAAGAACATTAAGATTGTAAAGTCAACCACTCAAAATATTAGGAAATGCCAAACTTAGGGTTCCCTATGCAACCTTAATGTATCTCCTGTGTAAGTATTACGATGTGGTCTTTAATTACATGATCACATACTATTTTCCCTAGTACCCCTGCCTCATTCAGTGCACAAGACAGTGTAACATAGTAGTTTGTCCCCAACCCAGGAAGGACACACTGTCACATGCAGAGTCTCTTTCCAGGCACAGTTTTATCTTCCACACATAGGCAAAACACAAAAGCCAGTTCCTCAACCTATCCCAAGTGACAGCCTAACCCATACACCTTCTGGATGGTGGTCTCTAAGACCACTTAGAGAGAGAGAGAAAAATGAATCTGCTCTACAGCTTTAGCTAAGAGCCAGCTGGCTTTTAGTCATGTGGTAGACATCCCTGCTTCGATCCTGCGTGATGACACCCAGGGTCTGTCAATATTACAATAGCTCCCAGGGGATTTTCCCCTTTGCCGCTCTCCATCCTTGCAGCTTCAAGGCCTCTTACAGAATTCTTTCTTGCTCTTTTAACTGAGCACTGCCTCCCGTAGCTTTCTCTCTAGAGGCCATTTTTCCTCAGCAGATTCCCACTGCCTGCTAGGGGACTGGAGATACTGGGAACACCATTCCAGCACAAGGAAGCTGGACTTGATATATTTAAAGGGCCAGCCACCGTATGACATATTGAGCTGTGTGAATGAATCAAGATTGTATAGTGAAGTGAATGAGGCTGTGAATGGCCCCTTCTCTCATTTGTTGCAGAAGCTGGAAGTTGCGTGATGAATAAAGCGGGAGATTGAAAGAAAAGGAAGGATGGTGTCAGTTAAATGCCATCCTGGAGAATTGGATTCTATCCCTGCCTCTGCCACAGAGTTCCTATGAGATGCTGGGTAAATCACAATAACCAACATTTTCAGATGTGTCCACTGTGTTTTACTCATTTTCTGGGACCCCAGCTTGAGATAATTACGATCCAATTCACAGAAGTGCTGAGCATTTTCATCTGCAGCTGAAGTCAATGGGAGCTGTGCTCTAAACACAGAAAGTGCTATCAAATGCTAAGTACTCTGAAAAATCAGAGTGTCTTAAATTGAGTAATTTTGTGTCCCAATATTAGCTGATACTTTTGACATTTCTGCCTTTAATTTCTGTGCCTCACTTCTCCATGAACAGAATGGGGATAATAGTATGTCCTCCAATGACTCATTCATGTTTGTAAAGAACTAAGATACTATGAGAGTATCACAGGAGGAAAACAATAATTCTGCATTCAAGGCAGGTTTAGATGGTGTGCAGTGAGTAGTTCAGGAGGTCATATATTGAATGATGAGGACAGTACAAATATTAGAAAGCTACCCATTCAGTGAGTTTGTTCACCTTGTGCACTGAATTTTGCAAGATGCTCTGGGGAAAATAGTATGTGATCATATCATTAAAAACCATATTGTAATGCATTCGCACACGGGGACCAAATTAAAGCTGCACAGGCAACCTTATTTTCTAACAGCTGTGTGCTTGACATTGCAACTTTAATTGTCTTTTACTTAGTCTGTTTGGATGTAATTATATATGAAATATAAAGAAACAGGAATTGGTGTGGGGATATTTGTATGTGTTTATATATATATTTGAGGGCTGTTGATTAATCGCAGTTAACTTGTGCAATTAACTCAAAAAAATTAATTGCGATTAATTGCAGCTTTAATCGCACTCTTAAACAATAGAATACCAATTGAAATTTATTAAATATTTTGGATGTTTTTCTACATTTTCAAATATATTGATTTCAATTACAATACAGAATACAATGTGTACAGTGCTCACTTTATATTATTTTTATTAAATGTTTGCACTGTAAAAATGATAAAAGAAATAGTATTTTTCAGTTTACCTCAAACAAGTACTGTAGTGCAAGCTCTTTATCACGAAAGTGCAACTTACAAATATAGATTTTTTTTTGTTACAAAACTGCACTCAAAAACAAAACAATGTAAATCTTTAAAGCCTACAAGTCCACTCTGTCCTACTTCTTGTTCAGCCAATCACTAAGAGAAACAAGTTTGTTTACATTTATGGGAGATAATGTGACCTGCTTATTTACAGTGTCACCTGAAAGTGAGAACAGGTGTTCGCATGGCATTTTTGTAGCCAGTGTTGCAAAGAATTTATGTGCCAGATATGCTAAACATTTGTATGCCCCTTCATGCTTCCAGAGGACATGAGTCCATGCGGATGACACTTGTTAAAAAAAATAGATAAGTAGTAAACTAGAGATGGTAAGAGGCAGAGAAGGAAATCTGCATTTTATCAAATAATAGCATGAAATGTCTTTCACTATGAGGCTCCTTGTTTCCTTCCTCACATCAAAAATGAACTTTGTCTAGAAGGGTAAACATCAGGAAAATGCATTTCAAAGCGTGACTGAACTATAAGCATCACAAAGCAAAACCATGCCAAGTTATCCCTCCCTATCCTTCTCTCTCTCTCCTTCACCTAAGAAGACAAAAGAAACTGATTTTGGAGCAGATAATGTCTGAGAATTTGGTTAGCAAAATCACTGGAATTATGTGGTAATGGACTTCACCTTGAATCAAGTCTAGTTTGTTAAGTGTTGTATCTCTATTTCTTTTGTAACTACTTCTAACTTTAATGCCTTATATTTGTACTTACTTAAAATCTCTCTTTGTAATTAAATTTACTTATTTTATTATTTAATCAAAACTAATCCAGTGTTGTATGTCTTAGATTTAACACATTTGACAACATGCTATTTGGAATTAATGACCTGGAAGCTGAGCGCATGGATCCCCAACAAAAGTTACTCCTGGAATGCACATACAGAGCACTGGAGGATGCAGGAGTCACGATGGAAAATATCAGTGGCACCAAAACAGGGGTTCTTGTTGGTAAGATCGCAGCCTAATGGTGAACTAGTTTATAAATTTAGCATCTTGAGAAACAGTACACATTTCCATATACTATAGAAAGTTAAAAGACAAAGTGGGTGAGGTAATGTATTTTACTGGACCAACTTTTGTTGGCGACAGAGACAAGACACAGAGCACTTCCTCAGGGCTGCGATGTGAACTCAGAAAGTGTGTCTACACTGCAATGTAAACCCAGGTCTGAATTTGGGCTCAAGCCTAACTCCCCCTTCCATCTACATGCAAATTTTGCTGACCTAGGGTTCCAGGATTCCCTGGGAGTGGAGAATCTGAGCCCGAGTCAAGCTGGGACCGAAGGTTCAAGCCCTATTGCTTTGCAGTATAGACATAGCTTGACTGGACTTGTGCTCTGTGAGTCTACCAAAAGTATTTCACAGTCCCACAAGCTGACTGTCTTGTCCTCTGGACAGTCAAGTTTGGTGGACAGTCAAGTTTTTCCACACTGCACTAGGAACAAAAGCTAGAATGGCCATATTTTGGGAGGTTGCTAGGAAATCTGGGATATGAGTGGTTGAACTCAGGCCTGCATAATGCAGTGCAGATGTTGGAGTCCCAGGTTGGGACCCAAGGATCAATAATTCCTAACTTGGAGTTACAAGTGAGCGTAAAGGCGCAGACTCTAGGTTAACAAACCCAGGGTATGTTAACCCTGGGATTACATTGCAGTCTAGACATAACTAGAGTGCCATAGCTAAATATAAACTCCATGACTAGAAAGGTGTTACCTGCTCACTGCACCTTGAATGGTCCCTTGAAATATGTGTTAACTACTCATGCTACTTATGCCAATTGGTTTCTCCTTGTATTTAGCTGTGACACTCCTAAAGAAGAGCTCCGAACTTGAAAACTTAAATCTTTCACCAATAAAAGTTGGTCCAATAAAATATATTACCTTGCTCACTTTGGGTCTCTTATCTGAACTGTTGACAGTCATGTTAAATACTTCATGATTTTTATAAATTGTTCTTAAATAACATTTTGGGTTAGCTTTGCTCTAAATCTCAAAGCAATGAAAAACTGCCCCATGTGTAGTCACAGAGGTTAATGCTTTGGGCCTAATCTCAAACAAATACAGTCCATCAGAGGATTCCTAATAACTTCAGTGGGCTTTGGATCAAGCCCTTTATTTGTCATAAGCAGTGACACTTACTGTATTAACTCCTAAATGTCTTCTCTGAACTTTAAAACATATGAAGTGTTCCAAACCTAATCCCAGATCCTTATTTTGTAGTTTGAACCCATAAATGAAAGATGGGTTGCAGTCTCTTTCCTGTGACATTACTACATATTACACAGTAGCGCAAACTTCGTATAGATCTCTTATCATATAGTAAAACAAATAATAGAATGATAGCACTCTTTGATACTCTGTCTGTATTGTGATTTGTATTTATCCAAAACTTACCTCCAGGAAAATTGCATCCTATCCCCACTATGGCAATTTCATCCCCAGTCGCTGGCATTTTTTCAAATTTTTTCTTGAGCTGCAAAATACACTTTTAGATGTCACATAATTCAAATGAAAACATGTATGTCTAATTTAAAAAATTCTTACAGAAGATGAACTTCCCACAAGCACACACATGCAGACAAAGTTAATCTCGAGCACTCTATGTAAATTGTGGGGGATTAACACTCCTAAATGGTGACCAAATTGCTACTATCTCAGCCTTTTTGATATTAGCCTTTTTTAAACTGCATCACACTGTGAACTCATATTCAGTGAGTGAGCCATTATAACCCCCAGATCCTTTTCAGCAGTACTACTGCCTACCCAGTTATTCCCCATTTTGTAGTTATGCGTTTGATTTTTTTCTTCCCAAGTGTAATACTTTGCACTTATCTTTTTTTGAATTTTCATCTTGTTGATGTCAGAACAATTCTTCAATTTGTCAAGGTAATTTTGAATTCTAATCCTGTCCTCCAAAGTGTGAGCAACCCAATCATGTTGTGACAAATTATAAAGAGGTCATGTGACATAGTGAAACCCTATCACAGGCTAGAAAGGTGTTAATAGCCAATTAGTTATATCTATGGCATCTGTGCGTAAATAACAGATTCAGAGGCCAAAAGGGACCACTGTGATCATCTAGTCTGACCTCTTGTGTATCACAGGCCACAGAACTTCCCCAAAATAATTCCTAAAGCATATCATTTAGAAAAGCATTCAATCTTGACTTCAAAATTACCCTCAGTTAATTGTTCCACTGATTAATTACCTTGACTGTTAAAAATGTATCCTTTATTGCCAGTCTGAATTTGTCTAGCTTCAACTTCGAGCCATTGGATCATGTTATGGTTTTCTCTGCTAGATTGAAAATCCATTATCAAATATTTATTCCCCATTTCGGTACCTTTAAACTGTGATAATATCATCCCTTAACCTTCTGTTTATTAAGATCAATAGATTGAACTCCCTAAGTCTAGCACTATAAGGCATATTCCAATTCTTTAATCATTTCTTTCCAATTCTTTAATCATTCTCACAGCTATTCTCTAAATCTTCTCCAGTTTATCCACAACCTTCCTGAATTGTGGACACCAGAACTGGATGCAGAATTCCAGCAGTGGTTGCACCAATGGCAAATACAGAGGTAAAATAGCCTCTCTACTCCTACTCAAGCTTCCCCTATTTGTGTATCCACAGATCACATTAGCCCTTTTTGGCATAGTTTAGATACTGGGAGCTCATATTCAGATGATTATCCACTCCCCTCTCCCCCCAAATCTTTTTCAGAGTCACTGCTTCCCAAGATAGAAACCCCAGTTCTCTAAGTATGGCATACATACTTTGTTCTTATGTGTATACATATACATTTAGCTGTACTGAAATGCATATTTGCTTGTTCCCAGATTGCCAATGACCTAGAATCCTTTTTATCAATGACCTATCCATATAATTATTTACCACTCCCCCAATTTTTATGTCATCTGCAAACTTTATTAGTGATGATTTTATTAGTTATTTTATTATTTATTTTTATTAGTAATGATTTTCTTCCAGGTCACTGATGAAAATATAAGGCCAAAAACTGATCCCTGGCAGAATGCCACTAGAAACACACCTGCTTAATGACACCCCATTTACAATTATATTTTGAGACCTGTCAGTTAACCAGTTTTTAGTCTGTTTGATGTGTGTCATGTTAATTTTATATCATTCTAGTTTTTTTAATCAAAATGCCATGGGGTTCTGGTTCAAACACCTTACTGAAGTCTAAGTAAGTTACAACAACACCATTAACTTTATCAATCAAATGTGTAGTCTCATCAAAAAAGATATCAAGTCAGTCTGACAGGACTTTTTCCCCATAAACCCATGTTGATTGGCATTAATTTTATTACCTCCCTATAGTTCTTTATTGATCAAGTTCCATAATAGCAACTCTACTATCTTGCCTGAGATCAATGTTAATTAGTTGATTCTGAGGGCAAGTCTGCACTATCATTTAAGTCAATCTAATTTATATCACTCAGGGGGTTGAAAAAGTCACACACCCCTGAGCAAGGCATGTTACAGCAACCTAAGTGTTGTCCACACGAGTGCTATGTCAGCGTAGGGTGATCAGATGTCCCAATTTTATAGGGACAATCCTGATTCTTGGGTCTTTTTCTTATATAAACCCTTATTACACCCACCCCGCACCCCCCCATCCCAATTTTTCACGCTTGATGTCTGGTCACCCTATGTCAGCAGGAGATGTTCTCCACCAACATAGCTGCCATACCTCTCACAGAGGTGAAGTAATTATGCTGACAAGGGAGTGCTCTCCTGTCACCATAGTGTCTTCATCAGACGTGCAACAGCAGCAACATTGCTCCCAGCAACATTGCACCCTGATGTGAAGGGGTGCTCGGATGGTGAGCATGCACCATAACAGGTGGTAACTCCATTCATATTGGAGGCAATAAAGGGCCATTACTCCTCCAAAACGGGGAGGTGCTGGCTAAAAAGTGGGCATGCCCAGGGAAAGAGGAAAGAATGAGAATTCAACACTTCCCTTCAGAAGCATCCACTGGTACATGCCCCATAATGCACTGGCAAATATTGATGATGTCTTTATTCCATTCAGTGTAAGCAACTACCGGAAAGAAGAGGCGGATGCATTACCTCCTTTCTGCTGATATGACTTTGTCTTTGGATGCAATCAACTGGGCTGATGCAGACAAGAATACTTTACACAACCTTTTGATGGCTTTACTGAATTTGCCCTATTCTGTAGAAAACTTACCCTTTTTAGTCCTTACATTAGTGGTCATAATTTCAATGAGAGCTGCGAGGAGCAGATTTTAAAAATCTGTCCAGAAAAGTAAATTTGTTTTAACTGTTAACATTGGATTTTTAGTAAAAATATTAAGTAAGGATAATATTCAAACTCCTGGGGTCAGAGCCAGATTAACGTCATTGACTGCAGTGCAGTTACTCCAAACTGACACTCGTGTAACTGAGCTCAGACTCTGGACCTTAATGGTTTAGATCCCCCTAGGTGGTTTACAGTTACAGTTTCCAGAGTTTATTTTCTCCAAATTTCAAAGTTGATTTTTGGCAAACTATTGCTCATTTGGGGATCATAGTGTGATATACTAACTCATGCTGAGTGGTATCTTACTCCACAAATAGATTCATTGACTACAGTGGTATAAAGGTGCTACCCTAACTTGAAGAAGGTAATCAGAATCTGGCCCTCGAGAAGTAAAAGTCTGTTTTTATTTGTGTCTTTAAAAAATTGTTTTCTTCAAATTCTTAGAAAAATTGCCACTCCCACCACCATGAAGCCTGGAAATGCACTCCCATGACGCTTGGAAGCTTGACAATCAGAAAGCGATAAATGTTTCGGCTTGTAGAATATTATATAAAAATCAGGCCTTACATTTTTGATCCAGCTGAGTTATATCATTTTTAAGCTAAAGCTGGATAGCCAGGAATATACACTAGCAAAAAGATATTATTACTGATTAGTGTTGTTAAACTAAAACCTAAGTAGGATATAAACAATTGTGATGGAAAAATAACAGCCTTACAGTCAAACATAACATATTTCAAACTGTGTAGCACATTTCTCTCTTTAAGGGGATATATTGTTCTTACCTTGTTTCATTCCTCCTGAATGGTGCTAAATGCTGATTTTGTTTAGAGCTATTATATGGTCTTCTGAGGAGTTTCAAATTCCTCAAACATGACTTATGAGGAAAGGTTGAAACAATTGGGCATGTTTAGTCTTGATAAAATAAAAAGACTGAGGGGAACGTCTTCATAACAGGCATTAACATAATTGAAGACTGTTATCAGGACAGTGAGCCGTTGTTCTTTATATGCTCTTGGGTTGCACAAGAAGTAATGTGTTTAATCTGTACGAAGGCAGATTCAGGGTGTGCATTAGGAAAAATGTACTAACTATAAGCATAGTTAAGCACTGGAATAGGTAACCAAGGCAGGTTATGTAATCCCCATCACCAGAGGGGTTTTTTTTAAGACTATGTTTAAGACATGTCAGGGATGGTCTTGGTATTCTCACCACTTCTTCAGCATGGAAGACTGGACTACTAGATGACCTCTCGAGGTGCCTTCCATCCCTACATTTCTATGAAATTCAATTAACTTCCATAAAATGGGGTGAAGAAATATTAACATCCTTTAAGGAAGAGAAATCAGATGATTAACTGGCTTAGTCACTGATCCTGACTGAAGTTCAAACAATTTTTTATATGTAGTATATTGCTGAAGTGTATTGTATGCTGAAGAATATTGAATATGTTTTACATTACTTAAAGTATCAGATTGCTGGAGTACAAAATGAAGTCCACATACTGTCAAACAGTTCTTTTGCAGTGATCATTGTCCTAAAATAGGAGATATTATCCCCACATTAAAGTAACCCATAATGTGCTCTAAACTTAAGCAATCAATTAAACGCATCTGTCTTTAAAGTAGATTAAGGTTGTTCACCCTGTATCTCTATAACTCTCAGATATTAAAGATACCATAATTTTATATGCACAGCATTTTGTGATGTCTAAAGAAAAAATCCTGTATCAACTGAGGTATTTCATGTTTGATTTTGAGGTTGCTATTCTTTACATTCCAGTTGTTTTTAAATATGCAAATACAAAACTTTGTTAAAAGAGTAAAAAGTGGACAAGTTTTAAGAGAGTCCAGCTAACACTCAAATACAGTTCCATGCTTTCTTTACAAAAATTCTACACCTTTAAAGAAAACAACAAGTACTGGGAAGTCCAGACACAAATGACGAAGGGATCCAGTCCGTTCCTCTCTGCTATATAATTCCTCATCACTTCCATCTGATTTTATACCACCCACCAAAAACCTATCTTTGCCTCTTGTTTTGATGTGAAGTGGAAATATGTTGTTGGATATATATATACTGTTGAGTTTAGAAATTGTTAATTTAGGCCCTGATCTTATAATAATATCATTTTCAAGAAAAGAAAATAGTAAAAATACTGCAAATATTTGAAGAAACCATTCATGTTACCACTGAAAACCTACAAAATTATAGCAAAATTCTGCTCTCAGTTACACTGGTGTGAATCTGAGTAACTTCACTGTACTAAACAATGGAATTATTATAGACTTATAACATGTAACTGATCAGAATTTGGAGTCACTAGTTTAAATAGTCTTGCAAATTACCATTTTCGAGTACAGTAATTAATGCTACAGCAAAGTCCATGGGAGTTTTGTCATTTAATTCATTGAACACAGGATCAATCTGGCTATGAACACCACTGTAATATAAACTAGCCATAAACTGATGGTGATAACTATTTACAGTGCTATCATTGCTATGATTATATTGGTTTAGGGCCAAAGTTTTACTGTGCTTATCAGGGTCTTATCTGTGTATGTTCACATGAATACTAAAAGTGATAATGATTAATGGCTAATTTTAGTTAGTAGGACATTTAAACCAGACAGATGAGAGCTACAGTGATAACAACTAAGGGCCTGATCCTGCTCTCACTGGACTTCAGTGGTATAAGATTTAACCATAAGAGATTGTTTCTGCAACTAATCTAAATCATGCAATTTTTGACACAAAGAGAGGACATTCAGAATGGCAAATATATAATTTTTCAGGCACTGTATTTAACTTCTCTACCACAAAGACGATTGTGTCCATGTCTAAACTGTATTTTCACAGCACTCAAACAAGTGTTAGGCACCTCTGTTGTATTAATTTTAGTGGAATGAATTGGCCCAAAGAGTCAAAGGTGTTAACATGACCTTATCACTGTACAATATTAAATATGTTTCGGGGTTCCAGGTATAGAGACCTCAGCTTAGTACCATGGCAAACATACCATTAAACATCTTTTTAACGTTTTATTAAACCTTACAGAAAAAGAAAGGAAAATCAGCTAAAGTCTTTGAAATGTAAAGTATTAAATAGGACTTTCATTTTAACAACACTCCTAGTTCCCTTTTCCTCTAGCTGCAAATAGATTTTTAGAAGGAAAATACCCTGTTTCAGAGTCTCTTAGATGGTAATAACTGTCCTTTTGAGGGAACACAGAAATAGTTCATTGGAATGGGCTGAAGTTGCTGTTAAAATTCGATCCCGTTTCCTAGAAGGCAAGTGAGAGAGAAAAGAAAAGGAAAATATAGCTTCTCTCTCTGATGTTGACTTTTCCTTATAACCTCATTGCTGGAAAGACACAGGCACAGCATTCAGTCTCACTGTACGAGCATTGGACTATTTAGGGCATTGCTTTTAGCTGCCTCCTTGCGGAGGGGCTTACAACAATGTTGCAAAATATATAGTCTTGGCTGACTAAGCCACAGACTCTTTTAAACAGATGGCAAAAGGAGAGGATAGAAAAAAAAGGAAATGAGCAGGGGAAGGGAAAGGATACATAGACTAGAGGGCAACAAAGTCTCCAGGTGTTGTTAGGGATTCAGCTGGAGCCAGTAGAGGTGGTAGTATCATCTAGTACCTAGGTCTCACTCTCTGGCTCAGCCTGGTCAGGATTCTTTTCACAATCAGGACAGTGAAGTCCTAAGAGAGTTATGTTTGGGACGTCCGTAGCCATTTTGGTGCCCTCTACAGCCCCCTCATGGGGCGGCAGGAAGTGGAGTGACCTGGCCCCAGCCTGCTCCGCTTTGCTCCCCTGGCTCCCAGTCTTGGGGATTGTAGGACAGGGGGAACCACCCCCCAGCACTCACCAGCCATGTGGTTGGGAGCCAGGGGAGCAGAGGGGGCTGGGGCCGGGTCGGTCTGCTTACTGCCACTGGCGAGCGCAGGCCCGACCCCTGCTGCAGTTCTCAGGAGAATAGGAGTGGGGCTGGGGCAGGAAGAGGCAGGGCTGGGGTGGAGCAGGGATGGGGGCTTTGGGAAAGAGGTGGAGTGGGGGCAGAGCTGGGGCGGAGCACGGGTGGAGGCCACAGGGAAGAAGTGAAGCAGGGTCTGGAGCAGCACGCAGATGCATTGGGCACCAGGAAATTTTGTGCCCTACGCAGCTGTGTACTTTGCGTATGGGTAGGGACTGCCCTGCCCATGATCCCAAAGGGCAGTCATGATGGTGAAGCTTGCTTCTTCTGGTCCATCTCCCAGCCAGCAGTTGTTGTTATGCAGCTTCTAGCCAGTTTGTCCTAAAAGTTTACAAGAACTTCAACAATAGCTCTTCTGCTCTTTATTTTGTCCATCAATTAGGCCTAATTTCTGACACACCAATTTAGGTTCATTATTTCTATCCCACACTCTTTTGTGTACCAGGCATGATCTTAACACAGTCCTTTCTGTTTAGACTAACTTAGTCTGTCTCCCTCTCCTAGCTTTTGTAGAAAGATGATTGTGCAAAATTTTAATTTAGAGGGGCTCTCTCATAAGGACAGTATTATCAATATATGAATTTTGAGACATACCCTGGAAGCAGAGGGTGGAGAACACAGTGTAGAAGTGAAGCTCTTAATCTTATTTTTAATAAAAGTTTGAGTCCTTTCTCATTCACTGGTTTGTTGTTAAATGAACCCCAAGATTATTATATGATGCCTGAAGTGCTGAATGAGGAAGAGACTGCAATAATTTTGAAGTTGACTCCTGTGTTTGAAACTGATAGCAGAGGAAAGGGGAGCATGCGGAGCAGCAAACAGAAGAACAAAGCCTCTTGTATGTATTTTATTAGCCGAATAGTCACTTGATTATCTTAAGAAGGAACAAAAGCCAGAAATGGATGTGTTGCAATCTCCATACAGTTGGCAATTGATGGGCAATGGTGCAGAAAACTGGAAAAAAATCCAACTGTGATTTGAATTGTATTTAGCAGACACAGGGGCAGAGGAGAAAAATGATGAAGTAAAATCATCATTCTCTTTGCATGTTGTTGGGGAGGAAGCATTGGATATTTATAACAACTAAGTCTGAAAAAGGGGAAAGCATGAAGTTAATTAATATATTGACTAAATCTGAAGAATATTGTATGCCAAAAGGAACGTGATCTTTGAGAGACTCAAATTTTTTACTTGCATGCTTAAAACTGATGACAACACAGAGCAAAATTTCACAGAATTAAGGAGACTCAGTAAAACCTATGATTTTGGTGAGTTAACAGAGTCTCTGGTCAGAGATAGAATCATTTGTGGCATTAAAGACAATATGTTAAGAATGAGACTGCTCCGTGAAGAAGATTTAACTTTAGAAATAGCTCCCCGGGTATATAGGGCAGCAGAAACTGTGAAAGTATAAGCCAAAGAGCTGAATTCACCAAAAGGGGTTATCCCTGTACTAAGTACAAAAATATACAGCCAGAAAAGGTCTTATCAAAAAGTGGAAACACTTGCTATGAAAACCAGTGCTAGAGAGGAGCCTGGGTAAAGATGGTCATGTGGAAGGTGTGGATCACAGCAAGTCTCAAACAAGTGTTTTGCCTTTAGGAAACTGTCATAAATGTGAGAAAAATAATCATTTTGAAAAATGCAGCCGATCCCAAATGCTGAAAAGTCAAGTGCATTCAGCTGAAGACAACCTGGGTGAAGAGTTTTACATAGACATGCTTGGATCAAGCAAACCTGATGAGAGGGACTGGATACTGCCTATGAAAGTGACTAGAAAAAGTATTCCACTCAAACTGGACACAGGAGCTCGGGCTGATATTCTGTCTGATCAAGATTATGAGAAATTGAAAATAAGACCAAAACTGGGACCAACAAAAATAAAAGTAACTGGTTATTCTGGGGTAAAGATATCAGTGAAGGGGAGGCGCATTGCTAGTCTCAGTCATAAAAATGCCATGTAAAGACTCCTGTTCATTGTAGTGCCAAAGGAGGTGACACCAATTTTAGGCCTGTCTGTGAAAAACTCAGTCTAGTAAAATGGGTGCTCTCAGTACAAGATCATACTAAACATGACTATGAGGCACTCATTCAGGAATATTATGATCTGTTTCAAGGATTGCAGGATGAACATACTGTGATGGGTTTGGGCCCTTTGGGATGTCACCTGATGTTCTGAGATACCACTGAGTCTACCTGTTCTGGCAGCATGGGACCCCTTTAACTTGCCTTGCTGAGCCAGGCTATTAAAGCCTCCTGTAACACCCAGCTGCAGATCAGCTCTGGGGAGACTCAGCTTAAGGGACTTGCTCCAACACTCTGGTGCTCACTCCTTTTAAGGGATACAAACCCAAAGGTGTTATGAAATTATTCCTCTCTCTCAAAGTGGAAAGAGGTGTGCACACTTCTTGCTCCCTCCAGTTAGAAATTACAGAAACTGGGTTTCATAACAAACAAAGCGAATGTTATTAACTATAAAAGGCAGATTTTAAGGGGTAGAAAACAGAACAAAGCAGCTTACTAAGCAAATGAAATCAAACATGCAAACTAAGCTTGTTTCACTAAAGAATTTGGTTACAAATAGTAGTTCTCAACCTAGATATTGTTGCAGACAGGTTACAAAGGCTCTGTGGTTCAGAGTTCCAGTTATATTCCTTTTCAGATTGGACCCCTGTCTCAGTCTGGAGTCCCCCCTTGCCTTCCCTTCAGGTGGCTTTTGCTGTCTTCCTTCTTGGGCAGGCAGGCCGTGGAGATGAGGAGTCCCCTTTGCCTTCCTCCCAACCCTTAAATAGGATTTAAATAAGGTAGGAATCCCTTGTTTCCCAAACTTGACCCCATCTCCAGTGGAAAGTTACAAGAAGTCCCAGGTAATGTTCAATATCAGGTGACAAGACCACCTGACCTAATAGTGTCACAGTTACGACCCTTGATGCCACCCTGGAGGGAGAAGTGACAAAGAGTCCTGTTGCACCTTGAAGACTAACTAAAGTATTAGAGCGTAAGCTTTCGTGGGCTAATACCCACTTCGTCCGACGAAGTGGGTATTAGCCCACGAAAGCTTATGCTCTAATACTTTAGTTAGTCTTTAAGGTGCCACAGGACTCTTTGTCACTTCTGCAATTCCAGACTAACGAGAGAGATTGGTATCTTCATGGTTTTGTTGTTCCTTCCTGATGGCTCATCAAATCTGATGGCCTGTTGTCTGGTGGGTGTCTTCCCAATACACACCCAGTTGTAATTGTTACATAGCCATATTTCTAACTTTAGTTACAGAAATGATACATGCATACAAATTGGATAATCACTTTTAGTAAATCATTATCTTTCCAATGATACCTTACAAACTCCATCTTGCATAAAGTATGTCTCAGTTATGTCATATTAATATCATAAGTATATTTTCATAAAGATTATGGAGTGAAACATCACATATACTATCCAGATAAACAAGCAGATCCCTCCAGCTGTCCATCCATGAAAGGATGGTGCCATTTGCACTCTGTGATAAAGTCACTGCTGAGCTCGCAAGGATGAAAGTAATGAAAGAAATACAAAAAATTGAGGAGTCAATGGAATGGGTGAGCTCCCTAGCCACAGTGGAGACAAAAATTGCCAACTACAAATGTGGTTTGATCAGAGAGACCTTAATAACTCTATAAAAAGAAAACATTTCAAACTAAGAACCAGAGATGAGATTGTGGCTCAATTTGCGAATGCACAATATTTCAGTATATTGGATGCATCCTTGGGATTTTGGCAGCTGAAATTAACTGAAGAAAGCTCAAAACTATGCATATTTAGTACCCTATTTGGAAGATATAGATTCTTATGCTTACCCTTTGGCATAGCATCACCAGACGCGTACCACAAAACCATAAATATGATCTATGAACATATTAACAGTGTTGACACCTTAACAGATGACATCCATCGGGAGCTCAACTAAAGAGGAACACAACTGTAGACTTTGGGAAGTTTACAGCTGAAAACTTGAACCTAAATAGGGAAAAATGTGAGTTAGGGGTTACAGAAATGACTTTTATTGGAGATATTATTTCCACCAAAGGGATGAAAACTGATAAGAGGACAGTCTTAACCGTTGAAACGATGCCACGCCTTCAGTCAAAGAAAGATGTCCAATGGTTAATTATCTTGGAAAATTAATACCTAATCTACCTACAAAAGCAGTGGCTTTGAGGAAGCTCTTAGAAAATAAAAAATGAATGATGCTGAGGTGCAGAAAAAGAGGTATCATGGGAAGACTTGAAACAACAACTGATACAAGACCCATACTGAAGTTCTATGTACCAAACAGGCCTATTAAAATTTCAGTAGATGCTTTACACTCTGGGATTTGTAATGATTTTACAGAAACATGAGAATCATTAGTGGTGTATACATCCAAATCACTGACTGATGTTGAAACCGGATAGACATAGATTGAGAGGGAGCTTTTAGGAATATTGGTTGCCTGTGAGATTCAATCAATATATGTATGGCCAGATAGTAGATATTGAACTGGACCACAAGCTCTCAATAGAATTATTTGGCAAACCACTAAATGACTGTACCTTAAATATTCAAAGAATGATGGAAAAGCTGCAAAAGTCTGATTTGGTTGTGACCTACAAGCCCAGTAAATTCATACTTATTACATATGCATCTTCTAAAGCCACGACTCCCATTATGTAGCCAGAGAAGATTTTAGAGATAGAGAGGCAAGACTATGTAGACCTGATTGTAAAGTCAATTCCCGTAGCTAACAAGAAACTGTAACCAATAAGAGGGGAAATAGAGAAAGATGAATTATTTGGGATCCTTAAAGAAGTGATAATTAAAAGGTGGCCTGAAAAAATAAGCAGTTGCTGTCCAAGTATAAAAGATTATTGGAACAGCAGACATGAATTTACTGTGATAGATGGGGTGATTTTTCAAGGGCAGCAAAGTTGTAATACTAATAAGCCTCCAGAAAGAAATGCTATGGAAGATCCATGAATTTAAGAATTGAAAAGTGCAAACAATGAGCATGAGGGGTCCTGTATTGTCTGCAAATCAATCACAACATTACTAATGCGACAGGAAATTGCTTTTCATGCTTGAAATATGAGCCATGCCAATAGGCAGAGTTGCTGAGACCTCATTCAGTTCCACAAAGGCCTTATGAGAAGGTAGGCGCTAATTTATTTACTGGCAATCATAGGATTATTTAGTAGTCACAGATTATTTTTCTCTGTATCCAGAAATTTGCACACTGCATAGTACTAATAGTGAGTCTGATAGTCATCAGAAAGGGAATCTTTTCCAGATATGAAATTCCAGATGAAGTATTTTGTGGTAATGGGCCACAATCTTCTAGTGCAACTTTTAGGCCGTTTGCCATAGACTGGCATTGTCATCACAGAACATTAAATCCAAATTACCCCCAATTGAATGGACTTATTGAAAGGTCTATATGGATGGTTAAAAAAAACATGAAAAAGATTTTTGACAGTGGGAGTAGGTTGTATAAAGCTTTACTGGTTTACTGAAGAACACTTCTGGAGAAGAGCCAAGCTGTTATTGGAAAGAAGAATCAGATCTAATTCACCAATCACTGATAATTTGCTGAAATCTCATGACAATGAAACCATACAGAAGATGAAAGAACATCAGAAGTGGAATCAGAAATATTATTTTGATAAAAGGGCCCAGGCTCTCCCATCTCTTGACCCAGATGATAGGTGTGATTCCTCAGGCACACTCACTACTACTTGGGACCAAATGGGTGCCATTAAAGAACAGCTTAGTCCCAGAGCATATGATCTAAGTCTTTACAGAAAATATTGACTAATACTGGACCTGAAACTAACTCCTGCAGAACTGCACTAGATACATCCTCCCAGTTTGACAGCAAACCATTGATACCTACTCTTTGAGTACAGTCTTTCAACCAATTGTGCATTAATTTTGAAGTAATTTAATTTCAACCACATTTCCTTAGTTTGCTTATGAGAATGTCACATGGGACCGTGTCAAAAGGGCCTATTGGTTTTATACAGTTACAATAACATAATATAATTTAAAACCTTTGGTCTTAACAAAGGTTAAGATGGGTAAAATATGTAGGTTTTACATTTAAAATTTTTGGTGTTTCATAGATTTTAAGGCTAGAGGCAACCATTGTGATCATCTAGTCTGACCTCCTGCTTAACACAGGCCATAGAACTTCCCTTTAATTAACTCCTGTTTGGACTACAGCATATACTTTAATAACCACAACCCTTGATATATAAAAATGTATACACTTGGATTGATGTAAGGCTAAAAAAGGTAAAAAGACAAGGATAATGTCATGGTAGCGGTCTACTCCAGACCTTCAAACCAGGAAGAAGAGGTGGATTAGCCTTTTTTTAAATAACTAGGACTTGGTGATGATGGGGGAACTTCAACTACCCAGATATGAAATGGTAGAATTCATGATCGTAAGGAATGGTAGGAGGGAGAACAGCACAATAAAGACAATGGATTTCAACAAGGCAGACTTTAGCAAAGTCAGGGAGTTGGTAGGTAAAATCCCATGGGAAGCAAGTCTAAGAGAAAAAACAATTGAAGAGAGTTGGCAGTTTTTCAAAGAGACATTGTTAAGGGCACAAGAGCAAACTCTCCCACTGCATAGGAAAGATAGGAAGTATGGCAAGAGACCACCCTGGCTTAACCAGGAGATCTTCAATAATCTAAAACTCAAAAAAAGAGTCCTACAAAAAAAGTGGACATTTGAAATTACAAATTACAAAGGATGAATAAAAACAAATAACACAAGTATGTAGGGACAAAATTAGAAAAGCCAAGGCATAAAACGAGATCAAACTAGATAGGAACCTAACTGGTAACAAGAAAACATTCTATAAATACACTGCTACCTCGATATAACGCTGTTCTCAGGAGTCAAAAAATCATACCACAGTATAGGTGAAACTGTGTTATATCGAAGCCAGACACGACGCACTGATCCTCTGGAGCGCGCAGCCACCCCTCCCTCCCGGAGCGCTCCTTTTCCATATTATATCAGAATTTGCCTTATATCTGATGGCATTATATCGAGGTAGCAGTGTACATTAGAAGCAAGATGAAGACCAAGGACAGAGTAGGCCCATTACTCAGTGAGGGTAGGAAAGACAATAACAGAAAATGTGGATCTGGCAGAGGTACTTAATGACTTCTTTGTTTCGGTTTTCACCAAGAAGGTTAGTGGTGATGGAGCATCTAACATAGTGAATGCCAGTGAAAAATGAGGTAGGATCAAAGTCTAAAATAGGGAAAGAACAAGTCAAAAATTACTTAGACAAGTTAGATGTCTTCAAATCACCAGGGCCTGATGAAATGCATCCTAGAATACTTGAGCTGACTGAGGAGATATCTAAGCCATTAGCAATTATCTTTGTAAAGTGATGGAAGATGGGAGACATTCCAGAAGACTGGAAAAGTGCAAATATAGTGCCCATCTATAAAAAGGGAAATAAAGACATCCCATGGAATTACAGACCAGTCAACTTAACTTCTGTACCCAGAAAGATAATGGAGCAAATAATTAAGCAATAAATTTGCAAACTCCTAGAAGATAATAAGGTGATAAATAACAGTCAACATGGATTTGTCAGGAACAAATCATGTCAAATCAACCTGAGAGCTTTCTTTGACAAGGTCACAAGCTTTGTAGATAGGGGGTAAGCAGTAGATGTGGTATATCTTGGGCATAAGCTTTCATGGGTAAAAAATCCATCTCTTTTTACCCACAAAAGATTATGCCTAAATAAATCTGTTAGTCTTTAAGGTGCTACCCGACTCCTTGTTGTTTTTGTGGATACAGACAAACACAGCTACCCCCAATATGTGGTATATCTTGACTTTAGTACAGCTTTTGATACTGTCTTAAATGACCTTCTCATAAACTAACTAGGGAAATACAACTTAGATGGAGCTACTATAAGGTGGGTGCATAATTGTCTGGAAAATCATTCCCAGAGAGTAGTCAGCAGTGATTAACAGTCATGTTAGAAGGGTATAATGAGTGGGGTCCAGTAGGGATCAGTTCTGGATCTGGTTCTGTTCAATATCTTCATCAATTATTTAGATAATGGCATGGAAAGTACACTTATAAAGTTTGTGGACGATACCAAGCTGGGAGGGGTTTCAAGTGCTTTGGAGGATAGGATTAAAATTCAAAATGATCTGGACAAACTGGAAAAATGGTCTGAAGTAAATAGGATGAAATTCAGTAAGGACAAATGCAAAGTACTCCACTGAGGAAGGAACAATCAGTTGCACACATACAAAATGGGAAATGACTGCCTAGGAAAGAGATCTGGGGGTCATGGTGGAACACAAGCTAAATATGAGTCAACAGTGTAACTCTGTTGCAAAAAAAGCAAACATCATTCTGGGTTGTATTAGCAGGAATATTGTAAGCAAGACATGAGAAGTAATTCTTCTGATCTACTCCGTACTGATTAGGCCTCAACTGGAGTATTATGTCCAGTTCTGGGTGCCACATTTCAGGAAAGATGTGAACAAATTGGAGAAAGTCCAGAGAAGACCAACAAAAATGATTAAAGGTCTAGAAAACATGGTCTACAAGGGAAGATTGAAAAAAATTGGGTTTGTTTAGTCTGGAGAAAAGAAGACTGAGAAGGGACATGATAACAATTTTCAAGTACATAAAAGATTGTTACAAGAGGGAGAAAAAAAATTATTCTTTACTTCTGAGGATAGGACAAGAAGCAATGGGCTTAAATTGCAGGAATGGGCTTAAATTTCAGGTGGTTTAGGTTGGACATTAGGAAAAACTTCCTATCTGTCAGAGTGGTTAAGCACTGGAATAAATTGCCTAGGGAGGTTGTGGAATCGCCATCACTGGGGATTTTTAAGAGCAGGTTGGACAAATACCTGTCAGGGATGGTCTAGATAATATTTAGTCCTGCCTTGAGTGCTGAACACTAGACTAGACAACCTTTCGAGGTCCCTTCCAGTTCTGTGATTCTATGAGCTGTTCCAACAGTCAATTATCCTCACTGGAAGACATTTGCACCCTATATCTGCCCTTTTTTGTTCATCTGCCATTTTTGCACCCTATATTTGCCATTTTGTTGCCCAGGACCCAGCATCATGCTGTTTCTCTCTCTGGATCCCTGTGGGGTAGGAAGCACATGTGTTTGAGTTTGAGTGGGGGACACCCATGCAGCTGGGCTCTGGGGTGTAGTGGGTGAAGATGCCTAAGCTAGAGGATGCCCCACGGCTGGCCTCTATGGGAGGGAGTGTGGCTGGCTGGGTTGGGGGACCATCCCGTGGCTGGGCTCAGGGTGGGAGGAGGTACAGGTGTCTGCATCAAGGGGCCCCCTGCAGCTGGGTTCTGGTGTGGGGAGAGGTTGTGAATGTTGATGATTGAATGGGCAGAGTTTTCCTCGGAGATGTGCCCAGGTGGTGCACGCAGGCTGAAGCACCCAACAAAAAGCATAACAGAGAAACAGGAACTAGATTGTCATAGGGGTCTCCAAGGCCAGGTCTGCACTGTGGGAGGGTCCACCTAAGATACGCAACTTCAGCTACGCGACTCCGCTTCCGCCTCTCATGGCGGTGGAGTTCCAGAGTCGACGGGAGAGAGCTCAGGGATCAATTTAGGCCTAAATCTCTACTCCTTGGGGGAATCTTATTTGATGTCTGTATTGTTACGGATATACTTGGTTACGGGCATTTTGAAATAAATTACTAAAATAATTGAAACTGATGTTATTATATTGTGTTATTTTGACAAATAAAATATGCAGAATTTTAAAATATTGTGCTCAGAATTTTTTATTTTCTGGCACAGAATTCCCCCAGGAGTATTGGATGCAAGGTATCCAGGGTCATTGATTTTAAAATGTCTAGCTTAAGTAGCTGCTGTTTAATGTCCTCCTTAGTTACTGTTGAAATAGAAAGCATTTCATCATTATCATATGATATTAATACTTCTGTCTTTTTCCCAAATACAGAACAGAAATGGTTATTAAACTAAGTGCCTTTCTGGATTATTATTGACAGTTCTACCACTTCAATAATAATACCATTTTTAGGATTCCTTTTGTTCCTAATATACAGTGGAGTCCGGTTAATTGGGACACATCAGGACCGGAACAATTTGCCCCAATTAACTGAAGTAAATAAAAAGGGATGCTTTGTTTCTGTTCTTTGCGATGTGTCTCAATTAAGCGGCTGCCCCAATTAACCAGTGGCCTGATTAAGCAGAATCCACTGTACTTTTAAAAAAATCCTCCTTATTTTCCTTTACTCCCCTGACATGGATTTCTTTTTGTATCATTTTACTTCCTTTATTAATTTTCTACAATTTCCACCAATTATATTCACTATCCTCAAGTTTCCCTTTGTTCCATTGGTTTTTTTTCATAGCTGCTTTCACTTCCCCTCTAAGGCAGTTTGGTTTTTTAACCCGTGTGGCCTTGTCATACCACATGCTGATATAACACATGGGGATGAGGGTGGGGTCTTTTCATTATGTTAAACCTTTAGCACTACCTTAGGTATCATGGGTTGTACACAAGTACTTATTTTATTGTGCTTTTAAACAACAGATGGCAATTTTATGAAAACGGTTAAACTCAGATATAATCAATAAAATTAAACTAGTTTGGACCATTAGGAAAAGCTATGTTTTATTATTTGTGGAGACATAAATACAAACATTCTCCTTAAGATTTAACATAAAATGGTTTATCAATAAATATTTTGCTACTAACTTATTTAGATTACTAAAGTATTTAACAAAATGAAAGTCAATAATTAAAATAAGCCTCCCTTATATAGACTCATATAGAAATGGATAATTCATAAAAATTCTGATTTGTGGCTGATAGCGAACAAGTTACAAGAGACCTGAAGTTTTCAATAAGTCAGGCTGCTCACAAACTGTCCCAGAAGAAAAACTGGTTTTCTGTCTTTCTTCAAGAATGTCAGAAAACCTAATCTCAAGGCTGCATTTTAGCCTTGTAACACTTTTAACTCCAAACAATGTCAGGCATAAGCTTCTGGACTCACACGCTGTGCACAAAATCTCAATCAGCCTGTCAAGCTTTGACAGGATTCATGAGGGTCTCACACAGGACATGGAGAAATAGCAGTACAGCTTTTGTCTAATGTTAATACACATACACATTTTATCTAACAGGCCAAAATCCCAACATGCTTTATAAGTATTTTAGAATACTTTACATACACACAAAGAGAGAGAGAAAGCACTTATGAACAAGCACTAAATGTAACCAGTACAGGCACAAACCACTAGAAAACAAAGTTAATCACATACACACAAAGGAAAAGAAAAAAGCCACTTGCAGACACTCATACATACAATTTACATACATTCATACAGACTAAACTTGTATCAGTAAACATGAAAAGAGCATTGAAGAACTCCCTATATATATATATATATATATATATATATATATATATGTGTGTGTGTGTGTCTTC
Organism: Dermatemys mawii; assembly: GCA_007922305.1. Lineage (NCBI taxonomy): Eukaryota > Metazoa > Chordata > Testudines > Dermatemydidae > Dermatemys > Dermatemys mawii. The sequence goes on from ML677349.1 coordinate 20,077,281, forward strand.
TCTAGGTAAACAGACATCAGATCTTCTGGTAGCTGAAAGACTTCTGCCCTACCTAGGATGATGTGTTTACTTTAGGTTCTTAGCAGAGAAAACCAAACAAGACTTACCACAGGCCTCTATATTTCAGGTCCCAGATCCACTGTTTGTTTATAGTCCATCACCGTGCTAATTATAACAGCCCCCAAAAAGCTGAGGAAAATCACTAGTTACAACTGTCTCGGCTAGACATCTTACCTGTGGGCTCTCTCTGTCTCTGATTTTGGCACAGCTCAGACACACCCAGAAAGGTAAGTAGGTTCCTAACTAATATGTTAACAAGGCTCAACAACTAAAGATCCAGGAAGGACAGGTTTGGCTGGGAATCTGAGCATTTCCAATCTGGGACTATAGGGTGTACAAAGTAACTTTTGAGAGGGTGGCAAACACAGTCAGGTAGGATAGGGATTCCTGGGCCATCTATGTGGATCTTTTTTCAGTAAGAAAGACGCAAGTCCCCTTTGCACAAAGGAACTTAAGTTTCAGAGTGGTAGCTGGGTTAGTCTGTATCAGCAAAAACAATGAGGAGTCCTTGTGGAACCATAGAGACTAACAAATTTATTTGGGCATGAACTTTTGTGGGCTAGAACCCACTTCATCAGATGCATGGAATGGAAAATACAGTAGCAGGTATAATTACACAGCACATGAAAAGATGGAAGTTGCCTTACCAAGTGGGAGGTCAGTCTAATGAGACAATTCAATTAACAGTAGGATACCAAAGGAGGGAAAAAAAATCACTTTTGTAATGGTAATGAGAGTGGCCCATTTCAAACAGTTGACAAGAAGGTGTGAGTAACAGTAGGGAGAATATAAGCGGCCTTGAAGCATAGGACATGTGTGTGCCAGGGCAAGGAGGAGACACAGCCAAAGTGCACTTCTCTGACAGAACGCTGGGACAAAGTGAATATGTCTGGCAATAAATTCATATTTCTTAACCAAGAGACGCAAGAGGAAAAAACTTTTCCTGTCCAGGCAAAAACCAACTTCCACGGTGAACAGTGAGGATGGCCCATCACAAACCATTTCACATAATGGGTCAGTCTCTGGTGTGCATCATTAAGTCATGGAAAGGAGGACATTCAAGGGCATTATATGCTCAGTGAACCATCTCCTAGGCCAGCGCTCTTCAAACTTTCGGCACCGCGGCACCCTTTTGCACTCCCCCCTCCGCTCGCGGCCCCCCAGGGTATGTCCGCCGAAATGCCACTGAATAGAAAGCTTCCGCTTTCTTTCGGCCGCATTTCAGCGGGCCAAAAATAGACCGCGACTTCGGTGGTCTCCCGGGAAGGATCAGTGGCAGTTCTGGAGTCTCGCACACCCCCAGGTGTGCGCGCACCCCAGTTTGAAGACCACTGTCCTAGGCCTTGGATACACAAACCTTTAGAGAAAGCAACCAGTCCAAAACTCTTTATTGTGTGTAAGTGTGACAGAGTGTATGAGAAAAGGGTACTATCCCTTCAGAGGACAGGATGCAGCTTACTGCCTGGGGATAATCAACAGGGCCCTGACCCACCTACAGGCTAAGTGGTATAAACAGGAAGCAGAACAAGGAAACCCAGGGGGCGGGGTAGAAGCCAGGAATGTTGCAGTGGACAGGTACCAGAAGGCAAACCCAAACTGAATTGGATATGAGTACAGTGAGTTTCAACACCTAAGGCATTGAGCGTCAGATCCCAGGTCCACAGACTCAGGCTCACAGGGCTTATGCTATGATAGTCAAAACAGCAGTGCAGCCATAGGGGTTCAGGTTGACACCGAGATGCAAAGGGACACACTGCACCTTTCCATGTGGTGCCTGAACAGGGACTGAAACCCGTCGGTACCAAGGAGGGATGTGAATGCAGGGACGTGCCTGTGCTATATGGGGTATGAGATGTCAGCCTAGGCTGGTGGACAGAATAACAGCAATGGCCCAGAAGCTCTGATTTCAGGCGTGGCCAGCGGCTCAGCAGCAAGTGCCCAGGACAGACTGTAACGAGTGTCAAAGGGGAAGGAGACAGACAGTCTTGCTAATCAGGGGCACAGATTGTGTCTAAGTGGGGCACATAAGTTAGTTTTTGGTTCTAGTCTCTGGTTCCCCAGGAGCAGACCCATGTGGACTGCTGGGCAACACAGGGCACTGAGGCACGTGGGGAGATCTGGACTGTTCGGGATACTGAGACCCAGATGGCTGCAGGAACTGAAGAAAGAACTAAGGGCACAAAGTTTTAAGCCTGTTAGAACGATACCCCCGGTGTAAATTCTGTTAAGGGCAAGGAAGAAGGCATGTGAGAAGATGCTGTCCTACAGGAATTTTGGACTGAGGGGCTGTTATTATGGGGAAGTAAGAAGCTAGTGCTGGGAAAACCCCTGGATAACCCCAGAAGCAAACATTAGGGGCAAGCCTTAAGGGCAAAGGGCTGCCAGGAAGTATGCCTTGACGCAGTCCTCAGCCTCAGGATATGAGCAAGTGGGAAGCCTGAGTAATTTGATACAGAAGTCAGATAAAGACCCAGTCAACTGCTCATAGACAAATAGACAAAATAGATTTTAAGGTCAGAGCAAGGGACTATCATGATCATCTAGTCTGACCTCCTGCATATTGCAGGCCACAGAACCTCACCCACCCACTCCTGTAATATACCCTTAACCTCTGACTGAGTTACTGAAGTCCTCAAATCATAATTTAAAGACTTCAAGTTACAGAGAATCCACCATTTACACTAGATTAAACCTGCAAGTGACCTATGCCTCATGCTATAGAGGAAGGCAAAAAAATTCCAGGGTCTCTGCCAATCTGATCCAGGGGAAAATTCCTTCCCAACCCCAAATACAGAGATCAGTTAGACCCTGGGCATGTGGGCAAGACGCATCAGCCAGACACCATGGAAAGAATTGTCTGTACTAACTCAGAGTCCTCCCCATCTAGTCTGCCATCACCAGCCATTGGAGATTTTTGTTAGCAGTTCAGGTCGACTGCATGCCATTATAGCAGTCTCAGCATACCATCCCCTCTGTAAACTTATCAATCTTCTAGCCAGTTAGGTTTTTTGCCCTCTCTGCTCAGGGGCGCCAGAACAGGGGCAGCAAAGGGGCTATGGCCCTCCCACTTTCTGAAAGTGTTTTCCTCTGCTTTTACCAGGGCTTAAACTGAGCTGGAGCTGTTCACAGTGGTGCTCCAGTAAATATTTTCAAACCCACGAGGCTGAAGCCCTGAGCCCTGAATGGGAAGCATGGGGAATTCTGGGAAATAATATATGAGAATTTAAGCCCCGGCTCTCATCATCACCCACAAAGTAGCACGGGTGCAAGAGGATAAGAAATGGGCTCTCATAAGTCTTTCACTGCAGACTGCAGGGAGGAAGATATGGTCAGTAATAATCAGAACCCAGAAAAGAAGTTGGGCTGGATGAAAGACAATCTTAACTTTGGAGGATGTGCCTGAGAGTGTATCCTGTGAGGCTGCTCTCAAAGAGACTGAGAGGCAGCTTCATTCTGGTTTACCAACAGGACAAACCTGGTGCTCTTAATTACCTCTGATATGACCAGCAGGTTTACCTTACAAGATGTAGTTTGTCTTGAAATACAGCATGCTGAAGACTATGGAAGAGTTTGTTTGCCGCACAAGCTACATAAGGCATTGGGTAAATGAAAGTCCCAGTATATAAATCTTTTAAAACAAAAATATAAACAAGACACTGAGGAACTTCCTCGGGGGCGCTAAGCAGAAGTGCCCCTCTAGTTGGAAGAAATAGTCCAAGGGAAGTGGCTAGGCCAGCAGCCCTGGGGAAATCAAGTAAGAAGCTTGCCCTACTGAAGTACACATACAAACAGGGACTGATAATAGACCACATCCTAAGACACAGACAAGTGCCTGGGGAGTGAAGATGGAGGTATGTGAGAGTGTATGAGAAAAAAAGTTATCTTTCATAACTTGTGTTCTTTGAGATGTTTTGCTCACATCTATTCCACAGTAGGCAAGTGTGCTCACCACGTGCACCAATGCCGGAAAGTTTTTTCCCTTAGCAGTACCCGTAGGGGGTGCACTCCCCACTCCCACAACCCCTGGAGTGGCGCCGCCCTGGTGCACTATAAGGGGCGTCACGTGCTCCCTTACCCTCAGTTCCTTCTTGCCAGACCACTCTGACAGTGGGGAAGGAGGGTGGGATGCGGAATAGACATGAGCAACACATCTCGAAGCACACCAGTTCTGAAAGGTAACTGTCTTTTCTTCTGCAAGTGATTGCTCATGTGCATTCCACAGTAGGTGATTCCAAGCTGTACCTGTTGGAGGTGGATAGGAATTCACAAGTTTCCCGGACGGAGTACCGCCCTGCTGAACCCAGCATCATCCTTGTTTTGGGAGACAATAGCATAGTGCTAGGTGAACGTGTGAACTAAAGACCAGGTAGTGGCCCTACAGATTTCCTGGATAGGGACATGGGTGAAGAAGGCTGCCGCCAAGGCCTGCATCCAGGTTGAGTGTGCCTTCACAATTGGCAGAGGGGGGACACCTGCCAGGTCATAAGAAGTACGGATGCATGAAGTGATCCAGTTGGAGAGCCGCTGCATGGAGATCGGTCGGCCCAAGATGTGCTTGGCCGAGGCCATGAACAGCTGTGAGGACTTCCTGAATGGTTTGGTCCGCTCATGGTAGAAAGCCAGAGCCCTGCACACATTGATAGTGTGGAGGCGGCGCTCCTTACTGGATGCATGTGGCTTGGAGCAGAGGAACAGCAGGAAGATGTCCTGGCCCATATGGAAGGTGAAGACGACCTTCGGGAGGAATGCAGGGTGTGGGCAGAGCTAGACCTTGTCCTTATGAAAAACTGTGTATGGGGGCTCAGTCAGTTATTTGACTAGGTACTAGAATTTCTATGTAATTCATTAAACTATAGGGCCAGATTTTTCAATTATGTTTGGGGGCTTCACAGTTTTAACTGAAGGAATAATTTTGTCCATACAGTCTGTTTTTAAACTCTCATTCCATTTGCTCTTAGTAATGTTCTAATGGGAACCAGTATTCCAAAGATGCTTATGCAAAACACTATAATTATGTTGATTACCTATAGGTCAGTGGTATTTTGCAATATGCAACAGCTTGCAAATTCTAACCCACATCCTCTAAAACAATTTTTCAGGTTAAACTGGAATGATTTCTTCTGGGTTAGCTGTGCTAAGATTTGGAGTGTTGTTGTTCTGTGGGGTACCATTTGTCATCACTGTAGCAAATGCATCATTTCTCATACTGGGTAAGTGAAAAATGTGAGTCAGATGTAGAAAGGTAAAAAGAGTGAATTTCATTTTATGGGATCTTATTCCAAAATATGCCACATCTCTTCAGTATGGCTTTTTGAGTGTGTACTCTGACCAGTATTCCACCTCTCTAGCTACATAACCACCACTCATTACATGTATCCCCTATCCCAGCTCTGCTCCATCTTTGTAGCCCACTTTCACTTAAAGTGAGAAATGAAGGGTTTAAAAATGAGATTTCCAAAACACCAATAGCCAAACAACAACCTGGTGCCCATCCCTCACCTCTGTTCCAGGACAAATCGGAAAAAGTGCAGACTAAGTGTGGGTGAGCAGGAAGGACGTGGCTCACAAAACTAGCATGCGGTTATGGAGGAATGATTGCTGGCCACCAAAGAATTTGTTCTGAAGAAAGGGGACCCTGTTGATTGAACTGCTGACATTTTCAAGAGGCACAGTATTTTATAATGCCTAATGTACAATTTCCAAAGCTTTAAACAAACAAAACTTTTATCTACAAAACCTGAAAAGTACATTGAGCACTGTAAAAGAGAATTTTTAGTACTCTACTTTAAGAAAATAGTATAAATTGATTTAATCATGTCTTATTTCAGTAGGTTTCTATTCTTCTTGCCTCATGTACACATGATTTGCAGCAACACCAACGTCAAATGGAGGTGAAAGCCAAAGGAAGAGAGAACAGACCATTAGTTCACCCTTGTCATATTAATAATGCTTAAAAAGTAATATCCTAGTCCAGTGTCAAACTGGGCTATAATAAAAACACAGAACACAATGATCTCAGTCAGTAGGGGTACGGGTATGTCTAGAGTGGAGCTGGAGATATAATTTCCAGCTCAGATACCAACATGCACTAGCTGTAATCAAGCTACCATGCCAAAAATAGTGTAGCCATGGTTGTTGTACTTAAAGTATTGCACAGCATCTTTTCAGGGGGAAAAAGGCAAAATGCTACATTTATTGTACATGATTCAGTGTTAATACATGTATTACTAATAAATGTGGCGTTTTGCTTTATTCCCCCTGAAAAGATCCTGTGCAGTACTTTAAGTACAACATTTTTGTGGAGACCTGTGAAATGGGGAAAGGTACCACGTGCATTTATTGAGTAATGAAAAGTATTTAAAGGTATTGAGAAGTGTGGTTGTTGCAGGGGGGTGAAAGTGGCAGGGAGGAGTTTGCACAAGGGAGGCGTGGGCATGAGGGAGATGGCAGGCAGGGAGGAGGGGGTCTGAGGCTGACACAATGATGAAGGTGACTGTGGCTTGGTGAGGGGGAGGGGAAGTTGCTGGGTAGAGATTGCCCAGGGGCAAAAGTGGCAGGACAGGGGAGGTTGTTGGGGCAGGGGGTGCACAGGGGAGAAGGTAGTTGGCTAGCGGATGTTGGAGTGGGTGGCACTGGCTAAGGGAGGGGTGCCCGGGTTGCTCCCACATACACCATTCCCCAGCTCCATTTTAGGGGCCTCCCTTTTTGTGCCTGATTTCAAACCAAAGACAAACCACCAGGGCTCAGTCACTTCCGCCCTCCCCAAGTGACAGAGGCCAGAGCCTGGGGCTGCCCTCAGGCCAGGGACCGGACCTGCCCACCCCCCCTTACCTGGGTGGCTCCCCGCAGCCCAGCTCGGTACCTTGCGGGTGGAGTAGACACCCAGCTTCTCGGCCCGAGGAGCGGAGTGCAGCTGCGCCTTCCTCCCCACGCTGCGGGCCAAGCCGGGCTCCCCGCCATCCCCGGGGTTCTCAGCAGCAGCAGCAGCGTGGGCTGGTCTGCAGGCAGCCAGCCGCCCCACAGCCTGGGAGCCCTGCTGCCTACTCCTGCTCCCACCCCAACCCTGCCAGCCTTGGCCATACCACCGCCATCTCCAGCCCGGAACCCGGCAGAAGCCACCCATCTGGCAGCTCCCTCCATGCCCAGCTCGGTGCACTGAGCGCTAGACCCTCCCCTTCCCCGCTCTACCACCAGCTGCTCCTCTGGGAGAGGGACTGGCCATGCCACGTGCGGACCTTCTGGAGCCGGGAGGCAGGGAGCAGTGGCAGCCCAATATTGCTGGGAGGGCTTCCCCTTGTGCTCCTGGCCCCGACCTCCCAGCCCACTGGGCTCCCCCAGCTCAAGGAGGGAGGCACCAACCTGCTAGCGGTAGGAAAAGGGTCACTTGCCAAGCCAGCTGGGAGCATCGCCAGCCACTCAAGTCCAGCTATCTGCGGCATCCCAGTGCTCCCAGATGCCGTCCTTCAGGCACAAGCAGGGTGCGTGCAATATCGGCTTTGTTGTGTTCTCTCGAGGGGCCGGCAGATGGTGGAGAGGGCAGAAGTCTGGCAAGTTGTCTGGCTCCTGCCGGCAGCAGTGGCCTGCAGCAGGCATCAGGATGGCGCTGTAGGCGGTGGTGCACAGCCAGCTGGTGTCCTGGCCCTGCATTGTGCTGTTTGGGGACTCCCCCTCCCATTCCCGTCATGCCAGCGAGGGGGCCAAGCCTGGCGCAGGGCAAAGCTCAGAGGCTGCCGGGCCTGCACCACTGTAAAAAAAAATTTGGGGCACTGCTTTTTGGCACTCCCAAATCTTGGTGCCCTAGGCGGCCGCCTAGCTCTCCTAGTGGTTGCACCAGTGCTGCCTGCATTTGCTAAAGTTTGCCTTCTTGAAATCCATTGTCTTAATTGTGCTGTTCTCCCTCCTATCATTCCTTACAATTATGAACTCTACCATCTCATGATCCCTTTCACCCAAGTTGCCTTCCACTTTCAAATTCAGACAAAAACAGACAAAAAAAGAATTGTCCCTCTATTAAGTCAACTAATTATGCATAGTAACCTTTATTTCCTTAAATTGTTGAGTGTTTCAGAAAAAAACTTCCTAGTGGTCTAACTGAAGAAACTACAAGTTTGCCATAACGGTTGAATTTATTTACAAATTTAAGCATGGTTTACACACCTCAATGTACATAAGAGGGAAACTAGTATTACACTTTATATCAATATACAGTGAAAGAAAAATGAAATAAAGCAAAGTGCATATTAAAATGAACCTTTATTATTCCCAAAACAGGTACCAAGCATGTCATATTTGCATATTCCTGAATGCATATTCCTAAAATACATATACATCCGTAACCAATCAGCCTAGCAGCTTGGTATACTGTTTTAGAGCAAATGTCTTGAGGTTCTTCCATACTGCACAGGGGATGTCATGGTACTAAGCTGAAAATGAAAACAACATAGTAAATAGAAAATAAAAGTGGTATTGCAGCACTGGTTTTGAAAGGAAAGGAAAATGCATTCTCTACTAATAAAAATTGAGCTAGCCCAATGTTATACTTATAACAAATTCCTGTGTTAATGCTAATTCTAAATTTAATTACCAACTTGTGTCATTTTTTCCACATTTATTGACACTATTTTTTCCACTATTTAACCTTAAATGGTAATATTCTAATAAAAGCCTTCTCCCTAGGACAGAAAAAGTTATAGTGTCTAATATTTTCTATAATTGTATGGAGAGAGACAATCAGCAAGTGTTAATTTTCCTAAAAATTGTTCCTTGGACCTGGCAGCAGCAAGATGTGTATATAATGCTAGTAGCAACAGTTTTTGCTTGATTGTAATCTAGCTGCTAACAGTTTCTTTCAGACTTTCTTCTGGCTCTAGAATGTCTGAGTATTTATATGAATTAAAAGTTGTAGAATTTCAAGCAAAAAAGACATTTTTATGGAACAGGTAACAGGGAATGTTTTTTAAAACAAGCCACTTGATTCTGAAGTACCCTTTTTTGCTGAGTAATACCTGTCTCCTCTTGGAAGAAATCTTTCATGGGTTTATCAAAAAGCCCATACTATTTAATTGATTTTTACTAATATTGTGTATGTCCAGCAATATAAAAGTATGGCTATCAAATTACACCCATATATTGCCTCTATAAAATTTGAGACAACCTCGTCAGGAGCACCTTAGGTGGGACAGCACAGCATTTCCCATCCCTGGCACAGTTCTGTCAGCATGAACGCTACGTTTTACAGCATTGTCCAAAGAGTTTTAAACTGGTGTATCCCGTCATTGCCCACATATCGTGTTGAACATTTTGAATCACGTGTGTATATTTTATCTTTAAGAGCAATGAGAGTGCAATTAACAACAGTTCATTTTTTTTGGGAGCCCTGTATTGGGGAGGCACTGTGTATTCACTAATTTAACAGCTTTGTTTGTTGAATTTCTGGAGCAGGAACAGTGTTTTTTTAAAACTGTACTTTATTGGTAAACATAAAATCATTACTGTTCTGTAACTTTAGCACTTACAGGGTCACTTTCTACAAAACCTTATACTGTACATATTAAGATGGTACCACTTCAAGCCCACATATAGCAGCATAACCAAGGAAAATATGCTTGAACACACTGGAGCATTCACTTTTCTTTTCTTCCAATTTCAACATTTGACTGAGGTCTCCCAACAAGGTGGATTCAACCCTGAGATTTTATATTTCTGATTTTTTTTTCCCCTGAGGGAATGTACTTTATTCCTTGTCTCTCATTCTGAACAAAGACAAAAATTAGATAATCGTAACAAAAGCTCAAGACAATGAACAACACTAAGAAATGTTATTAATACTATGCAAACGTCAGGAAGAAAAAAAGCTATGCTGCATTCAGAGACAACTGAATTGCTAGATGTACATTCTTCAAATTATCAGTTCGACTGCATAAAGGAAGTTATCTCACTTCTAGTTTTTTCCCCTCCAGAACTATCTGAATTTCTTTGGCATCCAAAGTCTCATATGTCAATAAAGCTTCTGCTAAATTCTTGTGTTCTTTTGCATGGGTCTTCAAGATGTTCTTTGCTCGTTCATAAGAGTCCTAATATAAAAAGGTAAAACTTCTTTTAAAAATTCAGAATAGAAAACTTGAGAAAATGATATAAATACCTTTTGAAAATTAAGAATCAGAGGGGTAACTGTGTAAGTCTAGAATTGCAGAAGTGACAAAAAGTCCTGTGGCACCTTAAAGACTAACTCAAGTATTAGAGCATAAGCTTTTGTGGGCTAATACCCACTTCGTCAGCCGCATGCAGCAGCTGACGAAGTGGGTATTAGCCCACAAAAAAAAATGCACGCTCTAATACTTTAGTCTTTAAGGTGCCACAGGACTCTGTTATTTTGAAAATTGTTTTCCTCATTAGATTCAAAATAAACCAATAAGAAAGCGTACACAGTACCCGTGAGAGATGTCCTTTCAGTTCACTCCTAAGCATAGCTTTGATCTTTCAAAGACGTAAGCACTTGAAGCATTTTACGCTTATGATTAGAGACCCACTGACTTCAATGGCTCTCCTCTTGTGTGTAATTTTACACCCATATTTAAGTCTTTGCAGCATCAGGGTCTGTGTGTGGTTTGAGGAAGCAATCCTGCAGACCTGCTTTGTGCTACTTATTTTTTTTAGTAAATTTGGAAACCAAATGACTGACAAATCAGTACAAGATTCCTCAGATTACTATTGAGCATGTCAAGGTTTAAAATCAAGCCCTGTGAGTTATAAGAACACAATAAAGGGGCTTAATAACATTTACAAATTATTTTACACAAAATGTATTATACAACTTAAAATTTTGCACTCTCTCTCTCTCTCTCAAAATGTGCCCAGGCTCCAAAGAGCATACAATCTAAAGTTGTTTTTTTTAAAAGTTAAAAAGTACCTTTTATCAATTCACTTTTAGACATTTTTTTAAAATTACTTAACAAAATTTTTAAAGTTATCAGCCACTGAAAATAGAGGATTAGAAAAATATAGGTAACTGGAAGGTATTTAGTGAAACTCCCACATTAATTCATTGGAAATTAAACAGTTAACGCACAGCACCACTCTGAAGACAGAAGTATGTGTTAAGACAGAAGTATGCATCAGGTGAGCCTGGATAACAAAACCAAACCAGCCTATGCCATACTGCTTAAACATAAACCAAATGCAAAGTTACTAACTCCTCAAAGGGATTCAATATGAAGAGACTGTCTTTTTATTCAAATTTGACTTAGCTGCATCTTTAAGAATATTTCCATCCACAAGGTCAGACACTTTACTGTATATTGCAAAGAAACCAATATAATCAGTCATTCATTATCTTTGTTCGGCCCATATCTTAAATGAGATAAGTAGTCGAAGGAAACAAATCTTACCCTTAAAAGTGTTCTTATTTCCTGTTCAATTGCAGATTGGGTTTCAGGACTGAGTTTCCCTGTATCTGCGTACGTCATGACACCAAGCTAAAGAAAGAGAATAGCAAGACAAGAAAAATCTTTCATTTCAATAAAACACTTATGCTATTGCTATATTTGTATAAGAGTTGCATCACCCACCTGCATATCTACCATACAGATAAGCAAATAAAATTGCTAGATAAGATAAGATAGACATCCATGTTAATAAATCCGGCAAAAAGTCACAAGCCAAAACGAGCTAACACATCACTGCAGAATATTTCCACACGGTCAAAACAAAGCTCCCTTTAAGATTACATTTTAGCTGTGAAATAATTTCTTCTCTTTTCAAGCTAGCCTATGTAATGATGTCTCTTTTAAAGTCTGCAAAACTCTCAGTTCTCTCCACCCTGTCTCCAAACGTCAGCTGAGATTTTCTTCCAAGGAATGAATCCTTAAGATTATCTTTAATGTTTTAGAACATTTATTTTGCTACCAAAAAAAAAAGAAAAATCTTGTGAGCATAGATAAGCAATACAGTAGACTCTCGATTATCCAGGACTGGGTTAACCAGAAAGTGGATTAACCAGGATGTCAAAAAAAAAAAAAATAAAAAAAATATACACGTGTAACTCGCAGGGCCGGCTCTGGCTTTACTGCCGCCCCAAGCACCAAAAAAACCCACCAGGAAACAGGGCAGCCAGTGAACCAACCCCCCCAAATTTCCTATGGATGGTGATTATCCAGGATTTTTTTTAACCAGGATTTTTTTTTTCCCTATCATTCTGGATAATCGAGAGTCTACTGTACTCCCCCTGTCCCTCCCAGCAGAAATGTGTTTAATTAATGCAAACGTATAAGATGATATGTCAATTGTACAGGACTCAACAAGAAAACTCATTGTGTAAAGGTCAAAAGACAAAGCTTGCATTTAAAATTAGCTAAATCACTAGTTACTATGTCAACAGAATTTCTTGATCTATATATAGCTTGATCTTTCGTAGCTGTGTGCACATAAAAGGTGCAGAATCAGAGCAATAGCTATGACTCAGTAAGACTAAGATGAAATTAATACTATTTTACCTTCTCACTCATTCCAAATTTAGTCACCATCAGCTTTGCTATCTTAGTAGCATTGTCAAAGTCAGTGGAAGCACCTAGATATTAAAAATAACATTTAAATTAGCATCAACTAAACCAAAGTTACATACATTTAATATCCATTGACAGAAGACTCTTTAGCCACAGATATCAACTGACCTGTTGTGATGTGATCACTTCCAAATATGAGTTCTTCTGCTACTCTCCCTCCCATGCTAACATCCATTTGTGCAAGCAGCTGGGATCTAGTTTCACTCCACCTGTCATTTTCTGGTAGCAAAGATACCTATAAAATGTAGAACTGGTCAGAGTAAAATAAAATAGAGCATAAAACAGAGCAGTGTTAGGGCTTCTGTTTTTTTCTGGATTTATTATTTTCACTTTTCAGGGTTATTTTTTAAAAGCAATTTTTGACTTTTCTATAGATGTCCAAAAATCAGGGGTTTTCAGGGCTCATTAGTATATATTCTAATGAGCAATCTCTTTGTAACATTCCTTAGTACATTTTAATGTAGTACTGTTTCACTAGGGAACCTTTAGTGTACACCAGCAGGGTCTCCACAGACCTATTAAATATAAACACATTAGTGTGCTTTAGAAATCACACCCTTGTAGTCCACATTACTGTTCTGTGTAGACAAGGCTTAAGATACAAGTAACTATTTTCAGTGTTTATTGGATAAATACCCATTTATTTTGTTCTTAATCATTTTAAATCAGAGGTGTTTTATTGGTAAAATGTAAAACCAGAAGCCCTAAGCAACCTACAGGTTGATATATCTTCGAACCAAGATCAGGGAACTATAAAGTGACTAGTACTCCTGCTATTTCCTGAATGTGTGCTGAGCACAGGTCAACTTATATAGATTCATATATTCCAAGGCCAGAAGAAACCACTGTGATCATCTAGGTCTGACTTCCTGTGTAACACAGGCCATAAAACTTCCAAAATAATTCTCGCATTCCTACAGCATCCCTTTTTTTAAAACATTTAATCTTGAGTTAGAGATGGTCAGTGATGGCTAATCAAGCACAAACTTTGGTAAACTGTTCCAATAGTGAATTACATTTTGAACAGTGAGTATGCCTTATTTCCAGTCTGAATTTGTCTAGCTTCATCTTCCAGCCACTGGATGTTATACTTTTTGCCACTAGACTGAAGAGCCCATTATTAAATATTTGTTCCCCTTATAGACTGTAATCAAGTTACCCATTAATCTTCTCTTTGTTAAGCTATACAGACTGAGCTCTTTGAGCCTATCACTGTAAGCCGGCAGTTCTCAAACCGGGGGTCGCAACCCCCCTGGGGGTCGCCGCCTGCTTCCAGGGGGGTCGCGAGCTCCCCGCGCTGCTGGCATGCTGCCGAACTGATTGATTCCGCAATCGGCAGCTTTTCGGTGGACATGCCACGTGCCTGAAAGCGTCTGCCGAAAAGCTGCCGCCGAATGCGGAAGTAATCAATTCAGCAGCATTTTGGCGGACATACAAGGGTCGCACCATGCGGCTGGAGAAGAAGAAAGGGTCGTGGTTCGAGCAAGTTTGAGAACCGCTGCTGTAAGGCATGTCTTCTAATACTTTAATTCTCATGGCTATTCTCTGAACTCTCATCAATTTACCAATATCCTTCTTGAATCATGAGTACCAGAACTGAATTCAGATTCCAGCAGCGGTTGCATCTGTGCCAAATACAGAGATGAAATAACCTCTCTACTTCTACTCAAAATTCCACCCATTTACACATCCCAGGATCACATTAGTTCTTTTAGCTACAGCAGTGGTTCTCAAACTTTGTTGAACCGTGACCCTTTTTTACATTGTAACTCTGAGCGGCGACCCTTGTATGTCCGCGAAAAGCCACCAAATTGATTACTTCCGCATTCGACGGTTTATGGCGGACATGCCGAGCGCTACTGAGTGCTCACAGAAACTGGAAATAATCACTTTGGTGAACACTCGGGAGCGCTCACCATATCCACCGAAAAGCCGCTGAATGCGGAAGTAATTAATTTGGCGGCTTTTCAGCGGCACCAGGAGCTAGCAACCCCCTTGGAAGTTGGCAGCGACCCCCAGTTTGAGAACCGCTGAGCTACAGCATCACACTGGGAGCTCATGTTCGGCTAATTATCCACCACAACCCCAAAATCTTTTTCAGATTCTCTGCTTCCCAACACAGAATCCCTCAGCCTGTAAGTATGGCCTACATTCTTTGTTCCCAAAAGTATACATTAGCCACATTAAAATGCATGCTGTTTGTTTACGCCCAGTTTATCAAATGATATAGATAGTTCCGAAACAGCGACCTCTCCACTTCGTTGTTTACCACTCCCTCAGACTGAGTCATCTGCAAGCTTTATCAGTGACAATTTTATGTTTTTTTCCAGGTCACTGATAAAAAAAATGTTAAAACAACATAGGAGCTAGAACCTATGGGATCCCAATGGAAAGGACCTGCTCAATGACTATTCCCTGTTTACAATTACATTGAGACCTATCAATTAGCCAATTTTTAACCAATTTAATGTGTGCCATGTTGATTTTATATCGTTCTAGTTTTGTTTTTGTTTTTTTTAATCAAGATGTCATGAGGGTACCAAGTCAAACACCTTAAAAAAGTCTAAGGCTGTTACATCAACACTACTACCTATATCAACAGAACTTGTAATCTCATCTAAACAGATATAAAACTAGTTTTATAGGCTCTATTTTCCATAAATCCACATTGATTTGCATTAATTACATTACCCTCCCTTAATTCTTTATTAATCGAGTCCTGTTACTCCATAATCTTGTCCAGGATCAATGTCAAGCTGACAACCCTATAATTACCTCCCCCACATCCCGTTTATCCTTTTTAAAAATTGTCACAACAAACTTTCTTTCAATCTTCTGGAACTATCCCTGCAGTCCAAGACTTATTGAAAAAAAATCAACATTAATGGTCCAACAATCGCCTCAGGCCAACTCTTAAAACTCTGGGACACAAGGTTATCTGGACTTGCTGATTTAAAAGTGTCCAACTTCAGTAGCTTGTGTCTAACATCCTCCAAAGACACTACTGGAATGGAAAGTGTTAGCAACATATGACGAGACTACATTATCTGTATTTCTCCCAAACGCAGAACAGAAATATTTATTGAAGTTTTGCCTTTTTTGCATTATTAGGGTCCCTACCAAATTCCAGCTATGAAAACACATCACGGACTATGAAATCTGGTCTTCCCTGTGAAAACTGATCTTTTGTGTACTTTATCCTATACCAGCAGTTCTCAAACCATTTTAATGGGGTTGCCAGGGCTGGTGTTAGACATGCTGGGGCCCTGGGACTTTGGCTTTTCCCTTGAACATGGGACAGCAGGGCTCAGGCTTCAGTTTTGTGTATTATGTATTTGTGTATCAATGTATTATGCTAGCTTGGTTGGATATTAAAAGACAAATATACACAACAGGGAACACATTACTTTTTGTTCAAGTATCACCCAGCTCAGATTTCAAAGGATAGGACAGAAATGCTGAAGGAGCAAGGTCTGTCCTAAAAGAAGAGCGAGCAAATTATTGAAGTTAGCAATATATTTTAGACAAAATCTGTTTGGAGAAGCATTGGCTTGATACAAGGAAGTTTCTATAAAAGACAGCTCTGCTTTTAAGCTTCCTGGGATTTTCTGGCTGTTCTAGAAAAGGACCAGTACTAGTTCAGACTTAATATTCCCTCCTTGTGTGTTTGAACCATTATTGATGCCTAGCAGGTTTGAAGCTAAGGAGAAGTCTGTCTCTCTAACCCAGCTATAGGAAAAAGGAACAAAGTAGAAAAAAAGATTAGGAAGATTTTTCTCTTTAAAAAGCTTATTTTTATAACATATACATTAGTTTATTACAGTAGTTCTGCAATATCATGACATGCCTTTTATGTCACAATGTTGTTGGGAAATTCCTTGAAAGTGCAAAAAGGTAAATAGTATAATGTTAGGCTCATTTTTAAAAAAACCTTACATGTCCAAGTGTTGGTCCTCGGGGCATGATTGTAGCTTTGTTGATTGGCATTGCATCTTTGGTATAATACGCAATTATAGCATGTCCAGATTCATGATATGCTGTGATTGTTTTGTTTTTATTGTCAATTTCTACACTTCTACGTTCAGGTCCTTAAAAACATATGAAAAGGAAGAGATTAATAAAGCTGCGTAACTAGCACATGAAATTAACTATCATTCAAACATGTTCACACACACACACGACTGACCTTTGAGGACTACTGTGAAATAAGAATCAAACTACTGTCATTAGATTTGTTACTGGGAGGAATTTTCAAAAAGGCTCAGTATTGACCTAACCCCGCTCACACTGTAGTCAATTTGACTTTAATGGGAGTAATGTGACACTAATTCCAAGTACTTTTGAAAATTTCAGTCTATGCCTCAGGCATCTAAGTTTTACCTCACTATATGCAACTCACACCAAATCTTGCTCCATGGTTCTGATAATCTACTTCTCTTCTTTACAAGGAAGAAGCACATCTCCTTTAACTGATCCTTTGCCTCATTTGTTTTTGAAGTGCTGACAGCATATTCATTACTATATAGGACACTGATTGAGACAGTCCTTGCTGCAAGAAGCTTGTAGTATTAACAAATCTCAATTGGTTTTAAACTGCAGTTAACATACTGTTAACCCTCTGACCCAGATGGGTCCTATCCAGAGCTGACGTGAACAGCAAAAGGCTCTTGTACAGATACAAGTCATCATCCCCTTAACCTTCATTCTCCCACAAAGCCTCAGTCATGTCACAACAGTATGTTTTCCCTCAATCCAAAAATTCTCGTACTGTATCTATGGTATAGTTTGGCTGTGTACGTTACAGACAGTGCCACTGTTTATTTTTTGTATGCTATTTGAATTTGTGAATTATTGCAGTAGGCGGAAACATGTTAATTTTTTCCTAACTTCAGAGCTTCTGAACACTCAAGCATGTTGGATATAATGATTCAATTAACTGCCTCTAAAAGCCATTAGCCTTTATGGCAAGAGTAAATTTCCCAATGTAGCATATTTGCTGTCAGTATCTGAACCTGCCACGACAACTATAATAAGCTTTGACCTAACTAGATAACATTACTGTACCTGAGACTATTACATTATTAGAATATCATTTACGTTTGCATTCAAAAGCATCTATCTCAGACCTTTTGAATGTGCCCATCATTGTAGTTGCTAGGTACTAACCCAAAAACAGTCTAATTGAGAGGCAGGTAGTTGAAACTGATGAAAAATGCAATAAACACACTCTAATACAAAACACCACACTATCTTAAAAACTGTTAAGTCTTACATATGTAAAAACCTACCCATGAGAATTTTGTCCTTCGAGAATTCCAGTTCCTTCATGGTTACCATATCTTTCCCATCAACAGCTGCCTTTAATGCAGCTTGGTTCACAAGATTTTCTAACTCTGCTCCAGAAAATCCTACTGTACCTCGGGCAATTATTTCTGGATTGAGAGCTGTGTGAAAAAAGAATAGATATTGACACCACCTATTTCCTTGCAAAGATTTTTTTTTTTCGGTTTATCTAACAGTGTCAAAAAGGGGTTAGACATTTATATGAAAGAGAATGCCTAGTTACAATAGCAAATATTAAAATAAACAAGTTTTAGAAGGGATATAAACTCTCATGCCTGTGGATTTAGACACACCTCTAACTATTGCAGATTAGAAGGAAGCTTTGCTTGGGGCAAGTTGTCCCATAACTGCCTATTGCAGAATTTCTTGCAGCTTCATCTGAGGTATCTGGTTCAGGTCACTATTGCTGACATGATAATGAACTAGATCAGGGGTTCTCAAACTTCATTGCATCACGACCCTTTCTAACAACAAAAATTACTTCACTACTCCAAGAGGGGGGATCGAAGCCTAAGCCTGCCCAAAACCCATCACCCTTGGGGAAGGGGGGGGAGAACCAAAGCCCCACCCTCCCCAGGCCTGGGGGGACCAAAGCCCAGGGGCTTCAGCCCCAGGCAGGGGACCTGTAACCTGAGCCCTGCCGCCCACGGCTGAAGCCCTCAGGTCTGGGCTCTGCCTTTGGGCACTGGCCCCAGCAAGTCTAAGCCAGCCCTGGTGACCCCATTAAAACAGGGTCAGAACCCACTTTGGGGAGCGGACACACAGTTTGAGAACCGCTGAGCTAGATCGACCAAGATTCTGATGGCAAAAGATGTCATCCAACGCAGCTACATATTTACACTTACATTGATCATACTTTATTTTATTAAGGTACCACTTCAGAATTTCTGTTCGACCTTTCACATCTGGCCTTGGAACTGTAACTTGCATGTCAAAGCGGCCAGGGCGTATTAAAGCACTAAGAGAAAGGAAAAAGAAACTTAGTAAATAAGATGTGCTTTAACATTTGAAGATCAATGTTACTGACAAAATGTTAGAGCAACGTATCTAATTTTCTTAATAAAACAGACATTCTGTGAAGACTTTCTCCCAGGAACACACCTCTCCCCGCACTTATCTGAACACGGAAAAAAAGGATATAGGTGTTTGTTGCTAGTTAACTTTAGCAGAAAGCAATTTCTATTAATCAGGAGGTACAGTAATATTTTTGTTGTATAGAATTACTGCCAAAAATGTATATGCAGCAAAGGCGTGATTCTTTACCAAGTTGTCAATGCATCATGGCAAACTGGGCACCCAGCCACCACTTTGCAAATTTTTACAATTCTTACTAGAACACCTGGTAATAGTACTGATTTCCTCTAAAGCAGGGGCTCTTAAATGTTACAAATTGTCTAGTCACTACAGCTTTCCAGAGAAAAGTAACCTCAACATCATTTGTAAAATCTGATTATCATAACTGCACCTAGTTACTTAAACAGCCCCCATCACTATAGAATTGGAGATTTAATACACATTTGTGCAACTGGTACATAAACTTTATACTTACTTATCTAATGCTTCAGGGAAGTTTGTTGCACCAATAATAATAACTCCTTCATTAGGCTTAAAGCTTCAAAAAAGATTTTAAAGTATATTAGTTTACAAAGTTAGATTCCTAAACATTATGAAATTTCATTTAAAAAAACAAAAAAACCCAAGGACTGCCCACTTTTTAGCTAGTTTACTACTTCTGGCTCTTCTCTGGGCCAGCTGCAGTCAATAGGCCTGTTGGAATGTGGAGTCCAACAAGACCTGAGCCACAAAGAACATAAGAATAGCTCTACTGGATCAGACCAAAGATCCATCCAGCCCAGTATCCTTCTGACAGTGGCCAGTGCCAGGAGCCCCAGAGGGAATGACCAGAACAGGTTATCATCACTTGATTCATTCCCAGCTTCTGGCATACAAACTTAGCCACATCAACCCAGTGATTGTCTACATGTCCCCTCTACCTGCCAATCGATTCCAGAAGACACAGCTCTGGAGGCAATCAATTGATAGATCATTATTAATGGGGCAGTGTCTTTATTTCCTAGAAGTGAGCTTAAAATTTGGTCTAAATAATGGAAAAGGAGTATTTTTCACCTCCCAAAAATCAAACTTCTGTTTTGAAAATTAATCAGTAACAAAAATAGCTTTGTTAGGCTTATGGTTTGAATGAGTTGATGTGAAACATCAGGTGCATTTTCGTTCAGACCCTGAATCAAGCACTATCACATAAAGGGTATGGATCAGCGGGTAGTGACTGATCTATTGGTTTAAATAAATCTATTGATTTATCACATCTAGTGATAGGCAGAAGTAGAGTCGACGGGGAAGCAGCAGAGGTCGACTTGCTGCTGTGAAGACGCCCAGGTAAGTCAACCTAAGATACTTCAACTTCAGCTACGCTATTCGTGTAGGTGAAGTTGCATATCTTAGGTCAACACTCCCCTTACCCCCTCACCACCCTACTGTAGACCAGGCAAAAGACAGGTGAAGGAACATTCCAAACTTGTGCTGCTTGTCAAAGGGGCAAGATGCAGCCAAGCTCCCTAGGCCAAGTAGGGAAACAGTTTTTTTAGCTTATCCTTGAGGACAAAATGCAGGTAGTAAGCGCTTTTCAGCTTAATATTTCAAAATTCACCCCCCTGAATAGATTAGATTTGGTTTAAACCCTAGAAACACTGTTCCTAGTTCTCGAGGTCTGTATCCCAGTGAGAACACCTGTCAAATGCATCTACTTGAATCAGAGGAAAAAAGACAAAGCTAAGCAAAGCTGGGGCACATAGTCCTTCTGGCACTTACTAAGTCACTGCCCCCTGGAGCTAGAGGGGAAGGGATTATTCAACCCTGCAAAGGGAAAGCAATATTTCCATCACTACTTCTCCTTTCACTGGTAGTTTTAATTCCTGCTGAGGCTTTACAGGCACTAAACCAGCTAATGCTCCAACTCAGATCTCTCATTGCACTCTTCATCTTTCCCCGCTTTTTCTCTCTCGCTTTTTTTTTTTTTTTTTTTTAAACCTAGCACCCCCTCTATCCTGCCTCCTCCCCCACTTCAACCTGGCCCTCTCATATACTTTCCACCACCAGAATCCCTGGCTCTACAGTGCTTGCTGGCATAAAGTGGTAATCAAATAGGTTATAGGTATTATTTCAATTGTATAACCTTTAATCAAATCTAAATTTTGAAGAGATTCTTAACCTTAAGAGAGGGAATATCTCATTCAGGTGTTTTAAAAATATCAATATAGACAAAGGTTGGCTCAGTACAAAAAGAACAAAAAAATATGTACCCATCCATTTCGGCAAGAAGTTGATTGATGGTCTGTCTTGAGTAGGGATGCATTGGAGACTCAATTCTCTTCCCGCCCACAGAATCCAACTCATCAATAAATATAACACAAGGAGCATTTGCTTTTGCTTCCCCTAACAAAGAAAATAGTTTAAGAACATTTGAAATCAATGTATTTCATATATACAAACTATATCCAATTTTCCCTATTATTTTAGGATTCTATTATTTCTCTTCTATTTTTCCACTGCTTAAGGACTCGATTTTTTATTTTTTTTTTTTGCAAACTGTGACCGGAATTGCACTTATTTCAATCAATGAACCAACGTATTTAATAAATGTAATACCACCTAACTCTTACACAGCACTTTTCATCACTGAATCTCAAAGCACTTTATAAGGCAGGGATGCATCGTTCTCCCAATTTTACAGACTTGGAAACTGGGGCACAGAGATGAGGTGACTCACTCAAGGCCACCTAGCAGGTAAGTGACAGAGTCAGGAAAAGAAACCAGTTCTCCTGAGCCCCAGTGTACTGCGCTCTCCACTAGGCACATTACACTCACTTTTTAAGATGACAAAGTTTAAAGTAAAAGAAGTGAGTTTCAGGTACTACACCTGTGCCTAAATTGCGTCCAGTTTGCAGTTTTATTATTTTCCCCCACTTTAAAAAAAAAATTCTCTTGTGTGAAAGTTTCAAAAAGGAGAAAATTACTATACTGTGGAAAGAGTGAAACTGCTACACACAAAGTCTTGTCAAATTATTGTTTATTATAGCACAGTAGCATTCACAATGTGCTAAGCATTGTACACACATTGAGGAAAACAAATCTTGCAACATGCAGTTACATTTTAGAAAGAAATAAAACAGACAAAGGATAAAGGCAGGCAACATAAAACATAAGGAAAGTCTCGAGGTGAAGACTGATATCTTGTGTGCTGCATTTTTTTTATATTCTGTTTTATTTATATTAAAACTAAAAAAAGTTTTTCCTTAGTCATTACTAAGGCTACCATTTAGTCATGGATATTTTTAGTAGAAGTCATGGACAGGTCAAGGGCAAAAAACAAAAATTAATGACCCATGACTTGTCCATGACTTGACCTATAAATAACTCCTGACTAAATCCTGGGCGGGGGGGGGGGGACCACTGCTGTGGGGGATTACCCAGAGGGCTGCTGCTGAGGAAAGGGAGCCGTGGGGTCCAACTGCTTCAGCGGCCCTGGGGTCAGCAACAGTGGCCACTGCAGAAGTCACAGAGGTTGCGGAAAAAAAATCACAGAATCTGTGACCTCCTTGACAGACATCAAGCCCTACTCATTTCATTTAGTAATGTTGGGACTTACAGCTAAATAAAAATCATAATTCTGTCTGGAATATAAGTGGACAGTGTCCCTTTGGCTATGGGAGAGTGGGATATTAAATAACTTACCAAGACATATTTCTGCATGTGTTGGAAATAGTTTAAATTAACGTTGACAGTTACAAATAGTTGGTTTCTGCAGTTAATGGTCACTCATGAGTCCAGTTGGTCTCATTCATTTCAATGGAAAACTGGCCCAGGGTGGAAGTGTATGTTTTGCCATCAGACATTGCTACTTTACAGCAGCCAATACTTCATGCAATTAATATATGCATCCTGACACGTTTAAACAGCATCAGCAAACACCTAACTTCATGAGGTAAAGGAATAGAAAACAACTGAACTGAAAAATCAACTTACTAAACAGATTTCGGATACGACTGGCTCCAACACCAACAAACATCTCATCAAACTCTGATCCAGATGCGTAGTAGAATGGAACATCAGCTTCACCAGCCACAGCTCGTGCTAGAAGGGTCTTGCCTGTACCTGGTGGTCCAACTAACAAAATCCCTGAAGAAAGAGATTTATATTATCATAAACTCTGTTATACAGTAGCTCTCTCATACCTTTCAAGTCTTTAAAAAATAACCCTTATAACTATAGCTTCAATTATATCTTAATATTCAATGTCAAGTATTGCTGAACCAAGATTTCAACAGAGTTGCAGCACAGCAGGACTATGATCTATTATACTTTGATCCACATTTGAAGCATGGAAACAGCAGATCTGTAAATTTAAAAAGAAGCATATTGCCAAATAAAATCAGAAATCTAGATACAACAGTATACAATACTATCATTACTGAAATTCTACCAGTGTCAACTTTTTGATAAGTGTATTTAAGAAAAACTGGAGTTGTTAGACTTCCTCAACAGCATTGCCCTTTCTTACACTTGATAGTTTTCCCCATTTAAAAACACAATCTACTATGTATGTTGAGTTATGGTCTTGTGACTTGTTAAATTATGAATATGATCAACAATACGATCTCTATAAAGCAGGGTGAGTCAATGAGATTCACTTAAACTTTATAGACGATTCAAAGCCTGTCTATAAAATTAAAGAAAAAACATAACCGTTCAAAACATAAATTATAACCATATTTCAAAAGTCAGATGAAAATAATTTGACCTAAACAGAGCTACAAATTCCTCTCTCTCCTGTGTAAGTGAGCAAACTGCCATAAACTTAAGGCCAGTATATATTAGATGATTGAATCATTGCTGAAAATGGGTTTCGTTATGAGTACTTCTAAACTGTTATTGAAAACAGTGTAAGTCGCAGCGCATACATGTCAAGCCCATTTCACACCGCTGAGATTTGGTGGTGGTCAAACTAAGTTCCATCAAGTATCAGTTACTCTTGCTGAAATGGTGGTAACCATTAATGTCCAGTCTAAACCATTTTCTATACCAGTTCATGGAACAAGGAAAACCAAGCCATTTTTAACAATGGTTCAATTTCCTAACAGACTAATTTTTAGGATGATAAGAACCATTCCATCCTAGCCCACTAATTTCTTCAACTTTTTTTTTTCAACTCACATAGCCTTTCATTTTTTTTTGCCCAAGATTCTCATTTCTCACATTTGGGCTGAGACAACACGGGTTCTGGGGGAGTTTCAGGAAAAGTGGCTGAGCCCTTTTAAAGTTAGAGCATAAATACTGCTTTTTGAAAAATATTAAGATTCATGTATTAAACCAGGGGTCGACAACCTTTCCAAAGTGGTGTGCCAAGTCTTCATTGATTCACTCTAATGTAAGGTTCTGCATGGCAGTAATACATTTTAACGTTTTTAGAAGGTCTCTTTCTATTAACCTATGATATAGAACTAAACTATTGATGTATGTAAAGTAGATAAGATTTTTTAAATGTTTAAGATGCTTCATTTAAAATTAACTTTAAATGCAGAGCCCCTCAGACTGGTGGCCAGGACCCAGGTGGTGTGAGTCCCACTGACAATCAGCTCACATGCCACTTTCAGCACCCATGCCATAGGTTGCCTACCCCTGTATTAAACTCAGGTGGGGTTTTTAAGCTATAATCATATCACCGATTTAAACCTCAATGAGCACAAGAGCTTTTGATATGATCAAAATTTTGTTCATGCACAGTTACAAGTGTGAAAGACAAAACACATCTACATACACAGTACCAATTCTTAGTACTTTAAAAGAGCCTAAGTTACCTCTCATATAACAGTGGGGTAGGACTCTTGGCATGGAATAGATGATACATGCTACACTGTAGCTGTACAACACTTAGGTGTGATTGAAAAGTCAAAATGGCTGAGAATATCTGGCTGATGATAGACAGCAAAGCCTGTGATGACTGAATCTGGTAATATTCTAAACAAAGAATTCTCAACCACTCTGGTAGCTATATCCGTTGCTTCACGCTGACTCAGACATTCAAGGCTTCAGCGTGACATTCCAGAAATCATCTTATAAAAATTAGAAGACAACATTCATACCTTTTGGAAGTTTACCTCCCAGGACAGTAAATTTCTGTGGATTTTTCAAGAATTCTACAACTTCCTGTAATTCCTGTTTAGCTTCTTCCACCTACACATTAAAATATGCCAAGAAATGTGACAAAGCAATCATAAAAGTTTGCAGCTATTTTGATACAGTTATAAATAATTGTGGGACAAAAACTGTGGAAGTAGTCTGTGCTATGCATATGAGCAAATATGTTCAGATTGCAGCAATTGCTCACACAAAAATGAAGCAAAACAATGGAAAATGCATTAAAGAAATGTAGTTCTTAATGCTTCAAAAAAAGCGTATTTTCTATTGTCCTCATGATACAAAAAATAAAAACAACCAAATTCTATGACAAAGCGGAGTATTAAAGTCAATGTCAAAGTTTTCTCTAATGAGACTATCACAACTATTTATTTCAGACAAAAAAATTATTTGTGCAGTAGAGATGCAACAGGAATTTAGAGCGCAGGCAAATAGCTACTCATTGAAACTGCTCTCTGTTAAGCAGATTAGGGGAATCAGAAACAAATGCCTTCTGACGTTTTAAGCACCTAGAGTAGCCTTCTTCAGTGGTAATTCTGGCTTAGCAGAGACAGTGCTGTCCTTAAGCATTCATTTCCAACATCTGGTGATGTCTGCATCCACAAGCTACAGGTATGTCACTTACTATAGGGGCAACAAAAATATACTTATGCTTGGCTACTACAGTTTGTGAATGTCAGTTTGTGAAATAATCTATTCCAAGCACCAGGAAGATAGAACATACTTCATGGACTTCTCCCTCAACTCATACTGCCTACAGAAAACAACAATAAGTTGGCAGCTACTTACCCAGACTAAACCTTGTTGCCTCTCTACTAACTATAGAACAATTTGGAAATGCCATGCTGGTCTTCACTTCCTTGCTTTTCCAGGTTTATCATTCATCCACAGTGCAAACCTAATTCTATCATTCTATAACCAATCCTATAAAAACCAAGACTTTTAGCCACGGGCTACTACTTTTAGGAAAAAAGCCATAAAAAAGCCATTAAAAAAGCCATAAAGCCATAAAAAAAGCCATTTAAAAAAAGCCATAATTTTTCAGGTTCATGGTTTGGCAACAAGCGATCCATGCAAAGCTAATTTTTGAACTTACCCCTTTAACATGTTCAAAGGTGACATTTTTCATCTGAATAGGATCAACTGCTGCATCAAGGCCAGATGATGTCCGAAAGCGTACTGCAGGAAAACCAGAAAGGGGGATGTTTCAGTTTACAAGATGCCATTTAATTCTAAGACTACATATATTATATTTTTAATGGATAGGCACAGTTACTCTGCCTGTGTTATGCCGTCCATGTCTTTTATTAAGAGCAATGTTTCCATTTACAAGTGTCCAGCTAGAAAAAATATTTTAGTAGCTTCATTTTCTAGAACAATTACGGTTTAGATTTTTTCCACATATATTTAATAGCTATATGAACAGAATTCAGTGGGTATGAGAGATTAACCAACTGCTTTTTGGTTCATTTTAGAGATCATTTCTCCGTAGCTCAGGAGTAAGTCCTGTCTCCACACAAAAATTTACATGAGTAGTTGTAACAAGCTTCCCCACAATGCCTCAACAAAGAATCTTACCTCTGTTCTAGAGGGATCACCCCTAAGCATGGAACTGTAGTCCAACATTGACACATTCAGCCTTTGTCCATTCAGATGAGATAGCTAACAAGCACACATTTATGACAGTGCTTTGAGTAATAGCACCTGGTCACCAGAAGCTAGGTGAAATCACATGAGAGCCACCAAATGGCAAGAAGTTATTTTCTCACTACTGACCTGAATGAGAACAGTTCGACCTAATTTCTGGGTCCCATTACTTATTCGGCTCCCTCAACCCCCATTGTCAAGAGCTTAGCCAAGAAAATTAAGAATTGACAGAGTATCAGAGTAAGAAAAAAAATTACACATTTGTAGTTATCTTTTGAAGTGCTGAATGCAAAAGCAATAAATATTGCTTCAATTCCTTTGGTATTTTGAAATGTTACCTTAAAATAATCAGAGTACAATACACATTTTACTTAGTTTAAGATTAGCAGCCACGTTAGTCTGTATCCATAAAGAAAACGAGGAATACTTGTGGCACTTTAGAGACTAAGCCCATGAAAGCTTATGCTGAAATAAACTGGTTAGTCTCTAAGGTGCCACAAATATTCCTTATTTTATTTTACTTAGTGTTCAACTTGAACACAAAGAAATTGAGCAAAGTGAAAGGTTAAAGGAATGAAAAGTTAACAAACCAGTATCAGAAAAGGAGCCTTTACCAGATAAAAATGGGTATTTTAACAAGCCATAAATACCAAGCAGTATCAAAACAATGAGAATAAAACGTGTTCGTCTTAAGGAATCTGTAAAAGAAAAAAAAAAATTTTTAAATAGGATGAAATAAACTACTTTCCAAAAAACAGAATGTGATGGTATTACATTAAAGCAGCTTACCAAGTGTTTTTTGCGTGAGTGCATGTGCTTTCAAAAAGCCCTCAGCAAAACCAGTTTTAAAGGCATCTTGATGAGCTTCAGGTATATTTTTTGTTTTCACTAACTTTTCTATGCTTTCAACATCAGATCCTCGGTCTTTCCAAAGGAGTCCCTAAACATACATTGCATACTAATATTACTTTGTATTCATTTTGATGGAGAGCCAGTTTTCATGCAGAGCAAAAATGATAGTGAATTGGCTTCCTGACATGTAAGTTTTTCAATGAGGAACTGTCAGACATTAGCAACATTAATTTGTTTTCAGTGTACAAAACGTTATACAGTAGAACAAGGGTGAGCAAAACTACGGCCTGCGGGCTTACGCTGCCCAGCCCCCTGAGCTCCTGACAGGAGAGGCTGCTGCCGGCCCCCTTTCCGCCTTCTCCCCTCCCCCGAAACCTCAGTGTGCCATTCAGGCTGCACTCCGAGGGGCAGGGCAGCGTGTCTGGCTCCACGCGGCTGCCAGACATGCTGCTGAGCAGTGTGGTGAGGGGGCTGGAGCCAGGGGGCTTGCATAACCAGCAGAGAGTCCCGGGGGGCAGTCTGGGAGCAGGCGGGGTTGGAGGAGGCATGGGAGTCCCAGGGGTCTGTTGGTGGCAGGAGGCGGATAGGGGTCGGGACAGGAGGTTGGGTAGGGGGTTTTTCGGGAGGGAATGGTCAGGCGACAAGCAGCAGGGGGATTGGGGCAAAGGAGACCTCTGAAGGGGGTGGTCAGAGGACAAGGAGCAGAGGGGGTTGGATGGGTCAGGGATTCTGAGTGGGGCAGTCAGGGGGCTGGAAGTGGGAGGGGATAGGATGGGGGCAGGGCCAGGCTGTTTGAGGAAGCACAGCCTTCCCTATCCAGCCCTCCATGCAATTTCACAATCCTGATGAGGTCCTCAGGCCAAAACGTTTGCACACCCCTGCAGTAGAACCTCAGATTTCCAAACATCTTGGGAGTGGAGGTTGTTTGTAACTCTGAAATATTTGTAACTTGGAACAAAAATGTTATGATTCTTTCAAAAGTTTACAGCTGAACACTGCCTTATTGCAACTTTGAAAACTTTACTATGCAGAAGAAAAATATTGCTTTTAACCATCTTGAAACAAGCACAGAAACAGTTTCCTTAGGTTTGTCAAATCTTTAAAAAAACCCAAAAACACATTTCCCCCCATTTTTTTTTTAGTAGTTTACATTTAACACAATACTGTATTTGGGAAATTTTGTTTTTGTTTACTTTTGTGTGTCTCTGCTGCCCGATTGCATACTTCCGTTTCCAAATGAGGTGAGTGGTTGACTGATCAGTTCATAACTGTAGTATTTGTAACTCTGACGTTCTACTATATGGGGCGTCCATGCCAGAGCAGCTACTCCAATAACAAAATTTACTGGCTTCTCTAAGATCTGGGTCACTGGGTTTACTGCACTCGATTTCTGCAAGTTAGCTTTAACTCAGGAAGACACCTCCTGTTCAAGTAAGCATGCTACAATGTTAAAAAGACATCAGCCACCAAAGTAGCTATTCTTAAAGAAGTTGTCAAGTTAGAACTGCTATAGTACAAAAAAACACTCATTTATCAGTGAAACCACTCGCTGAACTTCTGCATATAGGAGTGCTTCACTGGTCTCCAAGATTCTTTTGTAATTTATTTTAAAAATAAAGTCAGACGCAAAAATATTTTATTTTGGAATTAAAAATTTACTCTTCTAGGTTTTCAACCTATCATTATGAGAATTAATGGATTTGGGGATCCTTATATCAGCAATAGTAAAGCAAGTCCTGGGTGCAGGATTAAGGAGGGGGAAATGGAATCCTTTCAATTCATTCAAGTTATAAGCTCTAGGAAGATTTTCCTTTCAATAAGAACAGTACTGATTATTCAGTAATGAAATGTTATGACTTAAATCTTCAATTTCTTCACAGTAGTCAATCTCAAAATGTTGCTTTTTGTACTTGCCTTTACCAATGAACGGGGTCCGTTTTCTGTTTCTGCAAATCGGTCAGATGTCGACTGCAGACGTCTTGCTCTTGATTTCAAAGTCTTAAAACCCCGAGACTGTATGAAAACTTATACAAAAAAACTTTCCTTTATCATCATACTTCCTCTTTAAGCAGAGAAAGAATACTGTTTATCAAACAAATCAAGGTTACATCGTATTTGTAGGTTCTTCCTCTGTCTTCTTTCTCCAAAGCCACTTACAAATGACACTAAAAAGGTGCTAGGTGACAAGAATAAATCACTAGTCATTCCAATTAGTCTTCATGTTTTACCTGAGTCTTTGAATGCCTAAACTCACTCCAAAAAGGCTCTTGCAACCCAAGTTCCCCAATTAATACTAAAATCATTATGAATCCCTCAGAATACTTAATGAAATAGTTTTGTATTAGGATTGCAGTTCAAAGGAGAGTGACAAGTTACATCTTAAGAAAGTTCACTAGTACTAATATCAGATTGAATTTACTTATTTGACTTGGAAGATGAGGGAGTTTAGCTCCTCTTCACTAACATCACTTAAGAATTTCACACCTTAAAAAAAGGTCTACTAATTATGTCATATTTATTGATTTTACCAAAAAGAATATGTTTCTAAAGATCTCTTCAGATTTAACAGCCCCAAAACTCGTAAGAATAGAAGGTCCTTAAGGTGACTTTTTTAAAAAATAAAGTACCAAATTCAAGTAAGTTGGCCAATATATGTTGAACACTCCTATTACTCAGACTAAACAGAATTTCCCAGGGGGAAAAAAACATGATGCAAATTAAAAACAAGTTAACTGATCTCATGAGGTAGTTTCTTGCTTCATACCTGGCCAGCTTTGAAGGTCTGAACTCACACTCTGGAGTGGACTAGGATGCTGTCTATGGAAGTAAGATGAGCGTAACGTTCTAAATACATCTATGAAACCTAGGAAAAAAAAAAAAGATTCAACAACATAAGCATGATTTCCATTTTAGGCATGTAATATTTCACACTAGACTTTCTACTTAGAATTATTCTTAATTATGTTGAATCCAAATGGCTACTTTATTTATATGTGGTCACTTGAAGTTCCAGCACAGAACAATAAGGAAACCATTACTAACAAAATGTAGTGGGAAATACTGAATTTCCTCATTTTGAACACAGCATGTCTTTCTCGGTACACTAGAACCCTTAGAACATCCAGGCAAAAACAAATACCCCAGCTAAGACTTGGGATCCTGTAACTGTACGGGAAAATCCCAGTTAACTGGACTCTCACAGTATTGCTGCGTTGAGACTCACTTCATGAACTGATTTAAAAATAAGATATGTAGAAAACATTAAGACATTTTAAGATTACATTAAGGTATATTTGATTTGTTTAACAGTTGTAATATAGCATGGAAGCAACAAGAAGTGGAAAAGGGACAACACAGCAGGAAATGCGTCAGCAAATACCATTTCAAAAATATTAGCTACTGTGAACTGATAGCAAGCACGCCATATATCCATTGTTCAAAATAGCGATACTCAGACTGAGGTTTCCAAGTCACAAGTGGCTCTTTAATGTGTTTCCTGCTGCTCTTTGCAGCATATGATTTTAAAACACTGCGTGATTTAATTAACAACCAATCAGGATGTTTTTACTATGTTATTAATCAGTAAAATAATATTTGGCCAGTTATTTTGCTGTGAGAATTTTACATATATAAAAATAAAAAATATGGTAAATGAAACAATGAATTCACATTACTGCAAAGAGCCACAGTAATGTTAACTCAGGGATCGGCAATGCTGGCATGCAGGACCGCAGGTTAAGCACGGTTAGCTGGCCCCGCTGCTTTATTTATCTGGTGTTTTGCCGACCGCAGCTCCCACTGGCCCCGGCTCACCGTCCCGTTCCAACGGGGGCTGAAGGAAGTGGCAGCCAGCACTGTGCCGCTTCCCGCAGCCCCCATTGGACCAGGACGGTAAGCCAGGGCCAGTGGGAGCTGCGGTCGGGGAAACACCAGATAAATAAAGCAGCGGGGCCAGCTAAGGGTGCTTACCCTGCGGTCCCACGTGCCAGCGTTGCCAATCCCTGAGTTAAATGTTGATTTGGCTTCTGAACCACTGAGATCTGAGTATCGCTGGTTTAGTGTCATTGAAATGCACTGTACTGCTAAGAAACGGATTTCAACATCTCCATTAGGCAGGCTTCAAAGATGGCACAGATATGGTCCACAAAATGATGATTCAGGAGACTATGAAGCCAAAAAATATATATATATATTTGTAAGCACATGTTCAAAGGAGGTATTTATATAAATTGATTAAATCTAAGAATTATTCTGGACCATCTTCGTAAATGTAACTAAAGAGCATATTAAAATACAAAACACGCTTACATTAAACAAACATTAAGGTAACATTTTAAATGCTCCAAAGCCTGGAAATGCGAAAGTTGGAATTTAATGTACAACCTTAATTGTGCACCCTTATATGTATGTATATATTACTATACAATTTTTAATTATGAGCACATACTCTTCAAATAATAAGCCATTTTCCACACCTTTATATATAGATGTATTGCTAAATCTTTTTGGGTTATCAATCTAATGTTCCTCCATAATATCCAACAGTATAAGTTTACCAAAGAGTATAAATGAAGTTGTAATAAGATGCAAGAGTAATGGCGTAAAGCAGTGTTACTGGCATCCTGAATAAGTGTTTACAATTAAATTGTGGATCTTTCAAAGTTTGTTGTCAGTAGTGCTTCATTAACACAGCTAAATTAAAAACACATTCTGGTAAATAAATTACATCTAAAACTCAGGAAACATTTTGTGAGACTTAGACTGATTCCACCTAATTCTCAATTTTAGTATCCAAAACCTTAGGCAACTTTACAAATCTTAACCTTAAAGTTTAAGAAATAAGAAAGGATACATCACTAAAAAGCTAACTAAACTTCTGCATAAGAATGAAATACTCCATCTTGAATTTTGGTGGTTTATTTCAGTGACATAAGGACATGCTGTTAAACAGAACTTCTACTATAAAGAAAATAAAATATATTCTGTTTTCAGCTGTTACAATGAGCTTACTTCAGTTCTGACACAGTTTCTACTATCTAAGATTTCTTTCCCCTAAACTAGAGTTTTAGCAACTATTTGGCCTGTGGCAGGACTTCTCTCCCACCACTGACCTAATGCTGTAGTGTAAGACCAGGCCTCAGTCACCCTGAGTGAAAAGATTAACCTTATGAACTGGACTTTCAGAGCTCTAAAGACTCCCAAAACCTTTGCAACTCTTCCCTTTCAAGCAGGGACTTGTCTCTGCAAGTTACTTCTCACATTTATACCCACTCAGGATGCAGTTCCTTTAGTAATTCTGTTCTGAGGCTAGCCTTGAGCTGATTTCTCTCTTCCTATTCTCCCAACTGCTATGCTGTGGAGGCAGCATTTTAGATACCAGTTCATCGCTTCCACTGCTAGTGTAATCAGGGCACTTCTACCAAGACCTTGCTTCTGCGGCAACATTCCTTTTGAATTTGGCAGATGAGTCAAATTATAAGGCCATCATCAAAAAAAAATTTTGGAGGGCGTTAAGAGACACTCAGATTCTAGAGTCAGACAGTACCACTAAGATTATCTAGCCCGGCGGGTCTCAAACTTTGTCGAGTTGCGACCCTTTTTTCCTTTCCAGCCTGGGGGTGCAACCCTTATATATCCGCTGAATTAATTCCTTCCGCATTCGGCGGCTTTCCAGCAGACATGCCGCGCGCTTCACAGCATTCGCCGAAACCAGAAACAGCTACTTTGGAAGTTTTTCGGCAAACACTGTGAAACACACGGCATGTTCGCCGAAAAGCCGCCAAATGCGGAAGGAATCAATTCGGCGGCATGTCAGCAGCACCGGGAGCTCGCTACCCCCCCGGAAGCGGCTGGCAACCCCCAGTTTGAGAACCGCTGACCTAGCCTGAACTCCTTAATAACACTGACCATAGAAGTTCCCAAGTTTACATCATTTTCTGTAATGAAACAGTTAGCAATACATACTAACAGTGAAGACCATCTGAATTCCTTTTCAACTCATATCAACATTTCAGTATTTTAAAAGCTGTAAAAACCCTTCAGAGAAAAAGGGAGGGACTTTATCTAGACTGACACATCACATTCAGAGACACTCAATTTCTCCTTCCATTCACTGAGTTTAAGGCCTTGTCTACGCTAAAGGGGAAAGTCACTCTAAGTCTAAGCCACGCAATTTGAGTTACGTGAATAGCATAATTCAAATCGACAAAGCATAGATCTACTTACTGCAGAATCCACACTATGCTGTGTCGACAGGAGACACTTCTGTCGACTCTCCTTACTCTTCTCAATCTGGTGGAGTACTAGAGCAGTGGTCTTCAAATTGGGGTGCGCAAGCCCACCTCAGGGGGTGCGAGAGACCTCGGTGCCACCGCCGATCCGATGCGACAGACCGCTGAACTCCCACACTGGCTATTTTTGTCACGCCGAATTGCTGCCGCGGAAAGCGGAAGCTTCCACTTTCTGCGACAGCATTTCGGCGGACATACCCAGGGGGCCAGAAAAGTTTGGGGACCCCTGTACTAGAGTCAACGTCCGAGCGGTCAGCGTCAATTTAGCGGGTCTTCATTAAACCCGCTAAACTGCCCCCTGGTGAATCGATTGCCACAGCATTGATCCCAACTTTAGTGCAGATAAGCCTTAACTGGTAACTGAAACTAGCAGCTTAGTCCTGCCATCATACAAGAGGGTTGCATGTGCATTAATGTTAAGCTGATAAATTTAGCTACTACAGCTGAGCTGAATACCAAACTGAAGAGAAACACTGAACTCTAAAATAACTAAGTGTCACAATCTGACTAGAACACTGAGTGTGACTGGAAAAACACTACAAGATATACAACAAATTCAGAGGAAAATTCTACAAATTACCTGTATAGCAAATGACACCGGTATTCTGTTTTTTCCTATGAACAGCTCCAATTGTTTGTTTTAAACCACAGTCTAAGTAGTTGTATAAAATAATGACCTATGGCTTGATTTACCATGGTTTAAGCTTGAAAATTTAAGTGTGACAGCTTTCACTAGTCCCATGTTTATTTTTGTTGAAACGATAATACTGGCATATCACCCCGGAACATACCATGTTTATTTTCAAAGAAGGACTGTGCAGAGATATAGGATGTATTCCACTGGGAAGAGATTTTGTTTTCTGTGCAATAGCCAGGAAGCAACCTGTTCAGTAGTTTATCGAGCTGGCTAACTTTCAAGTCAGACAATCCCAGGTCTCTCAGACTCAGTACAGGCTGTAAAGCAATAAAAGAAGTATTCAAGTATTTAATAACATCAGGTCACCTCATAAAAAAAAGTCTGCTAGAAAGGAGATACTGTCACAATTACTGACAGCTTCAACTATCAGATTTTTAAAGTTGATTTTAAAGTGAAAAACACATATTTTAGATGGGAAAAAAATACGAAGAATTAAACTCTAAGAAAAAAATTAAACCAATTATTGATATAAAATAAGCTTCTATAATTTACCATCCTGTGTGTATTAATCACAGAGTGTGTGCTTGTTTGCTAATACATAGCCATTTGTCTGCTTAGTCCATGTTAAGGATGTTCTCTTCAAATTTGAAAGCACAGTAGATTGATTTAAGTCAAAGTGAATTAAATCCAGGGCGGCACCAGCAGAGGAAGCACGTGCTTGGGGCGGCCAGCCAATGCTCTGGACACCGGTTTTTTTCTTCCTTCGGTGGCATTCCGGGCACCCTTTTTGGGAGGGAGCAGGGGGAAACAACTGCACTCTTTATCTTTGAGGCAGCAAAAAAGCTAGAGCTGGCCCTGATTAAATCACCAATTTTAGTCATGATTTAAGTCAGCAGCCAGGAAACCTTGATTTACATTGTCAATTTTAAATCTTGTTTTGTATTTGTACTTCTTATTTTCCTAAAGGAAAATTGATTATTAGTTGGTAATCCTTAAAATATGAACGGCAACCAACTACAGCCTTAATATACTAAATTTGGTGGTACTTTTTGCTACCAGGACGACACACATCTGTACACATTTATGTAAGCAATTACATAACGTAAAAATTAAGAATATGAATAATGTTATGAAAATAAACTTATATATGTTATGTTAAAAAACAGTGAATGCCACATTTCTAATTTATCAGACAATTGTTATCCCGCAACGTTTCAAGCTCTATTTGGACGGAAACTGATATTCAATTAAATGTGCACAAGCAACATTTCAAAGTTGTTTTATTTGTTAAAAGCAACTAACTTAGATCTACTGAATATATAAGAAAAAAGTTTATTAAAACATGTTTTGCACTGAAAACTAACTGATTTCTTAAACAAAGTATTAGCTGTAGTTAGTGAACTGATTGTTTCTGGTCACTATATCCTTCAAGATTTTATAATTAGTAGATCTCATCCTCTCATGCCTAGTTTTTATTTATAGATTGGACAAGTAAAACAAGCTTTCCTGCTTCTTCAACTCCCAATTATTTTCATAACATTCACTGAATTAGTCATTGAACTGAACTACTTCAACAAAATGAAAAAGAAAATATTTTCTCTGCACTCACAGAAGAGGTTATTGCTGTCAAAAGCTGGTTTAGCGCTTCAAACTCTAGCTCCAGGTGCTTACCCAGTGATTTCCCATTAGTTCAGTAATCGGACTTTCTTTAAAACTTTGGTAGCAACATGTAAGGCTTACTTTTTAAAAAATCTAATGTCAAATATTTTAATATATTACAGTAAATTCAGGCCTTAATGTAGATCATCATAACTGCAAATTCAATTTTAAGTAAATTTACTTTTTAAAAGAAAGATTCCATATAAATTAAAAAATCTAATTTTTATGACTTTTACAAAAATACCAATTTTTATTCCTGTTTTCGCTCATTGTTCTGGTTTGAGTAAAAATGTGGGAGCAGAATTTTATAGTTGTACTAACTGTACTATAAGAATTGATGTAAATTTTGATTTCATTCTGCCAACCACCCTTTCGGAATGACCGTCTTGAGATGGGATCCTGTTTCTCATATGCATTTCAATTAGGACCTGTTACAACATTTAGTTAGTAAGAGACAGAATTTTTTATTGTGTCTATTATAAAGATTAGAGAAATGTTGAGAACCTAAAAGCCCCAATGTGAATTGTTTTAGTTA
The DNA here is from genome assembly GCA_007922305.1 of Dermatemys mawii. Taxonomy (NCBI): domain Eukaryota; kingdom Metazoa; phylum Chordata; order Testudines; family Dermatemydidae; genus Dermatemys; species Dermatemys mawii. Next base: position 20,114,079 of record ML677349.1, read on the forward strand.
TAAGATTTAGCAAGACTTGATTTATAATGTATTCTACTGTTTGTATCTGTGTGAGATTGTCTGTTTGAATGAGAAATGCATGTATCAAGAAAAGATAAAGTGTGAAGGCCATTGTTAAAGCCAGATAGTCATGGAAGAAAAAGAGAAGAGACTTAACTACACCAAAATCATCAACGCACATCCATAAGGAAGGAAGGGCAAATTGACAATCCTAAAGTGAAGGCTGGCACCCCTAAAACAAATGATTAAGTCAATCCAGGACAGGATGATGCTCTTGGAGGTGTTTTGGAATGTTAACATCAAAAGGTAGCACCAATTAAAGAGTAACCTATCACAAACTGACACAGCAAAATCCGTAGACTTCAATTAAGAAAGAGACTATAAAAACAGGGTGCTTTGCCATGGGACTTGGGTTCTTCTTGACACAAAACCAGGAGCGTGGGATCGCAACTGACAGAACCCAGCTCCCCTCTGCGACCAATGTAGCTGGCCACTAGATGGATCCAGACTCTGGACTGGTAACTCTAAACATCAGCTGGCGGGGAGGTGGAGAGAGAGAGACTGAAAAGCATGTGCTAACTGTTGTATTTTCAATAAATACAGTGTATTTGCCTTCTTCCCTATACAAGATCCTTGTATAGTACGACAGATGCATTATTTTTCTACCTCTCACCATCCAGCATCTTTCTAATCTTTGCGATGTTAATATTCTGTCAGAGAGAAGAAAAATTCCCCAAGAATGTGGAACTGTAGCTATCCACTAGTCAGACTGACTGAAGTACAGAATCTTCTGCAATTTCTGGCTTTTTACCAGTGTTTTTATTTTATTTTAGTTTATTTTATTTTTTGTTTTTTTAAGTGGGGCTGGGTGAGAAATTGAGGAAATGGGGATACCGGATATTTCACAATGGTTTTTAAAAATTACAGAAATTGTAAAATTGTAGAAATCCAGATAAACAAGCTCTGATCCCTGTTTTGTATAATCACACTGAAGGGAAAGACATTTTGTATTCCTGGCTCAAGCACAGGGAGTGATGCCCGTGTTGGCAGTCAATATATATATTGCAAACTAGAATTTGGCTCTTTGCCTCATTTGTGCCTATTTGGGAGGCGGGAGGAGAGACACTTATCCCAGGGGTAGGCAACCTACGGCACGTGTGCCAAAGGCAACATGCGAGTTGATTTCATTGGCATCCACACTGCCTGGGTCTTGGCCACCAGTCTGGGGGGCTCTGCATTTTAAAAGCTTATTTACTTTACATACAACAAGAGTTTGGTTATATATTATAGACTTCTAGACAGAGACTTTCTAAATACGTTAAAATGTATTACTGGCACTTGAAACCTTAAATTAGAGCGAATAAATAAAGACTTGGCACACCACTTATGAAAGGTTGCTGACCCCTGCCTTATCCTATCAATCAAAATATCTACCCTTTCGTATGAGCAAAATGTTTCACTTGTTTTCTGATTAATTATGCATAAGCCAGTTAATATGACAAAACCGGAATTGCAGAACATAGATCTTACCAGCATCAGCTCAAAACCCACGATATTCTACTTGGCAAAGCTTGAATAAGGCTGTCAAACATACATCCCACATGATGAACTCATGTGGCTCACACAGAACATCCATACTCTACAGCAAGGGTCTCAAACATGCGGGGCTCTTGCATGCGGCCCGCCAAGCTTCCCGCATTCCCCCATCCCTCTGCCTACCTCCAGACCCGTGGGCTGAATCTGACCTGTGGGATTGCCCCCTGTGGCGCTGCTCTCTGAAGCAGCTACAGCACATCCCTTCTGTCTGGAGGGGAGGGGGAAGAAGGCAGAGGGCTCCAGCATTTCCTCATTCCAGGCACCGTCCCTCACAGCTCTCACTGGCCAGGAAAAGGGAACCATGGCCAATGGGAGCTTTGTGGGAGGTACCTGGAGGAGCGGCAAGAGCAGCACAGGTACAGAACCCTGAGCCTTCTCCTCCCTCCTCAAGGGATGCAGGGACTGGTTCCAGCTGCTTCCTGGAGCGGAGTGGTGTGGGGCTGAGGCCACACCAGAGCCGCTCTAGGTAAGCAGCACTAGGCTGGAGCTCGCACCCTGAACCCCTCCCGCACCCCAACTCTCTACCCTGAGCCGCCGGCTGCATCCCACTCCCCAATTCCCTGCCCTGAGCCCCCTACCACATCCCGCACCCTCTGCCCTGAGCCACCTGCTGCACCATGACCCTCTGCCGCATCCCTCACCTGTCTTACACCCCAAACACCAACTCCCTGCCCTGAGCCCCCTGCCGCACCCTGCACACCTCCTGCACCTCAACTCCCTGCCCTGAGCCCCTGCCGCACCCTGCACCTCAACTACCTGCCCTGAGCCCCCGCCGCACCCTGCACCCTTTCTGCACCCCCTGGGGGCAGGGAGGGGGCAGCGTTGGGGTGGGGACTTTGGGAAAGGGGTCGGAATTGGGCAAAGAAGGGGTGGGAAAAGGCAGGGCAGGGCCTCATGGAAGGGGTGGAGTGGGGGGCGGGGCAGCATATGGGCGGGGGATGTCAGTGATGCGGCCCTCAGGTCAATGCACTAGTCCTCATGTGGCCCTCGTGGTCATTTGAGTTTGAGACTCCTGCTCTACAGGATCTAATAGGATTTTATTTCCATTACATCTGCCTGATTCTGAAGACAGATTGAAACAACTCAGCACATGAACTCTTCTCCTTTTAATCTGACTGGGCTGTCGACTATCAAGCCCAATGATAACTCTTCAGTGTCAGTGTTAACTATTTAATCACTGATCATTTTAATAAGCGGAAAGGGAGTAGGAGTGAAACCCACTGTGCTGGGAACTAGGAGTTGCTGCAGAGAAAGAAATTCAGAGAACACAGGAAACTCTCAAAGAGAGAGAAAGCAGGAAAGAAGAGAAAAAGGGCAAAAAACAGTGGGGATAAAAATGAATAGATTCTGAGTGGCGGAACAGTGACACACTGAGCAAATGACAAAACAATTAAACGTTTAGTTACTCCATTCAGGTTATATTACCTCCTTACAAACTTCCCACGGCCATAAGTGGGCACCATGATGGGCATTGTGGGAAATACATAGTCCTGAATTTATACTATGTATGGTACATGGACCAGAAGTAAACATTATGAAAATGGAACATAGGTGCTTTTGAAAGTTTTACCTTTGGTAATGTCCATATTGCTGATCCTCTATTTTTATTTCAAATTTTGTTAACATAACTTTGAAGAGAGGGCTACAGGTTTGTTTTAATGACTTAATAGAAGAGAGAGAAAAAGCACAGTGGACAACAACAGGAAGGGGGCCACAGACAAAAATGTTAATTCATTTCACATTTTTTTTAAATGCTGATTGCTCATTAAACTATTTGTCTGCTTGTAATTTAAAGTACCCATATAGAACAGTAATAAGCATGACAGCATTGGCTATACATAAAAATAAGGTACACAATTGTGCATTGTACAGAAATAGGATACCATTTAAAAATATTTTTAGTAAAAACTATTTTAATATATAGAATCCACAGGATAATTATATCAAACATACTACACTAGCTGTAAAATAGAAAATTGTATGTAAATTTGACAGTTTGTTTTTTAAATGAAAAGTCTTCAGACCTCATTTAAATTGAAATACAATCCCCTAGCCTCTCCAAAATTCTTATTACCTCACTGCTTTGAGCATCATGTTCTGGGGCTGTATCCCTCTGTAGAGACTGAATAGATGCTGTGCTGACAGAAGTAGCTGAGGTTTTTAGTGAATGGAAGGCATTGATGAGGTGACTCAGAGGAACTGTAACCTGGTAAAAATTAAAGATTAATGCAATCAATCAAACCAACAGAATATAATGTCATACATGAATTTTCTCTTCAGTATTTAAATCTCTAAATACACCTCCATCTCAGATAATGAATAAAATTATGATCTTATACAGTGTCTTCTAAGTTAAGTTCTCAAAATAATATGTGTTAGATACTCAAACACAGAGATGGGGGACAATCAATCAATTTTAAGCAGAGAATGGACAGACTCAATTTGCACTTAAGCTACCCATTAGCCTTCTGTTAAATTTTATGAGAAGAGAATTTTTAGTTATCTTTTTATAAATTTCTTAACAATAGCAAATTAATTATTAGCTGTTGCAAAAGGAATCATGTTTTGCCACTTTTATTGTGATCCTGTCATTTGTTTGTTGTGTTAGTGATCAATGTATAGCCTCAGGTGCCATTGCAACCTCACTTAGGAGATAATTGCCTAGGTATTATTGAAGCACACTTAGAAGACATTAAAGAGGCCTTTCCAAGAAAAATGTTGACTTCTGATGTATTTTTGAAACTATTTATATCTTGGGGTTCAGCCTTCGTGAAAAGTTTCAACAATTAGTGTAGGTCTCTCTTTAGAAGAAAAAACAGGTATTTGTTAAAACATGCTGGTGTAACTTTTGCTACTATTAATACTTTTTCAGATAATTTACAAGTGTTTGTTTTCTAAACCCACTCTAAATCTACTTATATATTTAGAAGTCTTGGATTTAGAAAGTAACAAAGATAATACAGGAAAGCTAAATGCTCTCCTAATAAAGCACACAATGCCTTCTCCTAAAAATCTATTTCTGCAGGATTCTCCCTAACTCTGTCCAAAATTAAGTGAGAGCAATTGCAATGCTTCTTTAGTTTCCAACTGCACAAATCAGTTTCTCTGATGTCCTATCGTAGTTTAAGGTATGTTGTTAAGTTACATAACTTCACTAACACTTTGGACCAATCTACACCATCACACCACACTGCTTTAGGGTCACAGAGTTCAGCAAAGCTTGACAGTTTGTTTATTCAATGTTTGAAGTATACATACTACCAACTTGGTTGTTCAAAATTATGTGGTTTCTTGTAACTTTATCAATGCGTAGCCCACCAGCCAGTATACGTACAGATACCTAGGCAGAATGTGACCAATTAATGGCATACAGCAATTGGACTAATATGCACGTAGGTACACCTGCTGCTAAATCTCAATGGCCTAAGCCAGCGGTGTCTAATACATTCACCACAAGCCACATGTGGCTAATAGGCTACTGAATTGTGGCTAATGGATATGGCTTTTTTATAAATGTGGCTAATAAGAAAAATTCAAAACCACAAGTGTGGTTAGCATCGAATTTCTACTGGACACCGCTGGCCTAAGCCATTAATTAATCTGGCCCTGCTTGAGGATCCATGCTGTGCCCTCACACAAGTATAGGTAAGCATGATGGCAGAGGATAGGGAAGAGAGCTGTCAGAGAATATGACAAGGGCTGCCATATCTGGGTGGCAGTGCCTCAAGAAATAAGTAGTGCTGTCAGAAGCTGAGATCCAATCAAGGATGACTGTGTGTATTACCTGGGTTTCTCTCTTAGGCATTTATATGGCCCCAATTACTGTGGCATATAAGCACCTCACAATCTTTAATATACAATACCCATGTGAGGCAAGGCTATGCTAATGACCCCATTTTGAAAATGGGAAAGCCAACTTTTTAAGGTTTCTCAAAAGCCTGTGACCAAACAGGGATTTGACCCGAAGTTTCCCAGGCTAGCACTCTAACCACTGTACTAGTTTATTGTATTACACATCTCATCCCTCCCACTGTTGACACATGAAGTGACAGAGCCCAGGAAGTGTCACAATCTCCTTTATCAGCTCAGAAAGTGGGAGAAAAACTACCTAGCCAAGCCACTGCGGGGAGAGAACTCGAGAGAGAAGATGGGGAACCCATTCTCCACTCAGAACCGGATCGGGATATATTCTAACGCCCCCCATGTAAGTGTCTGTCAGGAGACAACCTAGTGGCCAGGTCTCACCTTTGGGCGCCAACCCGCCAGCGTCTCAGAATCGATCCCTGAAGCAGCAGCAGCAGCGATCGTCCTCGCTCCCCGCCCCTGCCCCAGCCTGGCCTCTCTGGCAAGTTGCAACCCGCCCCATCGACTTTCTGGGGCGGAGTCTCTCGGAGCTGCGACTCCGACACAACGGGCGGGACCTGCCCAGCCGACCCCTTCCCTCTCAGAGGTACCCGGGGCGGGGAGCGCCCTGCTCCTCCATATCCCGAGTCCCACCCGAGCGCCAGCACTCTCACCTGGGGCTGCACGGTGGTAGAGAAGGAAAACATCCTCCCCTCTACGAAGGCGGCGACTCCCCTTCCTCCCGCGCCGGAAGCGGCGATCTACACGCCCGGTGGTCTTCGCCTCTCACTCCCTCTGGCCGCGGCCGCCGGGAGAAGCTGCCTTCAGCGGCTCCACTCCCATGGAAAATGGCCGCCTCCTGCGGCCGGCGACGACTACGCCAACTACAACCGTACCGGAAACGGACGATGTGGGATACCGCTTCCGGGTCATACTCCCGCCTGAGCCTTTCCTGCCCCGCCGCCTCCCCTCCCTTCCCCACAGCAACCAAACACCTTAGCAACCAATGTGTCTCACGCGCGCGCACCAGTCTCTTTCTACTATGCTCTTGCGCACGGGAGCAAACCATTCCTTCCGCTTGAGGGGGGGAAGGGCCTAAAGCCGAACCATTTCTGAGGCGGGGGGTGCATCATTTGCTGTGTCCAGCTGGTCGCAGCATGGAGGTGTCGTTTCGGTAAGAGAAAGTCGGGGTACAGATTAAAAAAGGCCTTCTCGTGAGTAGCCCCTATTTTTGCAAAACCTAACATGATGTGGGGAAACCAAAGTGCAGCCCCACCCCACCACTCTACTGGTCTCTCACAGCAGGGCCCCAGCAGGTGCTCTCAGGGTCAGCAAACATCCCACAACTCTGGGCCCTGATCCTGCAAATACGTACGTACTTCACTCGAAATCAGTGGGACTACTCATGGTCCTAAAGTTAATGGTGCTCTTGGTGTTCAGAAGTTAAAAAGCTCCCTGAAATTAAATAAGGTTCCTGAAGTGCTGATCCCCATGCAGGTCTTGAAAAAGAGGTGGCAGGCCTAGTAGAACCACTGCCTCCTTTACCTAAAATTTAAGAGATTACAGCTGACCACATAGCTAATATGGTCCTGAACCCTGCAGAGCTGGCTATAGTGTTTCCTTTCTGGATCCCACGGGCCTGGCCCCTAGGCATTGGCAAGTTTCCAGCGTAACATGCAAGCCTTGTAACACTAGAGCATCGCTCAGAAGGCTACTCTGTCCACGTCTTGAAAACATCACTGTAGTTTTGTGGGATAGAATGGAGCCGCTCCCCTCCTTTGCTTCCTGTATAAGTGTGACAGTGGGAATTTTCCCTCATTATGTTGTATGTGAGCCTTACTGTTTTGCATAAATGCTGTGTGGGCCTCTCTTTCCCTACATATTGCACCAATGGCTAGGTGGTAGAAATAAAATTTTGTGACTTTTGTGGGGGTTGCTCCAGCTGCCTGCACAAAGGCTGTGGCTACCTCTTCATTACTTGAGACCCAGGAAGGAGGTGCAACCAGGTGAAACTTGGCCCAGGAAGTAAGACAAAGGCTGGAGGAGGTGCAATGGGCAGGGTAGGGGCCAGGCAGCTGGAGGTAAGTCAGTCTCGGGTGGCTTGCGGTGCAGGAGGAGAGGGAGGGACAGAACCCTAGCTCTGGGCTCCCCTTCCTCCAAGATGGACATAGATGAAAGTCACTGATTTCTGTAAAAACATCAAGGAGTCCCGTAGCACCTTAGAGACTAACAGATTTATGTGGGCATAAGCTGTCACAGGTAAAAAAACCTACTTCTTCAGATGCATGGAGTGAAAGTTACAGATGCAGGCATTATTATACTGATATCACTCCACCCTACACCAAGCTAAATAGCTCTCCAAGCCACTCATGCATTGTACAGCAAGGGGCACCAGCCAATCACCCAAACCCCCAGCCTTGTGTCCCAGAAATATACCATGTTACATTGCATTGTCCAAGGGAGTCTGGAGCAAACTCTTATTATTTCATGACTCCAACAAAGGGTAGTGAACATGCAACAGCCCCTGTTAACGTCAACTGAGATGCGCCAAGCACTTCAACAAAACAAACAGTTTTAGATAAAATATAAAACATATTTATTAACTACAGAAAGATATAATCACTTAAAATCTAAGTAGCAGGCATATAGATCAAAATTCGTTATATACGAAAAACTTGCAGTCTAAATTCTACAGACTAAGTAAGGTTTGAATCAAAGAGCTTTTCTCACTCTAATACAGGTTATAGGCAGCTTTCAGTTCTTAGTACCCAGGCTGCATTCCCTCTCACCCTAGGACCAATCCCCCCAGTTCAAAGTTTTTGTCTTCCAGCTGTTGAGATGTGGAAGGAGAAGCCCAGTGATGATGTCACTGTCTCTCTTTTATCCTTCCTTCCAGCTGCTAGAAAAATCCTTGCTGTGACATAGGGTTTAGGTACCCCTCATTGCATACGTGCCCTCTCTGGGAGGGTGGAATTTTTTTGGCTGGTCAACACATCTGGCTGGTCCAGATGTAAATCTGTCTTGTCAGTTGCTCCTTTGTTGTCACTGAAAGACCGACTGTAGGTATCTCCCAACATATTTGAGTAACCCTTCATATACAGTGATAGTACATACAATTCAACAGGACATTAATATTCAACAGATCAAGACCTTTTAAAATGATACCTCACTCACATGGTAACTTTTGTACAAAACATATTATAATCATCACAGTGGTGTATATATGGGTTCCAGGGTGCTATTTTGAGGTACAGAGTGTTAAACAAGATTCACAAATTTTTGTGTAATGTAAAAATTATTTTTGGTTGTTCAGAAATCTTTAAATCTGCTAATTTAACAAAAGAACATTTTCCAAAAGAAACCTCTCTTTTTCCTTGTCTTTTCAATCATTAGCACTTGTCTGTCTGGAGTGGCTTGTTTGAAATCCTCATGTATGTTCCCTTCCATGAAATGTGGCTCAGATGTGGCGATAAGTAGCACAAGGGTATCAGATGGGCCATATTCTCACTAGGAAGCATTTAAATAGGCTTTTTGTAAACCCTAAAGACCGTTTCCTGTTTTCAGAGCACCTGGAATTTGAAGATGTAAATTCATGTTCTAACTAGCTTCTTCTCGGCATTCAAAGAGGAGATTATGATGGATTTTAGATGGGTTATTCTGAAAGGAGTTGGTTGTATACTTCAGCTATTATTAGTCTATTAAGTGTGTAAATTACCTGAAGAGCTCTGTGGAGCTTGAAAGCTTGTCTCTTTCACCAGCAGGAGTTGGTTCAATAAAAGAAATTACCTCATCTCCCTCATATTGTAGAGCCAATATGGGTTCAGCCACACCGCAAACAACTTCTAACATTTGTATGAAATGCTGAGTATTTTCATTGTTGCGGAGCATCCATTCAGAACTTTAAGAAGCACAAAAAAAGTAAACTATATTGATACATAGGTCCTGAATTTGCAGTGATAGGCACATTCCTGATCCCAGTCAATGCTGCTATAGTGGCAAGTGGAAAATAGATGACCAAGTAGTATCAGTGATCACAGCAGCTAAGAGTAAGTGAGGAATGCACAAGACTTCCAAGTTAAGAACATGAATGAGAAATAGGATATACATTCTGTAACCAATAAAGCAAATATAATCTCTGTCAACTGCCACAGTTATAATAGACAGTTATATGAGGTAGTTTAATGGACATTCAGAAGGAGAGATGGTTCATTTGGATAGTTATAAGGGACAGTTCAGTTTGGGGATATTTACCAAAGGGCATTTATGAGCTAGTTGAGTAAGTTATATTGAGAAACACCTGTGGAAAAAAGGATTGCAACATGGTCTAACTGGGGATGATCATGGAAGCCATGCAATAGGGAGTGATTACATCCAAGGATAATTGCTGCGGGTGCAGCTGCAATAGGCTATTAACAAGGCCCTTCAATTTCAGTTTTTATTTTGTTTAAAGTTACCCAGAAATTTATCAGTGTTTATAACAACATTAAAAAAAAGGATAGAAATCAGTGCAAGATACTAGCTTCACAGTTTTCTGCGTAAATAGCAGGGTTAATATTGCAGGGGACAGGAAGACAGAAAATAAATGAGCAAACAGAGACCAGTAAGCATATTGCAAGTTAACACATATTACTATTTACTATTGTGGTTTATTTTGTGAACTGTACATTAACAATAAGCTCTGAAGCTTGTCTGTCTCACCAACAGAAGGTGATCCAATAAGATATTACCACACCCACTTGTCTCACTAATAATATGTATACATATATTTTCTACTACATTGCCTTATTTCAACAAACTGCTTCACATTTACACTTAGATTAATTTATTATTAACATAAACACATCTTCCTAAGGTGTAAGGTATTGGATTTTTCTGAACATAATCAGTACTTCAGTGGTCCAAAATTCAGATGAAAAAAAAAAAATCAGTAAAAAGTGCCTAACAGGTTTTGTAAACCCTGAGACTTTTTCAGCAAAAATTGAAAATGAAGGGCCTTAATTACGCTACACTAATCAGTTACACTAGAGAAGTTATAACAGCATGTTAGGTGTTTACATTGCAGGCAGCTGCCCTAAGATATTGGAAGCAGTTGTATTGGGGTGAGTTACAGCGGAGTCACTTACATTTAGAGGCAGCGTTGCAGTGCAGTGCGCTCAGTTGTACTGGGGACAGAACCGGCTTCACTTGATGCCCTAGCTATTGCGTATTCCCTAGTACTCTAACTAGATTGGTCACTGCGCATGCGTATTATGCGCGCACGCTCGTTTTTCACCCCTCCCCTTATCGCTCTCACGCAGAGTCTCGTCCCGCCCCCAATCCCGTGTCTGCTGCTGTCAGTTGGCCAATTACATTGCCCGCAGGTGGGGCGGGTCTTAGCTTTGAATTGGCGCGGGGCACGGAGCGGTGGAGGGGACATTCCGAGAGCGCGGAGCCGCGCTATGGGGACTGTAGAACCCGCCGCTGAGGAGAGGGGCGCCGCGCGGGTGAGGCGTATCGTGGTGCCTCGGCCGCCTTCCATCGAGGACTTCACCATCGTGAAGCCCATCAGCCGCGGCGCCTTCGGGAAGGTCTACCTGGGCCGCAAGGGAGGGAAGCTCTACGCTGTCAAGGTGAGTGCGGCGGGGCTGGGGCTGGGCCCGGCGCGCGGGGGTGGGGGGGAGTTCATCGGTGCTCCGGTTCCCGCAGTCCCACCCGGAGCCCGGTAGCCAGCTGACAGCCCCCGGCGATCGCCCGCCCGCCCGCCTGAGCCCGACTTAAGCCGCGGGCTCATAGCAGCTTGACGGTTTGGGGCAGGGCCGGGGGCGGTGGCTCAGGCCGGCGATGTGCCAGTCTGGGAGGTCTGAAGCCGAGCAGCTGGGCCCGGCTCCTGCGCGCTCTGTTGCGCGGCGAGTGCGTTTGGCCGCTTGCGCTACGTGTTGTTGGGGGCCGGGCCCTGGCCTGAGGAGGCGGCTGCAGGGGAGGCGCGGCCTGTGGCGCGCTGGGCGGGCGCAGGAGCCTTGAGTCTGGCTGGATTCAAGAAGCCGGTTGTTGGGCTGAGCCGGGCTGCGCTCGGCCAACCGGAGCTGGGACCTGAGAGGGAAATGAACTCTCCTTGCTGGGCCCGGTCGGGGTCCGTGAGCGGCAGCTGGGCGTGTGCAGGCGGCTCCTGTGCCAGCGGTGCCCTGGCTGGCCCCACGTCCCCTTATATGCTGTGCCCAGGCCAGCGGTGTTCTCAAGGCAGGCTTGTGCCTGTAGCTTTGTGTTGTCTCTGTCTGCCCTCCCTGCAGCTGAATGGCTCAGGCCTGGTCTACACTACAGTTAGGTGGTAAGTGTCTACACTACAGCGTGCTCCCGTTGATGCAAGTTGCCCACTACATTGACTTAATAAGGCTGTATCTACACTACAGCATATGTTGACAAAACTTGCATTGCTCAGAGGTGTGAATGTTCCATCTCACTGAGCAACCTAAGTGCTTGTGTGCACAGTGCTGGTGGCTGGAGAGCATCTCCTGCTAACATAGCTTCTGCTGCTTGCTGAGGTGATTTTTTTCCCATCAGCACAGAGCGTCTTCACCAGACACACTGCATACTTGCCGTCAGGTCTCCCATTATGGTCTCTTCTGCCACTCCAGGATGTTAGGGCAGAAACACTCTGGCAAGAAGAATGGATATCTATTATAATCCACAACCAGTCCTTCGTTGCCAATCCCACAATTTGCCTGCCTGGTTTTGACCTGCCCCATCACCAATGGTCCCTGTTGAACAGGTTCCATACTGGGCAAGGTCTGTGTGCAGCCAGCCAGTATTGCTGGGGCCTTCGTAACAGCCCTTTGTGCAGCTGTGGCGCAAAACATGGTGACACACATTGTCGATGAATCCCTGCTGACTAGGTTCAGTGGTGGCCTAGAACAGGGGTGGCCAACCTGAGCCTGAGAAGGAGTCAGAATTTACCAATGCACAATGCCAAAGAGCCACAGTAATAGGTCAGCAGCACCCCACCTGCTCCCAGCATCTCCCACCTACCAGTATCCCAACTCCCACCCTCCCCGCACCTCCTGATCAGCTGTTTAGTGCTGAACAGGAGGCTCCGGAGGAGGGGGAGCGGAGTGAGGGCATGGCAAGCTCAGAGGAAGGTGCAGGAAAGGGTGCTGTGAGGGCAGGGCCTGTGGCAGAGATAGGGGTTGAACAGCGAGTACCCCTTGGTACATTGGTGCCTGTAGCTCCAGCCCCAGAGTTGATGCCTACCCAGATGCTGTAGATCTTCCCTTTCCTTACTTGGAACCCTCTCCCATTATAAATATGTCAGGGTGATCATGAGTCCCAGGTTAAGAACCCCTGGCCTAAACATTTAAACATTGGGAAATATAGAAGGAAGATAAATATTCAAATCATCACAATTTATATAATCCCTTAAGGAATATATGCATTAAATATCACATTTTAAAATCAACCTTAGCCACCTTGTATCCTTGCCCAACTTCAACATATTGATTAGAAACCATGTTAAACCCTCCTAATGTAAATAATATACAGTAGAACTCAGAGTTACGAACACCAGAGTTATGAACTGACCAGTCAACCACACACCTTATTTGGAACTGGAAGTATACAATCAGGCAGCAGCAGAGATGACACCCCATCCATCCTCCCTCCTCCCCCCCGACACACACACCAAGAAAACAAATACGGTGTAGTACTGTGATAAATGTGAATTGCTAAGAAAGGGGGGAAATTTAAAAAAAAAAAAATTGACAAGTAAACTTTCTGTGCTTGTTTCATTTAAATTAAGATGGTTAAAAGCAGCATTTTTCTTATGCATAGTAAAATTTCAAAGTTGTATTAAGTCAATATTCAGTTATAAATTTTTGAGAGAACAACCATAATGTTTTGTTCAGAGGTACAAACATTTTGGAATTACGAATAACCTCCATTCCTAAGATGTATGTAACTCTGAAGTTCTACTGTACGCTTCGAACTACAGGTCATCACTAACCATCACTGGCTCAGTTGCTGTCTTCTACTTCAGTGGCTTGTTATGTTATAAGAGACAGGGCTATTTATGTTGTCCCTTGCCCATCATTTAAAGGCAATCAGTCCTTCCCTACTAATATGTTAGTGAAGCAGAAAGCTCATTCCTCCTCCAGCTTTCTTATACGAAAATGTCACTGCTCTTTCCTTATGCATCCTTCCAATATGAGCAAAGCAGAACTGCCACATCACATCTAGGCTACACACCTAAGAACATCCTGTTCATCATACCACGCTGGTGTGTTATTTACCAGGAAGTGGGAGCAGGGTCAGCACTCTGCAAATGTTGTAATTCATTTGTGGTCAATGATTTTAAAACATCCATTATTTGTATTTGTGATAAGCATATTACTGATAAATGGTGGGTAGGTATTGGTGGGCAGATTTAAGGTTGTTTTGGAATGTGCAATGTAATACTGTATACTTTTTTTCATTTGAAGTGGTATGAACTGTGAGTGTATCTTAGGTTTCTTCTTCCTTTAATTATTTCCATATTTTAAGTGCATATTTTATTCTGTAATTGTGATACACATTCACAAAGATTTAAACCTTATTGTTACTTTTAAATTCCAGTTACTAGTTAAGTTTTGTGTATTTTAACTTCCCTTTTCTAAAAATAAGGGGACTAATGCAGAGCTCTATAAAGTCCCCTCTACTCCACCCTTAGACCTAAAACCTCAAGAACCCTAGTAAAGCCTTATTTATATTATGAATGCTTTGCGGGTATTGCTATACTGGCAGAGTCCTCTAGTGTAGATGTAGCTTAATACCTGCTTCCCCAAATTACATTAACTATGCCGACAGAAGCATTATTAGGTTGGCATGGCTATGATGTTGGCTGGGATTGTGGTTTGTTTTTCTGCACACCTCTGACCGATATAACTATGCCGACAAACTTACGCCAAGTCTACGCTACAAATTCTCTGCAGGCACACTGGCTCCCTCCACTGGTTCTCCCTAAAATTTAGAGGTAGCCAAGGGGATCTGTGGAACTGCTATCTTTACTTCAGACTACTCTGAAAGGTTTGGAGTGCCATAAAGCAACTGATCCCAGGCTACCAGTGAGAGTCAACAGAATAGCTCTACAACTTCACACAGAGTCCTCAAATTTGTCTGTATCTCATAAGTACGGCCCTACCAAATTTACGGATGAACTGATCTCCCTCATGGTATCTAGCTGTTGTAGTGGAGGGGCAGGCCTGGGGCACCCCAGCTTGGGGGGGTCCTACCATGCACAGGGTCCAGCTGCTAATCTTGCTAATCTTGGCTGGGCCAGGGAGAGGTGAGGGACGGGACTTCTTCACCTGCAGAGGCTGCTCTTGGGCGGGGTCAGTTTCAACTCCGCAAACCTCCCCCGGCTGCTGGAAGCTCTGTGGCTGCGCTGCCTTCATAGCTTTGCAACCATGAGGAACCCCAGGGTTATAAAGGTGAAATTTCAGATGTAAACATCTAAAACCGTGAAACCTACTATTTAAAAAATCCTATGACTGTGAAATTGACCAAAATTGACTGAATTTAGTAGGGCCCTACACATAAGCTATATAACAAATACATCAAATATTATTCTTAACTGTTTAATTTCAACCTAATTTGTTCAAATATACCTTATAAAGAGAGTTTTCAAGCTCTAATTGCATGGAAATTGCATGTTATTTTCTGAGTTAGAGGGACTCAGACACATTAAATGCTAGTCAGACATTCAGATGAGGGTAGCTTTTTTAAAAATAACCTGAAATGCAAATAGTGTGAATAATTTACTTCAGAAGTTGCAGGAGAATTCTTCAAAGTAGGTGTCCATGTGTAAAATCATAGCACCACAATACTGGGGCAGTATGTAAAAATGTCATTCTAGCTATGCCATTGAGACATAGAACTCAGTGAAGGAAAGTTTATCTAGGAAACTGACTATCCTTATCAGCATTTGTATTCTTGAAAATAAATGAGTGTGGCAAATTATTGTGAGTTTATTTCTACATGAACTGTTTTACAGGTGGTCAAAAAAGCGGACCTGATAAATAAAAACATGGTACATCAGGTCCAGGCAGAGAGAGATGCATTGGCTCTCAGCAAAAGTCCTTTCATTGTACACTTATATTACTCACTTCAGTCAGCTAACAATGTCTACTTGGTGAGTAACTGGTTCACTGTGCTTTAAAACACCTTTGAAAATATAGTGAATGGAGTTCATTAGAAGAATTGTAATGTTTGAAAATATTTTTCAATAATGAGGATTGGGTATTTGGGTAATTTCATTTCACTTCTGATCCAGTGTAAGGCCTTAACTAGAGTAGTTATGTGGGATTAATATCTTCCTTCTCCCTGACTCCTTTTAACCCCTCTTTATTTTTAACCACAGAGTCCTTCCATGTAACTAACCTGGTCAAGAATGCCTACCGTAATTTTGGGTCCAAAATAAAAAATGAGCCACATATTAAAGAAGACTGTGAGACCAGAGTGACTGTGTGTGTGTGCCTTGAAAAATATCCATTAGCTCACTAAATATCCAGTAGCTCTGTACTTAAAGTGCAGAGTTAATTGGGGTAGGTGGGAGCGGGATAATTGAAGGATAAAATAAAGACTAGCAT
Source organism: Dermatemys mawii (assembly GCA_007922305.1). NCBI lineage: Eukaryota > Metazoa > Chordata > Testudines > Dermatemydidae > Dermatemys > Dermatemys mawii. The sequence continues at coordinate 20,130,110 of ML677349.1, forward strand.
ATGCTTCTGACACACTTTTGAGATAAATATAGGCCAAGACTTCCTCTGCTGTTGAACCAGCAATTTAACGCTCCCTCCCCAAGGCTTGGAGTAGGATTTGAGCAGGGTCCATACACGAGGTGCCCCAGCTGTGCAGAAGGGTTTTGGACCCATACTTTTTTAAATTAAAGCCTAGATTCTGCCAGAAGTGATGAGGAAGACACTTTGTTGACACAAAAAGCTTCCTACTTAGTATTGGTGAGTGGATTTGTGAAATCTTGCTTTCGTGAAACATGCTATTCTTGTAATGTCTGTGGTATTGCATTAAATTTAATCAACATGTGTTGAATGTCTTTAGACACTGGAATAGCATTAATATTGATTTGTATAGCCCAGATAAATTACAATTTAAAGAGTTAACCTTTTAAAATGCATTTAATTCAGGATCATATTCAGACCATTTGTTATTGTCCCAATTATGACAAGGAAAAACAGAGCTCAATTTTTTACATTTGGGCCTTTAAGCATGCTTATAATTACAGATTCTCTAGTCTCTTAAATGCACAATTACTCTAGTCATGTACATAATCCTGGGAATTACTCATCTCTGAAAATGTGGGCCGGGATTTTGTATTATATATTTGTATTTTGAAAATGTAATCATTAAGATACTTTAATCTTGGGAAGACATATTTTGTGAAACTTGGGATCAATTATCCTTGACTGACACTGAATTTTGCTTAATCAAATTATACTTCCTATCATGGGATGTGTTATTTGTAATCAGTCTAACCTATTGAAAGGATGACCAGGATTACAAAAAGAAGCTATAAAAAGCTTCTGTGTCCATCAGAAGAATGTTTTATTGGCCAGGTCATCTGAATTAAGTCTTTTTTAAACAGAAAGCAATACAATTAAACGTTGCTTCAGTGACTTGCCTGGGAAATGAGTTAAACTACCACAAGAATTCTTTTATCTGCTTTTACTCCATGTGAAGTGCTCCTCCCTTGAAAAGGAAAAAGGTAGTTCATAACTGTGTAATCTTAAAGCTCCATTTTAAACACGAAATATTTCAATGGCAGGTAATGGAATATCTTATTGGTGGAGATGTCAAATCTCTTCTCCACATATATGGCTATTTTGATGAAGAAATGGCAGTAAAGTATATTTCTGAAGCAGCATTGGCTCTTGATTACCTTCACAGGCATGGGATAATTCACAGGTAAAAATCTAATAAGCAGTTTTATGATTGCAAACCAATAAATTAAGTGTTTGTTGTTAAAGCTCATTTAATGGTATGTGCATGTAATCCTTGTGGAATCCACTTCTCATGTCATCAGCCTCTGACAATTGAGTGTCTATTTGTGAATATCCGTCTCTGGCCTAGTTATTGAAGGGAGACGGAACTTTTATTTATTCGTCCCTCAAAGAGAATACAGGGTGTCTCAAACTGGGGGTCGTCGAGCGCTCCCAGGGTGGGTCGAGAGCTCTTGCCACCGCTTAAAAGCCGCCAAATGAATTACTTCTGCATTCGGTGGCTTTTCGGTGGACATACTGAGCTATTTTGGGAGCGCTCAGTATGTCCGCCGAAAATAGCCACAGAATGCGGAAGTAATTCATTTGGCGGCTTTTTGGCGGACATACAAGGGTCCGCCGTGGCAGCCAAGGAAGGAAAAAAGGGTCACGGTTCTCAAAAGTTTGAGAAGCGCTGGAATAAGGAGGAGGACTTGGCTATACTGTTACCAGTGCCCCCAGAATGCTCCCAAGTCTGTGGGAGAATTGGGGAGAAGAAGGGAGGGACTCCTCTTCTCCCCCAGTGATGAAATATTCTCTCCATTTTGTATTACTACTGCACTTCAATGAATGTATTTTGAAATCTCTATCTAATGGTTAGCAATGCTTAATGTCAAATGCTAGTAAATACAAATAATAGTCTTCAGTGAGAGAGTTTGACATGCTCCCCAAGAGATTAAAATTATGAGATACACAAATCTTGTGGTGCATATTTCAGGCTACATGATGTTCTTTGCATGTTTAATGCTAAACATTTAATTTTCTGACACATCTCTAGAATCTGAACTTAAATATGGTTTTCTAATGGGAAATAGGCCCTAGTATTGATCCTGGAGAACTATAAATGCCCCCGTTGTTGGTTGAGTAACTTATTTCTGCTTAATGCTTTCTCCTCCCTTCTTTCTTGTGCTAAATTGTCTAAACTTCAATCTTATTTCAGTACCTTTATCTCTGCAGGGACCTGAAGCCAGACAACATGCTAATTTCTAATGAGGGCCATGTTAAATTAACAGACTTTGGGCTCTCCAGAGTTACTCTGAACAGAGGTGAGATGTGGATCAATGAGTCTGTGGTTGCTCAGTGGTTTCTAAATATCATGTTTTGATATTCTTGATATTTTACATTCTAGTGGCATGTAGGGGCCCCAATCAGAATCAGGGTCCCCTGATCAGGCACTGTATAAATATACCTAACTGATATTTCCATTCAGCAGCCAGCACATTTGAACCTCAGAGTTATGAATGCCAAAGTTACGAACTTACCACTCACCCACATGCCTCATTTGGAAACAGAAGTAGGAAATCAGGCAACAGCAGATTAAAAAAAAAAAGGCAAATTCATTACAGTACTGTAAAATGTAAACTATTTTTTAAAAAAGGAAAGCATCATTTTTCTTCTGCATAGTAATGTTTCAAATCTGTATTAAGTCAATATTCAGTTGTGAACTTTTGAAAGAATAACCGTAACATTTTGTTCAGAGTTATGAACACTTAAGAGTTACAAAGAACCTCCATTCCTAAGGTGTTCGCAACTCTGAGGTTCTACTCTACTGGTACCATACATAACTGGTGCAGTTCCTTGACTAATGTTCTTTTTTTTGTAAACCAATTAGTATTTAAGTAAATAATGTGCTTTTGGAGAAGGGGGTGTATAGTACAAGTCATGGAAAGGTCAGGGGCCATTAATTTTTGTTTATTGCCCGTGACATGTCCATGATTTTTTACTAAAAATACCCGTGACTAAAATGTAGCTTTACTCATAATGTATGCATTATAATTTATCCTGTAGTACATGATCCCATAGTATTTCTCAAACAGAATATATATCATTCTACAATCTTAGATACTGTGTAATACACTATATATGCCAGACAGTTGTGTGTTTGGAAGCTTCATAATATACTGTTACACAACATGTTGTATTCTGTATGCAACATAGCACAGTAGTATAAACTTGCTGATATATACCGATCACCTCTGTTGGTAGCTATTTTTACTTAATAGTTAATAGCCTCGTCACCATGTTGATAGTTAATTTAACTTAATGTTATTAACTTAGAGGTTAATAGCCTCATTCCCTGAACTGCAAAATCTACCACTTTTTGAAAAGAGAATGTGCCATATATGGATGTTGACTAAATGATTAAAATATGTGATTTAGAGAGAAGAGCACTGACTGGACAGTCTGTTAAAATTATACATTACTGAACCATTATGCCAGCAAAATTAGTGAGACAAGATGAGTGAGGCAATGCCTTTTATTGGACTGTCTGTTGGTGGAAGAGACAAGCTTTTTGAGCTCCACAGAACTCTTCTTTGAGTCTTGTATCGAGGACCTGTACAGTTACAACCCTGCAAACAAAAGTGAAATTAGTGTAAATCTGCAGGAATGAAAAAAATGTTTAGAAGCTATATATATCTAAGGTTGTAGGAAAAATATGTGTACTATATTTGTGAAAAAGTATGTGATTAATTATTATAGCAATTTTTATGTTAACTGCACAACACTAATATTCTCTTAATGTATGGAAATTCCTACCCTGCTTTCCAGACTGCATTTTCTAAAAATAAGAATCTTTCTATAGCCTTCCCTTTTATAGATGCGCACTTTGTAAGCTTAGTGGGAAAATCTTCTTTAAAATGTATTGCACATATGCCAGTGTGATTTCTTTAGCCCATCTCCTCCAGCACTACCACAAAAACAGATCATAGTTATGCTATATTAAAATTACTATAGCAGATGTCTGTCACAGTGCATCTTAGTTCTATATAATAATTAGAGAGAACAGAATATCCCCAGAAGTTAGATTCAGTACCTCAAAATTCCTGGGGTCTCTAACTTATTTCATCAATTTAAAAAAAATCAATTGAAAGTTCTTGCAAACATTTGCCTCCGTTTTGAAGCTTTGCAGTATGGTATTGAAAACCTGAAAATGAAACTGACTTCAGTAGCTTTTATGGTGATCAATGCAAAAAATAAAAAACATAGTGAAATCTAATTGGACTTTGAAAAATCTTTTGGGTTTAATAAAATAAATTGGATAAATGGTATAGGTAAAGAAATAGCTTGTGTAAAATTGACAATTAAGTGAGATGTCCTTTAATTTGGTTTACATCGCTAAGCTTTTCTTTTCACTGAATTTAAATACTGTTAAATTTTTCATTTATTGATTAATCCGATAAAAAAACTGACACATTGCATTAACTTGTACATTTTAGAGATAAATATGATGGATATACTTACTACGCCATCAATGGCTAAGCCTAAGCAAGATTATTCGCGCACTCCAGGACAAGTGTTGTCTCTCATCAGCTCTCTGGGTTTTGTAAGTAATTTAGTTATTTGTTAGTTTTCTTCAAACTGCTTGCATTTTAGGTAATGAGAAGAACTTAAGTTGAAGTAATGTGGCTTTTCTGTGTCTGAACTGACCACAGCCAGTAGCATGTTTTGTGATTTGACTGCTTTTGACTTGAGTGTTCTAGAGGCTACTTTTGACTTTACCCCAGAGAAGTGAACTGAAGATTTGGGGTGTGATTTCAGCTTAGTTCTGCTCATAATTGGAGTAAATTTCAGATTACATTTTCAGCTACAGATGCTCTGTACAAACTTTAATCCATTTATCTTTTAAGAAAGTTTCTATCATTTTGATAGTATACTCCATTCAGTGGGAAAATGCAAGGACCTAGTTCAAGTCCCATGTCTGCTGATGCTTTGCAACTTTCTCGAGAATTGGTTTCTCCCATGTCTGTTGGACAAAAGGATTATACTCCTGTTTCGAATAAACTATTGAAATCATGTAAGTACTGAAAATATGTAAGTATAACAAATCATGTAATAAGCAACGCCATCAACTTATGGATTTTTAACTTGACTTGAATTGGTTCAGTCATGGGGCTTCCATCTCTTCCAAAAGACAATACCTTCAACAAGATGATGCCTTCTAACACTAGTTACTCCTGAGGGAATTCTGTGCCAAAAAAAAATATTCTGTGCACAATATTTTAAAATTCTGCAAATTTTATTGATTAAATAATGTGGAGGCTCCGGCGTGGGAGTGGGGAGCCCAGGCCCCTAGGTGCAGAGAGGTGAGAGAGCACACTGCAAAGCCACAGACACACCCAGAGACATAGGCTTGGTGGGTGAGGCTGCACCCGACCCTGACAACAGTGCAAGGCCCGGGCATGTGCCAGAAACATCCTGGGGCCCTGTCACTCCCCGAGCACACCAGGTGTGGACAGCAGACTCAGGTGGGCAGGATCCAAGTACGTGGATGGGATTCATGTAGGGGGATCGAGGTGAAGGTGGTTGGGGCTCAGGAGGGGGGAATCTGGGTGTGGGGTGAAGGGGCTTGGCAGGAGGGGTCTGGGTGTGGGCTCAACAAGGGAGGAGTCTGAGCCCAGTTGGTTGGGGCTCAGTGGTGTGGGGGGCTCATTGCAGTGGTCCAGGCGCATAGTGGGTGAGGCTCATCGGGATAGGGGTTGAATGCAGGGAGCTTCAGCGGGAGGTGGTCTGGGTGCAGAGGCTCGGGGCTCGGCAGGGGTCTGGATATAGCAGGGGTAGGGTAGGGCTGGGTGCTAGGGAGAGGCTTAGCAGGATGGTGGTTTGGGTGAGGGAAGGTGAGGCTTTTTAGGAGGTCTGGATGCACAAGGAATGGGCAGAAGGGGGAACAGCTCCCTATACAGGGAGCCCTCAACCCATGGCTGAGGAGCGTTGGGAGCAGGAAGTGAGGGGCTGGGATGTGGAGTCAGGGGAATTTTATGGGGGTGGGTCTGGCCTGGCCACAGCCAATCTCTGCTCCTCCCCTACCCCCAACCCAGCTAGGACTAGCAGGTGAGCCCAGCACAGACTAGGAGTCACCATCAGGGGAGGTGGATGGGGGTTGTTTGGGGGCGGAAGTTCTGGATGCATGGGTGAGGAGTCTGACCATGTGTTCCCTCCCCCACCATCACAGACAGTGATATACCTCTCTGTTAGCTGCTCTGGACACCCGAAACTGTGCGCCCGCGCTGCTGTGGAGGGGGCACATGACCACTCTTGCAGCTTCGTTTTGTTTCCTCATCAGAAAGTAATTTTTCTGTGGGGAAGGAAAAACATCTGCAGTAGAAATCTGTATGTGCACAGTGGCACAGAATTCCCCCAGGAATAACTGATCTGGGTTGTTTGTTCAGTGCTGACTCCAAATTAAGTGTTTTTCCTACTGGCTCACTAATGCCAGGTTTTGAATCTGAGGGTAGGTCTTCACTACCCGCTGGATCGGTGGGTAGCACTCGATCGCCAAGGGTGCCCCCGTCAACTCCGTAACTCCAGCTTGCTGCGAGGCGCAAGCTGGAGTCGACGGGGGAGCGCACCCCCGACCGCCGCTGCCACGAGGACTGCAGGTAAGTTGGCTGAAGATACGCAACTTCAGCTACGTGAATAACGTAGCTGAAGTTGGTGTATCTTCAGTCGACCCCTCCCACTGTTGAAGACCAGCCCCAAGTGTACAAGCCAGTAAAGTCAAATGACATATTTAAATCAGGAAACAAACACTAATCCAAAAATGTCACATGTCACATTTGCAGTGCAACTAAGTTAGTGTTGCTCTGAGTGCCTTAAAATTTGATTTGTCTTACTTTGGAGTCTTGATATTTCTAAACTGAAATGCAAAAGATGGTCACTGCAGTGCTAGTATTGATTCACTTGGTAAACCATACCTTTTCAAAAATGATGAAACTTCCTGTACAGGAGAGGTGCTGAGAACAATTTCTATATCACTTGACGTTATCAAAGATTATCTTCAGAGTAGTGTTCAGATTTGGTATGAAGTTGGCTAATGCACACTACATATTTTAGTCAAAATTTGAACTATTATTCATTATTTTTCCTTTCAAAGGTCTTGATGTTGCTGCCTTAAATCCTGGGATGCCAGTGAGGAGTTTAACTCCAACTCTCCTTCAATCTAGGAAGAGATTTGGTACCTCCAGTGCCAGTAGCCACTCACATACACACATGTCCAGTATGGAATCAGAATGCTGTAGCAGCCCCAGGTGGGAGAAGGATGTACAGGTCAGGACTACTTTATTTCTCCAAGATAACTTGGATAGTGTACTCATACAAATGTAAGGTTTCCCATATGCTGACCATACGGCTTTTCAAAGCACTTTCCCTCTGCCCCGTCCTCTTCTCCTTCCCTCCAGTTACTCCAAAAGCAGGGCTTCGGTAGAATGGGTTAATACACTTTGAGTAGCTCTGCCCCATTCACTTTTTCAGCCAAATGCTCATCCTGTGCAGCACAATAGGAGGGGAAATTAGACTCCACCTCCGTACTTGCCTGCAGCTATGGGAATGGAAGAAAGCCTGCTGATAGGAGACCTTAGCCTGCTCCTTGCTCAGCTTTGTAATCAATGAGGCTAACAGTTCTGGGGGCATAGATGGCGAGCATAGTGGGCAAGCTTCAGTTCTTGTTTTCTAAACAAAATCAGACTGTCACAATGGCTGATTCTTGTTTGATTTTTCAGTTACGTGTTTTTTAGAATATATTTGTAGTGACTTTTTGTAATCAGATCTCGTAACAAGTGTTTCATGTTAAACTGCAGTTTTCCATTAGGTAGAAATAAAGTATTTTCAACCTAGGTCATGAAAGGGCATATTTCTGTAATGCTGTAATTCTATAGTTCTTAGTATTTAAAAAAAAATAATGTGCTTATTTCCAGGAAACTGAAGATATACTATGTTCTGGAACAGGCACAGCAAGTAATAATGCATCAGAAAAGCTTTCTAATACACAATTACTGAATGCAAAAGACATTACAGCCTTAAAGAAGAAGGAACTTGAGTTTGCCATTTCTCCCATTGGTAGCAATGACTCTGGTTGCAGGCATGATGCAAAAATTGAGCATTTTGATGTAGGGGACACTGCGGTGGCTGCATCAGATGTAAAAGACCTAGTTAGAAAATGTCTTTCTGAAAATAAGGCTTGGGAAGAAAAACTTGCGGAAAGAACTGGTATGGCTAATGATACAGAAAAATCTTCCAGTCACCAGCTGTCATGCACATGGTTGGTTGATCCTGCCAAATGCATCAAAGAGGAGGACATTGTTGAAAAGCCAGGTGTAAAAAGAAGTTTTGAACTGGTTGACACCAGTCCTTTTCAAGAACTTAACTATGTCAAAAAAAGCAATGCAGAATATAAACGTGGCTGTCAAATATCAGAATTTCAGGGCAACCAAAGGACAGGTTTAACAACGGAAATCCAGTGTTTAATGCTTTCTGGTGATGGAGGTCTAAAGGAAATCCATAAAAATGAAGAAAAAGCTAAGGATTCCATCTATAGGCAGCAAACATCAGAAAAGTCAGCCATTCCAATAATAGCTAAGAATCTTATGCATGAGCTAAATGCAGATTGTGAAAAAGACGTTAGAAAGGAATATATTAACTCTAGTTTCTTATGCATTGATGATGAAAAACCTCTTGGAATCTTGAGTGCAGACTCTGATTTATCCTTCCCTGAGACTTCTGTTACAGAGAGCCATTTAGAAAAGCAGCTTTCAGACCTGGATAAGAGTATTAAAGAACTTTCCTTTGAGGAGTCAAAAACTGAGGACATGTCAGTAATTTCGTCTTGTTGTCAAGATGCCTCACCAAGAGGTGAGGAAGAGAATATTGTCCAGGACAACAAGCCTTTGTGCCATGAACAGGATAACATCCTGAAATGTTTGGTTGAAACTCATACTGACGTAATCTCTTCTCCCTCAGAGGAGATGATGAAAACATTGAACCTCCTTAAAAAAAATGTTGTAGCTTTTCGAAGTTATAACAGTCCAATTAATGTGTCCAATGCATCTGAGCCATCAAGAATTAGCATGGCTTCTTTAGATGTAATGGATCTCTCTCCTGCTTGTAGTGGCTCTTACCCCATGGCTATTACCCCAGCACAAAAGGGAAGATCTTATAGGGTTTATCAGGTATGTGTCCAAAGTGTTGTAGTGGTAACTAGTATGTACATATGGTCATTGATTGAATTATTTGATATTATAATATGAAAGAGTTGAACAAAGGCAAACAGAGGTAGCTTTTCAAAAGGTCAGGCTGAGTGGATGCACATGCATTGGCAACATTATTGCCTTTCAGCAAGAGCATAGTGATAGTTGCTTATCACCCACAATTTGGCTTCTAAAAAATGCTGTCTCTCTGCCCATCTCCAAGGAAAGATGCTTTGCTCAGAACTAGGCAAGGACAATTAAAAAGGGATGTACTCTTTTACTTGTCTCACTACACACTCTTGCAGCAGTGAGACATTTCCTTTGGGCCACTTATTGTGGGAGTCTAAGTTTTCTGTTGGCCTGTGCTGCTTTCTTGGCTCTTCTTTTCCTAGTGCAGTGTATGAATGCTGCTGAGTGTTCGGCAGTTGCTGTTCTGCTTCATGTTTTGTCTCCCTGTGCTGTTGATGCTCTGATGTATTCTATTAATTTCAATTGAAGAGCATGTCACTATGACTGATGCGAAGAAAAACTTCTGTATGCAGAGTGTGAAGTTTTTTATTTTGACTGCAGTAATTCTAATTATATTCACGACGATATAAATACGTAAATTTACTGCTGTCTGAACTTTAGAGAAATCACCGTTGTGTTAAGTAGCTCATGGGAGGAAGGAAAGGAAAGACTGTGTGTTTCAGTCCCCAGTGCCTGCTATTGTGGTATTACTGGGTCTTATGAAAGCTTCATCTAGTAATAGTAACTGTAACTGTTGTTAGAAAGGGGGAGGTTTAAAGCTGACCTATGAGAGAGGGAATTGTTAAAATGTTCTTAGTGTTAGCAGTATGTGCTGAATGCCCCTGGCAAACTGAAGAAGAGTATTTAACTTTTTTAAAAAAACATTTTTTCTTTCCTGTGAATATCTGGCCTTTTTTGGATTGCTAGCTCCTGCTTTACTGTGAAATCACACCAACCATGAAACTTAGCTGTAGCCTGGAGTTCAGCCTGCACAGAGTTAGGGCAGCAATTGCTTCATCTTCTATACAAGATGGTCTTACAGATTTTTTAAAATAATTTTAGGCTATATATTTAGGTATAGAATTTTTATGTAGTAAAAGTCAACCTAGTATTAAAATGGGACTACGTGCCTTCCTGTGGGCAGGTTCTGTTGCTAATATGACAGTAAGCATAGTGTACATGGGACTATTGCATCACAGATAATATTAGGGATCAAGTGAGGGCTACATATCTGGGACTTCCGGGAGTCACTATTCTGAAAAGTGATTACGTAACATACACTGTGTTTATTCAGTAGCATCTGCTTGTTTTAGTAGAAAAAAGTAAGATTTTACTCTGTCAATTGTTAAGTGTCAGTATTGCTGTGGAGAACGTATTGGATTATCGTCAAGGTCGCATGTCAACGGTTGTTGAAGTAGTACCATTTTAGGGCAATTAGCTGAAATTCCGTTGTCTTCAAATGATTCACTGTGCAATCGCACTGGAAGTAAGACGCACATAGGTTTAACACAGGACAGAATTTCACCTGCAGAGTTTTTATTACTGAAGATGAATATATAGCTCAAAGAACACAGCTTGACTTCCAGATCCCAGGCTGTCAACAGGGCAGACAACTTAAAAACAGCAAAAGCCATATTACATATAAACAGAGAAAATCTGGGGTGTAATAGCTATGGAATCCCATGATGCCAAATTCTAGTTTGTGGGCATTACAACTTAAGATATATTGAATACATATGCATATATATCCACTATAGCCTGGTTATTGAGTGCACATTGCTAAAAGCTGAGGCTACATGGACAACCTCTGTATAAATTACCTTTGAAATTCATAGTGGGAGGAGTCATTTTAATGGCTGTAAGAAGACTGATATTCTTTCATTTCTTTAAGGAAAATTGCTTTTTATGGCTCTGACACAAAAGTAACTGTTCAGGAAAAGTTCTCATTTATAGTGAAGGAATGGGACTCGCTCATTCTTTACTTTGGGATAGTTGATATTCATTCAGCAAAAAAAAAGATGTAAAACTTGTTGCAGTTCTGACTGCAATTTGTTGTGTGAAGACTGGGCAATAAGCACACTTTTTGGAACTTGGAAATAAAATACTATTAATGTACAATTGTAAGATGTATCTTTGATTCATACGATTTACTTAAATCTTAAATTAATTGCAGTCATAGCCAGTATTTTTAGCGGGAGGGGAAAATAGACTATTGGCTCTTTGTATAACATTTGTATTTGAAATCTTTTCTCTGTTCTTTGGCATAAGACACCTAATCTGGGAAATGCTGACACACCATATAGGACTCCAAAGAGTGTAAGAAGAGGGACTGCCCCAGTGGAAGGTGAACGCATTTTAGGAACCCCAGACTACCTGGCACCTGAATTGCTATTAGCAAAGCCTCATGGTAAGAAATTGTTTTTATAAATGCAAGAATGTGACTGATGTTTAAAACATGTTTTGTAGACACTTAGGGCTGGATTTGTAAAAGTATTTACATGCCTAAAGATGTTCAGCCGGATCTTCAAAAATGCCTAACTTCCATTGATTTCAAAGGGAGTTAGGTGCCAGGAGCTCTTGAAAATATACCTCAGCTATTGCAATCATATTTTCTAATAAAATAAGTTTCATTCCATTTATATCAGACAGACAGCTTGTGGATTTAATGAAAATCATAAAAATACACATTGATTCAGTGCAGTATTTCCACTGAATATTCAGGCAGGCTTATTGTGTAGCCATCTTTATTTTGAGTGGAAAATGGTAACAGATTTGAAGACGACTTATTAAAGAAAACAAAATATCACCTTACTAATCTGAACTAATAATTGGGGTCTGATCCAAGTCAATGGAAAGACTGCCTCAGAGACAAATTGCAAATTAGTAAGGAAGCAAGCAAGCACAATTAAAAACAAGGCTCATGCATTACAAAATGTGTTGAATTAATTTGAAAATTGTACTTTCATTTGCTACTCAATAGTATACGAGTAGATTTTCTGTAGTATATTTTGTGAAATTAATGAAATTAGTCATTTCAGACCTCATATGGAACTCTGCTATTAAATCTGCACTGAGAAACAGGGAGACCATTAATTTGTGAATCACCAGTTCATACATAAATGATAGTGAGGTTCTACTACATAACTAAACTACTTTGTTTCAATACAGTTAAAATACTAGTTACTCTTTTAACATTATAACTTAAATAGCTAAACAAATATTTCCTAAATAAGAATACAATGTAATACTTTGCACTTCTACTTTCACACAGTCTTCCATCCTAGGATCTCAGAATACTTTACAAACATTAAATCTCAACATCCCTATTATGTGGTATAGTCTACACGTTGAATGAAGGGGAAACAGATTTTTCAAGTGCTTGCTCATGTCCATTCCATGATAGGTGTGTGCACATGCCACATGCACAATTGCTGGAAATTTTTCTCATAGGGGTATCCTTACGACCGGCTGTAGTGCCCCTGGAGCTGCATGTGTATGCATCGTTATAAGGGACGCCGCCAGCACCACACCCTCTGAGTTCCTTCTTACCACTCATGATGGTTGCTTGGGATGATCCCTCATGCTCTTGCAATGCTTTGAGTGGTTTGGACTTTGTAGTCTCCAGGCTTCAAGCTACGTACGTCCTGCAGCAAGCCCATGCCAGTCAGTGACCTGTACTCTCACTGTCTAAAGAGCCATGGGGAAACTTGCGTTAAAGAGAAGTGCCAGATTTGCAGAGGCTTCGTGGAAGCAGCCCTCCAACCAGCCTTGGAGCCAAGTCCTCTGAATTGGTGCTGAGCACCTTAGTTTCCATGCGAAGTGCTGCACCAGCACCGTGCTCTTCTCGGCACCATTCTCCATCCCTGGTTCCAAGGAAGAAGTATAAGAAACAGCAAGCCAAGAGGGTGCTCTCCAATGCTGAAGAGAGAAGCGAGAATGGCTGACACAGTGAGACCCGTGCCGGTCTGTTCATCCTCCCCAGAGCTGTAATCGACTCCGGCAACTCTGCGTAGAGTGCCATGTCCGGTCTGGGTCTCACCCCTGACTCCTGGGAGTAGTCATGGAACCTTGAGCCTATAGGCCCCTTTGACTCTGGTGGCTTACCAGGTAGCAAAGGATCTGATGTCCCTCCCAGTCTTCCCCACCCCTCAAAGCTCCCTGCCAGCCAGGACTACTAGGGATATAAAGGGATCAAGAGTCAGTACACTCCATTGGAGCACTGACCATCATGGCACTGTCCAAAGGAAAACCTTCCATGATCCTGCTGCAGTGGTCTTCGACCAGTCATTTGTCACTAGTTCCCAGCACCGCCTGGAGGCAGAAGTGGGTATGATGCCGCCATTGTCTCGGAGAGAAGAATCCTCTTCAGAGTCTGAGGGGGAATCCTTCACCCTGCTGAAGAAGTACCGGTATGCAACCTACGCATTAGACTTCAGTACAGGCCCCCAGCTGGCACTTGGCCACCAGGCCACTGGCTGATGCAGTGGCAGTATTGGAACCTGTGGGGGTTTCGCTGGTACTGGGCCCCCTTCCCATCGTTCTTACTTAGTGGTGTCCAAGAGGTGAGCCACTGTTTCGTCCTGCCTGGCACTGGACCTTGACTCTACTACCAATCCTGTACCAAGGTCCCAGAAGTGGCCCCAAGAGAAGAGATGCAGGTGGAGGAGGAAGAAGCAGCCCCTCCTCCAGTGCTAGCCTCTCCCTAGTCATCCCCATAAGAGGATCGCAGGACCTAGTCATCTGCTTCCATCAGATGACTTCAGGACGCATCAAGAGCTCCTGAAACCAGTTGCCACAAACTTGAGACTGAAAGCTGAGGAGCTGAAGGAGGAGTCTGTGCACAGCTTAAGTGATAGCCTAGCTGCAACAGCTCCCTCCAGAGTGGCCCTGCCAGTTAATGAGGTGGTACTGAAACATGTCAGAGTACTATGACCCCCACCTCAAAAAGGGCAGAGAAGTACTATGTACCGGCCAGTGGATTCGAGTCCGTGTACTCACTCCCATTGCCCCCTGGACTGCAAATGAGCAGGATAAACTGGGTAGTTGAGCACTACCTCAAAAAATTGAACTTGTTTGGATGCAAGGTTTCTTCAACCAGCAGCCTCCAGCTACATATCTCTAACCAGCAGACATTGTTGGGGAGGTATGATTTTAACCTGTAGGACTTAATGGCCAAGTTCAAGGACTCCCTGCCACAGGAGTCGAGGCAGGAGTTCATGGCCATCCTTGAGGAAGGCAAAATGGTGGCCAGGACCTCACTCCAGGCAGCTCAGGATACGGCTGACTCCGCGGCCAGAATAGCAGTGTCAGCGGTCACCATGAGGAACTACTTGTGGCTCCAATCATTGGGCCTCATAAAGTGCAGCAGTCTGTCTAGGATCTCTCCTTCAAGGATACCTCCCCGTTCTCCAAACAGACTGACTCCAACCTTCATGACCTCAAAGACTTGAGGACCATGCTTTGTTCCCTTCGCCTTTACATGCAACAGCCTCAAGGAAGCATTTCAGACCTCAGCAGCCTCCTACATTTCCGGCGCCTCCAAGGCAGGAGTCTTTCAAAAGAAAGGCAAAGGGCTGTAACATCATCAACCCCTACCTTCTGCCTTGACTTCTCAGTCAGGCTCACGAACGTACCCCAGTGGGGCCAGGCAGGCCTTTCAAAGGTACACTTGAGAATGGTATATCAGACTCTGCTCCAAATCTATCTCCCCCACCGACCCACCCCCGGTCCTCCTGGTGTCATCTTACATAACATCAGACCACTGAGTAATCAACAATGTAACAGTCGGTTACACCCTCCAGCTTTCGTCCACCCTTCCCTCCAACTACTCTCCCTCTTCAGGAACCCTTCTCACAAACAGCTTCTTATCCTAGAAAGTGCAAGCCCTCTTACGTGTGGGAGCTGTAGAGGAGAATCATAAAGACTTAAGAGGAGAGGGGTTTTACTCCCAATATTTCCTAAACCTGAAAGCCCAGGGGGTCTACAGCCCATCCTGGACCTGTGTAGCCTCAAAAAATATCTCAAGAAACTGAAGTTCCGCATGGTATCCTTGATCTCCATCATTCCCTCCCTGGATCCAGGAGACTGGTACGCTGTCCTCAGTTTGAAGGTCGCTTATTTCTACATTTCCATTTTCTCTGGGAACAGAAGATTCCTCAGGTTTGTGGTGGGCCAACACCAATACCAATTCACCACATTTCCTTTTGGTCTGTTGGCAGCCCCACAAGTTTTCACAAAGTGTATTGCAATAGTTGCTGCCTTCCTCAGACATCAAGGAGTACTTTTGAGATTGGGTAATCAATGGCCTCTCACGGGTCCAAGTTCAGCACAGCATTGGCATAGTACAGGCCACCTTTCAGGTGCTGGGTGTGTTATAAACAAGCAGAAGTCAACTTTTGTCCTGGTTCAGAGAATAGAGTTAATCCAAACAGTGCTCAACTCCACCCAGCCAAGGCCTACTGGCCAAAGGCCAGATTCCGAAATATTTCAGACCTGATCACCCAGGTCGCAGCCCATCCTTTTACAACTGCCCAGGTCTACCTCAAACTTCTGGGTCATATGGTGGCATATACCTATGGGGTGCAATATACACAGCTATGATTCAGATCTCTACAGATGTGGCTGGAGTCGGTCTATTCCCCGGGCAGACACTACTTGGACCTGGCACTCACAATTCCACTGCCCATCCTAGCTTCACTGACTTGGCGGAGAGGCCTGTGTTCTGTAATGAAGGGGGTATCCTTTGCTGCCCTGTATCTGTTGGTAGCCTGGGTTTTGGACACGTCAGACTTAAGGTGGGGAGCCCACCTCGACAATTTCAGGGTCTCTGGTCCAAGGAAAATCTCTCTTCCTTCATGTAAATATAAGGGAACTCAAGGCAATATGCTTGGCTTGCCAGGTGTTCCTTCCCCAGATCTCAGGCAGGGTAGTGGAGGTCTTCGTTGTCCATCGGAGCTGCCTTCCTGAGGAGGCGACAGTACAAGTATTCACATACCTAATGACTGGTTAATCAAGGGCCATACCCAGGGGTCAAGTGGAGGAGCACCTGAGCCTGATAAAGTTGGCTTTTGACAGGGTTGGCCTAATACTGAATGTGACAAAGTCAACTCTAACTCCCATTCAGAGGATAGAGTTCATGCAAGCTCTTCTAGACTCCGGTCAAGCCAATGCATTCCTCCTGGAATTGCATTTTCTGGCAGTGGGCGCTGTCACAGAGAACTTAAGATGATACCCCACTACCATGGTGCAAAATTTCTGAAAACTGCTCAGTCATATGGCCACTTGCACGCATGCTGTACTACAAGCGAGACTACAGCTTTGACCTCTTCAGACTTGGCTGGCCTCAGTGTACAGACCAAACAGAAACCACCTAGAAAAGATAATCACACTTCTACTAGTTATCAAGTCCCTCCTATGGTGGCTCAGCTCACAAGTAGTGTGCATAGGAGTACCTTTTTCCAGGCTCTAACCCTCACGGTCTCTAGTCACAGATGCGTTAGCGATGGGATTGGGGTGGGGGCACACCTAGGGAGTTTCAGGACTCAGCGCCTCTGCTTGGGATCAGAAGTTTCACTGCACATCGACATTAGGAAGCTAAGAGCGGTTCTCCTTGCTTGCCAGATGTTCCAAACTCATCTGGAGGGCAGATGTGTGTCAGTATTGACTGGCAATACAACAGAGATGTTCTATATAAACAGACAGGATAGTGCTCACTCCTCAACTCTATGCACCTGGCTGCCATCTTGGCTTTCCATCTGGGTTCAGCTGGTCGATGGGTTTTTGCTAATCCCATGGTTAGCCGCTTCCTCAAAGGACTGGGTAGACTGTACCCTCAAATAAGGCAACTGATGCCCATGTGGGATCTCAATGTGGTGCTCTCGAAACTGATGGGGTCTCCCATTGAGCTCCTAGCAACATGCTCACTCCTTTACCTTTCCTGGAAAGTAGCATTCCTGGTGGCTATAACTTCAGCCAGGAGAGTGTCTGAGCTTAAGACCTTTACTTCTGAGCCTCCATGTAATGTCTTCTATAAGGACATAGTGCAGTTGTGGCCCCACCTGACCTTTCTTTCAAAGGTGGTTTCCCAATTCCATGCAAACCAGGACATAGTTTTCCCAGTTTTCTTTCCTAAATCGTACGCCAGCAACCGGGAGTGAATGCTTCACTCCCTGGATGTCAGATGAGCGCTAGCCTCTTATATTGACAGAGTGAAGGCATTTTGAAAATCAACAGAACTCTTCATTGCAATTGTGGAATGAATTAAGGGGCTTCCAGTGTTGTCCCAAAGAACTTCCTCATGGATCACGGCTTCTGTCAGGGGATGCTACGACCCAGCAGATACCTGCCCCCACGCTGACAGCATACTCCACAAGGGCACAAACATCCTTGGTGGCGTCCCTAGCACAGGTTCCTATTAAAGACATCTGCAGGGCAGCGACATGGTCGTTAATCCACACCTTTACACTGCATTACTCCATTACACAGCAGGCTAGAGACAATGCTGCATCTGGCAAGGCAGTGCTGCAATCTGTGACTCGCTGAAATGTGACCCCTCCTCCTAGAAGATGCTTGGGAGTCACCTACTTGAAATCAACATGAGCAAGAACTCAAAGAAAAATGGCTACCTACCTTCTTCTAACTGTTGCTCTTCGAAATGTGGTATTCATGTCCATTCCAAGACCCACCCTGCCTACCTCTCTGTCAGAATAGACCAGCAAGAAGGAACTGAAGAGGCAGTGGGTTGGCAGGGTCCTATATACACTTCCCCGAAGGCATGATTCCAGGGGGCTCCATAGCTGACCCAACAGGTACCTCTAGGGGGAAAAACCTTCCAACACCTGTGCATGTGGCACACACACACACCTACTTGGAATGGACAGGAGCAACGCATCTCAAAGAACAACCGTTGTGAGAAGGTAGGAAACCATTTTTTTGCTCCTCTTCAAATTTCTTAAAGCCTATTTAGGTTAACTCTCTCTTTTTTAAAAAAAAACAGTGTTTGTAGTTAGTTAGTGACTCAAAAAAGTATCACAGTATATTAAAGCAATGAGCAAGAAATAAAATACTTCTCTACTGTCAAACATAATTGACACACTTTAAATGAATGTGTACAATGAGAAATAATTTATTGCAATAATCTTATTATGGTTAATTGTCTTTTTTACATGCAGGGATTCTGACGGCTGGTAAGTTTGACTATAAAGGAGTGTTCAACTAAACTATGAACAGTCAAAGTATAACTAGATCACATTTTTCAAGTAAAAGTTATGTGGCTAAAGAAATTGAACATGTAACTCTATATAGCAATAAGAGAACCACATAATAATGCATGATGATACAAGAGACTCGAGCTATAGAGAAACTTTAGTCTCTCTGTTACAGGCCTGGAGGCTATGCTTACAATCTTCAGATGAAAGTCAGTGCACACCACTTCTAATCCCCTCGCTAGCCATAAGTAAGCCACAAAAGTTATAGAAAACTGGAGGAGACGATGTTGAAAAATGATCATTCAGAATAACCGGTTGACTTAAAATTCCCAGCCTTTCTGGGAGAGCTCATAATGTCTGTTCATTTATGTGGCTAAAAAGGTAGAGATGCCCAAGAACTGCATTTGGCTTTCTTGCCCCAAAAATAGATGATAGGAATTAATTTCTACTTAAAGAGTTGTGATAAGAATGTTAAAATAATTTGTATGTCTCTAGACCATGAAACATTTTGCTTAGTATTTTGTCCAGAGTTGTGATCTTATTAGACTTTGACTTATGTTTATAATTTTTCCCAAATATCCAAGTATACTGGATGTAGTGGATAGGATCTCATTGCGTTAGTGTGCTGAGCTGGGAGAGGTGCTCTGATTGCTGTGTCCAGCAGGGAAATTTATAACTGACCTATCTGGTTTAGTAAGACTACAATAGGTTAGAAACACAGGAAAGTTAAAATTATCAAAGGCATTTCCTTTTCACCTTGGAGATGATTTTTTTAAAAAACTTTTTTTTTATAAGCCTGGATTTCTGTGTGTAACAGTTTTTGCACCAAGTGAATCCTGCATTCTTTATAAGGCGGACTGGGCATGGCTTAAAGATGCAGAAAACAGAATGCATGCAGCACTTTGACTAGTGGTGTCTGGACTGCTTTGTCTGCTTGTTTAAGTGGGTTGACTGCATATATTTGGTAAAAGCCATATGTGTCCCAGAAAAAAACTGTTTAGAAACACATGAGAGCAGATAAGTAACTTTGCTGTAATGAACTTTAGTACTGTAGAACATTAATCCATTTTCTTGCATGCTGGCTCATCTCTGCAGGCTGTGCTCAATATTGGCAGAAATAGGTTTAGGTTATTGAAAATAAAATGTCAATATTTTGTGCCTGTGGAGTCGCATCAAGCAACTGAAGTGATAAGGTAATATGTGGAATTACAAGATTCACTCAACCTTGCATTCCAGAGGAGCTGAGAAATTACTAGTGGCTGCCTCCTACCACAAGAGAGCACTTTATATGAGAGAGCCTATAGACACTGTCAGACTAACTTGTACAGGAATTTGCAGTTATGCTATTCCTACACTCTTCTGCCCTCAGTAAATGTTACTCTGAATATTGACATGAAGCTTTGAACATAGTGACTTTTTAAAATAAAAATCCTCTTATAGTAAACAATTTTATATCTCCTGCCACAATTATCAGAGCACAACTTGTGTTTTGTCTGTTTCTCAGTACTGTGGAACCCCGCAATACCGTGCCCTGCAATAGCGCGAATCTGCTTATAACACGGGGTGCGCGAGGCTCCCGATGGTGGCAGCGGACGCTGCTTTGATGCAGCGGAACCCTGCAATACCCTGACCCTGCGTTTATTGCGATCAATATTTTTGGACCCTGATCATTGCGGTATTGCGGGGTTCCACTGTATTTCATAATAAACTTCCTTCCCACAAAGCTCTTCAGGATTTATAAATTTTTCAAAATTCTGCCACTGTTAAGCTTTACATTATTTTATTTGCAAGTGTTGTTGATCCTACATGCATAGGTTACAGTACAGCTTATTCAGCAACTTCCTTCTTGTGCTAACTGCCTGGCTTTCTCACTTATTCAGATCCTGCAGTAGACTGGTGGGCTCTCGGAGTTTGTTTGTTTGAGTTTTTAACTGGAATTCCACCCTTTAATGATGAAACACCACAACAAGTCTTCCAGAATATTTTGAAAAGAGGTAATTCATTTTCTCATCAAAACTAATGAATTTAAAGTTGGCTGTGCTATTTAAACTGTTGACCAGTTTGTGTCTTTCTATTTGTAGATATTCCTTGGCCTGAGGATGAGGAAAAGTTGTCCAGTAGTGCCCAAAATGCAATAGATATTCTTTTAACCATTGACACTTCAAAGAGAGCTGGACTCAAGGGTCAGCATTTATTAAACTTTTTTGTTTTCATTTGTGATAAGTTGGATATTTCAAAATGTCATAGACCCTGCTTTAGCACTGAGATTGAGTGCTAGAATATGCTGCAAATTATTGTATCCACTATGCTATTGGTGTAGATTTTGTGCTGATAAAAGGTTTTATGCTATTGAATAAGGAAAGCAAACAGTGATTTTTACTTTGTTATATATTTACGCTACTTGCAGTTAATGTTTAACATCATTCGTGTGTGACTTTCCAAAGTTCAGTCTATCCAACTCTTACTGAAAACAGGTATTTAGAGTCCAATATGTCTGTCCTCCCAACAAAAGATGGTTGAGCTCCTGTTAGTGTATTGTATTATAACCCAATTGGTTTACAGAGATCTTGGGGGAAAAAGGGGTACAAATCCTTGGAGAGGAACAACTGCCTTTGAGACCTCTGGAAGGATTAAGTAGAGTCACATTAAAGTGATGATCCATAACAAGAACCAGTGTCTTCCTTCAGCTTGCAGCCAAATTCAAACTAGAAATAAGTTTTTACACAGAGGGTGATTTAACATTAGAACAAATTACTGAAGGAAGTGGTGGATTCTCCACCTCTTGATGTCTTTAAATCAAGACTGGATGCCTCTCTCAAAAATAAGCTTTAGCCGAACACAAGTTATTGGATTAATTACAAGGATAGCTGGATAAAACATAATGGTCTGTGATATACAGGAAGGTGGACTAAAAGATCTAATGGTCCCTTCTGGTCTTAAAGTCTATGGAGACCTCCAGTTGTAACAGAAGTACCTCTTTAGCTGCATTAAATGCCATTCAAAGATAGAACAAAATGACTGCTGTTATGTCATTTTCCTGAGATCAGCTACCATTGCAATTAATAACACATTCTCTGTCAAAACAGTCAGAAGCCTGACTGGTTAAGGAATCCAAGAAACTTGGCTACATCATATGCTAGTGGCCTGCCACAGTCACTTCAGTGACACTTTCAGATGAAAAGTTAAAGAAAAGGCTTTAATTTCAAGAACACTAGTGTCGAAAGTTTGTTCCTTGGTAAAGGGTTTGGCTGCAGCTTATTGCCAGTATCTCTCCTTTTTAAGGAAGACATTAACAATCCTCTAATAAAGAGCCTAGGCATTCTCCTAGCCTTTTAACTTTAAAGTTCTCAAATATTGACATATAAAAGTTCTATTTCTCAGACATCAGCCTGCCCACATTTCACACACTGTGTTGTTATACATTTGGTAGCCTGGCTAGTACTTGACAATATGTGTGTAGAGAAAGTTCAAAAGTTTCTTCTAGGATGACTCAAGACATGATGAAGATAGAGTAGGCTAATAGATGTTCTTTCAAATCAGAGGAATCAAATTGGAGGAGGGAGCCCTGCTAGTGATTCACCAGTCAGATTACAGGATTTTTGATTATCCTGCTTCCAGCAGCTAGGGAGGAGGAACTCCATGGTCTGTGGTCTCTTGCTCAAACTAAAATAGGTTTTCAAGAAGGTGGAATTAAAATTTGTCTCTGCAGATGCCCTATCTTGGGAAATGATTTTTCCATTGCTTGTGTGATAGCCATTATATCACATTTCATACAACCTCCTTTGATCCAGCATCTGTGCCAAATGTTAAATTGCTCCCTCTATAACTGAGGAAAAGGTTAGTTTGCATCGGAGTAGTCTGATTCCACTGGGAGTTGTTAGCTGACTTTCCCTCACAGTAGTATCAGATAAACCACCACTCTTTGTCAGTCTTAAAAGTGAAGTGACTGTGTTTCACCATCATAAGAACATAAAAATGGCCGTACTGGGTCAGACCAAAGGTCCACCCAGCCTAGTATCCTGTCTACTGACAGTGACCAATGCCAGGTGCACTGGAGTGAGTGACCCTAACAGGTAATGATCAAGTGATCTCTCTCCTGCCATCCATCACCCTTCTCTGACAAACCGAGGCTAGGGACAACATTCCTCACACATCCTGGCTAATAGCCATCATCTTTGTCAGTCATCCTCGTCTGTGTGCCATTTGATCTGTCACTGTTTGCAATGTAGGCTTTTGAATGCCCAGAAAGGTAGAACACACACCCAAACAGCTAACTGGCATCATGTCACTGGGGTGGCTAAACTGGTGGTTCAGAGGAAAACATTCTTAATATTTTGTGTAAACTTTTGTTTTTAGAGCTGAAACAACATCCCCTCTTTCATGGTGTAGACTGGGATAATCTTCAGAATCAAACTATGCCTTTCGTACCTCAGCCGGTTGATGAAACAGATACCTCCTACTTTGAAGCTAGAAATAATGCTCAGCATCTGACTGTGTCTGGATTTAGTTTATAATATCGGGAAAATGGAACTTTGTCCATGGTTTTGCACATTTGTAAACTATCCTTTAACACTAATTTGGTCTTGGTTTTCTTACCAAATGTAGTTTTTTAAAACAATTGATCAGTCCGCTTTTAATTTGTGTAGCTTTTGTTCTAAAACAAAACCACTATACAAAATGTTCATTAATTCCAAATGGCTTCTTGTTCTTTTTATTTATCCTACTTTCTGCACCTTATTAAGAGCCTGAGTATGTATTTGTAAAGTTATAACTGTGAAGTTATAACTAATTTCACTTTCACACTTGGCAAAATATTTCTCTTGCTGCTGTGGAGTACTTCCAATTTGTTGGGGCTATTTTGCAATTAAAAACAAGTAAGTGGGGGCATAAAATGCATTATTTATCTGTCTGGAGTTCAATATGTTTAGTCACATTTGGGATAGGAGCTTCCAGACCAATTTGGAGCTGCATCCTAAAGTTTTTTAGGTCTCAGGGCAGTGTAAAAACATCTTATCCCTCCAAATCACTCCTTAATGGAATGAGAAGAGATGTTTTTGGCATCCTTAGGTCACATAGACTACCTGCTCGGCTGCTGAGATATCAGTGTTGTAAAACTTAACTGTATTTTGACTGCCAACATTTTTTCCCTGGCAAATGCACAGAGTAAAGGAAGCTTACAGCAAATTAAAAAAAACAAATAGACTTCATTTAAATTGTCATACTGAAAAGACTTTGAATGCATTATGGGATGATAGATTGAACAGTTTATTTTAGTGGCTCCTTCTTTATTTTAAATTTAGAAGATGTGAGGATATATATTTGGCTTCTTTCCTGTGTCACTCTGCCAGATGTGTGTAACAAAAAATATATATTTGCTAATGAAAACATGAATTATGTATATTAAAGTCTATATAATGTATTGCAAATTGATTAATTTGAGAACATCATAAGTTCAATTTCAATAAAATGAGTTAAAATTAGGACTTTCAGTATTAAGCATTTTAATGAAGAATCTAAGCTGTATTTTAATATATTGGGGAAAATACATAGAGATTGTCATGTTTCTAATAATGTCTGATTTTTATCTCTGTTAAAACTATGTTCCTTTATCTTAGATGGGAACCACCATTAAACAAAACTTGTCTTTCTTTTAGTGCTTACAATTTCATTCAGTTCATTACAAGGTTTTTACTTTCTAGCTTCAATGCCTGCTGCAGTGGGGCTGGAGTGGAAGGTTCATGTTGTAGCAGGGTGTAATCCAGCTGTTTGTATCCCAAAACTGATCACTGTGCTAGCAATCATCCTTTGGCTTTTCAGGGCATTGTCTGAAATGTCAATTCCATGCAAAGCAAGTGGATTGATGACCACTCACTTCCCTTGCTTCCAGGCATACAAGGCTAGTGAATGGAGCGTGAACTAATCTAGAGTTGCCAGACTTCCTGCTCCAAATAGCCAAGATGGGTATGAGAGAGAAGAATCTCCCTCTGTTTTGTCCCAGGACCTACAGAGGAGATAAAACGGTTGCAAAATGTCTCAAAATTAGAATTGTCAAGACATGTTTGTATTGTAATTTACTGAAGACTTGTGATAACATGGTGTGATGAACATACGGGAATGTCAGAAGCCACGCTATAGTACTTGTCACATTAACTGAAATGTCTCCCAGGTTCTGCATACTTGCAGATTACTGAATCTAGTTTGCATGTAGCAGCAATTTAAATGGTGACGGATTTATAAATGTTGAATATAATAGGTATTTATTACTGCACATGATTAACTGAGGACTATTTCTGTCAGTGAGATAAAGCTGCAGATAACAGGTCCTTTACTGTAAGAGAAATATAGCATTTATATCCAAATATCCTGAACTCTTTTTTTTTTTTTTTTTTTTTTTTTTTTTAAAAAAAATAAAAATCTTAACCTAAGATGAAGTACAGCATCTGGAAATGTCATGGGATTAGTTTTGTTCCGCAGAAGCTAGGTGTGAGAAAACTAGTCTCTTAATGAGAAATACAGCTTTATAGTGCACTGTATCATCTCTCCATAAAAGCCTATTAGGAAACTGTTCAAGTTGAACACCAAAACTAAATTTTTAGTCTTCAGCTATTAACAGAAATTGAACTAATTATGCTAATAGATAGTTATATCCTATTTCATACTGCTAGCGAGGGTTTTGGTTTTGTAAAGCTTGTCTGTTGAATGTACCAGCTTCTATTCATCAAGAAAATATTTAACAAAAAATACCAAGGTTGTCTAGTTTATAAAAGATCACAAACGGATATGAGCTTTTATTTAAAGATCTTTCAAATTAATTACAATGTGCAACATGAACTACTGAACTATTTGAAGTGTTTAATCATTTTTACATAGACTAATGCATTAATATAAAACTAGAAATCAAATCACTGTAAAACATGTATAAACAAGAATCGTCATATCTTTCCATTCTTTTTCAAAAACTATCTCAAGGAACTCAGTTTAGATGCTTATATATTTTACCATAATAAAGTCTTGCAAGTCAAAATAATGACAAATGGGAATTTTTCATTGCACTGTAAGTTTTGTAGACAAGACAGAGCAGTGTGTGTTAATATGAATGGTATGCATTCCTTATAAAACATTGCTGCACAGGTTCATATTTTTCTTGGTCTGTATGGCTGAATAATATGAAATTTTCTCATCTAATTCTATTGAATACCTTGATTTTTCTTTTTGTATTACTATGCAGACATAATGGAATTAAGACGTTGAGTAAGTAAGCTGATCCAGCAAATACTTTCTTCATAACTATTTTAGCTTTATCCTTTTATCATGTATTGTTTCAAAGATTTGTTGTTACCTGTTTAACACTTCCCATTTGCCCGTGACAGAAGCATAAAATAAGAAGTTTGGAGGCCTTGGACAAATTTAATCTTCTAGTTATCTCAATCATACCGAGTGCATTAAAACAGGCTTTTGGTCTCTGGAAGCTGTGGAATGCTGCCTCTGTAGTCTGCTGTGCAGCAATTTCTTTTGAGGCCTCTAGGTTTCCTTGCACTCTATATTTGTTCATTAACCTATACATAATTCCAAAGCTTCCACCTGACCTTGAAGTCATCCTAGTTCATGTCAACTGGACTGAGGGTTAAGAAGTGCTAAAAAGATGAAGAAATGTCAAGTCCACTAACATCTCTGTATTTAAAGGGCCATCACTGTCAGATACTTAACTCTGTAGCCAAAGTCACTTCTAATCAGGCTGAGAAACTTTTCAAATATATTTGGTACAGGCAGTTGGGCCCAATAGCTTTGGTAACCTTGAAACACCAGATGCAACTATTAAACTACTTCCTATACGTGAGAGGAACTACTTCCTGTATGTGAGAGAAACCAGCCCTTGTGCCTCTAGTCAATTACCATTTATAAGTGAGGGTAAGTGAGTTCCACCTCAGTGGAATCTTTTAAGCAGCTGATGTTTGTTCACAGTCTGTCTGCTTGTGGGCTAAATTTACCCCATTTGGTAAAAAAACATTCTACTTGGTTTTCTATTGAAAACTGGAACCTGTCCTTTATGAAATTGTGACACCCTCCAGCTAGCACTACACTTTCTTACAAGTTTGTTTCATAGGAAGGTAGTTTTGTTAAATACCTCATCTACATACAGCAGCGGTCGGCAAGCTTTCATTTATACAGTAGTACATTGAACGTTTTTGTAAGGTTGCTATAAGTCTATATATTATATAACTAAACTATTGTTGCATGTAAAGTAAACAAGGTTTTCAAAATGTTTAAGCAGCTTCATTTTAAATTAAATTAAAATCCTGATCTTACACTACCAGCCCCCGGCAGGTGGAGTGCAGCCTGGCGCCAGGACTCGGGCTGGCAAGGGGCTAGCAGCCAGAACCCCAGACTGCTCCTGTCAGCTAGGGTCTGAGCTGCTGGCCCGGCTCAGCCTGCTGCTGGTCTGAGGTCCAGGCCCTGCCCACATACAGTGAGTATCTACCTTCTCCCTTGTTCTCTTCCTCTCTCTCTGCACTGAGTACAGGGCTGGGGATGAAGGAGCAGGTTGGGGATTAGGCTGCAGGGTCTGGCCAGGAGCTAGAATAAAGGATGGGGCCCAGCGTTGGAGCAGCTCCATTTGGTGCGAGGGGTGCATGTGGGAATGTGGGGTGGGGGTGCAGGAGCTCCCATGTGGTAGTCAAGGTGTGGGGGGGGGGGTGCAAAAGTCAGGACAGAAAGTATGTGCGGGGGAGGTGGGGGGGGCTGAGGAGGGTGTAGGAATCAGGACAGGGTTGGGGTGCAGGACTTGGGGTGGGGGGGGCTGTTGGGGGCTGTTGGTATGTGAGGATAGTGCAGGAGTCAGGTCAGGGGTTGGGGGCGGGGAGCAGGGTCAGGCCAGAGAGCTGGGGGGAGGCCAGGAGTCAGGGCACGGGACGGGGCTGGGCATGTGTGAGGAGGGTGCAGGAGTCAGGATAGGGGACTGGGGGCATGTAAGGTTGGGGGGTAGGGCTGGGGCAGGGGGTTGGAGGGGATATGCCCTGACTACACTCTCTTCTCCACCTCGTCCCTAGAGCAGTGAGCAGGCTACAGCTCTCCCCCCCCCCCCCAAGGGCCATCAGCTGATCTGCAGCAGGGAGGGAAAGGAGATGGGGCTGGTGGAAGAGGCAGGAAGCCTGCCCTGCAGCAGCTGCTGGAAGGACCAAGCTTCTGCCCCCTTCCCCCACAGGGAGGTGCTGGGGGTGGAGAAGCGGGGGCTGGTCTGTGCAGGATTTTTAATGGCACACTGCTGCCTGCTGGGGTCCCAGCCGCTGGCAGGCAGCAGCGTTCCATTAAAAAACAGCTCGGCACATGTGCCATAGGTTGCCAACCCCTGACAGCCTTAGATTTTGTTTTGATGCTTTCCCTCCCTTAAACTTTTTTGAAACCTGTATGGTAAAAATAAACCTTTTAAAGTTCAGCAGGTGCACCATTTACAGGTGCTAATAAACAAGTGCCATTCTGGGGTTCATGTGAAGGACCAGTCTGAACATTTTATATAAGGTACATAGTTGAGAGAAAGAAGTTGTTTGTTGCTACAGGCTTTGCTTCCACCTCCAACCTCTTCTCTTTCACGGATTTAAATAACTACTTGCAAAGAACACAGGCGTCAGTAATGTCACTGAGGAGGAAGAATCAATTTGTAATGTTTTATCTAAGTGATAAGACATTCTTCAAATACTTTTATAAATTACTCTGCCCTGAGCCATACTAATTTATTATTTTTCTGCCCTCTTCACTTGTGGTCAATGGCCCAGTGCCTAATCATATGGCACCCCTTCCACACCCAGGAGCCTATTCTATACAGCTGGTAGGGCCTGGGCTGTCCTTTGTGTTCTGTCTTTTGCTCTGGACAGGGGAGAGAAGTGCTGCTGCCTTGATTACAGGTCCCCAAGTCTCTTGCCTTCTGTGACTTTTCTGAGCTAGCAGGCTAATCTCCTGGTCACAGGATCTGGGTTTGGTATTCTCCTTCACTCTAAGGGCTGCTTGTTTGTATTTCTAATTATCTTCTGCTGATCTCTGCCACTGCAATTGTTTCCTTCCATGATATCAGTATGCAAGATGCCACTATTCGTGTGTATCCATGGGAACATGGCAAAAAGCTCTCTTGATTTATCTCCTCCTATGCAATCTGTGCTGCAAGTACCACACCTCGAGCTGACTTTGTAGTTACTGTGATGAGATCTAAGTAAATAAACAGAAAACAACCTTTGCTATCCCCCAGCCCAACTCTTGGCTGCCAGCAACTAAGATTTGGACAGCAACAGTTTGAGTAGCTTACTCAATGCAGCCAACCACTCTGATTCATTTAGAGAGGCTTTCAGGAGTTAAGGCTATGATGCTCTTCTGTCACTTGTCTCAAACCAATATCTCTGGCCCTGTAAAGTGGCAGAAAGGAGTCTGTTACAGGACTTTATGGAAAAGAAAATTCTGCAGATGAGTTGGAAAGAGGAGAAAAAAAAATGATTATGTGCCTGGTGGTTCCTTGTTAGAGCTACTTCCTGGGTGGGTAGGTCCAGTCTCAGACTCCCCCTTTGACCCAGTCAGTTAGCCCCTCAATGCGATCTAGAGCTATGTCTAGTGTGGGTATCTTCTCTAGGCTACTAGTGCTGTAAGAGCACAGTGAAGCAGCACCAACGGAATAATGGTTTCACTTTGTATTAAAACTTTCAGGAACTTACTTCTTGCCATCAAATGGCATGATGGGAGGCCTGGTAGACACTTATGTACTGAGTACAAAATTATGTAGTAGTAAAGCAAATATTCTGTGTGAGGAATGTTTCTAAAGTTGTTAAAGGCCCTTTTAAAAAATAGATGAACTGAGTTACTTTCTGTATGCACTAATAGCCAGGGAGACTCAAGCAGGGTACAATGGGTGTGGTTGTTTGCACCAATATTTGTAATAATACACATTCTTGAAAAAATATGATTGCATTAAAGCCTATTTACTAACTCTCCTTGCTCAGTAATCTTAATTCTTTCATTGTCTACAATATGATATAATCAACTATTCAAAGTACAGGCAGAATAGCTTCACTGAGATCTAGAATCTCAACCCTAGCAAAATTTCTGTTGTAGGATTGATTTAATTCAAATTTAAGCTTTCAGCATCTCCAGTCACGCTAGGTTTGTTTACATGTTACACCAAAACAGCTACTTGTGAGGACATGCTATCAGAGATGTTCTCTTGTCACTATTTAGTAACTCAGTTTTACATCAAAGATCAGAAGAGGGAGAAAAATCTTTTAAAAAGTATTTAAAGAAAAGATTAAAATCATGTTCTGTTAAACAAGGTAGCAACATTAAATCCTATAATTACAGCTGTTTTATACAGTATAACTTGTATGAAAAATGCTTTCCAAAACTATAAAATAAGACTTTACAGGGCAGAAAGCATGTCTTATCCCAAAAGATATTTTCTATGAATTATTCATAATGTATCACTTAGACTAAAGAATGAGACAGCATAAGTAATATTGTCATTTTTAAGAGTCATCTTAAATGTAGGTTATGGCATAATGGAATTTTTCTTCTCTTCATTGCAAATGCAAAGCAACCATTTTACTATCTAGATCTGATTTCTTACTTTGTATAGAAAATATCTTAATATACTGCTCACCTTCTCATAGATCAAGGCTATGTAACTTAGATACATATTTTTTTTAAATCAAACTGCAAAGCATACTTTGACCAAGCAAATGTCATGAGACTGTACTATATTCACATTTAAACTGATCAATAAAATTTGTAGGTATGAATAAATACCACTAGAAAGGAAAATCAGCACCAAAATTAGGATAAATGTGTTGGAAAATATTTGGATGCAGTGGAAGGACTCAAGGAAACTATGGAAACATGTTTTCTCTCAAGTAGGTTTTGGGGTGGGAAAAGGCCCTGTAGCTGTTGGGCTAGATTAATTCATCTAGCCTTTAAATTAACTATTACATAAAATAATAATTTAAACTGGACTAAACTTTGTAAAATCTTACAATATTGGGTGTAGCTAGTTTTCATCTTGTATTTTAAAGCACTATGTGCATAAACTTTGTCACAGTTAAAATGAAACTGGTTAGCAGTAAAGAAAGATACTTTTAATTCATGTATTATTTAGTGCAGCTTCTCTCTATGGCTTTTCTCAGCATACACTGCTCTCAACGTTATAATCAATCCCCATGTTATTACCATGTCTCTAATATGCAAGATGCTTGACTGCTAAGACTAAAGTGGTTTGGGGAGTGGATACATCTGGAAGTGCAATGAATGGCAGGATTATTCAGAGTCAAATATTTGATTCCACCCATGGCTGATGTACAAAGAACTGTACTCCACATCTGTCAAGCAGCAAAACAGACCAGTTGAGCCCTTCAGAGCTACAACATTACATGCAGTCTTTCAGCCCCCATATAATGTACACACATGACTTGCATGTCTTCCTACTTGTACGTCACTGCTTCTCTCTCACAATACGTAATGTGAAAGAAATCTGAATTACTGCAATTGCAAAATCATCCTCATGTTAAAGTGACAGTTTTAAAATTTTCTATTCCATATATACAGGGTTTTTTTCTTTTTACAAAGCTAACATCCCCCTCATTATTAACTGCCATAAGAAAGATCAGTCCTCTCTACAGAATGCCCAGCCAGAAATCCATTCCAAAAGAATAATTAATAATTTAATGTTCATATGGTTTAAGGGTGGGATAATTATTTATTTTACTTGAAATCTAGGAGCAGTGGATCATTCAAATATCCGTAATGTTAGTCCTTAAGTAGTCAGCTCACATGTAGTGCAAAAAATTACTATAACCGAAGGAAGATTTAGCCATCACAGATCCTGAGGTTCTCATGTGTATTCTGAATTCCTTCTCTCTCCAGGCTGTTCTAGTCCTAGTAGTCTTTAAGCGAAATCAAAAATTAATTTCTCAGTTCAGTTTTCTAAAAGGAACCAAACAGGTAATTAGTTTAACCCCACTTTCTTAGCTTTTGAAAAATAATTTAGTAGTAGAGCCACTTAAAGCTTACTTATGTAAGGACTTTTTACTTAAAACAGACATGTTGTGACTATAAAAGAAATTAACATGAAACCAATTACATATTAAACCCCACAATTACTTGAAATTAGGTATAATATCCTCCCTTTGTTCTTTTAACATACACCATATATTTCTTCACAGTATACATTTTTTTATATTAAACAGAAAAAAATGATCAGATTTAAGAATGGTGCCCAGGTGCTACGGGTCAGTTGTTTCTCAAAGTGTTTAGGTCAAAAGTTTCTTAGTTTACTGGTGATCAGACTGGGTGCTTTTTAAATAAAAAACTTAAGCGTTTTTTTTTTAATTATTATCCATACATTTATTATATTTGGCTGTAACTATACCTTAAAAGAATCTGACACTCCAGGAGATCTCTCCATTAAATTAAAACAAAATACAAAAATACTGAGGCACAATAGCAGCACATTTTCCTCTCCATTACCACATAACTCACCAGTAAGCGTGCACACACATGCCCCCTCACATTTCCACAAACCAAAAGTGAAAGGGATTTTTTTTTTTTTTTAAATCCCAGCCACCTCTGTGCTCCCCAAACGGATTAGCTTTGCAGCATACCAGGAAGATCAAGAGATTCAATAACTTCTGAATTCCAAATCCTCTGGAGTATAAATATGATACATTATGCAACACGTCCATCCCCTCATCACTCTGTAGCTAAGAGCCTCAGCAAATGGCAGCACACTGCACTTATACTAAACAGTTTGGCTGGCCCCTTTACTTCATTTGTTTGGTTTTATTTTTTAAATCAGTATAAAAATAATAGAACAAAACCTGTTGTCAGTGATGTTAGGGCAGTGTAATGCAAGTGTAGTATACTTATATTTGAGAAAATGGGACAAGAGAATCTTTAACTGGCAGTGTCCATTCCAACCTTGTGCTAAAATGTGTGAGCAACGGCCATTTTTCAAAGTACTGATGTAGTTTGATCAAAGAATAATTTAACACGAATCTAGTGAGATCTGCAGAAAGATGTGGAATAAGAAGAGTTTAGGATAAAGGATAACATCATCCTAAGACAATGGAGTCAGCAGTGAAGTCTGAGTCTGGATCTACTGTTTAGAAAACACTAACTTGAGCTTTCCAAGCTTCGACAGAGAAGGGAAATAGAGGAGAT
Source organism: Dermatemys mawii (assembly GCA_007922305.1). NCBI lineage: Eukaryota > Metazoa > Chordata > Testudines > Dermatemydidae > Dermatemys > Dermatemys mawii. Next base: position 20,162,742 of record ML677349.1, read on the forward strand.
CAAGTACGGTTTGAAGGGTGCTCCTCTTAATTAAAGCACCGTGACTGTCATTTAGCTAAAGAAAGCAAAAAAGAAATCCAAGGTCACCTGATCAAGAGAAGACACACAGGAAGGTATTCAAAACATTGAAAAATATGTACTGTTATCAGTATAAAAGTAGTAACCCAGATGCAAATGAGATGACAGTGAGAGAAAGTAGCCAGAATAGGAAACTGAATATTGAACACTCTGGAATTCTGTTAAGGAACCATCTCCATTTACAGGGAAAAAATCGGTTTGCTAGGCAAGATCAGAACAAGAGGATACCAAAGACTCCTGCATAACAATGGAGGTGGGTCACGAGGATATTGTGGGCCACAGAGCCTAAGAATGTCAAGCAGAAGGGAGCCAGCCAGCCTCAGACATATAAGGATACTCACTGGAATTGGTATGGTGTTTCATTTTGCACAAGGCTTATGGTCAGGTTAAGTTCATATTGCCCATGCAGTCAACTTAGCACAAGGGTGGGCAAACTACGGCCCGTGGGCCATATCTGGACGTGGGCTGGTCCTGCCTGAGCTCCCGGCCGGGGAGGCTGCTGCCGTCCCCACCCCCGTCTTCCCCAGAGCCTCAGCATGCCCGTGTGGGCACATGGGCAGCACTCCGGGGGGGCGGGGCAGTGTATCTGGCTCCACATGTCTGCCAGACACGCTGCTGAGCTGCGTGGTAAGGGGACCAGACCTGGGGGCTTGCATAACAGGCAGGAAGTCCCAGGGGGTCAGTCTGGGAGCAGGCGGGGTTGGATGGGGCGTGGGAGTCCCAGGGTTCTGTTGGGGGTAGGGGTTGGGTAGGGGGGGTCTCGAGAGGGGGTGGTCAGGGGACAAGGAGCAGGGGGAGTTGGATGGGTCAGGAATTCTGAGGGGGGCAGTCAGGTGGCGGGAAGTAGGAGGGAGTTGGATAGGGGGTGGGGTCAGCCTGTTTCGGGAGGCACAGCCTTCCCTATCTGGCCCTCTATGCAATTTTGCAACCCTGATGTGGCCCTCGGGCCAAAAGTATCTGACTTAGGAGATACTTTCCTGTGATGAAGAAATTTGCAGGGGAGGTAAGCCACATAGGTCATTTCCTGAAAATACCCTTAAATTGCCTACTGCAAGGGAGAAGCTGTGAATTTCTTGCTGAACATCTATCCTTCTCCTCTTTGGGAGCAAGATCACATATCTTCCTATTCCAGTCTCTTCCAAAGGCTCTGGTACACAGTTAGGTTGAGCACCCCATCCTTAGCATTGGGCGTTTTACTAGTACTTAGAGTGGAACTTTCAACAGGGTGCATCCTGGACAGTAAAAGCTCAAGGAAATGTAGGATTCTATAGGGGCACTAGCGATCAATCTACTTAACGTTTTGACGCTGCCCATGTCCTCTGTTCACATTACACAAGCCTCATCCAACGTAAGAATATGCTTGTCGTTTATGAATGCAAAATCTTTGTGCTCATCATCCCGATGAGTAGAGTACTGTAATGTCTAACAAATGAAAACTTAAATATACAAGCACATGCTATGTTGAGTAAAAGAATACAAATAAATCTTCACCTTCGCCTTCTTTGAAAGTAGACATGCACCAACCACTGGGCAACAAAGGGCCACACAATAGTCAAGGCTAAAGTGCCAGGAGAAATATCAAAGGGCCACCATGATGGTCCCTAAGCAAAACAAAATACAAATTGTGGTCAGAAATTTGTACCAGTATATTAGATGCTAGTACATAAACATATTTTAAATACTACTGGGTCAAAGTACAAAAAACTAGAAACTCATATAGCAGAAAGAAATAGTTTACACTTCATTTTAAAACTGATTTATTCAATCATTTCTTCAGAGACCGGATTATAAGAGCTCTATTTTATAATTTCTAGTTCAAGGGGCAGGCAAAATGTAAAACATGTAAGAAATCTAAAGCCATTTTATCTTGTTCCAAACATTGCTTTTTAGAAATATGGAAAAATCTTACCTTAGCAGATGAGGCAGGTTGTAAATTTGATTGCAGTGTCACAGATCTTGCCTTTAAATACAAACCAAGGCAAGTAAGCATCAAAATGGTATATAATCTGACCGCAGATGGAAATTAATACAAATTTCTATAGGAATGCACTGACTTGCAACGGAAGGACCAATTAATATAGTTGACTTAATGTGTAGTAGTGACACAAACTATTATGGTGGAGACTAGATAAAATGAGACTTCACTGTTGCAAAATGAAAGATTTGAAAATTTCTTTAATAACTTAGATTATAGACCTAATTCTTACTTTCTTATGTTAAAAAGTATAGAAACTATTCAAAATATCCCCTTGAGAGAGCTTTTCAAGGCATAGCTAGTTAAGCAACATGGGTTGATTTTTCTTTAAATATAACTTTCCAGGAAAAAATAGATAATTTGGACAAATTTTTACCTGGGAGGCTGTCAGTGCCTCCAGTGTATGCAGTCTCTGAAGGACGTTCTGCATATCTTCTTGTAACCTCATGAGCACTACTGCAATTTGTTCATTGAGGCTGCCCCTTGGTGCTCTGTCTGACCCCCAGCGTTCTCCGTCCCCTCCACTGCCCATCTGTCCACCTTGAGCACCATCACCCAGAGGCTGCATCCTATGCCCTAAGTTTTTGAGGGGAAAAATAAAATATAGTGAAGCTATTGCCTCTACTGAAAACATTTGGTTATAGTGCTTTATCATTTCCCACCTCCCTAACCAAGGGTAAAACTTGTATCCTCTATTTAACTCTAAATTCTTGTACAAAAGGACCAGGATGTTAGTACCACAGTATTTGTGATGCTATAGTAAAGGGTCTATAACTAAAAATATTATTTGCAGGATATTCTTCTTTGATTCCCATCAGTCAGCTCAACAGCGATGATGAGGTCAGATGAAATCTTTCAACCACTTTGTCTTTTACCAGCTTCATGGCTTTGTTATCTTTAAACCTTTTTATTCTGTCATTCTTCACCTTGTCTACCCAATGACTCCTTAGCCTTCTTCTATTTCTAGTTCCTTGCATTTGGGTACATATCGTCACATCTGGTATCCATTCCAGGTCCATTCTTGACATACCTAAGACCACAGTGGTCTGTCTTGAATCTTCCATAAGTTATTTCTTGCCAGAGACATTTTCTTATCACGTCATTTGTCTTTTTCTGCAGTCTTGACACACAGTATTCCTCTCAGCCAGTTCATTATGTTTGTTGGCTTTCCTTATACTGCAACATTCTGATGTTGCAGTAGTATCGGCATGACAACTGCCTCATATATGCTGTCAAATCATCTTTATCTAAATGTCTTTAGCCTTCCAGATCTTGCAGAATTTTCTACATGCAGTAGTGGCTAGTCTGATTCTTCTTTTCGTGTCATCTTTGTGATTTCCATCCTCTGATATTAGTCCTCCAAGATACACACATTTCCACTTGTTCTAGTTCTTTGTCTCTGATTTTGATCTTTACCTCTTCTTATCTTCCAATTGCCATAGTTTTTGTCTTCTCCATGCTTATTTTCAATTTGAATTTTCTGCTTTCCCCATTTACCTGGTCAGTTATTCTTGATAAATTCTTCTTGATCAATATCATCTGCAAATCCAGGGTTATTCACTTTTCTCCCACAGAACATGACTCCTCTAGTTTAATCGCTCTGTGCTACAGCCTTTACTGCTTCCAATACTAAGTTTAACAAATCTGGGGATGGAGTGAGACAAGGATACACATTTACAGTCATCCTGATGACTTGATGTTCATGCTTACATGATTTGCAGGCTAATGTATAAAGAAACCATACAGTACAATGCTGGGTATGAAAACTACATACAGGTTTCAGCAAAGTTCCCTAAGCTAAGCAGTGATCCCTCTGCCCAGTTTAACAGAGACAGTGAGGCCTGTCCTGTCATGAAGGGTAGGTGAGGAAAAACTAGGGAGGTCTTTCATTTATCCAAATGGAATGTAGAGGACACTTTGGGACAGTGAGGAAGGCAGAAAGGGGGTGAAAAAAGACATTTGTGTCAAACTTAATTTTCTCTTTAATTTTTTTGTGCTTAGTCTATTGAGGTTCTGTTAGGAAGTAGCAGTCAAGAAAGGGGATAGAATAAATAATCACACACCATGTCCATTCTAGTTTTTCAATCTAGAGATAGCGTTAGGATTCTTCTTAAAAATCTCTGCTAATGATAGTCTGCAGTGCCAGTTGGAAAAAAGGAGAGAGCCAGCTGTTGTGCTTTTCTTTTCTTTTTTTTAAATGAAGCACATGACTATTATACTAGCAGCAAACCTCAGCAAGGAATTTTCACATATTGGATCATTTGCTCATTTCACAGTGTTTTCTAAAAACCTGTAATTATAATTCATAGACATTTCTTCCAAGTTTCCAATGAACAAACTGGCTTTAACACTGGCCACATTTAAACCAATGGCAGATGTTTGATTGTATAGAAATACAAATTTTTAAAGAGAAAAGAGTGCTGCTTCCATATCATAGTTCTCAATATTGTTAAAAATCAACGCAGGTAGTAAGAGGTGTGGGGGTGGTCCCTCATATATTGAAGATTTAGCTACTAAATGACTGCCTCATATCTTATTTAGGCATTGTATTAGTATAAGGCAAACAGTTATGGCCAAAGACTGACCAAATTAAATACAATACCAAAAATGAATATTTTAATGAAGTGCTCGATTCAGATACGGTAAAAGAAAAAATACTTTGATGCTTAACATGTATCTTGTAACTTGCAGAGAAGCTCTCCTTTCTCTACATTTATAAATCTTGGTTGAAGATGAAGTGAGAGATTACACTAATAAAACAGAAGGGTGCTCTAAGTGATACTTGGAATTCAAGGCAAGCCAAACCAGAACAGTCCACTGTTAAGCTCTTGAGGCTGACTGAAGCACTCTCCAGTACAAGAATACTCTTTTCTGACTCTTATTATAAATAAAATAAAAAGTACCCCTAATGCAAAGGTTAATTGTTACCACTGGAATTTAGGGGTGCAATATTTATTCAGTTATAGAAGAAGGTGGGATGAAAACATTATACAGCATTGCTGCCTTAATGTTCAATTTTGACAAATGACTCAGCTGATCTATATGTGGAAGTATAGTGAGAAAAATACAAGTGATGCACACACAGTACCTCTCCCTCTTCTGACTCCATGGAAATCCACCTTTTCTTCACCTTTCTTCTCTTTGTGAGGGCCTCCATCGCTGCTTTTCCCATCTTCTCCCCCACACTTGACTTCACCTTTTCCTTCAACTGCTGCTTCTGTTCTATCCTCAACTCTAAAATTCTCAGAGGGCAGATGAGCATGCTCAGGAAAATCAACATTTTCCAATAGATGACTGTGATCTACTTCCAAGAAATGGGATGAATGCTGTAAAGATCCTTTTGCTGATGTAATCATTTCCAAGGGCTACAAATTAACAGCAGCATCTAGTTAATCTTAAAGTATGTGTTCTGTAAAATCTGACACTTATCGCTTAAAAGATAAAGTGTCCTCTATCCACTTTTTTCTTTCTTTCTTTCTTTCTTTTTTTTTTTTAAGAGCATCCCCATTGTTAAGGTTTTGCTTTCAATAGAAGCAATTATCACCCTCTATAGAATGTTCTTAGATGTCCTTTTCAGGTTAAAAAGACTACATTAGAAATAAGAGGACATTTACCTTAATATACCATCTGTAAAATGGGGATTACTTGTTTACCTACCATATCAGAGGTACTGAGGTTGAGTGTTTGTAATTTGTAAAAAGCTTTGAATATTTAAAGCATTTTAATTAAATTATAAGAATTATTGTCATTCCAAAACATTCCATTTGGAAATAAGATAAAACCTATGTGCCTTCTTTTAGTTAGGATTAGTTATTAAAAATTGATGAATATTGTAACAGTCATCTTCAAAACACTACTCAAGCTGTAAATTGCAAGGAGAGTTATTTTTAGATATTACATTATTAAATATTATATCTGTGTCATTACTAATAACTAAGCTTCAAAAAACAAACTGAACACTATTAAGTTTCTCCTTCTAAGACTAGGGAATTCTGATATGAAAAAGTGCCCTGACTTCAGCTGGCTGGCCATCTTGTCAGAATGCAAATCACACGAGCCAGCTTGAATAGGCAGCAGTTAAACTGCAGATATATCAGGACATGCACTGTCATTCTGTTTACGTGTACTTGGTCATCAGTTTACACTTTTCACAAAACAATCATTGCTAATATCCTTTCATCAACTATCCTCTCTAAATTTGCAATACCATAGGATTTAGACTATACACATGTATACCTGCTGAAAGGCAAGCCATGATAAAGGCCAGAGAAATGGACAGCAGATATGAACTCATTCCCAAGTTCAAATGGCAGGTTGTAGAGATTCCTCTTTAGACATATAACGTATCCTGTCCAGTTTGAGGGGAATGTTTCACTTATCTGTAGTCGAGCCCTTTGACCTCTAGAAGGATATGAGCCAAACAAAAAGACCAGTGCAGTATGATATTACCCCAAAAAATTGTCTAGAATTTTTTTTTAATTGAATTTAGGGTGCCATTCATCCCATGGCCCATGTTACTTTCCCTACAGGAACAAAAAGGAATCCTTGATCAACTTGAAATTAACCTCCAGCTACTTTTTATTCACTTAAAAAAAGACGACTTATTTATACTGAGGACAAACTAAATACAATTTGTTGTTAAATACTTTAGCTATGCAAATGTGTGTCTGAACCTATTGATTTTCTAAAGAACAATATGGCTCACTAAAATGTGTATGATCTTAAGGGCTGATGAGAGGATAAAAATAGGCTATACCTGGGTCAACTGACAAAGAAAACATGAAGTTAATATTTTTTTAAAAGTAGTCATAAAATTCATATGTACCACTCTTAAACTAAGGAGCCTTTTTCATTAGTATGTGAAATATATATGTTCTGGACCAAAATATAAAACATTTTATGTAATGTAAAATGCTTAAGAGACCGTTTATTTGTGTAGCTTTGAAAAAATTACATCTCAAGGTTAGGACACTTAAACCTAAAGGGGCTGCATAATACAAGTTAACAAAAGACTTATTAAAAATTCTTCCAGGAAAAAAAATACATATAATTGAGCCACTTGCAACTCCGTTCATCACTAGTTGCTGGGATTTAGCCGTATAACCTCTCATGTATCAGAAGAACATTATTCCCAAAACAGTATTTATAGGTAGGCTTATTTCCCATATTCAGCACTTCCTCTTCAAGTTCACTTTTTAAAAATGCAGGAACTTTCCCCTCTCTTCATAGCACTAGTTAACAACAGTCTTGGTTTAGTCCAAGCACAAGGCAAAAAGATGCTGCAGAAGCTCAGTCAGATCCACCAATGCATCTAAATCCTCCCAACCAAAACCCCTGCTATCTCTGTCCTTGGTGTCCCAAAAACAGCTGCCACTCAAGACAAAGTAAGTGCTGGCTCAGGGATCACAAATGGAGAACAGAATGAGGCCATTAAACCTGTCATCACCTTCAATGTGAACCATCAATCTAACTTTTCAAAAAATGTAAAGTTAATGCAATAACCCACTCCCATCTACACCAGTGGTTCTCAACCCGCAGCCCAATCAGAGCACAGCTGCGACCCATGTGACATTCTCAAAGTCATACAGGTAGTATATATATTGTGTGGATGTGGCCCACATAACATAGAGAGCTGCATATGCAGCCCACAACAGTAAATAGGTTAAGAACCACTGACCTACATGCAACCTCTATTTACATATCCACAACTACATCTGAAAATTCACTGGATGTAATTCATAAACATCATGCCTTCAGAGCTTACGCAATAGTGTTTGGTAAATCTTTCACAACAGCAAAAAGTTATACTTGACTTTTTCAGATAATACCCTCCAATTGCTCCAAAAGAGCTTTTTTTAGTTTTCAAGTAGGATAATCAAAGCACTTCTAATTGTCACTGTTTTCTTAAAAGTTTGGATGTCTCCAAATAGTTTGCCACTTATCCACCCACTTCAATTAAAGAGCTTCAGCAAGTTCAAACCATATACCCTACAGTTATACAGAAAATTTTCTAAGGGATTTTGCAACAGTTCTGCCACACCACCTTCCCCAACAAGTTTTACTACTGGGTGATGCTTCTAACAAGATCAAAGGAATCTTATGGGATCCGTAAGAACCAATTAGAGAGGAATGTGGTGCAGTGGTTAGGGTGCTAGCCTGGAATTTGAAAGACCCTGGTTCAATTTCTTGTTCTACTATAGTCTCACTGTAGGAGCTTGGGCAAGTTTCTCTGTATCTCAGTTCCCTGTCTGTAAAATTCACATAATAGTGCTTCCCTTCCTCACAGGGTATCATGAGGCACTCAGATAGTATGGCAAATGGGGGTCATTTAATTTAGGTAAGGAGAGACTAGAACATTTGTTTAATTATTAATTTGTAATCAAAAAGGAAGCTCACACATTTTCACAGAAGAGCATTAAATAATCCATACACATCTTCTGTTGTTCCTGTTTATATAAACAGGAGTTGTGAAACTCAGTACATTCCACTTTAAAACCAGACTCTTGGTATGAAACGTCAGAGGCTGGGTTTTTTTACCTCTTCTTGTCCAAATTGTTCCATAGAATCACAAAAAACTTCACTGTCTGAATCACTTGTCAAGTGCTGAATTCCTGAGACCTCTTCAACACTGTCTTCATTTGAACCTATACATAATTGATACACACCAAAACAATAAATACAGTAAGGCCAATTCTGACAAAGAATAAGGAAATGACAATTCCAAGTGAGCTACACTTCACACCATTTTGAATGTGCTAATCTTACACCATAGATTAAAGATTAAGAATAGAAGTTAGTTACAGGTTATAAAACTACTTTTGTTGAAGAGGAAAAAAATAAGTTCAATAACTAGATGCTACTTCTTCCAGTAGATGCAGCTATGTATTCCACTTAGGTGTGTGCACATTGGGGCTGGAGAATTTTACACAGCAGTACCCGTAGAGGGGTGGTGCTAGCTTTTCATGGCCATAGCCCCTCCCCTGACTAGATGAGGTGGCTCTGTCCTGATCCCCTCATCCCCCTCAGTTCCTTCTTACTGCCTGTGGCTGGAGTCAAGGCTGAAAGGTTTTCAACCTCACGATCCTCTGTTCAGTGACTTCTTTTCCTAGAATAGGATTAGTTAGACTTAGTGTTACCTGTAGTTCTACTGTTCCCTCATAATACCCTCACCAGGGTTTAAAGGTGGTCTACCATGTGTGTGTGGGCAATCCACAGTAATGAGTCAGTGGTGCTTGCTGTGTCTAGGCGAAACCTACATCAAGGAGTGGTGTTCAATTTGCAGATTGTTCACGAAGCAGACTCAAGTGGTGAGGAATTTTCATCTGAAGCAACATCTGCTCAAACAGTCCACGCAGTCTGCTTTGGCACTGAGCCCCTCATCGGATTACAGGTTTCTCTCTGGTTTGGAGAATGCTGCCACTTTGCGTCCTGGAGCTGGCACCTCTCTGAAGAGATAGGAGTTATTCCCCATCGAGTTTGCCAAAGACAAGTCTGAGTCCATTCCAGGTCCCATGAGGACTAGTCTCCCTCGTCCAGAAGGAGCACGCATTGGCACAGTTTGAATGGTGCATGGGATAAAGCATCAGCCACTCCCCAGCACAATGCAGGGAGGTCAGAAATCCTGTATCTTGACTCCGGTTCTGGCCCTCAAGCATCTGTTGAGTCCAGTACTGACAAGGGTGATGTCAGCACCAGCTGCTTCCCCGCCAGTGGCATATCAAGCAGAAGTGGGTGTCCTCTGCTTTTCTGTCCCAACTTCTCTCTTGGTCCCGAACTTTTTCAGGGCTTTGTCCTTTATAAGCCTGTGGGCTGAGCAGGCTGCTGAACCTACGGGTATGTCGGCAATGCATGCCAATGTTTCCCGAACACACTCAATGGAAATGGAGCTAGTACTGGAGTTGGTACAAGGGACCTCCTCAGCACCAGGGTACTTCTTCAGTACCCCCATGGCTATCACTGCCAATGTTGCTGTCACCACCCCCTACGTTGCCACTGTCAGTTACTTCGATGCCGATGCTGACTTCAGAGTCAACATCGCTCCCAGCACTGGAAACAATGGAGGCATACTCAGTGCCAGCATTACTGTTTCCACTATCAGCATCAGCCCCCTCATTGTTCTGGGCTACGGAAAAGTTAGATTGGCTACTCGCACCTTTTGGCTGGCTCCACCATAATCGGCCGAAGGCCCAGACTACTTGGCGTCGCAGTCAGGATCTTACTCCTCTCACTCTCCATTGCCTGAGCAAGGGCTGCTCATGGAACACAGTGGAGCAATACGAGTACCAGGACTGGGCGCTTCTCGTGGCTGGGAAAGAGGCACTGGCCTGGCAGCTACAGGCCACTAATACCTTATTCATAAGAGTGGCCTTCATGGAATCCATGGGCCACTCCTCACTCCTGGAGGTCCTACTCCTTATCCTGCTCAAATCCAAGATCACTGGCCAGGTCTGTAGCTGTGACTAGTGATCCTCTACAGGTTCAGGTATTGGCGAGCTTTCCCCTCAAGGGACCTCGAGAGTCATCCCACCCAGGCTCAGTCCTGGAGCAGCATCGGCTCTGGCACAGTTAACACAGTCAAGAGGTGGCAGTTTTGCATCAAGACACCAATAGCCAACCACTTGCCTGGGATTCAGAATCATCTCGCAGACCATCTCAGCGGGAATTTTTCCCTGACTCATCTGTGGTCTCTGAAGACAAGCATCCTCCAGACTATCTTCCTAACCAGAGGCATTCCAACAATCAACCTAAATACTATGCTAAAAGGGACAACAGGAAATGTCACCTGTTCTGCTCTTGAGGAGGCCTCAGTCCTAGCTCCCTGTCCTAAGCCTTTCATCTCTCAGCTGGCAAGTGGCTCCCTCCTCTGCCTTTTCCTTGATCTGAATCATCCCACAGGTCATCCTAAAGCTGAAGCTGAACAGGACTAAACTCATCCTCATTGTCCTGGCAGTGCTAGTTCTCAGCCTTTCTTCTTCTGTCACTTCATCCTCCAGTCCCTTCCTCTCTATCTCAACCTACTCACTCAGAACCACAGCTCATGTTGCACCCCATGCTCAGCTCCCTGCATCTCATAGCCAGGCTGCTGCATGGCTGAATGAGAATGAAGAGCAGTGTTTAGCAACTGTTCAGCAGGTTCTGCATAACAGTAGGAAGCCTTCTACCAGGAGGGTCTATTCGGAAAAATGGAAACACTTTCCATGTGGCCACTGACATGCAGAATTCAACCGAAGCTGGCTTCCATCCAGGACATCTTGGAGTACATGCTGCACCCTCAGTTGTTAGGACTTATGCTTCGTTCATTGAAAGTGCAATCGGCATTTTATCCCTCTATTCAGGAGAGATCAGTCTGCTCCAATCCGATGGTAGTAAAATTCTTAATGGGGCTTCTTTGCCTGTATTCTCTGGTCCAAAAGCCAGTTCCTCTGTGGGACCTGAACATGGTCCTAGTGACACTGATAGGACCTCCATTTGAGCCACTAGTATCTTGTCCCTTTCAGCTCTTGTGTCAAAAAGCTGCATTCCTGGTAGAAATAACATTCACAAGGAAAGCGTTAAAGTTGCAGGTTCTGATGGCAGGGACTCTGTACACACAGTTCTCCAAAGACAAGGTGATTTTATGACACATCCAAATTTTTTGTCCAACATGGTTTCTCAATTTCATTTGAACCAGGCGATATAATTATCTTTGTTCTTTCCTAAGCTGCATTCACCTCTGGAGGAGCAGCATCTCCATACATTAGATATCAGGCAATGTCTAGCCTGCTATCTGGACAGAACTAAACTATTTTGTGCTTTGCCTCACCTGTTTGTGTCATATGCAGATCATATGAAATGTCCAGTGGTTTCTTCACAGACAATCTCTAGATGACTGCATATGAAATAGCTTCAACTTCTTCCCCTCAGAAGGCACAAGATCATTCAGTGAGAGCCACAAGCAATGTCAACAGCATTCCTCAGTGATTTTTCCATATTGGACATTGGTAGGGCTGTTACCTGGTCAACAATCCGTTCATTTACAAACCATTATGCCATTACTGATTCTTCCAGGGTGGATGCAACCTTCGGAAGGGTGGTCCTACAATCCTTGTTCAGGTAGACTCTGTGCCCTGCCTCTGGGAGGGGAGTGGGGAGAGTGCGTACTGCCTGTGAGTCACCTAAATGGCATATGCTGTTGCATCTACTCAAAGAACAACAAACATGAAAAATTTGCATCTACTTAAGGAAACTGTAACATGATTCTCCAAGAGGTGATGCAGATGTTTATTGAGAAGCACATTAATCTGTGCTTCTTGTGCTTATGAGGCCCTGGGCCAGAGCAAGTGGGGGCCTCTCCCCATCCCTTCCGCCTGCAGTCCCACCCTCTTGCAAGGGAAATGGGATTGGGGCATGGGGGCTTGCCCCACTCCCCCCACTCGGCACTCCTGCCGCAGAGTGGGGCCAGGGTGCAGGGGCTTCCCGAGCACCAGGCGGGTGAAAGGGGACAAGCTTCCGCACCCTGACCCCACTCCCCAACCAGAGCACCAGGCATGCAGGGAGGCAAGTCCCCACACCGCAACCCCACTCCTCAGCAGGAGAGCTGGGTGTGTGGGTGGATGGGGGCAAGCCCCTGTGCCCCAACCCTGCTCCCTGGCAGGAGTGCCAGGCAGGCGGTGTGGGTCAGAGTGCCCCTTTTTTGGGGGGGGGGGGGGGGCGGGGGGGTGGGCATAATGGTCCTGTAACTTCTTAGGTTCAAATTCAAATAGCATTTCAACATATATGAAATTTTAAAACAAAAACAAAATTAATCAAGTTTCTGAAAGTAAAAATAGCGTTGGGCCTCCCTGTCTCTGGATTCATATCTTTTTCTATTAGAGATCTTAAGGAAAAGTGTATATAAACCTATACTCTAATTTTAATCACATTTAATTTTCTTTCTTAAAGATTCTGTGGTTAAAGGGCACCAGCTGCAGCTCTCCAAATCCCTGAAGTAAGCTTTGCTCAGAGAATATTCAAATGACAATATATTCATGTGAGGACATTACCTTGGTGAACACTGTTATTAGTTTTTCCCGTTAGTTCTAGGCTTTGCTCCACTTTCTTTATTTCTTCTTCCACATTTAAGCCATTCAGGGCAGATTTAGTCTGGATGCCATTCTGCATTTCTGGAATAAAGTTGTCCTTATAACAACCATTAGTGACAACACTTTCCAAATCTTTAGCTGCTGCTGCTGCTGGGTCCTGCTTTTCATTCTTATAGTCTGTGAAAGTACAAAGAAACCTTGCAAATAAAAAGCCATGTGATTTATGGTTCAAAACACATTTCTCCAGATAGCTGACTTTCTGACCTGCTGTGTATATGTTGTATGGTCTGAATCAGATTTAGATTACATTTTTACTTGGAGTTAGTTTCACAGGGTTAGTTCTGCATCTTTAAATAAAATAAGCTTCAATGCAAAAAGAATCCTAAACTTTCATTCTACATAGCAAGCAAAACAGGTATTTTTAAATATAAAAGTAGCAAATCCACTGTAGCCCTCATCAATTAGTAAAACTAATAGGATTATTAGTTTTCTCTTAGAAAAAAATATTAACGGCTAAGTTCTAAATGCATACTTTCTCTTGGTTTTCATACGAGATCTGTATTTTCCTAAAATTCCCACAAACACACACACAAAAAGTCCTCACTGAAAAACTTCCTTTTATTTTTCATTGAAGAAAAGGAAGAAATAGGATTTTTAATTATGTGGTTGTATCCCATGCGACTACATGCACTCATAAGATAAACAGGTCCTAAACATAAAACAGAATAACCATACACAGCACACCTTAAGCCGTGATCTTGTAAACCTATGTGCAGAGACACTCCTAATGAAATTAATAAGGTTCTCTATATATGCAGGGCTCTGCTTGTATGAAACAGGTATTAGGGTTGCTGTCCTTAGTGCTTCACCTAGTAATTCAGGTTGAAAGGTGATCCCATTCTTCATATGTATTCTTCTATGCACTTGTATAAAATAAAATAAATCTACTGATGTATCTCACACATGACATTCAAGATTTACAGCCATTTAGGGGAGCAATACAGCCCTTTATGTAGGAAAAGGTATAACAGTTCAGGACTAGAAACTACACCTTTTTCACTTTGTTGTATTTCTTTTTCCTTTTCTTCTTCTTTTTCATGACCCTCTTCCTCTTCCGATTCTGCTCCACTGTCACTGCTCTCAGCTTTACCATTCACAGCCTTTGAATTTGGTGTGGAAGTCATAACATTACCAAGGTCTAAAGACAAATGTTAAAAAGACAAGAATTTTAGTATTTATTTTAAAGCCACAGTTTAGAATATAGTGTTATTTAATAGCTATTTATAGAATTTTCAGACTAGAACATTTCTCCAATATGCTCAATTTAATTCCACCCTATCTTATTGCATTTTTTAAATTATCCTCCTTTACTGTCACTCACCACAGAACATCTGTGTGTAACTGCAGATGAATTGCTTCCTCTGAATCAGATCAAAAATAGTCTAGGAACTAACTGGCAAAAAACACTATTGTTGGTATGCTGCTAACATCGAAGAGATGGAAAATATTACCCCGTTTATAGCACTATAGCAGTAACACTCTAGAGAAGACTGAGATGGCCATTCTGTTCTAAGCCTATTCTTCTGTATTTGTCTACAAGTTCCCACTGGGTTTAAATGTCTCAACTTTCTCTCAGCCGAAAAGTGAATTTTGGAAAAAAGTATTGTAAAACCCCATTCTTCTTTGAGTGCATGCTCATATCAATTCCAATTAGATGTGCACGTGCTGCATGAACGGCCGTCAGAGAATTTTTACCCTAGCAACACCTGGTGGATCAGCTGTGGAGCCCCCAGGAATGGCACCTTCGTGGCGCTCGATATATACCCCAGCCAAGATCCAGCACCGAGTGCCTCAGTGTTCAGCGGCCCCTGCAGCAGCAGCACCACCACGGGTGGACTCTGATTGAGACACATGACACCAACGCTCCCTGGCACTGCAACCGACATCATCGGCCTGGCTCCATTCCCATTCTCCTGGTCAGAAATGGCACTGGAAGCCAGGAAAGGGTGGTCCACAGAGACCAGCCTCCCTGGAACTGCCCAGGGTATAGCCTACAGCCTCGGCACCATTGAGTCCAGTACCGCTGGATTCCCCAACACGCAGTATGGTTGAGGTCCAGTTGCCATCGACCTCAGACACTTTTGCAGCCGCAAGGGATCTGATTGCCATGACAGCATTGGCATCCACTCAACCACATGCCGCAGCACCATCCCGGGCAAGCCAGCCCTAATCCACCTGACAGCACCGTTGGTAGAGCCACATCACCAATCCCACTGCGATGCCGCTCGCAGCCCCGGCACCACTCTCCTTCGCAGGGCCAGTTGTACTCATGGTACTGCTCTGATTCCTGTCACCAGTCCCGGTCGCAGCATCACTCTGCCCGCCAGTCGTCATCGAGGAGCAGATCCCGGACCCGATTCGACTCTCGATGCCAGTCATCATCTCGGCCCAGAGCCAGATCCAGCTGCTGTTTCAGGTCTCGGTACCAGTCCATGTTCCAGCACCACTCCCCAGCAATGCGGCACCTTTCCCTGTTGCCTCGTCGACATGATCCGGCGCACATCCACTCGGCACCACCATGGCCCTCACGTTCCGCTTCTCGCTCTTCGGTACCAGAGATGGGGTCGTGTTTTTCACCAAGCACCTTAATTTGTTTGGGTGGCAAAGTTTATTCTTCAGGGAGACTTCAGCTCAGGATCGCTAACACTGGTCTACAATTTTTTAGAAGTCGTCTGCTTCAGAGATAAAACGTGATATTTATTATGTATTTTGATGTGCTGAATTCAAATATGGCAATTAAAACAACTGATTGGCTACTGTTTCTAAGATATTTAAGTTTTTACATTTTATGTCTATGTATATTGTGCAGATAGTAGAGTTTTAATCATAAATTGTAAACCTAGGTCTTTTCATGTGTTTATGGTTGCTTTACATGATAATATTTCACCTGTCCTGTTTATGTAACACTTTAAAAATCAGCAAAAGGGTTATATAAATAAAATGTATTATGAAACAAAAGGCAAAAAACTATTATGTACATAGTTTAGTCCTATTCAGTGTCTACTCGGCACTTCTTGGCTTGTCTCTTGCATTCATTAAATGGAGCATCTCTTGTCACTGTCCAGCAATAGTCTGCAAGCATTGATGGGCTCCATTTGCCCTGATAGCGTTTCTCCATTGTTGCAATGTCCTGGTGAAATCGCTTACCGTGCTTGTCGCTCACTGCTCCACAGTTCGGTGGAAAAAAATCTAGATGAGAGTGCAAAAAATGTATCTTTAGTGACATGTTGCAACCAAGGCTTTTGTATGCCTTGAGGAGGTTTTCCACCAACAACCTGTAGTTGTCTGCCTTGTTGTTTCCGAGAAAATGTATTGCCACTGACTGGAAGGCTTTCCATGCCGTCTTTTCCTTGCCACCCAGTGCATGGTTAAATGCATCATCTCGAAGAAGTTCACAAATCTGAGGACCAACAAAGACACCTTCCTTTATCTTAGCTTCACTTAACCTTGGAAATTTTCCACACAGGTACTTGAAAACTGCTTGTGTTTTGTCAATGGCCTTGACAAAGTTCTTCATCAGACCCAGCTTGATGTGGAAGGGTGGTAACAAAATCTTCCTTGATTCAACAAGTGGTGGATGCTGAACACTTTTCCTCCCAGGCTCCAATGACTGTCGGAGTGGCCAATCTTTCTTGATGTAGTGGGAATCTCTTGCACGACTATCCCATTCGCAGAGAAAACAACAGTACTTTGTGTATCCAGTCTGCAGACCAAGCAAGAGAGCAACAACCTTCAAATCACCACAGAGCTGCCACTGATGCTGGTCATAGTTTATGCACCTCAAAAGTTGTTTCATGTTGTCATAGGTTTCCTTCATATGGACTGCATGGCCATCTGGAATTGATGGCAAAACATTGCCATTATGCAGCAAAACAGCTTTAAGACTCGCCTTCAATGAATCAGTGAAGAGTCTCCACTCATCTGGATCGTGAACGATGTTGAGGGCTGCCATCACACCATCGATGTTGTTGCAGGCTATAAGATCACCTTCCATGAAGAAGAATGGGACAAGATCCTTTTGACGGTCACGGAACATGGAAACCCTAACATCACCTGCCAGGAGATTCCACTGCTGTAGTCTGGAGCCCAACAGCTCTGCCTTACTCTTGGGTAGTTCCAAATCCCTGACAAGGTCATTCAGTTCAGCTTGTGTTATGAGGTGTGGTTCAGAGGAGGAGGATGGGAGAACATGTGGATCCTGTGACACTGATGGTTCAGGACCAGAAGTTTCATCCTCTTCCTCGTCTGACTCAAGTGAGAATGATTCTGGTGCATCAGGAACCAGCAGTCCTTCTCCGTGGGGTATTGGGCGTTGTCAGGATTGCCTCCCCACTCTGAACTCTAGGGTACAGATGTGGGGACCCGCATGAAAAAAGAAATAACCCCTCCAAGCTTATTTTACCAGCTTGGGTTAAAATGTTTTTCCCCAGAACACAACTTCTTCTGTATCTGGACCTGGTACACTGCCACCACCAAACCAGGTCTAGGGTAGTTTGGGACCCTTCTTTCCCTTTCCACTAACCCCCCAAACTTCTTCCTTCCCTGGGAAGCTTGAGAGAAAAAAATAAACCTCGCCTGCTCCTGCGAGACGTGCCCGATCCAAAACCAGGATCTTACACAATGGAAAACAAGCAGTCAGCTTCTTAAAAGAAAGATTTTAATAAAAGAAAAAAAGAAAGGAATAAATCCCTTATAACCATCAATAGAACAGCATCTACCATAATCAACAAAAGGATTCAGAAACCAAACCTCTCTCCCGAGGCAACTTTCTCCCACTGTTGAGATCTCTGCTGAATCTTACAATCTCAAGAAGCACCCAGCCAACACTCACCACTGAGAACCCTCCAAGTGATAAAAAGAAGGTAAACTTACTGACTACAATACTTAATAGAATCTATAGTTACAGTGAAAGACATAGCTGTGTTCATCCCATAGCCGAGGTGAACAGAGAGCCACAGAGAAACTGAAACTTAAAATCCTTTGTCTCCTGAGGAATTTCTCATTGGTCAGTTGTCCACCTCTCAGGTTACCTTTAGCTTAACCCCTTACAGATAAACACTAATTCTAGGCTACTTCACACTTATGACAGGCGTATAGCTGATGGAATGTTTGGATAATGCACAGTCCACTTTTTCTTCTTTGACACACCTTTCTCAACTGGAGGCACCATGCAGAAGTAACAAGTGCTAGTATGATCTGTTGGCTCTCTCCAAATCACTGGCACTGCAAAAGGCATAGATTTCCTTTTCCTGTTCAACCACTGGTGAAGATTTGTTGCACAAGTGTTGCAGCATATGAGTGGGGCCCACCTCTTGTCCTGATCTCCAATTTTGCAGCCAAAATAAAGGTGATAGGCTTTCTTAACCATAGTGGTTATACTGCGCTTTTGTGATGCAAAAGTCACTTCACCACAAACATAGCAGAAGTTATCTGCACTGTTCACACAAGTACGAGGCATCTCTGCTCACTTTGGCTAAACAGAAATGTGTCCCTTTGCAAAATCAAATACTGACAAATAAGAGAGCACGACACTGTATGATTTCTAGAGCTGATATAGGGCAATTTGTTCAGCAGAGTGATGTAAGCTTCGTTATGATTGCATCATCCATGACTTCTAGGAATAACATGATGCAATTCATATAATGTGTGACGCAATACCAGCTTCAGATTGCATCATTCATTGTTTTGCCTAAAAAGCAAGTACTGTCCAAACCCAGTCATAGATTTATTCATAGATCCAGTCAAAGATGTATTTTAGTCATTTCTGGTTTAAATTGAGATCCCTTCCCTTTATAACTCACTTATCCTCTGCCATTCCCATGTCAAGGGTTGTATATACTGGCCCAATAGCATATCTTGAAAACTAGAGCCAATCAACAATTTTAAGCATTATTTTCGTTCTCAGTGACCCAGAATTAGTAAAGTTTGACTACATTTATTTCAGAAGCATTTTGGCTGTAGAGCAGTGTAATCAGCAGTTGCTCTTGAGACAGTACAATTTTAACTCCTGGAACTCCATAATGAAGATTAAGGAGTTAGTATGTTCTGAGTCCAGAGAGGAGTTTGGGGCTTTGGTGGATGAGAGCAAAACAGCGGCATGGGCCTCATTGCAGGCCTCGCTGGACACTGCGGACTCCACCGCATGTACTTTGTCCTTAGTGATCGCAATGAGGCGTATCTCCTGGCTACAAGCCTCTGGCCTGCCACTGGAGCTTTAGCAAACACTGCAGGACCTCCCCTTTGATGGAAAGGACCTGTTCTTGAAGAAGACCAATTCAAGGCTACATAGCCTTAAGGATTCAAGGGTGACAATGAAGTCCCTGGGCATTCACACACCGGCTACCCAGAGGAAAGCCTTCAAACCCCAGCAGCGAGAACAACGCTCCTATCCTCCTCCTTGACCAAGGCAGGATTTCTATAGGAGGTGGGGGCGTAATGGCAGGAGGAAGCCCTCCAACCCCCACCAATCTGGGCAAGGCCAGGGCCCATCCAAGCCTTCATCAGGCTCAAAACAGGCCTTTTGAAGGGACGCCTGAGGACGGTGTACTGGACCTCGTTCAGGATCCTACCCCACCTTTCTTGAATCATTTATCCCATTTCCACCGTGCTTGGTCTCAGATAACCACGGACTGCTGGGTCCCCCGTACAGTGGAAGAGGGATATTCTCTCCAATTTTCTTCCTTGCTGCCCTCCCATCATCCTTCCCAGTCTCTCTTCAGGGACTCTTCTCACGAGCAACTCCTTATTCAGGAGGTTCAGACACTCCTCACCATGGAGGCAATTGAGGAGATTCCAAGGGAGCTAAGGGGCAGAGAGTTTTACTCCTGATACTTCCTAATCCCCAAGGCAAAGGGCAGGCTTCGGCCCATTCTGGCCTGCATGGACTCAGAAAAGTTCATGGTAAAGTTGAAGTTCTGCATGGTCTCCTTGGGCTCCATTATACCTTCTCTGGATCCTGGTACACTGCCCTCAACATGAATGACGTGTATTTCCACATAGCAATTCATCCAGCGCACAGATGCTTCCTCCACTTTGTGGTCAACTGAGAACAGTATCAGTTTGAGGCCCTCCCCTTCGGTCTCTCCATGGCCCCAGAATGTTCACAAAATGTACTGTGGTCGTGGTGGCCTTCCTTTGTCGATGGTGGGTACAGGTATACCCTTATCTCGACGACTGGCTAATCTGGGGACGCACCAGAGAACAGGTGCAGTCCCACCTCCGCTTGGTCACAGACACATTTCTTTGATTGGGCCTCCTCCTCAACGTGGCAAAGTTGGCCTAGAGCCAACCCAGAGATTCATCAATGCAGTTCTGGACTCTGTGCAAGCACAAGCCCTCCTGCCGGATGCTCATTTCTAGGCTATAGTGGGCCTCATCTGGAGCCTTCAGAGCTTCCCAACCTCATCAACAAGAAGGTGCCTGAGACTTCTCGGCCACATGGCTTCCTGCACATACGTGGCCACGTACACCTGACTTCAACTCTGCCTATTATAAGCCTGGCTAGCATCAGTCTATCACCCAGGTTGAGACAGCCTGAACTTGGTGGTCACCGTCCCGGAGCAGATCCTGGCCTCCCTCCGCTGGTGGCTAGATCCCCAGGTGGTATGCAAAGGAGTCCCTTTTCACAGCCCGCAGCCCTACTTGTTTCTGGTCACGGATGTGTCAACCCTGGGATGAGGTGCCCATCTCAGGGGCTTGCAGACGCAGGGCCTATGGCCTCCAACTGCACTCTCCCTTCATATCAATGTCCGGGGGCTGATGGCGGTGCACCTTACCTGTCAAACTTTCCAGGAGAGGCTGCAGGGTCATTATGTGGCGGTCCTCACAGACAACACCATGGCCATGTTCTGCATCAACAAACAAGGGGGGCCTGCTCCTCCTACCTTTGTCAGGAGGCTGTTCAGCTGGGAATTCTGCATAGCCCACACCATTCACCTGGTGGTGTCCTTTTTACCTGGAGTCCAGAACACACTGGCAGACCACTGAGCAAGTCCTTCCACTCCCACAAGTGATCGCTGTCACCAGACGTCATCCACCCCATCTTTCGAAGGTGGGGATTTCCCCAGGTCAACCTGTTTGCCTTCCACGGTGTTCTACTCCCTCCAAGGCAGCTACCTGGACTCTCTCACAGACGCTTTCCTGCTTCCATGGACGAGTGGACTATTTTACTCCTTTCCCCCATTCCTCCTTTCGCACAAGGTCTTGCTCAAGGTGCGCAGGGACAGGGCATGAGTGATTCTGGTGGCTCCGGAGTGGCCCAGGCAGCACTGGTACACCACGCTATTGGAGCTCTCTGTGGATGCTCCAGTCCCACTGCCTCTTCTTCCTGACCTGATTACTCAGGATTATGATTGCCTCTGCCATCCCGATCTATGACCTCTCCACCTCATGGCATGAATGCTGCGTGGCTAAACCCATCAGAGCTTCTCTGTTTGGAGTCGATACAACAAATACTGATGGGCAGTAGGAACAACAAATACTGATGGGCAGTAGGAACAGGAACTTCTCTGTTTGGAGTCGATACAACAAATACTGATGGGCCTCCACTCAGGCCACATATATTGCTACATGGAAGGGGTTTTTATGCTGGTGAGCTTAGCGCAGTATGCCCGCTCTACAGGCACCTGTGCTTCTCATTTTGGAACATCTCCTGGACCTAAAACAGCAGGGTCTGGCAGCATCCTCTGTTAGAGTTTACCTCACAGCCATTTCAGCTTTTCATCCAGGTGAGGATGGCTGCTCTGTCTTCGCCAATCCCCGGTCAGCAGGTTTTTCAAGGGCCTAGACCGTCTCTACCTCCAGGTTCAACAGCCAGTCCCCACCTGGGACCTTAACCTGGTCTTTTCCAGACTCAAGGAGCCCCCGCTCAAGCCACTGGCCACCTGCTCCCTCCTCTACCTTTCCTGGAAAATGGCTTTCCTTGTTGCTATCACGTCAGCGCGGCGTGTCTCCAAGCCGAGAGTCCTTACCTTGGACCCACCTTACATGACTTCCATAAAGATAAGGTGCAGCTTTGGCTTCACCCAGCCTTTCTTCCCAAGATGGTGTCGGCCTTCCATATCAGCCAGGCCATTTTTCTCCTGTTTTTTTAATCCAAAACTGCATGCCAGTCACCAGGAACAGTAGCGGCACTCCCTCAATGTCTGCAGGGCCCTCACCTTCAGCTTTGTACACTCAACGTAATTCAGGAAGATGACTCAGCTCTTCATCACGGTGGCAGACCAGATGAAAGGCCTCCCGGTCTCCTCTTAGCACAGGGTTTCTCAAACTGGGGGTCGCGACCCCCCTGGAAGTCGCCGAGCGCTTCCAGGGGGGGTCGCGAGCTCCTGCCACCGCTTAAAATCAGTCGAATTAATTACTTCCGCATTCGGCGGCTTTTCAGTGGACATGCCAAGCTCTTTCGGGAGTGCTCAGCATGTCCACCGAAAAGCCGCCGAACGCAGCAGTAATTTATTCAGTGGCTTTTCGGCGGACATACAAGGGTCTGCCACGGAAGGAAAAATGGGTCGCGGTTCTCAAAAGTTTGAGAACCACTGTCTTAGCAGATCTCTTCCTGGATCATGTCCTGCATCCGCGCTTGCTATAATCTGGCTGGTGTACCAACCTCGCCCCTCACTGCTCACTCCACAAGAGCCCAGGCCTCATCTGCGGCATTTCTGGCCCAGATGCCAACACAGGAGATCTGCAGAGCCACGACCTGGTCCTCAGTACACACTTTTGCTTTGCATTATGCCATCGACTGGCATGCCAGAGACAACGAAGCGTTTGGTAGAGCAGTCCTGCAATCCACATTACTTCACTCAGACCCCACCACCTAGGTAAGGGTTCGGAGTCACCTAATTGGAATCAATATGAGCAAGCACTCGAAGAAGAAAAATGGTTACTCACCTCTCTTTGTAACTGTTGTTCTTATTGATGCATTGCTCATATTCATTCCAAACCCATCCCCCATCCCCTCCGTCGGAGTAGCCGGCAAGAAGGAACTGAGGAGCCGCTGGGTGGGCTGGGGTATATATCAAGTGCCATGAAGGTGCCACTCCAAGGAGCTCCACAGCTGACATACCGAGTGTTGCTAGAGTAAAAATTCTCCGATGGCCACGCACGCAGCATGCACACAACTAATTGGAATGGATATGAGCAACACATCTTGAAGAACAACAGTTACAAAGGTGAAAAACCATTTTTTCGCTCCCATGAATAATATAAATGAAGAGGATACAGTGTTTCTCATTTTTATTTTGGCATTCTAACACAAATGGCTTATCTTTACTACTTCAGCTCTACTATACAATAAACAGACATCAGTGAAATCAAGTGCCTTTGAATTGTTTGAAGAAAATTCACTTAAGGAAGTGTTCTCTTTGAAAGATGATAATAGGCATTATTTTTCTTTAATGATTTAAACAGACACCAGTTGTGGTCTTTAGACTCGCATTCACATGCTCACATCTATCTGGAGAAGTGTACATGAAAATAAATAGAGGTGCACTGATTTCTACGATTAGATGCTGAAATAAACACACAGTGCACTTGTTCGAATGTCAAATTAAACACATTTTAAAAAGCAAACCTCACTGAAATAAACATTTCAATCGGTGCAAGACTACAGAAATAAAAATGATCTCCACACCGGCCATCATTCGAAGGATAATATATTAAAACAAACATGTTTATTCTAATGTGCAATCAACTGGGTATTTGCGTTTAAAAACAGGAAAATCAGTTGAGAATATTCTCAATTCTACCACACTGGACATATATATTAAGACATACATTGATGTCAGGCAATAGAAGTACAAAATAATAAAGGGGACAGAGTTACAGTGTGACCCTTAAACTTTTGAACTTAACATCAAGGCTGAATTCTTGTCTGTTTTAATTGTCAGCCTTATCACTGTATTACCATAGTTTTTACATTAACTTTGTCAGAGCCATGAAGGATTAATTCTTAAATTTGGGTTGCATAATAATATACATTAGACATATTAAACCTGCTCTAATATTTTCTTTGCTGCAATGTAATTTAGCATTCAAAGTTTTCTACATAAACTAACCTTCAGGTGGGGAGAGAGGCAGGCACACTGGCTAGCCACACTCCTCTAGTTTCTGGAAACTATGGCCTAATTTGATCACTGTCAAGAGTATGAGTGAACATATGATTACTTGCTCCCCATATTCCTATTCAACAAAACTTGCTTGTAAGGAAACCTGTTTTGCAAAATGGAAAGTCCCAGCATTTTCCCAATATATTACTGAGGAATTGTGCCCCATTTACACTGAAGTACAACTGAGGATATTTTATTTTAGGGCAGGGGAGATCGGGGGGGGGGGGAGGGGTGGCTAGTGATGACATTTCTCAGGTCCCGCACAATGTGAACATGAGCAAAAGGCAGGAAAGCTTTCCTGCTACCAGCTTCCCCGTGAAGTAAAAAGGTGCAACCAAGTACCCTACCCAGTCATGTGGGATCTGAACAGGGAATACAAGGGTAGGAGGTGGCTTCATGTTTTTGTTGAGAGCAGGAGAGGGAGAACTAAAATCAGGAACCTTTGAACTATACCCAGATTGCTGTAAAGCCATTACCTCACCATAAGTGCATTATATGGTATTTACTCTTTTCTTTCTGTACTGTAGAGGCTTGCCGTAATTAAGCATACACTCTCTTCAGTGAGCATTAACCCAGCCAGAACAAATACTAAGGATACCGTAACCACTTGGGATGGAGTTAATTTGGGCAGGATGCTATCAAAGCTGGAATTAGGGAAGGGCACCAGGGGTAACAGCTCTACTCTTATGAAAAGTGCTATGGAATATCTGAATGATCAGCACCTTTGTTTACTTCTCACCCAAAAGGTCATGTCTAGCAGCATAGTGCTCCCTAAGATCATGCTGAGGCATCATTTCAATGCTGAATCAGAGGAAAAGCACCAGAGGAATAGCTGGTCATCACCAGTACTTCTGTAGTACCCTTCCTTTGTGTGCTTTTCATCAGAGGTGTCCACCAAAGTCCTGACCATGTCCAACACTATTTAACTTAATGTATCTCACAAGATCAGAACCCAAAGTAGTATGGCTGCTGGCATCCTCCTCCTTATCCTGTACCAGCACCAATGTAACAATACTAACTTTGTACATGATAGACTGAAGAACATAATGCTATTCAGTACCACTAGCCAGAACCCCTAGATGGTATCTGGGGCTCGCATGCCATAAGAGGATCCTGGCTACTTCCTGAGGAATGTGTTTTTAGAATAGAGGGGAGTGGCAGAAAGGTTTTTAAACCTGTAGCTCACTTTGTGCAAATTTTGAATCCCCCCACCCACCACACACACACTTTTCCATTCTCATTACCCCAGTCAAACTGGTGGATCTTGGTAGCCCTTTATGCTGTTCCAGTGCCGCTGGCTTGGGTGACACAAAACTCCTCCTGACTGATTTTCCTCTTCTCACTCTGCTTATAGTATCTATAGTTGGGTGAGGAGAATCAGTCACATGTAGGATGTGAACCAGTGGTGCAGTAGCAGCATGAAGAGCTACAAGAGGGGCAATGGTATAGAGCAATTGGGAAGGAGTATTTAAGTGCGGAGCAGGACTGAAATGGAGGGAAGAAAAAGGCACAATGTCTTGCCAAACTTCCTGAGCCCAATATATTCTTCTGTCAGCTATACAAATCACTAAAGCAATTTTGGAAGAGTAATACAGTAGGCACATTCCTAACGGGAAACCCATTATGCTGCTGTTTTGGGATGGTGACACATGCCAGGATTCTGGCTTAGTATGGGCAGTGTCCTATTATCAAGAGGACCTGATATACCTCTGTTCACATCCCATCCTCTGGGTTTTTCCATGCATCATTTCAAAAAGTTTAAATAAAATCTTTTGTCTTCTAGATTGGTACAAATTTTTCTCATGAAACTATAACAGTCATATAGTTGTTGGAAACCCATCAATGGCAATTTGTGTAATATTGCACATGCTCATTATTTTAATCTCATTATCATTACCTTCACTAATAACTGGCTGTGTAGGCCCCACACCTTAGAGGACAGTGGTTATTTTATCCCCTTGGGAAAAAGCATAAAATATCTTCTGCTTCCTCATACTATAGCACTGGAATGGTAAATAATCTTTGATGTGCTAAGTGAAGTGGCCTGCAATCATATCACCTTGTGAAGTAACCACCTCAGTTCTCCTAAGCTAAGCAGGTTCAGGCCAGCTCAATTCTTAGATGGCAGACCTCAAAGAAACACTCAAATCCTGCAGGATGTGATCTTGATAATTGAGTATGTGGTATTTTTTTCTGACCTTTTACAACCATTACAGATCACACAGCACTTTGCTTCTGAAAATGAATGCTTAATGATAGTGTCTTGGTTCACTTCCAAGCTACACAATTACATTTTGCCAACTTAAATTCTCTCTGCATTGCCTACAGAATTGTTTGCTTCCTTTCATTAACTGTTGCATCCTTCTGTCTTTCAGTGAAGGGTGGAGTGATTACAATGTCTTTCGCTTCTCATGAGATGTTGCGAAGTTTAGACAATCTTTGTAAGGCCTATTGATTTTGGAATGAAAAGTATATAAAAAGGTCAAGGTAGTATTATTTGTGCAGTCCATGGGACAGGAACAACTGAAAATTTGATATAATAGATGATGGTGTCAGAGTGATACCTCAGCATGTTGTCAGAGTGCATCTCAGTCTCCCTCGAGCTCTCCTTAAGCAACTTACTGCTGCAAAGGAAATTTTCATAGTTGTGCTCTCTGCCCAACACAGCAGGCTGTGCAATCATCTGCTCTACTTATTGTAATTGTCACCATAAATAAATGAGAGAAAAGAGAAGATTCTATCAAGCAGAGACGGAAAAAATCATTTGGACCTCTATCTTTACATTTACCAGTGTTTTATCCACTCCAGTTTTAGATGTGGCTTTACATTAACCAGAGGTGCCTTCAACACTTCCTATGAAAAATTTATCCCAAAGGCTGCTGGATCTTATTTACAGTAAGATTTCCCCAATATTCACCCTAATTTAACCTTTTCTAATTTATTCTTCCTAATCTTAGTTATACTTTATAAAAGGAGTTTTCAAACTGTGGGTCACAACCCAGTACTGGGTCAAGGAATGTAAGGCACTGAATCACAACACCTCTGGTCAGCACCGCCAACCAGGCTGTTAAAAGTCCTGTTGGCGGTGCTTCCTGGCTAAGGCAAGCGAGTCCCTACCTGTTCGGACACTGTGCTGCACCACAGAAGCAGCCAGCAGCACGTTTAGCTCTTAGGTGAGGGGGGAGTCATAGGGCTCCACACGCTGCCCCCATCCCTGGCTCCGCACTCCCATTGGCCAGTTTCTGGCCAATGGGAGCTGGAGGGGCAGTGCCTGCAGGCGAGAGCCGCATGGAGCTGCTTACGCACCTCTGCTTAGGAGCCGGACCTGCTGCTGGCCATTTCCAGGGCGCAGCATGATCCACGGTGCCAAGACAGGCAGGAAGCCTGACTCTGCACCCCCACTGACTGGGAGCCACTCAAGGTAACCCCATGCCCCAAACCTGTGCCCCAATCCCCTGCCCTGAGGCCCCCTAAACCCAGAGCCCCTTCCTGCACCCCAAACCCCTCATCTCCAGCCCCACCTCAGAGCCTGCATCCCCAGCCCAGAGCTCTGACCCTCTTCTGCACTCCAACCGCCTGCCTCAGCAGAGGGCCCCTTCCCACGCTCTGAACCCCTCATTCCCAGCCCCATGCCGCAGCCCTCACCCCCACACCTTAACCCTCTACCCCAGCCCTGAGCCCCTCCCACACCCAAACCCCTCATCCCCAGCTCTCTTGGGTCACAAGCATCAATAATTTTCTTCAGCTGGGTCCCCAGAAAAAAAAAAAGCTGGAAAACCAGTGTCTTATAATATAGTCCACACTCCTCCTGAGGCACATCCAGAGCTGTTCTTATACTACTAGGGTGACCAGATGTCCCGATTTTATAGGGACAGTCCCGATTTTTGGGTCTTTTGCTTACATAGGCTCCTATTACCCCCACTCCCATCCCAATTTTTCACATTTGCTGTCTGGTCACCCTATATACTACAAAAAAGTACTTATTTGAATTCCATACAGCTATTTGGTCAATCACATTCATGTCTTTTTATTCACCGTTTTTGAGCATTCACAAACAGCTTTTTGTTGGTATGAATGCTGTAGGAATGGCTGTTAAATACCTGTACTGATATGCAACAAAGCTATTCAGAGGAGATAGCTAAGTCTATCACCTTTCTGCTTTTAGTCTCACCAAATGCAGAGAGTAGGGACACCCACTCTTCCCTTACTTGCACAGTTCCCTCTCACAGAAAGGGGCTTGGACTTTCAGAAATGTCCTCATCCCCCAATCCCATGGAGGGCAGACTAGCACCAAGTAGGTACCTAAAATCCCTTCTGAGTGGGAAAGATGTGATCTGTGTCAGATGGCCAGTGGGAGGGGCATAACTGCACTCATTTTTTTCTGGTGCAAAACATGAAGGAATGAAGGGGGGAGAGAGAGAGAGAGTTTTTACATTAACTTTGTCAGAACTATGAAGGAATGTAAAGTCTGTTTTAGAGCAACAGAAAACTAGATCCCTGGGTCACCTATATCCCAGGCACTTCAATCTATGCCTATATCAAAAGTTGTTCCCCCTGCACTAGGTGAACAAAGGGGGAAACTACAGTTAAATTACATGTTTGTACATATAGCTATCCCAGGCTTACTAGCTAAAGGGCTTGTTACAATGCCCATATTAATCACAGCCTCATGGATTATACAGATGACTTCTTTTCCATACATATCGCTTCTACAATAATGCTTATGTACATGAAGCACTTTACCCCATGCTGGCTTGATACGTTTCTAATACCAATCAAAGACAGAACTACCTATCTGTTCTTTTCCATTGCCTAGTCTATATAGACCATTTTACTATTTTGTCTTTGTTACTGTCCTTCATAAGCACAGCCTTTAGAGAAACCTATGCTTTCACATCATGATACCAGAGCTAATTAAGTACAAACCTGATCTGTAAACTGTAATGTCCTGCACATACATTATATAGCATATGCACAGCCTCACTAAACTTCCTTTATTAATGTTAGATGAAGGGGCTTCTGACTCTCAGTCTTTTTTGTAATGGGCTGAATAGATGGTTCTAGAGAATCTTGGGCCAGTGACTGATTATTAATGATGACACTAATTGTTGACTCAGCACACCCTGAAACAGAAAACAGCCAGGCAACTGAGGCAAGAAAAAGGAAAATATTAGGTTTTTCTTTTAAACATTTAAATAAGACAAGAGAAAGGCAGAGGAATGAAATTTTCCTCTTTGCACTTTCTCCAAAGTGGTTTGTTTTTATATTTTAACATATTGTTATAGCACCATAGTGTGAGAAGTGAAATATTCTCTAATACTGCACAAGAGAATTGGAGAGTGTGTGAGGAGGGTGGGAAGCTCAGTTTCTCAGGCCTCACTACACTGGAGCCATTGCGGTTGGTCACCCTTAAAGCTACATCAGTGTAAACTCCTAGTGCAGACACGGCAAGCTGAGATTTGCACCACTGGTGCCCAAAACTAGGATATATCGTTCCGACTTCCACTAATTATGCCATTAATCCTTTGTTTTGTAATAAGCTCATCCTGCAGAGAATAACAGCATAATACTGGAAGGTTTTAATTCACATATTAAATGCTAACTGCCTTTTTACCACTACCCCAATGACAAAACACACTGAATACAACTCTAAATTGTAAGAGGAAACTGAGATTTAAAGACATTCCTCATCCACCACTTCTAAATATTTATTCCCCCTCTGAATGTGTTAATCTGTTGTGAAGCTTCTCATCCAACCCACTCTGCTAAAGCATCTATAAACTCCATGGTAACACATGTTGCAATTTCTCTCCTTTTCTGGCAAAGCTTTAGAGCTATATAAATACTTTTCTTGGGTTATATGGCATAGTCATAGGGTTATCATAAAAATCCTAAAATACAATTATAAACAAGCATGTTTGATGGCAAACACTGCAGAAATTAATCAAATATAAAACAAAGAAGAGATGGAGGATGTTTCACAAGGAAGCAAGCCAGGGAAAGTATGACACTGAAATATAGATTCACTTCAAATAAAGATTGGTGCAACTGATATGAAAGGCATTCTGAAAAATGCATCTACTTAAAAGCAAAACTTAATTATTACTACCTTCTGAAAGCAAGTTTCACTGGAAAAAGTAAATAAATGTTATGAGAACAGAATCACTTTTTTCAAGTGGGATTTCTCTTCTGGGCTTCCCTGCACACATGTTTCTGTATCAACAGCTGTCTTCCAGCCAAGGATATGCTCTCCAAGCATATCCAGGACTTCAGGGAATACTATGATTACTATAGCATCTAGGATCTTTAAAGACTAAATACTGAATGAAATGTAGGAAGATAGCTGAGAAAATAGTTTTACAGCTACCACTGTAGTTACAAGCAATGCGAATTTCTAGTACAGGCAAGGGTAGCTGTGATTTACATCAGTGTTCCCAGAAACTTAGGTATATTGCAACAGTGCAGATCATGACTTCCCCTACCTACAGTAGGAGCTTGTATTGATGCAGCTATGTCAATGCAGCTGGTTGAAATCTGGACAAATTCCCGCAAAGATAAGTACTTTTCAGGATGGCAGGGCCTAATAGTACTACAGTGATACCATGTTCGGCTTCTAAGGGGAGTGTAAAGGTGAATGCGCTTCATGATGTTATACCAGCATGTGGTGTACAACCTCTAGCAGCACTGAAGTCCACACCTAATTTTCATACAGATTTATAGGGGGGTTTAATTAATTTATAAAGCACTGTAAGTATACAAAAATAGTATTTTAAATAGACAATGTGTTGCAGGGTACTGGGAAAATTCTGTCAGTCAGGAGACTCCTTCACTGAAGCTAATTTCTTGAGGGTCTGGCTAAATCTTGGAGGTGGCTATGAACATTATGAAATTGAGCTGATTAGGTGACTGCTCTTTGGATTTATTCAGATTCACAGTAAGAAGTCTTGTTCACAAATAAGTAGCCTCAAAGTAGGTTATAGTAATGAGCCAGCTTTGTAACTCTGGACATCTGTCACTTGCCCAGCATTTACAGAAAATCAGAAAAAAAACAACATTATTTCATGAAACCTGGATCAGACCACTGTAATTGAATCAATTCTAGTTAATCTTTGACTTCAGTTTCTTCAGCCTCAGCTGAAAGTGAATCTTCAAAAACTTGAACTCTTTTGTCCTTCTGAAGATCAATGGTTAAGAGAATAATATTATTTTAACACTAGAACATAAGAATCGCCATATTGGGTCATGATCAATGGTCCTTCTAGCCCAGCATCCTGTCTTCTTCCAACAGTGGCCAACGCCAGATGCTTCAGAACTAACAGAATAGGTCAATTATCACATGATCCATCCCGTTGTTCAGTCCCAGTATCTGGCAGTCAGAGGCTTAGGGACACTCAGAGCATGGGGTCATTCCTGACCATCTTGGCTAATAGCCATTGATGGACCTAATCTCCATGAATTTACCTAATTCTTTTTTGCACTCAGTTATACATTTGGCCTTCATAACATCCCCTGGCAACAAGTTGACAGTGCATTGTATGAAAAAGTGTTTCCTTTTGTTTGTTTTAAACCTGCAGCCTATGAATTTCATTGGGTGACCCCTTATTCTTGTGTTATGTGAAGGGGTACTTCCTTATTCACTTTCTCCACACCATGCATGATTTTATAGAAACTTCTTGATCTATTCAGCACAAAGCTGACTGTCATGATTTTTGAGCATTTGTTAGGAAACCAGAAAATGGAAAAAGTCTTATCTGAAGTAGTAATATTGCAGCTAAAAACAAAGAGGTTCTTCAATGTTCTGCCCTCTGCTACTATAGCAGGTGTAAGCAAAGTTGCTCACTCTCCTTTAAAGCCCTAACAACTACAAGCAAAGGTTCACATTCCTCTTTGAAGTTTAACATTTTTATATAACTGAAAATATTTTTGTGAACTGTTGCTAGTCAAGAATAGACTTCATACTTGCAGAGGAATGGATACTCAGAGCCCTGCAGAGTTAGCTGCAGAATGAGCCTTCAACATAAACAAACTTCCCAGGATAAATGTTGCTTTGACTCCTTGATCTGTTCAGACTATCTACCCCAGAGGCAGATACTCGCTACCTCGAAGGTCTGATTGTCTACTCTCCTTCTACTATCCACTCTGGCTGGTATTCCACTTCTCCAGAGGTAAACGGTACTAGCCAAAGGCTGTGGATTGTATTCCACAGACCTAACAGGCTGTCTTCTGTGCTGTCTGTCTAAATATATTAGATAAATGTTGATTAACTATATTACTACCGATCATTTAAACAGAAATAACCAGTTTCAGGCTTCGAAGTTAACTCTTCAGTTAGATGAGATGAGGGAGTTCACACAGTTCAGAATCCTCTGTACACTCAGAAAGACAGTACTGCAGCAGTTCACCTTTGGAAAGTTTCCTTTGCAAGCACAAGGAGCAGAAACTTCAGTGTTGTTACTGGACTTAGGTGATGGTTTGGAAGTGACTGTTAAAAATTTTACAATGATTATTCTAAAGGGGATTGTGTGTTGTAGCTATCTAGGTGCACACAGCTACCCCAGACTGTGTGTGTAAATTTTGTTCCTAGGTGAGACCTATAACCTTGAGTCCAGGAACTACAGTTCCCAGAATGTATGGGAGGAGAGGGAGAAGTGGAAGAAGATAGAAAGACAGAAAGAATGTGAGCTTGGTGAAAGAGTGAGGGGAATAAACCTTACCTTTGCTGTTGTTATCAAGCTTCCTGAGTTTTCCCTCAAAGGGGAACAGTACAAAAATTAATATG
Organism: Dermatemys mawii; assembly: GCA_007922305.1. Classification (NCBI taxonomy): domain Eukaryota; kingdom Metazoa; phylum Chordata; order Testudines; family Dermatemydidae; genus Dermatemys; species Dermatemys mawii. Next base: position 20,195,799 of record ML677349.1, read on the forward strand.
GAGAAAAAAACGGAGTGGGGGGACTCAAAGGCGGCAGAGTGGTCCAAAGGAAAGCACGCTGGACTCAGATTATTAGAAAAATAATATTGTAAGTACTAATTGGTATTTATAGATTATTACTAAAATATTAATTTCTTCAGTGGCCTGGGATGGGAATGAGGGAAGGATTTCTTCACATCCCAGTGTAATAATTTTGTGACAAAATTGAAAAGAAATTCACTATTAAGCTTCTGAATCTATCTAAACCTATGCTAAAGTAATTAGATGTTACAGAGTTTCAGAACTGTGCATGCTATGTACCACACCTGTTACAATACTAATAGAGCCAGATAAGGCTGAAACTTGAAGTTTAACTTTGAATTTTCTTGATATGGTTAGTTTGCCTCACTAATGTTATTTAAATTAAAATACAAGTTTTCTCATGTTAACAAAATACACTTGTTGGAGTAACAAATTTAAGATCCATTTTATTTTGGGCTGGATGATATAATTGGTCTTTTTTGTCTTTAGTTTCTATGATTCTCTGTTAGTTTAGATTTAGCTACTTTTAAAAAGTGGCTTTTGGCACTCTGTACCATAGATTCCAAGTGAGTCAATCCTTATCATGCAGATCACTGACCTGAATCTGCAGATACTCTGTTACAATCTTTTCTATCAATCGAGCTGCCAGAAAGGCTCATTAAATATCAGACCTGAAGCATATACAATTTTAGTTCAAAAAAGGGACCCTGCTTTTAAAGTGGCCATTTAAAAATTCAGCCATTATTTTTTCTCTAAAATATGAAAAAACTATTTGAACATATAACCGATAGGTTTAAACCCTAGCAATTAATAAAAGCCATTTTTGAGTTGTAAAAATGCAAAAAGCACTTAAAACTAATTTGTCAAGTTATTTTAAAAAGTTATATAAAAATCAACCTGTAGAACATCAATTTTTTAAAAATTGTTCCGAATATAGGCTACATATATCTAACTTTATCTTAAAGCTTTAGCCAGGTTTTAAACTCTTAAACCAAGATGTAGACAGACAGCCTTACCTGTAATGTTTCAACAATTATCAAAACATTTTCACAGAATCAACTATGAACTACAACAGTGTTTTAAAATAGTTGCCACAGTGCCTTTTTACATAACTATGAAAATACTAGGTTTGCCACCTGTGAGATATTCACAGACCATTAGACTAGTCCCTTATCCCTTGAACTCGAGCATTGGGCAGTACAGACTGCAAGTATCGGGAGGAGATTACAGGTCCTTTATTACTGGTCTGTGGAATCCCATGCATACTTGTGCTGAGGTATAAATACTAATTTTAAAAATTGCAGGAGAGCAAAAAAAGTTTATCAAACTGGATGACAAAGAATAAATAGACTGCCAACTACAGCACATAGCTTGCCTGTACATTCTTCTGCGTCCTGCACATGAGTAAGGCAGAATTAAAAAGGCTATTCTTACAGAGAGGCAGAAACTGGCTGTTTTTTTAATTCACTCAGCGAACACAGGCTCTGCAGTGAAGTTTTCCTCTCCAGCACTGAAAACATTTGGTTAAATTCCAAACATGCTGTTGGACCTTCCTGTAGTGTTTTTATTTTTAAATAAAAATGAAGGGTGACAAACCCAGAAGTCTCAAGTGTTGCAGGGAATTATAGCACATAAAACAATGAAACAGATGGATTTACACAGAAATGTATCATTCCTACCTTCTAAATATTTAGAGACTTTCTCCAGTTGGACTGGCATATGGTAAAGGAATGAAACAGAAAGATACATCATTTAGCTTTATAAAATTATTTATAAAACTGAGAATTAAACGTAAGTAAGTTAGTTAAGAGAGTCTGAATTTTTTTATTATTATTTGCAATACAAAATAAGGAGGAGGTATTTATTCAAACCTGATGTTAGGCCAGATCCTCTGTTCTTTTTATCCTCTACTATTTCATAGAATGGGCCTATGACTTGTAGTAATTCTTCAACTTTCTCCGTCATTGGCATACTCTCAAGAATCTGTACGAGTCCAAAATACAAAATGTCTTGTGAAACAATATATTAATGATTCATTTTATTTAACTTGGTGCCAAATTGCCTTTATGTTCACTGCAATAGTCATGCAGAAATAACATGTCACAAAATATATGTTATAACACTCTGTGCAACTCTGCATTTTAACATTATACAGCAACTCCTTAACATTATAAGCAACCAAATAATAGACCTTAATCTCAACCAAAAGCAAACCAACTTAGGGATTTTTTAACCACTGTTTACTGTAGATAAGGGACCTTCATCAGCATATTAATTACAAATTCTAATGTTTATCATCTCAGCTATTTCAAACGAAATCAGGTAGATATTTGACAGACAGGTGGTTGTGATTATGTGCAATGTGCTTTTTAATCAGTTTTTCCCTGGGGAAAATGAAACTGAGGTAACTCCTTCCCAACAGAATGTTCTTTTTATTTGACATACCCCATCCTCTTTTAGTTCGGTGCAAGCAACATGTTATGGAGGTGCCCATTGTGCCCTTTTAATTTACTAGCTGCATATAGAAAGAAAAAAGTAAAGCCCCTGTCCACAGCAAAAAGCCTCCCAAATCAGAAGGACAGAATCAAAGTAAGGACAGTCCCCCGCACACCAAAAAAAGTCACATGATCAAGATAGAAAATTAGGGTCCAACCCTGCTCCCTTGAAGTCTCTAGGAGCTGGATCGGGTTTTCAGTTTACTAATCCAACACACCCTTGCACCAGAACAGGCATTCATATCACAGCAAGATGTGCAGTCAAACAGACATTAGACAGAACAGAGATGGCAGAGAAGATGCTGAAACTGGCAACAAAAAGTAATAAGTCCGCCACATCTTATCGCTACCTTTCAATTTTCTAATTCACTTGGGAGGCTTTTGCTGATTTCCCTCTTTTAAGTAATAATTCCAGGAAAATATGCAGGCAGCAGTGACAGCAAACTCCCTTCCTGTAAGACAGCAGCAGTGGCTATGGTAAGCCCTTTCCAGACAAAGCACCAGGCAAGGTAGCAAGCAGTGGCAAAAGAAGCTACAGCAAAACACATGCAAACCCCGCCCAAATCAATAGGAAACAGCACCCATGGCAAACCCTTGCCATGCAAAATTCCAGGCTGACCTGCAGGTGGCAACAACAGCAATCAAAGCTAGTTTAGCAAACCAATCACAGGTTATCAGAAAAGCAAAACTCCCATTAAAGAGTAGTTTCCAATCCATTTTGTGCATAAACAGAACAAATTATTCTATATTCTGAAGAAGGAAACGTGAATTTCAGATACATTGCTAGAAATTAGGGAAAGAGATTGGATACCTGTTTACCACCTTTTCTTTTATACAGCTATAGAAAATTAAAACTTTGTCACAGCCTAACTTGGTTTGCAGTGCATTTACATCTACATTCTGTACTTTCAACTCAACTGAAAAAATTGCATCAAAACTTAAATATAAATATTACTTCTCCTTCCACACCTCAAAGAAACCACCCACATAATCTGGACAAGTCTCAGAATCTGGTCTCTAGCCACAAAAATTTTTAATAGGAGTTGTATGGTGAAAGTCCTTTTGAAAATGTATGTAAACAGGTGAACACTATTGGGGTGGAAGGATCATGGCTCTTGTCTCAGTCTCATTTCAGCCTTGGCAGCAGGGAAGCTGCAAAGTAAACCTGATCACTAATCTTGTGTTTGGGTAAGGTGGGCAACTTTCAGCACAGAGCCAGATTCAAAGGCTCTTCGGGAAGGAGGGGGGGATTATGTGGGCTAAAGAGAAAATTGGGTGGGCTGCCCTATACATCTTGTGAGCACACATACATGTGCGTTTTATCTATGTTATCCTCAAAAGGGAGAATAAAAATATAGAGAGAGAGACAAATCCATTTTAAACTTCAGCTATGGCAGCTCACTGGTACAACATTTATTCCCAGAAAAATCAATAGAAAACAAAACTAAGCCAATAAATAAATAAACTAATAACCACCACCACCACCAAATGCAGACTTCTGGGGAAAAAAGTTACTGGTTAAATAATATTAATAGCTAATTACTTTAAATTGGAGAACACACTGTTATTTTTAAAATAACCATTTGCACACAGCAAAGTAGGATATTTGGAAGATTTGGAGACTCAGAGCCATAATACATCAACTCATACTACGGTCATTCTGGAGCAGGGGGCCTCAGTGATAGAGAGGGTTAAATGAGCACAGGTACTATAGCAGCTATTACTGGGATACCTTCAGCTTAGGGTTGCTAACTTTCTGATTGCAGAAAAATGAACACCCAAGGCTTCCCGTTTCTCTGAGCCTCCACTCACTCCATTCCCAACTCCCTCTTCCTGACTCTCACTCACTCATTTTCACTGGGCTGGGGCAGAAAGCTGGAATGTAGGAGGGCTCCAGCCGGGGCTGTGGGGCGAGGCTGGGGATGAGGGATTTGGTATGCAGGAGAGGGGCCCGGGCTGGGGCTGAAGGGTTTGGAGTGTAGGAGGGGGTGTGGTTCTAGGGTGCATTTGGAAGTGGGAGGGGCATAGGGCTGGAGTGCAGGAGGTGGTGTGGGCTCCAAGTAGCACTTACCTCAGGTGGCTCCCAGAAGGGGCCGGCATGTTCCTGTGGCCCCTAGGAGCAAGGGAGGCCAGGGAGGCTCCATGCATTGGCCTCACCTGCAGCTCCCATTGCCTGCAATTCCCGGCCAATGGGAGCTACTGAGCCAGTGCTCAGGATGGGGACAGTGCACGGAGACTCTTTGGCCGCCCCTGCACCTAAGGGCTGCAGGGACATTCCAGCCACTTCTGGGAGTCACACGGAGCCAGAGCAAGCAAGGAGCCTGCCTTAGCCCTGCTTCACTAAAAACCTGAGTTTTAACAGCCCAGCCAGTGGTGCTGACCAGAACCGCCAGGGTGCCAGTTTTCGACCAAAACACCCAGTCAAAAAGGACGCCTGACAACCCTATTTTGGCTCGGTCTTCCATTCTTAGTAGCAGCTGGAGGAGGCAGTGGGCAGGAAGAGGGATGGATGTTTAGTCTATGTGCATGGGCAGCGATGAAGCTTCCCCAGGGGAGGCTAACTCCCTGTCCTGCCTCTTCTGCCATAGCCCCTGCTCACACTCCACCCCAGGTTCCCACCCCTCTCCCGCAGCAAAATATTCCCAATTGTAAGCCTTGAGGAATCAGTTTTGGAGCCTTAACACAGATATCAGAAAGACAAGTTTGATACTTTGTACTCTATCTTTAGTAGAGCTAAATAAAAATAAATAAAACCTGATTAGTTTCTCTAACACACACTCTGTATTATTGCCATTATCGCCTAATATTGTTAACTGTTTTTCACTCCACTGAAAACTATTTTAATTTTCACATACATGATTAAAGTTTCTCTCTTTTATTAAGAAGGAAATTTTCTACTTATTTTGGCATTTATGTTTGCCAATCACAATCATGGAGGTGACTCACTAACATTTAACTCCATCATTACTATTAGTGTCAGACTTGGAATCACATTTATTTTTGTACAAATTTTAAGTTACTTTACACTGTCTAAAGTTGTGTGTTTAGATAATGTTTTTTTCCTTTTTAAACTGGCATTGCTAAGGTGAGTACAAGCTAAATTTACATTCTAGAATGATGCTATTATTTGATTAGTTAAAGTGGTACAATGAATGACAAAGCACAATATGGCAATAAAAGTAATGATGATAATTACTCCAGCCAGGACAGGTTAGGCACTTTAGACATTACTACTCAAAGAATTAAATTTAACTTTGAAAAGAATAAAATTACAAAGAATACATATTTCAGTAGGAAGTACCAAGAAATTACAAACAACAACAATATTACAAGTGTGAGAGAGTGCAGATGTGAGAGAGTGGGAGAAGGTGTGAGACAGGGACAGTGTTTTGGAGGGAGAGCGTGTGTGAAACTGTGTGTATGCGCCAGAGTGAGTGTGTCAGCCTGTTGTCTCTTTAAGCCAAGGATCCAGAAGCCTGAATGCTTGTTCAGCAGCAGCCACCGCTCCCACTCCTAACCCACAGGAACCAGCACGAATAGGCTCCTTGTCCCCCCGACCCAGTTCAGCGGACTCCCACTCAGCTACAGCCACCTCTAGTAGCGGGTGAACTCCCCCAGCACCTTTCCAGACATTAATTAGCTTCCCAAAAAAATGGAGATTGGCAAATTTTGGCCCTGCAAATCCCCACTCCCAGCGGCACGCCTGGCCAGAATACCTGGGCTTTATGTGGATAGAGGGGATTTCACCCTAAGAGATTGTTTGCTATCAGTTTATCTTATGATAACAGTCAGAGGGCAGTACTTTCATTTAATCTTACTATCTACAGTATTGTTCCTTGATAGTTATTTTGAAGAGAACAGACTACTTTTATTAGTTATTTCAGTAGGTATTTTGACAATTAAGACTATGGAGTAATGAATGGCCAAATTCTGCATTACTCACTCAATAAAAACTCCCATTAAAATCAATGAGAGTTTTGCTTGAGTGGAGACTATAGAATTTAGACTGTCCTAAAAAAAAGTAGTCATTAAAGAGTAAGAATAACATAGTGGTTGGTAGAACAGAAATAAAATGTTATAAAAATGCTCTAAAGGAGGTTAATAGCTTGATTTAGAAAAAAAAAGCTAGCATATTCTGAATGTAAACTGCACGCTCTGTCCTTAATACTAATCTGGCTATAGTTACGTTAAATTACATACTTGACCATGCTGCAGCTCAAAGTATGTAAGATCATTCACTGTTTCAGAGACCTCCTAAAAAAGGGCTGTAGTCAAAAGACAGGATGAATTAAGGACAGAGTGGCATCCATAACTCTGATTTTGTCCAGCTACTTTATTTACAAATTTATATTATGCTCATTAAGATAACTAGGAACAGTTATAAAAATCGCTATTCCCAACAATAGATCAGAAACATTTGTTTGGGTCTAAATCAGACACTTGATATTAAATATACTATAAATGGAGGCAGTTTCAAATCTAGGTTCTAACTCAATATCCTCCAAAGTTCAAAGATGTTCAGATCCAGAGTTTTCGTTCAGCCCATTTTGTTAATTAACTACTTCCCAAGACTCTTCCATGTAAGGGTCCCCTCAGATCTCAAACTAGAATTCAGGTGCAAAATTTACTGCAAATTCACTTTTTTCCTGTGAGATCTCTCTCTCTCCTTCCCTAGTTTGTTCAGAATTAGCTGCAGTTTCAGTTCCAGTGTTTCACTACAGCTCATTTGCGAGAGCTGCATTGTATATGGGCCTGTCATTTAAAACATTATGTCGATATGTCAATAAACTTCAAAACTATCACCACCAGACAGTTTAGAGTTAAATTAACTCAGCAAACTCACAACAGGAATTAAATCTAATCTGGAGCTTTGCTAGCAGCTAGTGAAATATTTTCCTTATTTTCTAATGTTCTAGAAATAAAGTTATTTTAGAAGATACATAGATTTGAATTACTCTTACCTTTTTCATTTCTTCAACATATGCTATCATGGCTTCTTCTTTGGGCATATTCCCCAAAGCACTCCAAGCATCCCTAGGAATGAAAACCATGGACATCTTCAGAACACCCATGGTCTGCCTGTATTTTTCAGTCCAGCCTTAAGTAAAAAGTGTTTCTTACTGGGTCTGCAATTTTATGCGTAAAAATAAAATAATAATGATAATCATCTAACTAGCTTATTTGAACATAAGAATGGGCCTACTGAGTCAGACCAAAGGTCCATCTAGTTCAGTATGCTGTCTTCTGATAGGATACTGTCTTCAGTATCTTGCCAGTGCCAGGTGCCCCAGAGGGAATGAACAGAACAGGTAATCATCAAGTGATCCATCCCCTGTAGCTCATTCCCAGCTTCTGGCAAACAGAGGCTAGGGACACCATTCCTGCGCATCCTAGCTAATAGGCATTGATAGACCTATCCTCCATGAATTTATTTAGTTCTTTTTTTTAACTCTTTTATGGTCTTGGCCTTCACACCATCCTCTGACAAGGAGTTCCAGAGGTTGACTGTGCTCTGTGTGAAGAAGTACTTCCTTTTATTTGTTTTAAACTTGCTACCTATTAATTTCATTTGGTGACCCCTAGTTCTTGGGATATGAAAAGTAGTAAACAACACTTCCTTATCTACTTTCTCTAAACCAGTCATGATTGTATAGACCTCAATCATATCTCTGCTTAGCCATCTCTTTTCCAAGCTGAAAAGTCCCAGTTTTATTAATGTCTCCTCATACGGAAGCCGTTCCATATCATTAATAACTTCTGTTGCTCTCTTCTGAACCTTTTCCAATATATCTTTTTTGAGACGGAGTAACCACATCTGCACACAGTATTCAAGATGTCAGCATGCCATGGATTTATATAGCGGCAACATAATATTTTCTGTCCTATTAGCTATCTCTTTCTTAATTATTCCCAGCATTCTGTTCACTTTTTTGAGGGCCACTGCACATTGAGTGGATGTTTTCAGAGAACTATCCATAAAGACTCCAAGATCTCTTTCTTGAGTGGTAACAGCTAATTGAGACCCCATCATTATATATGTATTACTTTGCATTTATCAACATTCAATTTCATCTGCCATTTTGTTGCTCAGTCACCCAGTTTTGTGAGATCCTTTTGTAGCTCTTCACAGTCTGCCTGGGTCTTACCTATCTTTAGTAATTTTGTATCATCTGCAAATTTTGTCACCTCACTCTTTACCTCTTTTTCCAGATCATTTATGAATATGTTGAATAGGACTAGTCCCAGAACAGGCCCCTGGGGGACATCACAATTTACCTCTCTCCATTCTGAAAACTGACCACTCATACCTACCCTTTGTTTCCTATCTTTTAACCAGTTACCAATCCATGAGACCACCTTGCCTCTTATACCCTGGCATCTTACTTTGAGTAAGAGCATTTGGTGAGGGACCTTATCAAAAGCTTTCTGAAAATCTAAGTACACTAGATTCACTGGATCCCCTTGGTCCAGATGTTGGTTGACCCTCCTCACAGAATTCTAGTAAATTGGTGAAGCATGATTTCCCTTTACTAAAACCATGTTGACTCTTCCTCAACAAATTATGTTCATTTATATGTCTGAAAATACTGTTCTTTATTATAGTTTCAACCAGTTTGCCCAGTACTGAAGTCAGGCTTACAAGCCTGTAATTGCTGGGATCGCCTCTGGAGCCCTTTTTAAAAATTGGCATCACATTAGCTATCCTTCAGTCATCTGGTACAGAAGCAGATTTAAATAATAGGTTACAGACTACAGTTAGTAGTTCTGCAATTTTATATTTGAGTTCCTTCAGCACTCTTGAGTGAATACCAGCTGGTCCTGGTGACTTATTGCTGTTTAATTTATCAATTTGTTCCAAAATTTCCTCTAATGATACTTCAATTTGGGACAGTTCCTCAGGTCTCTCACCTAAAAAGAGTGGCTCAGGTTTGGGAATCTCGTTCACATCCTCAGCTGTGAAGACTGATGCAAAGAATTCATTTAGTTTCTCCACAATGGCCTTATGTCTCCCAGTTACCTGATTTGGGAGCATAATCAGGTAACTGGACGTCTACTGAGAGGCAGCATGATCCAGTGGATAGGGGACTGAACTCTGAGTCAGGAGACAAGTTCTTTTCCAGATTCTCACCAACTGTTTGGCACTGAACAAGATCAGTTTTGAAAGAAATGGGACCTTCAAAAAGGTATTTTTACATTAGCTATATGCATAACAGTTACTGATGTATAAATACAATCAGAATTACGTACAGGTCTATTTAATCTTTTCTATGCCTTGCTCCAACAAAAAGCAGAAGCTTAAAAATAGAATCGCTTACTTATCTCTGACAATATATATTGTGGATTTGGGGCCACATGGTGTCCATTCATAAAAAACACAGGTGTCTCAGGAAACTTTGAGATTCCAATGTCCATTTCCTTGCAAGTCCTCCCTTCAGGATGGGAAGAGGTTTGTGGAGTGTTGTATTAAATGTAAATGGAATAGATAGTCTAACCTAATTAGCTTAATTTAGTTACTGTTTAACATTAAAACAGAGCCGAATGAGACTTTGTATACAGAGACTTTAGTCTGCTTAGTACTATGGCAAACATACTATTAAAAATTAAAAAAAGTTTAAAAGATAAAGAAGAGAAGGAAAAACAGTAAAAATATTGGAAATGTAACATATTGAATAAGGCTTTTATTTTAACAATGTCCTTTGTTTTTCCTCCCTTTAGCTGGAGAGAGTTTTTAGAAGGAAAACAAACAAACAAAAAAACACCCTTGTTCGACCATCTTAGTATCAACCATGGTGATAACTGTCCTTTGGGGGGAAAGAAAAGAAGTTAGTTGAGATGGATTGGAGCTGTTGTAGTTAAAGTCCAATCCCATTTCATTCCAGATGGTTTTCATCCCAGCGGAAACCTGTGGTGATATCATCTGGTTTTCCTCTCTCTGGCCTGATCAGGATCTCTCTCAGGATCAGGATAATGGAGGCCAAGAGTCACAGGAGATGGTGGGAGTGGCAGTGAGGATGGTGAAGCTCACTTCAGTAGCAAATATTTTTACCCAAAATCTCTTTCCTTCAGAACCCAAAATAAGAATGATGGGTGAAACAATTATTTTGTCCACCACCAGAGGCCTAATTTTTGACACACCAGTTTTGGCTCACTGATCTCTGGTTCTACACTTTTCTTATTTATCCAGCATGACCTTAACACATTCCTTCAGTTAGATGAGTATGCCTTGTTGCTTGGACTAATTCAATCTGGCTGGCTAGCTACCTTTCAAAACTATTCCCTGTCAACATTTATTATAAGTTAGTGACATTTTATGCACTTAAGCTCATAATTAGAGTAAATTTGTAGATCTAATTATTACAGCAAAGGACAAGGAGTTGTCTCCCACCTCCATGGATCCCTGAGATACAGGAGGAAGAGAAATCCCGTCCTACGCAGACCTGGCCTTAGCATTTTGGGAGGGGGGAGGGCGGGAAATACATGTCGCTGTACACAGTGAAGGTCAGCAAAGTTATTCAGAGGCATTTCAATGTTAACTAACTTTAAATAAAAAGCAAGCCAGGGAGTGGTTGATTTTTAGGCCTCTTGCTGTAGAAGTGGAGCTCAGATGCTTGAGCTGGGGTCCATATATAGTTGCCAATATTTTAAAAAAGCTTTTCAAGGGATGATTGTATAAACATAGATCTGGAGACCATAGTTTCCCTTTTCACAAATGCTGAAGAGCTTGGTGTACACGTTGATTAACTGTAGGATTTGTAAAGTGCTTTACTAACATTAATCATCATCATGATTGACTGTGAACTAGGCAAGTAGTATTATCTTTATTTTACACACTGGAAAACTGTAAGGTAATTTGACTAAAACCACAGAGGGAATCTATGTCAGAACTGGGATTAGAACACAAAATTCCCTTATTCTCAGTCCTGTGCTTAGTTCATTTGATCCTGTTTTTCATCTCACCTCACTCCCTGGAAAAATCATGGAGCTGGTCCTCAAGGAATCAATTCTGAAGCACTTAGAGGAGAGGAAGTGATCAGGAACAGTAAGCACAGATTCACCAAGAGCAAGTCATGCCTGACTAAACTAATTGCTTCTATGATGAGATAACTGGCTCTGTGGATGAGGGGAAAAGCAGTGGATGTGCTATTCCTTGACTGTAGCAAAGCTTTAATACAGTCTCCCACAGCATTCTTGGCAGCAAGTTAAAGACGTATGGGCTGGATGAACGGACCATAAGGTGGATATAAAGCTGGCCGAATTGTCGGGCTCAATGGGTAGTGATCAATGGCTCCATGTCTAGTTGGCAGCCAGCATCAAGTGGAGTGCCCGGGGCAAGTTTTATTCAATATCTTTATCAATGATCTGGAGGACGGTGTGGACAAGTTTGCAGATGACTCTAAACTGGGAGGAGTGGTAGATAACGCCGGAGGGTAGGGATATGATACAGAGGGACCTAGACAAGTTAGAGGATTGGGCCAAAAGAAATTTGATAAGGTTCAACAAGGACAAGTGCAGAGTCCTGCACTTAGGACAAAGAATCCCATACACTGCTACAGACTAGGGACCGAACAGCTAAGCAGCAGTTGTGCAGAAAAGGACCTAAGGGTTACAGTGGACAAGAAGCTGGATACGAGTCATCAGTGTGCCTTTGTTGCCAAGAAGGCTAACAGCATTTTGGGCTGTATAAGTAGGGGCATTGCCAGCAGATTGAGGGACATGATCGTTCCCCTCTATCGGACATTGGCAAGGTCTCATCTGGAGTACTGTGTCCAGTTTTGGGGCCCACACTACAAGAAAGATGTGGAAAAATTGGAAAAAGAGTCCAGAGGAGGGCAACAAAAATGATTAGGGACCTGAAGCACATGACTTATGAGGAGAGGCTGAGAGAACTGGGATTGTTTGTTTAGTCTTTAGAAGACAAGACTGAGGGGAGATTTGATAGCAGCTTTCACCTACCTGAAAGAAGGTTTCAAAGAGGATGGATCTAGACTGTTCTCAGTGGTACCAGATAACAGAACAAGGAGTAATGGTCTCAAGTTGCAGTGGGGAACATTTAGGTTCGTTATTAGGAAAAACTTTCACTAGGAGGGTGGTGAAGCACTGGAATGAGCTACCTAGGGAGGTGGTAGAATCTCCTTCCTTAGAGGTTTTTAAGGTCAGGCTTGACAAAGCTCTGGGTCGGATGATTTAGCTGGGGTTAATCCTGCTTTGTGCAGAGGGTTGGACTAGATGACCTCCTGAGGTCCCTTCCAACCCTGATATTCTATGATTCCCTACTATTAAATGCTCCATCCAACTTGTAGTAAGAGCCCAGATTGTCAGTTCTGTAATGGAGCCATCTCAGGTACAGGCAGTCAGATGGGAAGGAACTTGTTGCCACAGCCTAAACAGCACTGCCCCCTACAACTGCAAACTGATTTGGGCTCCTCTAAATTCAGGGGAGGGGAGGAAATATTTCAGAGGTTCTACAATGAGATCTGCCCAAGCAGCATCCTCCTCAATCTTAGAAGCAAAGGGAATATCCTCTCCCCTAATTCTAAGAAACCATCTGTCATTTAAACATAAAGGCAGCAACACAGGGGGAAAATCCACAATACACATACAAATTTCATTATCAAGGGAAGGGACTTTTTGAAACACACACATGCTACAGTTTGTTCACTGAAGTCTTTAAAAAGAGAAGACACTCTTAGACAAAGTTTCAGTACAAATAACCAAACAATCTCTCACACACAATTACCATTTATATCTACCAATAGGATCCCAGAATCCAGGTCTTGGACTGTTACAGGGTCCTTGGGTTGCTTGCTTATAAAAGCTATAGAACTTGAGCATCATTTCATTCGTTGGCTGGAATGAACCTAGTGAAAAAATATTTTAAAATCAGTGGAAATTGACATTAAAGACATTTAGTCTCTTTTATGCATTGTTAGTATTTTTGTGAGAAATTAACCTGCGCTTCTTATAACTCACAGCATGATAAAGGGTCTGATCCTCAAAGGCACAATTCCCCCTGAAGTCAATGGAGATGGTGGGGGTTAATACATTTCTGGTTTAGGCCTAGAGTGAACTTACTGATTGAGGAAATATTTCAGACCTAGTTTAAGAGGCTGCATGATCAATGACTTTCGACTTTAAGCTCCACATTCAGGCAGAGGGTCTATTAAATAGGTCACCCTGAACACTTTAAAAGGACAAAATTATTTGGCAGAGGTAATTCACGCTTAGGCATTTCTCCTGAAACAACTTTTAAGTTGAAATCTATTCAGTTTTGTTAAAAAGCTGATAATGATCCTTTAATTTTTGCCTTCATAAAATCAATTATAGTTTAAACCAGTTTGCGGTGAGTTTTTTGGCTTCTGTTAATGTAAGATAATCAGTGTCTATTTGATAATAGCAACAAAGAAAAACCATCCTCAATTTTTGCAATTCTTCAAACACATTTAATAACTTAGCTTGAAGAGTAAACAAACAAATTCATAATGATAGCTGTGAAGTCATAAAAATCATATTAGGGATTTCAAGGAGGCAAGTACTTTCTCCTACTTTTGCAATGAAGGTAGAATAAGAATGAATAGGAATGAGTAGGATAGTAAAAGCTGCAGTGTTTACATCAACAAACCACCTCCTATGTGAGCAAAATGCATGCTTAACATGCTCTGGAGGGACAAAGAAATTTGTTCTGTGGCATCAGGAACGATTACATTTTGAACTGATCGGGGAAAAATATTAAAAGCAAATTTTAAAACTTGATCTGCTGGGTTCTGCAAACCCTTACAATACAGCATTTATTGAACCGCTGATTGCAAATTATGAGAAAATTGTAGCTGATGCCATGTCTAAGTGGCTGAACAAGTAAGTTATGAATAAGCTTTGCGGACCAGAAGGCCAGTGTAAGGGACAGCTCTGTCACCATGTTTAATGGCTGCTGTCACTTGGACAGTCATCATCTGTCAGTAATTCCCTAGCCCCCCTGAGGGGCTCCCTGGCATTCCAGCTGCCTGCCTCCTTTAGCACTATAGAGGGGGCTTCTGGGGAGGATGCGGCTGTCTTGGCAAAGCTGCAATGAGGGAGATCAAGTAGGTTTATCTTGTCCTGGCTGGGGGAGGCGGTGGGAGGGAACAGCCAGTGATTGTTCTCTTGGGAAAATGGCAAGGCTGTAATCGGCCTGGTCTGCTCTCCTCCGGCTGCAGCCCTACAGGCCCTGCACGGACACAAGCCTTCTAGCCCCACTCACTTACCATTTTTGGGCAAGCTCTGAATCACCTTCACGGCCGCCTGGAACCTGGTCTCATGCACCGAGCCGGTCTCCGCCATGCCCCCCGCCTTCTCCTCTGCCAGAGACGGGCCCGAGATGTGTCAGCTGGAATCGAGCAGCAACAGCAGCTCCCCCTCCCCAGGGCGCCTGCATCCAACTGACCGGAGACAGGGGGAGAGGAATGGGCGACTGCTCCAGTGCCGCCACCCACGGCAGGAGCAGCCCCGCTCGGGACCCAGAGACTGAGGCAAAGCGCATGAGGGGCCAACACCCCCCCACACACACACACACATCTCAGCCCCTCATTCCCACCACCCCTCCCCGTCCGCCGGCCCGACCCCCTTCCATAACCCAACGCTGCCCATCCTCCCGCCCAGGACCACCCCACCCCCGACTCCGCAACCCCCTGTGACCTCCCATTGAATCGCTTCCACACATCACCCAACCCCCCCACCACGCACCCCCGCTTCCTCCCTGCCCGTCCCAGCTGCCCCTTCATCGCCCCATTTCCTGCCACAGCCCGTCCAAACCCGCTTCCCCAACTTTCAACAGCCGCCCGCTAGGGCCATGTCCCCTAACACCCCCCACACCGCACTACACCGTCCTCCTCCCTCCACCGCCCCTCGGAGCTGGCCCCCCGCACAACCGGGCAGTTGAAGAGGCCCATGATACAGTCACTGCTTTCCCCGGTTGTCAGAGCAAACACGGGATAGCCAAGGCAGCGGCAGCTGGTCCTACTCCCCCTTCCCCGCTCCGCGCAGCCCCGTAGCAGAGAGAGCGCGCGCGCAGTTTGTCACCCTGCACGGCACCTACCTTTGCCCAGGGATCAGGCCCTCCTGTAATGTCTCCCAGCAGCGGCTCTCAACGCAGCCTTCTGGTTGCCCCCCGCCCCAGGGCATTCTGGGAAGTGTAGTCCGTGCTGCTGCTCCACTTCCGGGATGGGGCCTGAGTGTGGGCGATAACAGTTAACCTTGCCTCTGCGTTGTGGTCTCACAGGTACAGCAGCAGCTAGCGGCCTGGTCTGACCATCCCGCCAGCACTCTGGAAGAGGACAGGAACCTCCCTACGCCAGGAAATGAACTGATGGTACCTTTTAAACTCTGCCTGAGACTAATGATGATGGTATAGAGAGCACCTTTTGGTCGCAAAGAATCACAAAGCCCTTTAAAAACATAAACCAACTCATATCTCAGATACACACAGTGCTCGCTTCACTGCCTGTGTACCATCAGTGAATGGTTAAAGTGTGCGGAAGGGCACAGCAGCACTTTATACACACACCCTAGTTTAGAACAAGTAGTAGATTTATTTACTGTATTGTTTTATCTCTGGATTGATAATACTGTAATTTAAATTATTTTTCCAAGCCTCTTCAGAACAATAATGATCTAAGTTGGGGATCCAAACATGGAGCTTCTGAAATACTAATCATATTGAATGTTGCAAGCAATAAGATAGCAGTAAGATTACATGGGCTGAGGAAACAATTTTCTCCCCTCTCCCATACCTTTTATCTTACCTAGTTTTCCCCTTTGTTTTCCTTCATACTTTCTTTTCCTCCTCTAGTGCCCAGCCTTTGCTTCCTATATATACACACCCGATACCTTGGTTGCCTTACATAGATCCCCCAGATGTACTTAGTATGTTTAACAGCTTTCCTTCTCACACCCACTCTCTCAAATACACTGTCATTTATACACATATACATACTGGTTCACTGATTGACTTTACACACATTTATTGATTCCAAACTGCCAGTGTAGCTTTAGAAGTATTAAAGGGATACTATTAAGTTAAAAATCTTACGGTCAACATTTTCAGAAGCAGGAGCCTAAAGTTAGACTTCCATATTCATATTTAGATAAGTAAATAAACTAAACAAGATAATCAGTAGACTACCCCTTACAAGTTAAATACTTAACTAAATTATCAAAGTGCTTAGCATCCAGTACTTTAGAAAATCAGGCCAAAAATATACCAAAACATCTTGTCTTTGTGATAAGAGAAATAATTTATCAACAGAGTTGTAGGATCAGTTTACAGCCCTTTTGACTAGACTTCAGTATTAAAAACCTTGAACTCCTATAATGTAGTTTAATTTCCTGATGCAAAAACAAACAAACACACAAAAAACCAACTTAACCCACTCACACCCACACCAACTATTGAAGGATAGTTGTCTGCTCGCATTATATCCCTCCCCGGGGTGGGAAAGAAAAAAATTCACAAAGATGGAATTAAAGTAGATCACCCTTGTCCTGCTGAGCCAGTACATTCCACTGGATCAACAGCCTTCTGAGCAGCTTATGGCTTTGCAGAAGGGAAGCTTATACTTTCAGAGCTATTCAGATTGGACTATTGATATTGGATAAATGAAAGTAAGTGTCATGAATACTAACACCAGTGCCAGACAACATGATATAAGTGGATCTGTCTGAATTTATTACTTTGAGTGTTGTATTGTTAAATCTATAAACTATACTCTTTATTGCACATACAGGTTTCAGAATAGTAACCAAGTTAGTCTGTATCACAAAAACAATGAGGAGTCCATGTGACACCTTAGAGACTAACAAAAAGTGTATGGTTCATTACAAAAAGTAATTTTCCCTCTGCTGATCCTCACACCTTCTTGTCAACTGTTGGAAATGGCCAACATCCACCTTGATTGCATCGGCTTCTTTTGCACTACAACAGTAATTTTCCCTCTCTTGATATTTACCCCTTTTTGTCAACTGTTGATAATAGGCCACTTCCGCCTTAATTGAATTGACCTTGTTAGCACTGACTCATCACTTGGTAAGGCAACTCCCATCTTTTCATATGCTGTACATATATACTGCTTATTGTATTTTTCACTCCATGCATCTGATGAAGTGGGTTTTAGACCATGAAAGCTTATGCCCAAATAAATTTGTTAGTCTCTAAGGTGCCACGAGAACAACCATACAGGATCACAGCAAAGCTCCACCAAGCCCAGTATTCTGTCCTCTGACAGTGGCCAATGGCAGGTGTCCCAAAGGGAATGAACAGACAGGTTATCATTGAGTGATCCATGCCCGGTCACCCAATCCCAGCTTCTGGCAAACAGAGGCTAGGGACACCATTCCTGCCCATCCTGGCTATCTAGCTCCCTTTTGAACCCCATTATAGTACTGGCCTTCACAACACCCTTTGGCAAGAATTTCAGAGGTTGACAGTGCATTGCGTGAAAAAATACTTGTGTTTGTTTTAAGCCTGCTACCTATTAATTTCATTTGGTGACCCCTTGTTTATGTATTATGAGAAGGAGTAAATAACACTTCCTTATTTAGTTTCTCTATATCACTCATGATTTTATAGACCTCTATCATATCCACCCTTTGTCGCCTCTTTTCCAAGATGAAAAGTCCAAATCTTATTAATCTCTCCTTGTACGGAAGCCGTTCTATACCCCTAATAATTTTTATTGCCCTTTTCTGAACCTTTTCCAATTCCAATATATCTTTTTTGAGATGGGGTAACCACATCTGCACACAGTATTCAAGCTATCGGCATACCATGGATTTATATAGCAGCAACATATTTTCTGTCCTATTATCTGTCCCTTTCTTAATTATTCCCAGCATTCTGTTCACTTTTTTGAGTGCTGCTGCACATTGAGTGGATGTTTTCAGAAAACTATCCACAATGACTCCAAGATCTCTTTCTTGAGTGGTAACAGCTAATTTAGACCCCATCACTGTATATGTATAGTTAGGATTATGTTTCCAATGTGCATTACTTTGCATTTATCAACATTCAATTTCATCTGCCATTTTATTGCCTAGTCACCCAGGTCTGTGAAATCCTTTTGTAGCTCTTCTCAGCCTGCCTGGGACTTAACTATCTTGAGTAGTTTTGTATCATCTGCAAATTTTGCCACCTCACTGTTTACCCCATTTTCCAGATAGTTTATGAATATGTTAAATAGGACTGAGACCAGTACAGATCCCTGGGGGGCACCACTATTTACCTCTCTCCATTCTGAAAACTGACCATTTATTTCTACCCTTTGTTTCCTATCTTTTAACCAATTACCAATCCATGAGAGAACCTTTCCTCTTATCTCATGACTGCTTATTTTGCTTAAGAGCTTTTGGTGAGGGCAAGGTCAACCCCTCCAGTGTAGACCAGGCCTGAGAAATCTGGGGATTCAGTAGGGGGCACTGAAAATGAAATAAGGCCAAGGTAACTAATAATGCCATACCCAGAGATAAGGATGAAATAGTAAATTGTTAGCA
Organism: Dermatemys mawii; assembly: GCA_007922305.1. Classification (NCBI taxonomy): domain Eukaryota; kingdom Metazoa; phylum Chordata; order Testudines; family Dermatemydidae; genus Dermatemys; species Dermatemys mawii. The sequence continues at coordinate 20,214,833 of ML677349.1, forward strand.
CCCATGCAAGGCATTATTTCAACAGTGGTAATATGTGGGGGTGTGGGTGGGTATAATAGCCTTAATAATTAATAATTTAATGTTAATTAACAGAACATTTCCACTGGTTTGTGCTATATTTCTTTTATACTTTTGTTGCCTACTCATTGTAATACTTCCAGGTTGGGCGAACAACTAGCAGTTTTGGGGAGCCCTATGAATGTTAATTAAAATCTTTCCCTTCTGTCCTCCTCTCTATATTATTTTAATAATATAGCTTTGATACATTAACCAACTATTCCTTTAGGGAACAGTACTACAGGATCTTTCATCCTGAAGGTTGCTGAGCATCTCCTCTGACTGGCCAAGTGCTTGCAACTCCTAATAATGCAGAGAAAGGTTTAATATGATCCACAATCTGGAAGTTCAATTTTTTAAATTTTTAAAGGTGAGGGTATTTAACCATTGGAACAATTTGCCAAGGTGTGAAGGAGCATGCCCTTACACTGACAGAGAGGAGACTAACGGGCTCCTCTGGGACTGTTCAACATCAACAAGATGCACCTGCCAGGTTTGTTCTGCCTGGAGATGGGAAGGGGGTGGGGGAGTTTAAAATAGAAACCCTACCACAGGAAGCAGTGGTAAATAGGAAGAAGGTTGCCTTGCCTCACTTCACCCAGCTGAGCTAGGCCTGTTGAGAGGGATTCAGCAATAAGCCTCACTGCTCCCAAAGCTGCATGATCAAGCTTCAGAGCTGTGCACCCCATGCACTCTAAGCCCAAAAGGTTGACCCAGGAAGACTGCCTGAGTTCCAGGTCAACCTTACTTCTCTTTAATTAAAAGAGAGGAGATACCTTTTCTTTTGTTTGTTTGCTCCAAGAATCTCTGTGGATGTTGGGAGATAGGGTGAGGAGAGAAGGACCTTAAAGGGGAGTTGATGGGACTTCCTGCTCCCCACCCCAAATAGGAGTGAATGCAGGCATAACCACACCTGATACAAGGGGTTAAAAAAATCCTTAGAGGAGTAGAGTTCAGCTGCTCTATGCAAGATGGAACTGGAGCACTGGTATAAGTGTTTAGCAGACATGCAGCAGCAAGCTGCTCAGTAATAGCAGGTCCAACAGCAATTGCTGCAGCACTGGACCACCCAGCAGAAGGTTCAGGCCCCACAACAAAAACAGCTGCTGAGGGAACTGATGGCCCAGCAGTAGAAGTTTCAAAAAGGAGATGATACAGCAGATAGTGGCAGCCCTATAACTCCATGGAGTCCCAGTAGGTCATGCATCCACCAAAGGTGTTCCCCTGTTAGTACCAGTAAAGCTAAACAAGATGGAACTGGATGTGTGGGTGAAGACTGAAGGGGTGGGGTTGCCCCCAAACTGGATATATTGCACAGACCGTGTGTGGGAGAGGGGTGCCCAGATTTCTCGCTTCTATTTGGCCCTGTTTCCTCCCCACAGAGGTGCTTCAGGGGAGTAAGCGGTGATGTGAGGCACTCTATGCATTCAGCTCAGTTTCCCCACATGGGCTGCTTAAGCGAAGAGCAGGAGAGCATCTCTTGACCTGCACAGGCCAGGTGGGGAAACTGACCTGGATGAACAAAGTGCCTGGTGTTGCTGCTTTCCCCCAGCCACCTGGGGGCATACAGGAATGTTTGGGTGGTGGTGGGTGGTTAATGCTAGGCACTTGGTGCATCCAGGTCAGTTTTCCGATGTGGGATGCTTAACAGGAGAGCAGGAGAGCATCTCCTGATTCTCACAACAGAGCTCCAGCTTGGGGCCATTTCCATTTTACTACCCTATAAAATACAATAGACTCCCGATTATCCGGGCTCGGGTTAACCGGGCTGCGGATTAACCAGGATGTCTAAAACAGGGGTTGGCAGGGGAAGCCCCAAAGTGGCGGCAGGCTGAGCGCTCAGCCTGCCACTGCTTTGAGGTTCCTCCGCTGGCCTCTTGCCAGCTGGGGTCTCAGCCCAGCCAGCCTGGCTGTAGGAAACCCCGGCTGGCAGCGGGCTGAGACCCCGGCTGGCAGCCAGCTGGGGGGAAAGCCCAAAGCGGCCGCAGGCTAAGTGCTCAGCCTGCGGCCGCTTTGCCCAGGCCGACAGTGGGAGCTGAGTGGGGCAGGTGGCTGGACCCCGGCTGGCAAGGGGCCAGCGGGGGAAACTCCAAAGTGGCGGCAGGCTGAGCACTTAGCCTGACGCCGCTTTGGGGTTTCCCTCACTGGCCCCTTGCGAGCCGGGGTCTCAGTTCACTGCCAGCCTGGGTGTAGGAAGCCCAGGCTGGCAGCGGACTGATACCCAGCTGGCAGGAGCCTGGAGGGAAATCCCAAAGCGGCGGCAGGCTGAGCACTCAGCCCACTGCCACTTTGGGGTTTTCCCGCTGGCTCCTGCCAGCCGGGGTCTCAGCTCCCGCTGTCAGCCTGGGCTTCCTACAGCTGGGCTAGCAGCGGGAGCTGACTGGGGCAGGTGGTGGAACCCCTCGCACCAGGCAGCTGGCGCACCTCCCCTCCCCTGCACAGGGAGGCTGGCGCACTGCTCTAGGGCGCAGGGCTGCCAGCGCACCCCACTGCCCTCCCACCAGGTGCAGGGCGGCCCGGGCACTACCCCCACAGTAGACTCTTGATTATCAGGGATTTTGTTAACCGGGGTTAAGTTTTTCCCAATCATCCCGGATAATCAAGAGTCTACTGCAAGAGATTTGTCCCAGAAACACAGGCATCTAGACATAGAGGCCACATTCTGGTCAGTACTGGTAACATTGCAGCAATGAACATAAACTCTGATCTTAGGGTGCCAGACAGCAAATGTGAAAAATCAAGACGGTGGTAGGGGGTAATAAGAAAAAGACTCAAAAATTGGGACTGTCCTTATAAAATTGAGACATCTGGTCACCCTATCTGTGCTGCTTCCCCAGCATCTGTGCAGTGTACAGCACTGAATATGTCAAGCCCGGGTGACTGACAGAGAGAATAGGGAAGGTTAAATGTTAGTGGAATGTGCTAAGGCACATGGGCAAAGGGGATAGGCTTTAGTGATGGATTTGTCTGGTGTGTGCTTTGCGTGTTTATATATCTCTAAAACAAGGGAGAGATGATTCATAGTTACATGAAAGTGCTCGGTTCTGTTTAGTCAAGAATTTGTTTTTATGCTAATCTTGATTTTTTTAAGTGCTAACATGGAAAATAATTGTTAAAACAAAAAAATAAGGTTGATTAAATAATGAACATAAACTGAATTTGTGATTTCAAGTACACAGAAATTTAAATACCACTAACAATCAGTAAATCCAGAAGTTAGACCTATTCCTATTATTAATAGTATTAAGCCTTTTGCCTCCCCAAATGTAAAAGTCAAACGACGCCTACAGCTGGACAATGACTCTGAAATCTTCCTAGTCAAAACTTGAGAAGGAGGCACTAGCCAGCCCATAACCCCCAGAACAATTGGCTTTGATCCCGGCCCCATACTTGATGCATCTGGCCCAGGCATCATATCGTAATCTGGATTTGGAGAGGGCAAAACTACAAACACATAGAGTTTTGACTTACCAGGGTATTTCTAAGGAGACTCATTGTGATGTTGCACGCCATAAGGCTTTATGGAAATATGTTTATGAATTAATATGTTTTGTGCTACGTATGCCATGAAACATATCTCTGTGAAGGTTATGATGTACTGAGGCTTTGGTTACACTTGCACGTTAAACTGCAATAAAGCATCTCAGAGTGCTTAGCTGTAAGTGAAGTAACCTACTTGGGGTACCATGTAGGAGCAGTCTGATGGAACCGTGGTCAACAACATACGGGCCCTAACAATGTATCCCATTCCCCAGACAAAAAGGCATGTAAGGTGTTTTCATGGCCTGGAAGGATATTACAGACGTAAGGAATGCGAGGGCGCTTTTAACAAGCTGAAAACATGGCTATGCTGGGCATCCTTGCTCTTCAGCCCTGATTTCTCCTGGGAGTTCATACAGTACATAGATACCTCCGATGTTTGCCTCAGACCTGAATTCTCAAAAGGCTTCAGAAAAGAAGTAGAATGAAAAGTACTTCCCTGAACAGGAAGTTCTTTCCTAGAGAAAAGATTAACTCAATTACTGAGAAGGAGGCATTAGCAATTGAGTGGGCCATGGATTCCCTCAGATATTACCTGTTGGTTAGTCCTTTCTCTCTGGTCACAGATCATGCTCCCCTACACTGGATTCATGTCATGAAAGCAAGGCTGAAAGTAGATTTGCTGACTTATCGGCGTGGGGGCTGGGCTGGGGCCGACTTTGCCCCCCACTCCCCACCCCGCCCCAGAAGGGGCGGGGCCTCGGGCAGAAGGGACGGGGCTGGGGGCAATGCTCCCTTTAATTTTTGACGAGCCGTGTGCAGAAAAAATTTCTTCTGTGCAAATTTTTGTGCTTGTGGTGTTTCACCATGTGCGCAGGGTTTAGGATCTGTGTGCATGCACACATGAACACAGCTTAGAGGGAACAGTGCTGGGGGGTCAGGGCCAGCCCCAGCCTGCCCTCTACCCGTAAGTGCCCCGCCCCCGCACTCCACCAGGGTAGCATCGGAGCTCCAGGGGCTATTTAAAGAGCCCGGGACTCCCCTGCTTTTACTGCCCCAGTCCTTTAAATAGCCCCCAGAGCTCTGGAGTAGCAGCCCTTTAAATAGCCCCTGGAGCTGCTACCCCAGGGCTCAAGCAGCAGGCCTCTGGCGGCATTTTAAAGGGCTTGGGGCTCCAGCCCCTGCTGGGAGCTCCTGGCCCTTTAAATTTCCACCTGGGAAAGCCAGCTGCCCCGGTACGGTGCACTGGCATTTGCTGGTATGCCATACTGGGGCGTACTGGCTTACTTTCACCTCTGCATAAAAGACACAAACCCACGCATAATGAGATTGTACATTGTGCTATAACCCTACAGTTTCAGAATACAGCACCAGGTGGGGAAAGACCATGCTAATGCCAATTTTGTTTCACGGGAGATCAGGGATGGTGACAAACCACCCCAGGATGGCCTTTCAGCTTGTAGGGTGGGGTATGTGAAAGGGCACAACCTCAGTCTCCTCTCTGTCAAGGTAACGAACTCTTCTGGAACTGCTCAACACCAGTAAGGTGCATCTGCAAGGCTTGTTCTCTCTGGAGTTGTGGGGAGCTTAAGAGAACCTACAACAAGAGGGTCCAAGAATCCACTGGAATGTTTGCCGGGGGGGAACTTGAGGGCACCCTTGCTCCCTACATAAGAGTTATGGTGGATTTTCCATCACAGGCAATTTTAAAACTGAGACTGAGGGTTTTGTTCGTTTGTTTTTTGTAAAATATATACTCCTAGGAGTAATTTTTGAGGAAGTTCTGTGGCCTGTGTTATGTGGGAGGTCAGACTGGATAATCACAATGCTCCCTTCTGACCTTGGAATCTATTAATTGATTTCAGAGTCTTCTGCTATATGTTGGATTGGGTCCACAGAGCCTAGAGAGTTGGAGCAAGAGAGAATGGGTAGCCAGCCTCCTGTGGCCACCTAACAACCAACATCTTGTGTACTCTTGGAAGCTTTTGTTGTCCCTGCATATTTTGCTTTTTTGTTGGTTTCCATCCCAGACCTAGCTTAGTTTTCTAACAGATGGTATCAACGGCATGCTACATCAAAGTCCAGCTTAAAATGCCCCCATTTCATTCATGAGCCAAGAGGTTGAATTAAATTATGTAAGTAAAAGTCAGAAACTAAAGCCTATATGCCAATTGCTTCCTTTAGGTCTAAAGATTAGAAAAGACACACACATGACTCTCAAGAAAAGTGGACCATAGTCTCAGGTGCCTTGTAAGAAAGCTCTATATGCCACTAGATCCAAGAGTGTCATTTTAGCAAAAATTACTTTTTGAAATATGAAATCCAGAATGAAGAGACAATGATTTTTTTAAAGTACGATAGTCATAATTATGAGGAACTAGAGCAGCTTGATGATGAGTCAGATCTATACAGATGAAAAATGGAAAGAAGTTACCTAAGAAATATAGGCCTTTCAATGAAGAATCTATTTCCTTACTGTCTAGAGTACAAAGGCTAATGTATCAATCTGACATTTATGTCTTAAAATTAATTTAAAATTTTTAAATTAAATTGTGAGGGGAAATTTGTGCTGCTGAAAGTTGCCAGATTTGATATGGCAGGAGAAAGAGTTCCCTTTGCACAAAACTAATTAAATACCACCAGGAGTTAAAGCTTGCGCAGTCTACCTAAGCCAATCTCTATTCTGAAGGAGGCACCTTATGGACGAGAGAGTAGTTTGTGCTTCATGAAACTGACACGAAGGGTGCCCTGTGTGACTGTTTTCCTGTGAGGTTGACATATTTTCCTTAGTAACTGGACTGAAAGTACCAACTCATTTCAGTCAGGTATCTGATAATTATTTGCAGTTTCATTAATCTGGGCTGGTTTGCCCAGGGTTTGGGCTCCCTGGTATCCTAGGATTAAAGGTGCTGTATCCAATTTCAAATTCCCTTTGGGCCATCCATCAGATATTCCCCGTCATTAGATAATGAGTGTTATTGTTTTTGTTTTAATGTTTTAAAAGGTGGATCCGGTAACAAAATATAATGTTAGATCTATTTCAAATAATGCTCTTTGAAAAGCAAACGTTTTAAAATTTAATTTTGTACAAAGCATAACCATACCCCCCAAATAAGTTTAGCAGCATTTGACTTTGTACTGAACCCTATATAGTGCTTCTGGAGGTAAAACTTATTTTTATAGCCTTGTAGTGCTCTACTGGATATTGTATTTTTATCCTCACATTATTTTCTACAAGATGCAAGCTAACCATTCAGTTGTTTTATGAGATTTTTAATAAAGTTAAATTTCTTTCCTGCCTAAGGACGTTATTCTTCTAGAGCCAACAGATAGTTATGCTCAGCTTTTTGCATATTTCCAGAAAGAATGTAAAAAAATCCCATCCCCTTACAAAGCTATGAATCAGACTTCAGAAAACGTGTAATTTCTTCTTGGAGCAGCATAACAGGCCTGGACAAATATTCAGCATGTCTCATTTTGACCAGATAACAGGAATGGACTGCTCATGACACACATTTATTCTTTTCTCCTTGGTATAAGCTCCAATATTTGAAGGTCAAATTCTGCTGTCAGTTGTGCTGACAAGCATAACCTGGACTAAATCTGGGGTAACGCATTGAGTCCAGAGGATTTACAGTATTCTGGATTTACACCAGTGCATTTAGTAGAATTACAGTAGAAGAACCTAAAAGTCTACCCATTATGGGGTTAATTTTATGTCAGTTTTGATGTTTACAGTTTCCATCTTCACATACCACTGCTACTAAAGCTTCGTAAAGCTAATACTTCATGTAATTTTGCCTTTTGGGAACAGCAAAATACTGTAATTGAATGTATTAGTGTGCTTATACAATGGCATATTTATAGCCTCAGGAATCTTGTAATACTTCTTTTCAGTAATGACTTGAAAAAAAGTCAAACTAATATTCTTATTTTTAGCTATGCTCTTCTGAAATGCAAGCAAAGGATGGTTATTGTTCTTTCGAGCCAATCTTATAAATGACACTGAGGAAATGTTTTCATGACACATACTTGCCAAAATACAAAACCTGAAGTTTAACTATCAGAGCTGGGTGAACCCAAGAGATTCCCTTCCTATATTTATCATTCTGCATATTTATTCAAGCAGAAAATGCAATACTGATTTTTTTCTGTGAGTTTCAACAACCTAACGTATCAGATTGGGGGTGATTTATTGAAATAAATGGTCCTAGGAACAAGTTCTCAGAAGGATTTAAGACTCAGCTTCAATAGGATGTCTCAGCTCACCACCACCACCATTTATTCCCTATGGTCACCAGAAGTGGCCTACTTCTGACACTGTGTGAGCTCTGGTAAAACATCAGACTCCCTCAGAACTGGTTGCCAACTGAGCCAGTATTGTCAGCTTTCTACCATGGCCTTTTCACTTCTATGTTATTCAAGTGTAAGGACCAGCACTGGCCTTTATCCAGGAAAGTATATCTGGGCATCTCTGTTCTGTTCCTATTACTGGATCATTTTTATTTAAGTCCAGTAAAGGAACAGTCTTTGCTGGAGTGAAGTTTACAGAATAAGTCATTCTCTTTTGATCTTATTTCACTCTGATATAGGTGACTAGTAAAATGGATTTCCATGAGAGAATAATTTAAAACATCTCAATAACAAAAACTCCTAGTTTGTTGCTTAAAAGCAGGGATGATTTGTAGAGGAAAGAAATGCCTGACTGGATGGAAAGCTAGAAAATTAAGCATTGCTTTTTCTTCCCCTTGGCACTGAAATACCTTAGTTATTAGGGAATATATTCAAGAAGAGAGGAAACTTGGTATTTCTTTTATGGCTCTTAATAGGAGATTTAAGGTTAATGAGGAAAATTTGGCTATCCTTGTTCCCAAGAGTGAAAAAAAGAGTTCAGTGGATTCTTCAATTTTTAAAGTAGTGTCCCACTAGTTGCTAACAATCAAGAAACAAAGATAACTGAGCTGGAAAGTGTGATAGTTGTCTTTGCATTCTTAATGAAAGACAATCTTTCATTCCAAATACAAATAGAAATAGTAGGGTCAAATTCATTCCATGGCAGATGTGCACTTAAATTAAGCCCTTAAGAGGTGTGTAGAGTTCTGATCTAGGGTGACTTTGAAGTCAATATAAATGTGCTGGATACAATACAGTGAGAGGATCCAATTAACAGTGTCCTGAAATCAATGTCTGATCTGCTAATTTGGATGGAAAAGGATTCTGAATTCTAGACCCAACTATATCATTGGGGCTTGTCTCAGGAAGAAGATGTAAGAACCATCCCTGATCTAGGCCTGTGAACAAGGAGTACATCCCCCAACAGGGAGAAGGTTAACATACACTTTCTCTGGCCTTCCCTACACTGAGAACTGTAGGGAATTCACCAACTGTTGGTCTAGTGGTGGTGCAGCTTGATCAGTATTCACAACAATGGGAGTGCTGGAATAGACCAACTTCCTGCATTCCCCACCTTCAAAATCATCTAGACCTGCTCCGAGGAGGTTTAGGCAACAGTGGTAGAAACTGACTTACCATTGCTAGCGCAAGTAGAGCTTCAGTGGTACTAGATGGACAGTGAGAGCAGTCTCTAAAATTCTCAGTGTAGACATAGTTTCTGTGTAGAGGAAGGATGACAGCTGCACATCTTAAGAATCAGACTGGACCCCTGTAGTGAAATTGCTTTACAGCAACCTGTGAAGGATTTTTAAAAAAAAATGCCTTGTGCCTAGTTTTAGCATGGATGATGGTTTTATTTGTGAAGGCTTTGGTCTTTTTTAACCTCAAGAATAATAGCAATTATACAAGGAATAGGACCTTTTATTTTCTCTCGCTTTGTTGAAGGATTTATTGGGAACTCAGAGAATAGATAGTTAGCTCTTATTTATAAATAGAAAAATGGGATATTGCGTCTTTAGGAAAGATATTTTAGCTCTAATTTAATAGTCATTTAAGTAAATGACAACAGAGTTTTAAATATTGACTAAAAATCTCTTCTTCTTTCAGTTGCTCTTCACATGTTTCATTTCACTTGCTGTCCAGAATCCTCCAGGCTTTCTAACATAACAAAAAGAGAGTAGTTTGTTATTACTTTGCAGATCACCTATAACTTGTAACGGCTTTGAAAAAACGGATTGAATATTAACATCCCTGTCAACTTATAGTGTCTTAACACTGTGTGTGGTGTTTCAGTCTACCTTTTATTTGTTTATGTATTTAGTGAGAATCTTTAGCAAACGTCCCAGTGTTATATCCCAGTTCTTCTACCTGATAGTTGCACTGTTTCTTCAGTCCAATGATCTCATGCTTCTCATAACTGTCTTTCATGGTTCTTTTCCACTAAGAAACACTACTGTTTCATCTCAGTAAGTTTTCCCAGGCTTTTTAAAGACAATAGATTTAACTTAATAAAGCTATTGTCCCTCCACCACCACCACATTCACTTTGGGCTTGTCTACACTTAAAATGCTACAGCAGTGTAGACACTACCTATGCAAACGGGATTCCCCCATCACTGTAGGTAGTCCACCTCCCTGAGAGGTGATAGTTAGGTCAAAGGAAGAATTCTTCTGTTGATCAAGTGCTATCTACACCAGGGGTTAGATTGGCTTAAATACGTGTCTCAGAGGTTGTGGATTTTTCACACCCCTCAAAGATGTAGCTATGCCAGTGTAACATTTCAGTACTGAGCAGCCTATGATCTTGTTTTATTAACTAGTCTCTGCAGTGTACTTTGAACAAGTTGTTGACTATAGCAGAAGGACTGTGCCTACAAAAAGACAAAATGGTACAGTTTCATGAGACTTGATATTGAAAGTACAGTGAATTGCCCCATAAATTACTTCACCCACATTCCTTGTAAAAGGAATGCAGGATCATTCCCAAAGTACACGAGTCTCGATTCTTGTACACTGTTGCACAGAGGCAAGAAAATAATTGCATCAAGGAAACATGGCTTTTAAAATATTTGTTATGAATGTTGAACTGCAATTTATGGTCACCCTCGAAAGAGCATCCTTGGCCATTCTCCCTCATTCCCAAAAAGGTCATTCTGACTTCCTACATTCTATATCCTAGGGTGTCTTAGATTACATGTTCACAGGTGGGGCCCACCCTATTTGGAGCTGTTTGTTAACACACTGGAGCTTTTTAAAATGCATACCTTACATGCGCTAAATGTCCTCATTTATTAGATTAGCTCAGGGGTGGTCAAACTTACTGACCCTCCAAGCCACGTATGACAGTCTTCAGAAGTACAAATGGTTAAGCCAGTAAAGGAATTGGTAACCACTTGAGTAGTACTGAGGTATTCCATTGACACATGGGAAGACAATAGCATTCACAACTGCATTGCTGTTTCAAGCCACTAGGTGGCTTTCAGCTGTAACTGCAGCAGCAGAATAAATTATGTTGTGTTGCAGTTTGATGTAATTTGCCTCTCTCCCCATCCTTCTCCTCCTCTCCTGGATCCTCAGGCACAAATCCTAATGGAAGATCACATAACAAGGGTGATGTGTCATTGCTGTGCATAACACTAAGAGTTAATTGAATTGACATTCTAGTTACCTATAGATGAAATCTTTAAGACAGATGCTGTATGTTAAACTTTGTATTCCTTTGCTATACAGGACAAGCAAGCATAGGGATACTGAACTCTTACAAGGAAATAAATATTCAGCATGAGGCAGATACATGACATGAAAAATTGGAGCCCAGAGAGTTAGTTTCCAAAAGATATTAAGAACTGAAAACAGAGTCTTATAATGGGAAGTATCAGGCAATCTTCATAATATTCAGTGCCACCAGCTACACCTATCATATAATGACCTCTCTGTAGTATATCTACTGTATAATCAGTCAAATTGTGGTTTTCCTAATAAATATATATGGCCAAATAGTTTCTTTTTTTATGAACAAAGATTGCTTATAGCAAGGTGGCTTATCAAGAGGGATAGCTCAGTGGTTTGAGCATTGGCCTGCTGAATTGAGGGTTGTAAGCTCAATCCTTGAGGGGACCATTTAGGAATCTGGGGCAAAAAAAAAAAAAAAAAGTCAGGGGACAGTACTTGGTCCTGCTAGTGTAGGCAAGGGACTGGACTTGATGAACTTTCCAGCTCTGAGAGAGGCTTATATTTAGTATTAAGCCTAGACAGACTCCAGCTATATAAGCAAAAGGTATTTTCAGGGGTTTGAAAGTTTCAGTCTATCCAGTCTATTGTGCAGACAATTCCATTATTTTACTAAAAACAATGGTAGGTATATGTTAGGATATAGATATTCAGGCCTGTTTGTAAAGGCCTATGCTTTAAGAATTTAGGTATATGTTTATCATTTAGCTAGTTACAGAGACACAAAAAAAAGAATCTGTGTAAGGATCTTCTCTCACTGTGACAGTCTGAGGCCCTGTTCCTAGGCCTTTGGCTAAGCAGCAGAGGCAGACATAAACTGGGAAGCCTATGGTCACATCCTCACATTCCAAACTATTCATATTGAAATAAGGCAATCTGGGGTTGTTAGAAAGGTGATCCAATCTATCACCTTCAGAGAAAGGGAAGAGCCTAGAAGATGTAAAAGGAAATATGGTTTGATAGTTTTCTGTTTGGTAAAAATTCACTTATCAATAGACATAGGTGGGAAACCCTTATGTCTTTATATATATAGTTGTGGAATCCGCACTTCTGTTGTGTTTTGTCATTATAGTTCCCACTTTGCAATTGTTTATTTGCATGGTCTCTGTCTGGTTCTGTGATTGTTTCTGTCTGCTGTCTAATTAATTTTGCTGGGTGTAAACTAATTAAGGTGGTGGGATATAATCGGTTGGCTAATCATGTTACAATATGTTAGGATTGGTTAGGTAAATTTCAGTAGAATGATTGGTTAAGGTATAGCTAAGAATATTACTATATAAATTAGGGGCAAACGGGAATTCAAAATTAAGGAAAAAGGAACTTTGATTTAAGATTGCTGGAAGTTCACCCCAATAAAACATTGAATTGTTTCCACCTGTGGACTTTGGGTATTGTTGCTCTCTGTTCAGGCAAGAAGGACCAGGGAAGTGGGAGGGTGAAGGAATAAGCTCTCTAACAGTATATTCTAATTTATTTTGCTATTTTGAGAAAAAGAAGAAAATGTAAAGCTAATAGCTACTTCCACAGGTGTAATAATTTTAATTTCATGTCACAAGGATTTTTCTGACATAAGATAGTTTTGTATTTCATTGGGTTCCAAAGTTTGTTTTAAAAAAATTCATCCCTCAACTAACTTGCAAACAGAAAAGGAACACACTATCCACAAAAATATACTGTATGAGCTTGATGGTTGTGATCAGATAAATCCAAATATTCAAAGCTGAAGCTGCCATCCAGTAGCTGAACCCAACAGGAGGGCTCCCTCACTAATTTGTGCATGCACCATTGATTGTGCCTCCCTATCACAGAGGAGGTCCTCATTTGCATTAGCTGTCCTCACAACCAACACATTTTCCCCACAAGGTGTATTTTTCTCTCAGTACAGGTAACTCCCATTAATGTTAATTAAGGGATAATCTCTATTACATTTTGCTACAGGAAGCAATAAATGGTTGCTGAGATTGAGTAATATCTGAACCAAAGCCAAGAGATGTAATCAGTCTCAGACACAAAAGAAATTATTCCTGATTTACAACAAAAAGTATCATAAAAAATTAAAATAAGCATAAAAAATCTTCCTTCCAAAGAGCAAATTTTCTGCCTTTGAAATCTGTTGGGTTCTACCAAATGGCCTGATTTTTTTTTAAAGTTCCCAGTGGCAAATCCCCCCCAATCTCTCAATCAGTACCCACATCATCTGCAGATTCCTTAGTTTGAACAAAGGGTTGGGCAGTGTCAGTAAGGGTGTCAGCAGTAATTTGAGAGGGGATGATGTTCTATTTTTCTGAACTGTCTGTTTGAAATTATTTTCTAGTATAATAGGAGTGATCCACATCCACAGATAAGAGGAGACTGTTGTTACCAAATGTGCCCGTTATTTTGGGGGTATGCTCATTTATTTGAGTTACTCTTTTTTTGTGGGGGAGGGGTTCTGTAATTCCATTAATGTGCTGCTTATGTCACTTGTGTTCATATGGAGCTCTACTCCTTCCTCTGCAAGTCCCCTCTCAATGGAGCTATCCTACAGGGCCTGGGTTCCCTGGGGCTGGGTTCCTCCAGCCCTAGAACTAAATGGACATGCGCACACACACGCACACGTGTGCGCGCACACACACGCACACGTGTGCGCGCACACACACACACTAACAGAGCAAGTCTGAGCAGAATGGGTCAATCAGCACTCTCCAGCTGATCCCCTTATATGTCCCAGTGCTCAGTGAGCTGGGTTAAACAGCACTTTCAAGCTGGTGCCCTTATGTGCTCCTGGTCTCAATGGGCTGAGTTGAGCAGCACTCTCAGCTACCCTGCCATGTGCCCTAAGTTTAACACGACCCTATCCCACTTTCACAGTAACCAACTCAATAAGCAAACCCCACAGTATTTTTGGGCACTATAGTGATCTTTTAGCTTTGGGAAAGAAGTGTTGCTGAAGAGTAAATGGGGAAAGCTACAAACACAAATGCGTAAAATTCAGAAAGTGAGAGAGAAACAACGAACTTAACCATAAGGGTTATTTATTGAATAATAATGATAACCATACAAAGAGAGCCTAAACGAACATAACATCCATTATTAAAGGGTAATACCTGAGACAGGAAGGAAAACAGAGAAAGAGAGAGAGAAAGAAAGGGGATCTCACCACTCCATGCAGCGTGAACTGGTCGGGGTTCCCAGGTGATGGTAGCCGCTCAGGGTCCTGAGGGTAAGAGACTGGCAGAGCCCCCAGCACGATCAGTTAGGTGATGATGGAGTCCCAGTGAAATTGATGCAGAGTTTGAGTCTAAGCATCAGAACACTGACTTGGGCACAGATAGGGGGTTTTATTGAGAGAATGCAAAGGTTCAAGGGAGAACAGTAGATTTTTTTATGAGTAAACTGGGGATTTAAGGGTTTTCTTTAGGATAGACCAGAGGTTGGCAGTCTATGGCATGCGTGCCAATGTGGCATGCAAGCCAATTTCAGCTGGCATGCGGGGAGCCCAGGCTGGCAGCAGGAACTGAGACCCCGGCTGGCAGGAGCCTGCAGAGGAAACGCCAAAGCTGCGGCGGGCTGAGTGCTCAGCCCGCCACCGCTTTAGGGTTTCCCTTGCTGGCTCCTTGCCAGCCAGGGTCCCGCCGCCTGCCCCACTCAGTTCCCGCTGCCAGCCTGGGTGTAAGGAACCCAACCTGACAGCGGGAGCTGAGACCCTGGCTGGCAGGAGCCTGCAGGGGAAACTCCAAAGCCCCAGTGGTGGGCTGAGCACTCACTGCCAGCCTGGGTTCCTGGAGCAGGCAATGGGACCCCAGCTGGCAGGAGCCTGCGGGGGAAACCCCAAAGCAGCGGTGGGCTGAGCCACTCAGTTTGCCCCCGCTCTGGGGTTCTTCCTGCTGGCCCCTTGCCAGCCACGGTCCCCGCCTGCCCTACTCAGCGCCTTCATCCAGGCTGGCAGTAGCCTGTGGGCAAAACCCCAAAGGGGCCGGACTGATCCCCTCAGCCTTTCCCCTTCTGCCCAAAGCCCCGCCGGACTGACATGCAAAGCCCTGACTAAATGAAAACTCAGCACACCACTTCTGAAAGGTTGCTGACCCCTGGGATAGACAATAGGAACTGATCACTCCTGGCTATGGGTGGTGTTTTCTTCAGGGAGCTCACAACGTAACCAGGTTGCTTCATTATTTTGGGATATCAGTCAAAGATCTGTTACTAGAATTGGTCTAATCATTGCTGAGCTGGGTGTGTGCAGGCGTAGGTTCATTAGCATTTGGAGCAGGGATTCCCAGAATGCAGTGTGTCCCTGCTTTTTAGGTCCCAGAGTTCAGTGCGGTTCTTTTTTCTTCATGCTAATTCCTATCCATCTTCCATGCAAATGAGGCTGGGGAATGGTCTCAGTTCTCCATTCGTTATGCTAATCAAGATGTCTTCACCTTGTCATCTTGTCAGGAGGAGTCCTGGTGTCTCCCAACGCCCTTCACTGTTCTCTGCAGCCTTTTCTCTGATCTGTTTTGGTTCAAACAGAGACTGGGTGGGGGGGTTGTCTTTCATGAATCAGACAGGCTGGATATTGTGCCCTGGTTCCCCCAAAACACAGAGCTGACTGGTATCAAACTGCGCCCTGGTTCCCAAAAACACAGAGCTGCCTGGTATCAAACTGTGCCCTGATTCCCAAAAACACAGAGCTGCCTGGTATCACCTTGTACCTGATCCCATACCTGTTGTCTTCAATGGAAGTTGAGGAGACTCTGAGGCCCACAACATTGAACCTTGTAGGCTCATTGTGACAGGTTCCCCCTGGGGTGCCACCTGGAACTGGGGTACTACTGAGCCGCCTGACACACCAGCCTGGGCTCCCTTTACACTGTACGCTATGTCCAGCCTGCACTTTCACCGATACAGATACAAGTAGAGACACATCCAGCTGCAGTTAGATGTAGACACTATGATCAGCTCTGCATGGCAAAGCTTCAGCTAAAGGACTTCCTAGCTACTCTAGAGTGTAAACCCAAAATTATACCATCTTGTGCTGCACACAGAACTGTACAGTGTAAGCTCATTAAATTCATCCCCTCCTTCTATGTGGAGAAGAATATACAATAGCTTTCTGCCTCAAGTTATGACTCCCACACAAAGCAAAAAC
The DNA here is from genome assembly GCA_007922305.1 of Dermatemys mawii. Taxonomy (NCBI): domain Eukaryota; kingdom Metazoa; phylum Chordata; order Testudines; family Dermatemydidae; genus Dermatemys; species Dermatemys mawii. The sequence goes on from ML677349.1 coordinate 20,231,105, forward strand.
AAGTTTATTAACTACAAAAGATAAATTTTAAGTGATTATAAGGGATAGCAAACAGATCAAAGCAGTTTACCTAACAAATAAACAAAACACACAAACTATTCTTAACATACTAAAGAGATCGGATATGAATAGCAGATCCTCACCATAAGTGATGATACAAGCAGGCTGCAGATTCTTAATGGGCAAGCTGCAGTATTTTACAGCTTAGAAACTCCAGATGTTCCATTCACAGGCTAAAAATCCCTTTAGCCTGGGTCCAGCACTTCTCCCCTGTTCAAGTCTTTGTTCAAGTCTAGTGTTTCCAGGAGTCTTTTTGGACAAGTAGTCAGTGAAGAACCCATCACAGTGGCACAGTGTAAAGGGAGTCCAGGCTGGTAGGGGCAGAGGCTCAATGGTACCCCAGTTCCATGTGGCGCCCCAGGTGGAACCCAGCACACTCATGCCTGTTCCAATGCAGTCAGATTTGCTGTTTCAGTAGGAGTAGGCATGGGCCCCATATATCTAATGCATTTTTGGTTAATGAAAAAATATTAGTGTGAACTATTACACTGATTTACTCTGTCATCTCAAAATTGTGCCAAGAATTATTATTAACCCTTGTGACAAAGCTCCAAGTTTGTACTTGTGGGTCCTGCACTTCCTGGCAGATTTAGGGGTCTCAGAAACTCATCTAGGCCCCAGAGTGACCTCCCTTTCTCAGTATAATTGGCAAGAGTCACCACCTACTGAGTTACCTTCATCACAGGCCAGTATGGAAGGTGGAAAAGTGGGGAGCCCAGGTCCGCCCTCTACTCCAGGCTCCAGCCCAGGGACCCTAATAGTATCAGCTAATATGGCTGACCTTTTATCCACAAAACACAATACAATTCCCTGGGCTACTTCCCCACAGCAGTCCCCGCTTCTTCAAACTCCACTTCACCCTTACCTCAGAGCCTCCTTTCTTCTATATGATATGTTGTCCACCACTGGAAGTCTCACCAACAGCACATCTTCCTCTCACAGCTCCTGACACCCACAGCCACCTGACTAACTGGGAGGTTTTTATCTGGTTTCAGCCAGTCCCTGATTGGCTTTAGGTGTCCCAATCAGGCTAGCTGTTTCTACTCCTTTCTAGAAGCTTCCTGATTGGCCTGGAGTAGCCTTTGTTTGGCTATCCAGGGAACAGGGACCTGCACATCCTGAGGCTCATATACCTGCCTTCCAGCACTCTCCTATACCCTTCTGGTCTGACTCCATCACACCCTGCAGAACTACTGTTGAATATGGACCTTTCACTTGGAAAAATAGCACACTACTTTTGCAGTAATGTAATGTTATTTAATTATTTTTTTCTTTTCTGTTTTGTGATGGAAAGCTACAATTCAGTATACTAAATATTTAAACGCAAAAGTGACATATCAGTTAATCAGTACAGAATTACAGGTGCTTTAAGATTGTTAAAAAGTTCTGGGCTGCCAACCCCCCCCACTCACACACCACACTCCAACCCAATAATCTTTTAAGTAGAAAAAAATATAAAAAGTGATGTGCTATTCAAGCTTACATATTCTTATATACAATTAAAATATTTCCACCTTTAACACATTCCTGAAAAATTGTACATTATTTTAAAGGACCTTTGCAGATTGCTTCATCTCTTGTTACTCAGCACATACTTAAATACATAATTATTTATCTTTAAACAAAATTGTTTCTTATGCAAAAATGTATGAAGATCAAGTTTCTGGAAGACTGATAGTTGAAACACTGATATTTAGTGGAAGGGAAAAAATTGGAAAAGAGTCATGGAGAGAGCGAGCTGGGGTGAAGGTGGAGAGCAAACTGGACTTGAGCTGACAATGTATATGCCAGTAAAAGTGGCCATATCAGTTCTGAGCTGCAAATGCATCACAGTGTGTAATATGTTTATTTAATTCTGACAGCTTCTATGGTGCTGTACCAAACATGAAAGAACACACAAGGAGCTTATAATGAATGATCCTGCCTGAGTCTGTAAGTGTGTCTCATAAGGATGTATACATTAGTTAATGCTTACCCCTTGCAGGTGGGTTTATTCTCTTAGTATTAAAACTACCTGTGAAACATGTTAATAAGGATTACTGCTAGAAGGCAGTTAGATCTGTTAGGTAATCAGATCTGTTAGTCTATAAGGTGCTACAAGAGTCTTTGTCGCTTTTGCAGATCCAGACTAACACAACTACCCCTCTGATGCTAGAAGGCAATCACGCTGCTTTAAGTGACTGCTTTAAAATATCCCAGTATTTCCATTACAATATTGTCCAACCTAAGTTCTGGCAATTTACCACTGTCATGTGAGACTGACCAACTCACCCTTTCACCACACAAATACTCTTTTCATCCTGATTAGAAGCTGAATTGGAAGAAGGAGCAGGCTGCCTTTTGTGGTTGACTCTGTGGAGTCCTGGCTCCTTCCCCCTGCCCCCTACAAGCCATCTCTTGGCTTTCTCAAATACTGCAGACTGCACCGCCTTGACCCATTGGAGGACTTCAGTCTTTTAAAGTAACATTATGAGGGAACTTAGAAAAGGAATCTACCTTTTCATTGCAAACATCTGGGAGTGATAGGAGGAGAAAAACCAAGAGGAAGGGTGAGTATGGAGAGAGGTTAGGCCAGGAGCCTGAGGAGGTAGGAGTGGGGAAAGATCTCAGTGATAAGATGGAAAATGGAGGGGCAAAAACCACTTGGGAAGAGAGTACTTAATTGTGTGAGGCTAGTTAGGAAAGCTGAAAAGACGGGGAGGCAAGAACAGAAAGGAGAATAATGGGCATGGGAGCAGGAAATACAGTGGAGCAGAGAATGGGAAAATTTGAGGGGTCAGAGTAAAGGAGAGGAAATGGGCGGGACAGAGTACTGCGGTGTTGGAGAAGGGAGAAAATTGTTGGTGAACATTTGTGGGGGAGTGAAGAAATGGGATAAAAGACAAGACTAGCATGGAGGAAGGATGGAGGAGAGCAAGACAAGCATGAAAAAGGGATTGGGATAGAAAAAGGGCAAATATGTTAGGGGAGAAAGGTCAAATCAGAACAAAATACTATAGAACTGTTTATTTTTGTGCTTCTATTTTGTGCATTCTCAAGCCAGCAATTTTATGTTATATTACTTTTGTGTTCTCCAGCAGCTCAGGCTGCCTAGCAGTGACTGGCGTTAGTATGCTTGCTCTGCCATTGCAAAGCACTCCTGCTGCCTAGCAACAAGCAATGTGAGTGTCTGTGTTGTCCAGTGGACAGAGCACTGGATTCCAAGTCAGGGAGAGCTCGGAAACAGTGGGCAAACATCTGAAGATGCTCTTGTTCTCTGGAATCTCAGCTTTCATTAATGCTATTATGGTTGTGAAGAGACAACCGCAAAAATAAATAAATAAAATGAATTGAGTGTAAGCCAATGCAGAGATGCCTGTATGAATACTGAGTGTGGAACATTACTTCTAAAAGATATCAACTGCCCCCTTCATCTCAGTGTGATTTAAGTCAGAGGCCCACTGATAAATGAAATATCAACATTGTTGACTATGTAATTCCTCCTGTAAGGTGTTGTACAGGAAAGATTTTTGGTACAATTTAAAATCTGAATTTAAACCAATATAGCATTGCTGGTATAACCTTATAGGCAGACACTCTTATTCTTGTATGAGTCCCATTTTTTTTCCCATTTAAACTTTCCTTGTTTTGGGAGGGTTTTAAATTAAGCACCAAAACTCACTCTTTTATACCAGAATAAGTGTGTGTACATGGTGGGGGGGGGGGGGCGGCCCGGGGCTAGTGTGACCAGATGTCCTGATTTTATAGGGACAGTTCCGATTTTTGGGTCTTTTTCTTATGTAGGCTCCTATTACTCCCCACCCCGTCCCAATTTTTCACACTTGCTGTCTGGTCACTCTAGCAGGGGTGGTTATAAGGTAACTACAGGAATAATTAGTACAATTAGTACAATTAGTATAATTAGTGGTTATAAGGTAACTACACCTGTATAATTAGTAAAGCTTTCCACTGTAGGCAAGGCCTAAGAAAGGAGACAGAAAGTCCCAAATTGGGACAAATTACTGGGGGTAAGTCTCATTTTGATGCCACAAGTGGGTACTGTTTGGACTATAGCACCACTTATTTCCCCCCAATGAAAAATGAGCCTAGTCCCAGTCCAAGGATGGGTTACCTAGGTAAGTGGTAGAATCTCCTTCTGTAGAGGTTTTTAAGGTCAGGCTTGACAAAGCCCTGGCTGGGATGATTTAGTTGGGGATTGGTCCTTCTTTAAGCAGGGGATTGGACTAGATGACTTCCTGAGGTCCCTTCCAACCCTGATATTCTGATTCTATGATTCTGTGAGCCTGCGGAAGTCTTCAACCCCCACTGAGGGGAACTAACATCAAGAAGCCAGATGGAGCTCAGAGAAATGCATCAGCATGTTTTAAACTGCCACAGAATCTACTGTGGGAACAATCTCATTTAGACAACTCATAAGGACAGAATTTATTTTACTGGAAGAGACTGAAGATACCACTACCTATTCTGTTCCAGTCTGACCCCTGGACAGGGCCGGATTAAGACCTTTAGAGGCCCTAAGTACTGAAAAGATCATGGTGCCCCGCACATGTAAATCAAAATGAAAACAATACTATACTGTAAAATAAAATTTTATTTTTCAAAATGACTCAAAACTTACATATATGCTGAAATTAAATAGCTTCTTTCTGGATTTTCTGATTGCAAAATTCTGGATAAATTCATCAAAGCTGACTCAATGAAGCATGTCCGCTTCCATACACAATAGGGAAAGTGAATCAAGTCTGTCCTGACACATTGCTGTTCTCTGAGGGCTTTTTATTCTTTTCAGCTGAGAAAAAGAGCATTCTGCGAAGCAGCTAGTAATCATTAATGTTAGAAATATACGCAGTGCGATCTCTACATTTGGAAATACACATTGTATTCCATCTTTCAATGTTGTGTCATAAAGATCAATGTGACTGAATTTAATTTTTCCTGATTCATTAAACTTTGTACGCATAGAACCATGGAACTGCCGTATTTCTCCACAGAGATTCATGTTCAAGTCACAGTGTATGAATCAACTAGCTTTTGGGAACCTTGTGAATATTGTTCATCAGATAAGTCCATATCGTTTAGAAAAGAAAATCTATTTGATACTAAGAATCAGAGGGGTAGCCGTGTTAGTCTGGAATTGCAGAAGTGACAAAGAGTCCTGTGGCACCTTAAAGACTAACTAAAATTTTTTTTAGAGCATAAGCTTTCGTAGGCTAATACCCACTTCATCGGATGCATGCAGTGGAAGTATCCAGGGGCAGGTATAAATAGGTAGGCAAGAACCAGGTGGGAGATAACAAGGTTAGTCCAATCAGGCTGAACCAGCTTGTTATCTCTAATCAGGGAGGGTGAGGTGTTCCTCTAGCAGTTGAACTGGAGGTGTGAATAGCGAGAGAAGAGAAGCTGCTTTTGTAGTTAGCTAGCCATTCAAAATCTCTATTCAGTCCCAAATTGATTGTGTCAAATTTGCAAATGAATTGCAGCTCTGCAGTCTCTCTTTGCAGTCTGGACTTGAAGTTTTTTTGCTGCAAAATGCTGACCTTTAAATCTTCTATGGTGTGTCCGGTGAGGTTGAAGTGTTCTCCTACAGGTTTTTGAATATTGCCATTCCTGATATCTGATTTGTGTCCATTTATCCTTTTTCGTAGGGACTGTCCAGTTTGGCCAATGTACATAGCAGAGGGACATTGCTGGCACATAATGGCGTATATTACATTGGTAGATGTGCAGGTGAATGAACCAGTGATGGTGTGGCTGATCTGGTTTGGTCCTGTGATGGTGTTGCTGGTGTAGATGTGTGGGCAAATTTTAGTTAGTCTTAGTTAGTTAGTTTAGTTAGTGTTTCAACATTTGATTGTCAGCCTCAGCAGTGGCCCTTTTGTCTCTCCCCTCGTTCTCATGCAGAGCGGATCTGGACCAGACACTGTGAGGAGCTCACTGCTGTTTTTATTTCCCATTCTTGCAGCCTGTCCAGCCCGCCCAGGTTTTGAACCCGAGCCGGTGGAGAGGTGCGGGGCGCGCAGCGCTCCCTCTAGGTGTGTATGTGCAGCCACCCACAGGGCTCAGCCTATCAACCACCACCCCGCGCCTCCCTCCGCACAGCTTCGCCGCGCGCATGCCCAGTCCAGGAACTGAATTGTCGAGGGAAGGGGCCCAGAGCAGACTACAACTCCCAGCGAGCAGTGCGACGGGCATGTCGGGAATGGGCGGGGAAAGCACGGCGGCCTCACGAAAGCGAGGCGCGGAGGCATCCCACAATGCCAAGCGGCGTGTGTGGGCTCGCGGCTGCTGTCTCTTTAACGCCGTGAGAGGAAGCGATGCGGAGGGGTGGAAAATGGCAGAGCTGCAGATGCTGCTAGAGGAGGAAATCCCGTCGGGCAAGCGGGCTCTGCTCGAGAGCTACCAGAACCTCACCCGCGTGGCCGACTACTGCGAGACCAACTACATCCAGGTGAGAGCCGCGCCGGCCGCCGCGGGCAGGGCGGGAAGGAGCCGCACTGGCGGCGGGGTCAGGAAGTGGGCAGCGACTGTTGCAACAGCCGGAGGAGCCTCCGAGACTCTGTCTCGCCCGGCAGCCGCCTCTGCTGGACCGCCCGGCCACCTCCTCCCTTCCCTTTGCCGCTCAATTTTGTAGCCCGATTGCCTCTTATCCCCTCCCCCCGTGTCTGGGCGGAGGGATGTGGGGAGGGGGGTGACTCCTCTGTCCAGTCAGTCCAGAGGGTGTGTCTCTTGTATTTTATTTATTGTGACTCACAGCGCCCAGCTCTCCCCGGGTGGGGGGAGAGGTAGATTGTACTTGCCTCTGATGGGGGGGCTTGTAAATCTGCCTGTGTTTCAGACCGAATTTCTCAAACCCCCTCCCTCCCCCCGCAATTTGGCTTTGTAGTTGCTAGAGACATTTTAAAGAAACAGACCATTTAAAAAAAAAATTCTTGAAGTGCTGGCTTCGCAGGTCACTTGAAATAGAGACACATGCATCACTCTTTTTTACCTTTTTGCGGTGTGTTCCCTCCCTGTTAGGTGTGTAAAGAGGTGAATTTCAGAAAGGATTTAAGAGTGAAGTTGGCAAATGCTGAATTCTGGGTAGTGTTGAAATACACATGACAAATGCAGAATTATGTTTGTGCGTTGGGGGAGGGAGGAGGGACGCCTCCCCCCACAAACACAACATATAACAATTCAAGGGGAAATTGTTTAATATTTGGCATCTAATTCTCACTAAGATTAAATGAATTACATTCCTGGCATGCTGCACTGGTGATCTTGAATTGTTAAAATGAACAGTTTTTCTGTATATAGACAGTAATATGAAAGCATGATGTGGGATTTCAGCATGGCAATCTCTCCTGAGAGGGTGGGACTGCTTGCTTCATAATGCAAATATCCATAGCAATATTTTGAAACCAAGTGTCTCTTGTTGCAAGATACAAGACAAGTGAATTGGGTTGTATCTTTCAACTAATTAAGAGAATTCTTCTATAGATTGATTGTTTGGTGTTTTCTAACCTCCCTTTTTTTTTTTTAACTCTTGCATGTGTGTGGTTTAGGCACATTTTATTTTGGCTTTAAATTTTTTTTCTCTTAGTAATATCTATATACATCTGAATATGATTGTGTGCATACAGCTGAACTGAAGTGGATACAGAGCTCTCCCATATGCCCAAATTAGTTCATGGAAAAGCTTTCTTAAGAAAAGACAGTTAAAAATTATGCATTCTTATGTTATGACTCCTTTATAATATAAATTTATTGACCAATGGCTAGACAAGCTGTAACCTATACTTAATGTAGTTTTTAATGTCTTAATATTTAGCATTTGTCTGAACCTGGAAGACTGTTTTATTTGTGCAAGTGGAACAATAATTTGATGGTTTTACTAAACTTTAACTATCCCTCAATGTCCCTTTGTGAAATTACTTTCTTTTTAAAATGTGAGGGAATGCTGTTGATACTCAAATTAAAATTGAAGTAGCAAATCAGAGTTTGTTTTGGGAAGGATTTATATCCTTTTCACAATGTGAGGTGATAAGGGTTAAACTGTTTTTATTCTTCAGTTACTTGCTCCACCCAAAGGAAGCTGGCTATATAAATGCTTCAAAGAGGCGAGGTTGCATTTGAGTTTACTCATGGGAAATATGACAAACACACTAGTATGGTAATTGTAGCACATGTTTTGACCTGTTGACTTTTTTTTTTT